>OY728160.1:1068829219-1070072219 GCA_963277665.1 Viscum album
AATTATTTCATTGTATTAAAAAATTTATTTTTATTAGTTTCCGTTAAACATATGATACACATGACATGAAGATTTTTCAGTGATATAAATCAACTAGTCATAGAATGTCTCACCATAGTAGCTCCCCTACGCAGACCTTCAATCTCAGGTTTAGCACACTTCATATTATTTATCATCACATGAAATCATAAAAACTAAGGAGTATTATAAATTTAAAGGAAATTTGATCAGAGATAACAATGTAAAAAATCAGTTTGTGTTAACTAAAAAGCAACATGTTTTGATCTGGTGGATCAAATAAGATAGTAAATAAGAATATAAATATTTATATTAGAGAATGAGTATTGTAAAATGAAATTAAAAGTGATTGGACACATAGGATAATGTGTTTGATGGTTAGTAGTAAGAATGTTATGTATTTCAGGCATACAAATGCACAGTATCGAAAAATTTTCTCTACTCATATTGATAAAATTTTTTGCAATGTATTGCATTGTATTATATTCATATTGATTCACCACAAATGAATTATACTCATAATTGATTCTCCTCGTATGGAAGGAATGTATTACTATCATACACATGAATTGTGTTGACCAATTTAAATTTCACTTTGAACCAAAACTATATATTTTTTAAAGGTTATATGAAAACAACAACAAAAATTGATGTGTGAAAACTGAGGTATAAAAACATAGGCACATGTAGTTGATCTGCAATGGTTAATGTTATAGACATCAATACTTGAATTTTATCCTAATTTTCATCCAATAAAATTGAATGTATTTGTTCTTGTGGTGCAAGGAAAAGTAAAAATATAAATTATAGTAAAAAACATGTTACATAGAATATTTTACATCCACTAATTTAGAAAAAATAAAACAAAATAAATACTAAATCTAGAATTCTATTTGTCTATAATATAAAAATTAAAACAAAGTTTCAGATGTCTATCAAATCATGAGTAGTAGTCGAGCTAAAATTGTAGACCATGTTCATCTATTGTCTCTTGAATGGAAATACCACCAAATAAACTGATGGTTCATGTTCACCTGAAAACATGAAAAATGACTGTAATCCTTGAAATATAAATCATAGGATAATGGAAGGTAGTAATAATTTGACTTGAAAAAAATAATGGAATCTATACACCATTGAGTATACAAAATATAATACTATTCATTCTCTCATAAGTTTTCGTACTTGAGGAAGACCTCCTTGGGTGTTTAATTGGGAGACCAGTTCATAGGCCTGAAGATATTGCACAAGAAATATACATCCAATTTTTTATGTGGAGATAGAAGTAGGGAATGCAGACAATTATTTTAGTTCTATTAAAAAATAATCACTGGCAGGAAGTGGATATGCAGTTTTTACAGGTTGATACTGCATAAATCAACTATAACATATAATTTTTGAGAAAATAATAGGGTGCAGTAGTTCATTGTGCCAATAAAATTTCACATAAATGGTGGTGTTGTTTTTTCGGAGTAATAGCTTACAACTATAGCCTTATTTGTGGAAGATACATCTTGTTTCTGGGTTTTGAAGATAATAGATAGTTACATAATAGAAGAACACATAAGGATGCAAAGGTACTTACTTCGCGATGATTTTTGCGAGAGCAGAAAAAGTATGTGATCATCGTACGCAATGAAGAATGGATGCTTGTATGCACGTGTTGACGGATTGAGTCTGCAACCTAGATGAAGAGGAAGATCTGGTCTGTTCTATGAGAAAGAAGATAGATGCACATGTAATTTAAGGTACCTTGATACTCTAGCAAGTGGGTCACGATAGTTATGTTGTTCTGGATAGAGGATGATGATTGATGAGGACACCAAGATATAAGAGGGATATGAGATTGATGATGGAGTAGTAAAACTTGATTGAAGAGAAAACCTAGATCGAGCTGATCCATTACTAAAGATGGATCTGCGATTCTTGATGGAGGTGATTGAAGATGGATATGTGATTCTGGATGGAGGCGATTGAAGCCGGATCCGTGAATGAAGATAAACCTAGATGGAGACACCTTTGGATGCAACGCGTGAGGGGGAGCATCGTGGCCGAGGGTTTCACAATAATGGAGGGAGGTATAGAAATAAAAGATGTATCATGGCAGTATGGTAGGGTGACATGTAAGCTTGAGGAAGCCTGTTTTAGTATATAAGGTAGATTACAATATGAAAAATTTATATCTCCCCAAACTACAATAAATTAACCATTATTATCATGACAAGTGATGAAATTTTGGATAATACACTAATTATGGGATGGTTTCCCCTATTATTTCACTGGATAATTACAATATCTAGATTATATAAACCTCTCCGAAAAGGGCCCTTCCATCAATAACCTACCATGTGAGTTTCACATTCAATTCATGCATGGTGTCAAATAATCTCCTAACATTGAATCCACCATCCCTCGCTATTGTTGAAAGTATCATCATCATGGACCAGTGATTCCTATTATATATGTGAACATTCAAATAAAACATAACCATTGTGTTCCCAATACATGAGAGGATACAATTCATTGTATTATGTGAATATGGAACATAAATAAGAATAAAAGAGAGAAAATTGATGACCACAGTGATCCTTCCACTACAGGAGAGGATGTGATTTTAATAGTTTGTGATGAAGATGGAAATTAAATCAAAAACCTTTTAAAAATGATATATATAAAGGCTTTTGACCATATAAGAGAGAATATATATTCCTTAACGAATTTTATCATTTTGAAAACCAATATGTATTTAGAAGTTATTTGTCTTCTATCCGGATACTGACTATATTTGATGATAATTAACATATCTTGATTCAAAACCCGCCATTAAAGTATTAATACTCATTTAAAACATGTTGATTCAATAGATTGAATGCTTAAATCCAATAACAAAAATGATATTTTTTGAAAATTGGAATAAGATGAGAAACTCTTAGTAAATGAGGTATGCATTATATCAGAGGGGAATTTCCATCGTAGAGGTTTTTTAATATATTTTTTCCATGAAATTATTACACCATTTTTTATAGTATTGGGGAAATGGGGAATTTAGGCCTATGAATTCAAAAAGATTACAAGATACCGATGTTCTTCCTCAAATGATTTGACTATTTCTCTATCCAATTTATTTGATATATTACAATCAATCACCCCTTGATTTATTTCATTAATAATCTCTTATTCCAAAATGATAGCAACATGGAATGTCATTCTAATTAAAAAAACATTGATGTTCATCCTTTACCGATTAAGGGAGAAGTTATGTCTAGTATATGTTAATCACATTTGGAAAAAACTTGTAGGGAATATTGAAAATACAAATATGAATATATTAACTCAAATAAAAAGGTTATGTATGTTTTTGATTAAGACATTGAGAACTATAACTAGAAACATGATAAATGATACTGCCTTAGAATAAGTCCTTCTTGGATACTATAAAATAATATGCAACAAACTACCAAGAGGAATCATAAAAAAGTTTATAGGAAAAAGTCAAGACATAACACCCAAGAATGATTTAGGGAAACCATGACCATATGAATCACTTGTTCCCGCATGACAGATTCAATTTTGATGTTATCTCTAACGAACCCCACTCTATGGATAAAATTGAAAGTCTTATGACTGCGTAGATATACACCCCACAATTGGAGAAATATTTATAGAGAAAGAGACATGAAAAGAAAATCCTGAATACCTCCTACTTCATTGAATTCATTGGAGAAGGTACCGTCATCCTAACAGGTATTGGCATGAGAAATTCGCCTATTTTGTATGTGGAATACAAGGATTTGAGCTATTTTTTTTCTCCTTCTTGAATCCAAGTGAAATGATATTTCTCATGAGTTGACTGGTTAAGAAACAAATTTCACAATGTGATCTGTGATCAAAAACAAGTTTTCTCGTATTGAATATAGCATCCACCAAATATATCTCATGTTTATGTTATTTTCTATATTTTCTTATAAGGTAAATATATAATATAACCCTCTCATGTAATCTATCTTTATGTGGTACAATTTGAGAAATATCATTAATATAATAAGAATTTACTCAATATTTTACATCATAGTTTAAATGTTATAAAAAACTAGACCAATACTCAATTCATAAATTATAGTGGAACCACATGTTTTAGGTGACAATATCAGATCCAGGAAAGGTAATGATACATAATATCCATCATTTTTTCCAATTTTTAAAATTAAAATTTTGAGGGAGAAATTTAAGAAGCGGGAAGAATATTAGGAATTAAATTTTTATAAAATAAATTCTCTTCTGGATGAAAAAATTACTGATTTTCTAATATTTTTATAGAAACCACATTCACTATATTTAATTTTTCATTTTAGACCATTTTATAAAATAATCATATGATTTATTCATTGATTAAATGTTAATTTAGAATCATAACCACTGATAATATACAATTTCAACAATTGGTATACATTAAGGGTAATGATAAATTCATATTGACATAGATGTGAGATGTAATGGCCATGACTAGTATGATGAAACCCATTCAATACCATTTATATGAGCTTTAATCTTTGTTGGATTATGTAGGCATTAACCATGACAAGGCCCAATATGATATTCAATAATTGAATTGTTATAAAATCAATTTATTAAATAATTCCAAAACTATTGAAACCATTGACCAAACTATGTTTTATGAACCTCCACATAAATGTACATTCATCACACACATAACTGCTATGGAATATTTTGGTGTAATAAGGCATTATTTATCTAGAACCCATTAGTATGATTTTTTATAGTATAAGGATAAATTTTATCTCATTCACTATTAATTTATATGTACTATTATATTATTTATTTCGAAAAAATATTTGATAAAAAGGCAAGAATTAATTATATTTAGAAAATTTTTAGTTTCAATTTGATTACACTAATTGAATAATTAAATTATTTTGAAATAAATTTTATTTTCATAAAATATTTTTAATTAATATTATATATTTATAAAAAAATTATATTTTTATTTATGGATTTCCATGGATATTTTTATATGTATCATAATGCTATTAGTTTTGTAAATACAATAATTTTCTATTAGATAACATTTCCAATCTAATAGTAAAAATAACATTGTCTTCCCAACGTTATGTAATAATAACAATAATGGGAATACATAACCCAAATTAGATTTCAACTATGAAATATATATTTCATAAGTAACTTGACTAAATTCACAAAAAAAATCAATGAATCCCTCAAATCCTATATTTTAATTTTAGGTTATAAAAACTTTAAGATAAACATGACACACATTAACATAACAAATGGTATTAATTTAAATATTATAATCTGTAAAATAATAGTTTTGTTTTAACTACACCGATTTTATATAAACTGGGGTAACGTTTTTTGTGTTTATTATGTTTTTACCAAGATTCCAAAACCAATGTTTAATATTTCATAAATAATATAGCCACGTTTTTCTAAAAACATCCTCCCAACCGTCACCCACAATACACTAAAAACACATTTACCATAACGACATTTTATTTATTCATATCTATATCCCTCCGTATTAGTTAATAATATCTTAAAAATCTACCCCCAATCATTTATAAGAAATATCTCAAGAAATGGAATTATCTCTATGGCATTATTGAAGTGATTTATTTATATTATTGATTATCAATTTCGATTTCCATGTTGTAATGTGTTTTTAGAAATCCAATTATCCAATTTATGGTTTCCTCATTATGAGATACCAACATTCAATATAATTAAACACTTACATGAATCATTTTTTACACCAATTTTGCTACCGAAATTAACTTTTGATTTTCCATACCATAAAATTGTATTGTGTATACCCATCCCCATTTGAATGAAAGGTGTTCACCATGATGTACTTATCATTATATTATTTTTTAAATTATATGTTTATAACCAATACAATTTAAAATTAAGACTTAGTGTGATAGATGGAGTTATTATGTCATATGATCATTGTGGCACATAAATACATATACATGATATGAATGTAACAGGTGGAATAAATTTTGTATATCCCTCCAATGAATTTAGTAATATTTTTATCTATTAATATACTACCTATGGATAATGGGATGTTATTCTAAAAAAATATGTTTTTATGTATTGATTGTTATCCTTAAATTATGATTATGATTTTTGTTTTATGTTATTATATCATACAAATATTTCAATGTTGTTAACATCTTATATCATGTTTGAATGTTTAGTTGTATGATTATTAGTATTATTTATATTTTGAAATAAATTTTGGAATAAATTTTTTACTTTGACCCTGTTATTATTGGATTATACAACTTCATGTCTTAATATCCCACCTCTTTATGATGTACCATGTAAGGTTATACAATATTTTTTTTAAAAAAATACGGTAATCTTATAGAACATTCATTAATATTATATTATCACTAATTCATGTTATTTGGGTATATATATATATATATAATAACACTAGAACTAGTTATATTTTTATATGGAATTATTTTTAAGATTATGGAATAAGTCATGAAATAATGATTTTGGGAGCATTTGGGTGTCATATCATGTGTTGAGGGGAATCAAAACTAACTCTAAAATTGTTCCTAGTCTCAAGGTCATTTGATAACCTCCCATAGTTATCCTAACCACTATATAAAATCAAACGATTGTTGTTTCTGTTGGGTTTAATTATTCATCCAATATTATAATGTTGCTTTCAATATCCTTAGAAACTTCAGAGACTACATGTGGTGGTGGTTCATTCAGGGACAATGAAAATGAATACTCATTATAGTTTTTTGGTAGCAGTGGCCATAAGATCACTATATTTAAGTTACTATTTATTTTAAGTAACCACGTATATTTTTTTAACATTTAGGGTATTATGGTAATATATCCATGATTAGTGAATAATGAATCTATAATGAACTAGTTAAACAATTACAAAAAACATATCAAATCAACCTAAATACACATACTATGATTTATAATCTGAAAAAAATTAAAATTCCACAATTATAAAACCATGTGTTTTATTTCAGGAGTTTCATTTATTGAGAAAAAAATCTAGTATACATAGAGTGGCTATACTAATGACCCCATATTGAAAATTCAAATTGTTGGATTTAGATACAATAATCTATCTTATTCATATTCCATGAACTATATTCATCTTATTCATATGTTTTTGGTATTTATTCACCACTATAATCCCTATTATCCATTTATTTATGACACTAACGAGGTTAATATCTATTTTTTTTATAATTATGGTGTTGGAATATTATTTATCTTCTGGATGCAAGTATTCAATTCCCATCTTGATAATAGGTCACATCATATTCCAAACACTGCTAGAATTGTAATGACACCCTCTTCCCTTGTTAATTTATATTCCAGTCTTGTTGATGAAATTTCTCTAGTTATACATCTCATATTTTTGATATATATCTGGTTGAATATAATTTTTATCTTCATATTAATATATTAAATTATTAGGTTTTTCCATCCTTTTATTCTTTTTTAGGATATCATATATTGTAACATTATAAATCATATTTCATGATAATTATTAATAATAATAACCAAATTCTTCATTCCAAATCTTATTTTAATGGGTTTAATATCATGGTAATCATTTCATTTCCATCATACCAAAGGTAATATAGGATTCTCCTGGTTTCCATTATCACTAAATTCAGTATTATTGACCTGAGTACTGTACATCTAACATAATAGTGTGTTTTTCATAATTTATAACATAACAGTGATTTGACATTAAATTAGTTTTCCCTATTAGATTATCATGTTAGCCCATAATGCCTCTCATTCATTCTACATCAAGATTAGATTAACCAAAATTTTATTTAGGGGGAATAACTTATATATCTCAACCTAGTCCATTAATGTATCTATATATCAAATACTTCATAGTTTTTTTTAAACATCATTTGATTAATCAAATCATATCCCAAGGGAATTTCTATATGGGTTTCCAGTTATGCCCATTTGATATACACTAGGTCACGGTTGAGTAAATACTCCACAAACTCTATGTGAGATTATTACCCCATTGTACAATTATTTCAAAGTCAAAATCAGATTTTATATATTTATATAAGGATTCAATTTCAATAAAAACCACAAAATCAAAACATTAAAAAAATTTAGGATTCACTCTAATACATTATCATATAATTTAGACTTCTCTATAGGGTTTTCACAGTGGTTCTCTAACCCTGACCTAAAAAAGTTCTACCAGGTACATTTATAAAATCTATATTAAAACAAGATTAAAAAAAATTATATCATAGTTATAAAAGTTATTTTCTACCAAATATAGGTTTAGGATCCAGAGTTATAAGTCATTTTCAATTGTAATGACTAGATGATTTTTAAATTTGAATTCTCTTATAAAATGAGTAAATTCTTTGTCATTTATGGTTTATTAAAACTCATTATTCCACCAATATGGACATTTTAATGCATGTCCATTAAAAAATAATTTAGTTGTTCTATAGTGAATAATGTACAAACATTAATTTAGGTAGTTTAAAATTAAATTATACTTTTATTAAGAACATAAATCATCAGGATAATGGTGAAACCCAAACCCAAAAAAACATATATAATCTCATTAGGGAATCTAAGATATACTACAATGGCCTATCACATTTAATTTTATCATGGGATTCTTTATTCATATATTTTATAATTTCACATTCAATTATCGGGGTACTAGATTTGTAGTCTGGCACCCCATGGTAATTTTTCCAGTAGATCCCACCCTCAACTCTAGGATAAAATTATATAAAAATATATATTGGGGTCCTAGGTTGGAATTTTAGAACCCCATGGTTATTAAAAGCATCAATCTCTATCCCAAAACTCATTTTTTTCATCACAAAAATTATCTCATTCTATGGTTTAATTTTCATAATCTTAGTTATCACCCACTTTCATTGCCAAAATAATTCAACCAATTTCATAATCCTATTATTAATCTATATTCATAATATCATTAATAAAGAAATTAATTATTTAAATTGAGAATTAAATTTTCTAATTATATAATATAAATTTCAAAAATACATATTGTGATAATAAATTATGAATATTATATTTTACATTTATATCACAAACATCATCTTTTTTAGTAAACACCCTCTAACTCGAAATCCACGGTTTTTTGGAGAACAATAAAAATAAAAAAATAAGGTAATATGTAAGACAAATACCTAATACCATGATCAAAATAAACATGATCCATTAAAAAATATATCTAAACAGTCTCCAATTGAGGATATTTCAACCCCCTTCATTTGGAAATAGTGATAGGAGATAGAGATAAAACTAATATGGGAAAAAACAAAAAACATCATGGAGCCAGTCCTTCATCGATTTCATCAAATTCAATAAAAAAAGGTTATATCGTTTCTCTAAATCCTCTATAGGACATGAAAAAATTATATAAATATGTTTAGGTCGAGAATTGATGAAATTGGGTTAAAACTAGCTAGTTCATAAATTTTAGTAAAATTTTCATTGGATGAAAACCCAGCATGCATGGTTTTTGGGCCAAAAGTGCATAATTTTATATACTATACCTCTTAAACGTGCACCTCTACATAGTGGAATTATAGTTTCTCCTATATGAAAAACGTTTTGACAAAACCTGAACCATCCATGAAAATTGCCATTATCACAGGGTGCATGGTTAAGGAGGGGGTGATGGAGGGTTGTCTCACAATTTTTCTATTCAATGTTCGAACAATGTATCACTATATTTTCCTCAAAAAAAAGATGTGCACTGTTTACTGGGAAGAAACACAATATTTTACCTAACGATAGACCAAACTTGCTCAACATGATGAGTTTCCAAATTTCTATAATTAAACCTGAAACAAAACTAAATTAAAACCCAATAAATGTTAAACCAAATCATAGTTTATAATTTTCCTGAAAATTATAATGAGGAATAGACATAATTTTCAATATCTTACAATATCCCAAACATTCAGTAGCTCATCCTTGAGTTATACTCCCATGAATCTCTATGATTCAAAAGTAAAAAAGAAAAGGACATTGAGCTTACATATCTACATTTCTCTACCACCACTCCCCATGAAATCCTTCATATTTCAACAAAACCCTGAATATATTTTTTTAATGGTTGGGGTTGAAGACTCATTTATTATTAAAGCTGAGAAACGTCCTCTATAACTGGATAGAGGGAGACCCATTACATAGCATGATGGCCCAGTGGGAATTTATACCATAACATGGCCCATAGGCCCAAATATTTGGCCCAAGGCCCATTTTGTTAATATTAATACTATAGTACTAGAATGCTAAAGTAACAAACCATATTAGCCACTACTACAGTGCCCTTCCACCACTATATTTATGACCTCTGTTACTGTGCTTATTCTTCTACAGTACTATACAGTACCTCTACAGTACCTGCGGCCAATGGGATTAGAACACCAATTTTTTATGTATGATTACAGGGTGCATACCACAAATCCAAACCCCAACAACAAAACACCAATTCTATATGTATGGTCTATCCACATAACACGTTCTCACTAGGTTCCATATCACAAACTAGATTATCTTCAAAGGAAACATCAACTTCATGTTTAATTTCATCAATTCTGATCACATGAGAAGGTAAAAGCCAATGCTACAAAATATATGTCACAAAAAATCATCATTCATCGCATTGTACCTCTTTGGAATATCCAATTAGTACTCCACTAGTCTAATACTCTTCATAATATAAAATGGACAATAAAACTAAGATTAAACATGATTTTTCATATATTCCTATGGTGACCCAATCATGGAGACTCATAATGAAATACACTATCACCAACTAAAATCCCAAGGGGTCAATGTCGTCGAAAAATATAATTTTTTCATCATTGGAAAATGAAAAAATGTTTCAAATTCAATTGATCCAACTTCAATGTCTATGACATGTGACAAGTCCAAATAACTCATACTCGCCTCTATCCATCCATCATAGAGGTGATCTATATCTCATTCCATAAATATCATTATATCGTTCCATAAGAATATTTTCCTGATAACTATTTTAGGTTAAGTCAATGAGTTTCGACATCAATTCCAATACCATCGAAATTTTATAATGCAAACCTCTGTCATGTCCTCCAATAGTTTAATAGTATGTTGTGACAAACCATTTTACTTCCGGTGGAATTTCATACCCATAAATAACATGGTAACCAGCACGTTCTATATTATTTTCTAGAACCATGTGATGAATGATTCGTGTTGTTAAAAAATTCTCTATATAAAATTATTATATCACAAATGTACATGTACCCCAATAGAACCACTATAAATATTTCCCAAATAATAAATAAATTTGATAAATTTTTCAATCTATCCAAAATCACCCATATAACATCATTATTTTGAGGATTACATAGAAGAATGATAATGTGATTCATGGTAAATTCATCCAATTAAATATTCAGAATGGGAAATGGATATAGTAAACCACCAGGTTTTTTGTGCCCTTTTATCACTTGTTGACATGTGTAGCAGCATCATGTGTACTATGATGTCTCATTTACCAAGTTCGTGAAAAAATATTATCGCTATCGGTCATGGTACATTTTAGTCAATCTAGGATGTACCTCTAACTAAATTGAATGAAAACCTTTTTTTGGATCTTTTCACATTCATGTAGGCAGAAAAACATAGTTATTGGCATTGTTGATCTAAAGAAGATTTTAAGTCCAATCTGAAGGTGAATCCCCACCATCACGACATTCCCTCAAGTATAAACTCTATGAATCCTTATAATACCGCTCTCTAATTGGACTCAAATATATGGACTACATTGATACTGATATGAGATTCATCTGCTCCTACATCTCTAAAAACATATTAATATTCTGAACAAAAATGGTCATTTTCATCCACTCAGAACAAGGCTCATGAACTACCAGAGTCCTTGATTCACTAAAAACGTGTCAGCAACATTATTTCCATTATCAAGCATATATTCTAACACAAAATAACATGTATTAATAAAATCATCCATCCTTCACTACTAGAGGATCAAATCATAATATGATAGGATTTATTTTAATCAATTGTTATCATAATATACTATGATCTTTTCACTTAATAGTTAATTCAAATAACTTTTTCTATCTTAAACCACCTTAAGTCTCTCAATAACATGTGTAGAGTAATTTCAATCATGCTTCAAAAATTTCCATGATGACTATGTCACTACTTGATCTCCCAACATCATTACTAATTATCCTTCAAGCATGAATGCATAAAAAATATGATATGAACCTCACTCAAATTCGGTAGAAAAAAAAATTGGTGCAGTACTCAAATGCTTCTTCAACTCCTGGAAGGAGTTATCACATGCTCTAGACTATTCAAAATTGATCCCTTTAAGGGTAATTTATAATAAGGGTACTTCTATGAGGTAAAATTAATGGATAAACCTCTAATAATAACATATTAAACCTTACATGAATTAAATATCAAAATCATTCTTATGATGAACCTATGAATCCACTACCTGCATATTTTCTAGGTCCACTAAGACACCTTCCACCAAGATGACATGACCCATGATGTGTAACCAGTGGTTCAAGAATATGCACATAGATAGACTAGAATATAACTACTTATATATATATATATACTTTGGATGATGACAGGAAGTTGGTAATGATTCTCATGAGTACTATAGGACACTAAGATGTCATCGAGAAAGATAGCCACAATGTTATCCTATCACTAGTGGAAGACTCAGTTCATCAAGTCCTTAATCAAAGTCCTATTGTCCATTATCATGAATGGAATCATGGTGAAATTTTTTAGACCATACCCTCTTCAAAATGTATTACAAGATATATAAAAATGACAAACTCTCATCTCATGATACCTGATCTCAAGTAAATATTTAGGAATAGATTATCTCTTCTTAATTGGTCAATTAGACCAACAATACACAGAATTTGATACAGGCTCTTGAATTTCATATGTTTTATCTTCTATAAATAAATCTATAAATTCAATGTCTCATCAAACATATTTTAAAACATGGCTGGATATCCGCATCGTTATGTTTTTTATATGGATAAAACATTATCCATTAACTTTTTCAATTGATTATTACTGTAACGACCCGAAATTTTGAATAAATCTTGTTTCCTAATTTTATGTGTTATTTTATTTTATTATTATACTCAACAAAAATGTTTCAATTGTTAACATGATTATAATTATAATTAGACTGTTGGTTTTATACGGTTATATGACCATTGGTCAATATGACTGTTGGAAACTAAACGTTTTGATTATTGTCTCTAAATACAAGTAATCTTGGTTAATTATTATAAAAAGAAGACTCGATGGCCTCACCCAGTAGTCTTGGACCGATCGAAGCCCATCTAACAGAACATGGGAAGGAGGTAGCACCACTGGGCTTTTCCCTGGACCAAACCCAAGCCAAACTTCATCGTGTGAAGCTAGAACGGAACCCCCTTTGCGAGAAGTTCAAACTGATAGAAATTACTACTCGTGCGATGTTAGCCGAGCCTCCCTCAGATTCTCTCACCTTAGCACACCTTACACTTAAGTCCTATGCTGGTGTGATAAAAGGCTATGTAAGGAGACCGTAACTGCCTTGTGTAATCCATTGTTTTAAATAAAAATTGGGATTTCTTCTTATGATGAAGTTTATGAATTTTTAAATGACCGGAAAAATATAGTATGCATATTTTTGAGGAATTTTAGAAAAAAGGATATTTTAAAAATGTTTATGTATAACTTAAATAAGTAAAAATGTGTAATGATTTTCAAAAAATGGTCTTCTACAATTATGTTCAGGACGAAATTTAGATTCTAAAAAGATCAACTTGATTTTTGATGAATAGTAAATTATGAATAGTGATTTTATGATTAGGATTAGTAATGTGTCCAAATGGATTAGTAATCTCACTTAAAGAAAGTATTAATATAATCTAGTCACTTTGATTAAGTAATGTGATTCAATAAAATGGTTAAATAACGGTTTCATAAATTATTATTCAAGTATTATTTTTTTCAAGTGAATAGTGTTTTTTAATTAAAAATTAAATTTAAAAAATTTAAAAAATTTATTTTTATAAAATGGATTTCATTTTTGAACTCAGAGCACCGATATTATGTTATGGTAATTTTTTGGGTTTTTTCTGAAAAAATGAATTTTTGGTGAATAGTGTATTTATTTAAAAAAATATATTAAAATTATTTAGAAAATTATTTTTATAAAATGGAGTTCATTTTTGAAATCAGAGCATTGATATTTGGTTAAGGTGAAATTTTGGGATTATTCTGAGAATGTTGAATTTTCGATGAATAGTGAAAATACAGTTTTTAAGTTACGGGTGTTTAATGACATCATTAAATGATGTATTAAGTTTTTAATCAATATTTTCGACTTATGAATAGTAAGATAAGGTATGATGTGTCCCAAGTGGCCAATACCATGGGAAAATACCATGGGAAAACCCATGGTTTTTCCAAAACCACAAATGAGGTGTCCCTTGGCCATTAATGCCTTGTCCCCTCACTTTCCCTATAAATACCAAGTCATCCTCTCATCCATTCGACTCCCCACTCTCCCACAAACAAAGTTCTAGTCTCATTACCACCCAAGTAGTCCTCCCACGGTTCCCCCAAGCCCTCAAGGTCCCAACCTTTGAGTTTTAGGAGTTACGTTTTAAGGTAAGGGATCCAATCTCTCTCTTTTTTTTTCAAGAAATCTATTTTATGTCATTTCTTTTATGCTCCATGTTCTTATGTTAGAGGATGTTATTTTATACTCATATTACTTCCCTTTTCATGTTCATATAATGATAGATCCCCTTTTACTCTCATTATTTCGTTTTATGATGTTTTAAGTGGCGCCGTTAGGCTGCCGAAATTTTTGTAACGGATTCATTCTCCCTTCTCATTTTTCAAGATCTATTTTCATGTAAAGTATTTCAAGTTCCTTTTTATTATGTTGGGTTATGATCTCTAAATTTATCATACTGATCTTTTATGATCATATGATGAGAGACCCCATTTGATCTTATCAATTCAGTATTTTGATGTTTTAAGTGGCGTCGTTATGCTGCCGAATTTTTAAGTGGTTCTTCACCATTCTCGTTTTGAAGTTCTACTTTCATGTCAATTCTTTAAAGTTCCTTTTTGTTATGTTGGGGTATGATCTCTATATATATCATACAGGAATCTTATGTTCATATGATGAGAGACCCTATTTTATCTCATCAATTCATTTTTTGTTGATGTTTAAGTGACGTCGTTAGGCTGCCGAATTTTTAAGGGATTCTTTCACCCTTCTCCTTTTCAAAGTTCTAATTCCATGTCAAGTCTTCCAAGTTCCTTTTTATTATGTTGGGGTATGATCTCTATATCTATCATACTGATCTTTTATGTTCTTATGATGAGAGACCCTATTTGACATCATCAATTCATTTTTGGTTGAAGTTTATGTAATGCTGTTTGGCTGCCGAATTTTCATAAGAGAAATCTTATTTTTGTCTTCCTTTCATTTTCTTCATTTCATATGGTATATTTTCAAATTTAATTAACATGTTCTTAAATCCCTTATATTATGTCCCTCTACTGTTTTATGGGTCATTTATGATTGTTTGACCCATGTCCCCTATCTTTTGAATGTTTTCTAAAACCCTGTAACATAGTCGTTGTGCTGCAGAATTTTCGTCTCAAAATGCCTCTCTTTTTCTCAAATTTTTTTCATGTTATTAAGTGAATAATCAAAGCTATTATTTCTACAGGGTTATTCACATATATAAAAAATTTTCTATTTTAAATTCTGGGATTTACATACATGAAACTCTCTCTCCCCTTCTGTGGGTTTAAAGTGACGTAAAGATCATGTCCATAAAGCAGTTTTTAAAACGTTATGATTATGAAATGAAACTCATTTATTTTATGCTATATGGGTTATTTATGAAATGTTTGATGATGATATATGTGGCTCACATGATAATAAAGGCATATTTAAGGGTTCTCCCTGATAGCACTCCAATGCATTGGGAAATGATGTAACCACTAGAGATTACAATTTTCACGATACCTTGCTGAATAACCTTGGTAATTTTCAAATGACACCTTGGGGATGGAACTTAGTGATATGTTCATGATTGTCTATTTTAAATTATGTAGCCACATATTAAAGTTATGAAAATGTTATTATTATTATGATATGCCTCATGATTTCATTCTCATGCCTTAAAAGTTTTTTTCATGACCTTATTGAAGTATCTCAAGTTCACATGTAAAATGTTTCTCTTGTTTCCCTTACTGGGCTTTTTGCTCACCCTTTCTTTTGATGTATGTCCCCAGGTTATTTGATGCAGTAATGAACCTAGGATGAACATGAGGAGAAGCCTTTCAAGTGTTTTAGAAGAATGTTTTATGTTTTCATGTTTAAAGTTCCTTGTTTCCAAGACACTAAACCTTAAAGATCCTCAGTTTTGTAAAATGTAATGAAAGTTTATGTGATAAAAAGGAAGATTGCAATAGTTGGTTTCAAAGGATGGTTTAGTTATTTGTGGAAATTGGGATATAAAAAATTTAGGAATAAGCCTATAGAAAAGTTAAAAAATAGGAAATCTTCCTGGTATTTTGGTGAGTATTGAGTAAGGGGTTTCCAGGAAAATACATCCCTGTCTGGATACGAGCAGGTAGAGGTGGCTCTGGCATAGATGTACATAGGGGTAAAACCCAAATACACCGCTTTGAGCTAGACTCGAATGGGAACTGGTACACGACAATGGGCCTTGCTGCACTCTTGGTTACGACACTCCCAGGGGATATGCTTTGGTAAATTCATAAGCTTAGTATGAACCATTGTTAAAGTAACAAAGATAAAATAAAATAAAGATTCCCATAAGAATATATGATCATGGATAACCTAGATGGGAACCTAGGGGATCACAAGTTATGGTATACTTTTCTTCTACAAGTTATCCTTATATGCTTTTGGTTCCTTTTCATGATTATTGACTAAGTATTTAAGCCCCTAATTACAGTTTCTTTTCTTAGTTAATGGTGGGAAATGGAAGAACATGTCCCAACAACCAATGTGATGGGAAATGAGATGATTGTCGTATTAATATGACATGGATGATTAGGGAATTAAAATATGATTATTATTTTGGAACACGTTCACTATTTTGGGGACCCTATATGATCGAGGTAAATAGATTACTACGGTATTTTCATTGAGGGGTAAGGTTGACTTATATTTTGATGCATCGATGAATTTAAGGTGGAATTATAGTAATTTAGGTTACTTATGGAAATGATTAACCTATCTTGGGTAAAATATTTTTAGGTTAGACACTTTTGTTATAAGATGTTAGGAGTGATTGATGTTGTTTGGAGATGAACAATAAAGTTTATTTTGGAAGACAATGTTATCAAATCCTTCTTGTATTTGGGTTTCAATATTAGCTTGGTTTATTTTGAGGAATCTTAATGACCATTATTTATGGAATGGTCAATGATGAACTATTGGTACTACCATGGAACTTTGAAGATTTAAAAGTAGTTTCCATTCCTATGGGATTATTTCGTTTTGAAGAGGTGTTTTACCTTACCCTTTCTGTTTTTGGGATAATGTTTAAAGATAGAAGAAATAGATAGTTAATCATTTGTGGATTATGAAGATGATTCTTTTGTATTGATGAGACCAAGTAGTTTTGAATGCTCATAGTTTGGAGAAAAGATTAGTTTTGGGTAGAAACCGATTAAAGGATGACACTCTACATGAAGATAGGTCTATTTTCTTTTGTTTTTGTTTTATGTTGTAAATGAACTTTTCAAAATTTTGAAAAGGAACGTAAAACAAAAACGTTGTTGGTTTAGGTTTCCTACTAGGTAATCAAATACCGTTTACACACATCATAAGTTTGGGATTTTCTTATGGTTAACTTTCTCCAAATCATGTTCTCTATCACTCTCCCCCAGAACATGACCCTTTGTTTTTCTTCCATGTCCATGTTTTCCAACATGGAATCCTAATGTGGGTTAACTCGGGTGACCTTTGTACTTCCCTTTTATTCTTTTAAAGTAATAATTTTACTGACTCCTTTTCTGATGTGGGACTTTCAATGAAATTTCAAAACCCACTTTTTAAAAATTGTGAGGACGCAAGTTCTTAAGGGGGGAAGAATGTAACGACCCGAAATTTTGAATAAATCTTGTTTCCTAATTTTATGTGTTATTTTATTTTATTTTTATACTCAAAAAAATGGTTCACTTGATAACATTATTATAATTAAAATGAGACCATTGGGTTTAGACGGTTATATGACCATTGGTCAATATGACTGCTGCAAAACTAAACGTTTAGATTATTTTCTCTAAATACAAGTAATCTTGGTTAATTATTATAGAAAGAAGATTCGATGGCCTCACCCAGTAGTCGTGGACCGATCGAAGCCCATCTAACAGAACTTGGGAAGGAGGTAGCACCCCTGGGCTTTGCTCTGGACCAAACCCAAGACGAACTTCATCGTGTGAAGCTAGAACGGAATCACCTTTGAGAGAAGTTCAAACTGATATAAATTACTACTCGTGCGATGTTAGCCGAGCCTCTCTCAGATTCTCTCACATTAGCACACCTTACACTTAGGTCCTATGCTGGTTTGATAAGGGGCTATGTAAGGAGACCGTGACTGCCTTGTGTAATCCTTTGTTTTAAATAAAAATTGGGATTTCTTCTTATGATGAAGTTTATGAATTTTTAAATGACCGGATAAATTTAGTATGCATATTTTTGATGAATTTTAGAAAAAGGATATTTTAAAAAACATTCTGTAAACCTTAAATAACTAAAAATGTGTAATGATTTTCAAAAAATGGTCTTCTACAATTATCTTCAGTACGAAATTTATAGTCTAATAAGATCAACATGATTTTTGATGAATAGTAAATTATGAATTGTGATTTTATAATTAGGATTAGTAATGTGTCCAAATGGATTAGTAATCTCACTTAAAGAAAGTATTAATATAATCTAGGCACTTTGATTAAGTAATGTGATTCAAAAAAATGGTTAAATAACGGTTTCATAAATTATTATTCAAGTATTAGTTTTTTCATGTGAATAGTGTTTTTAATTAAAAATATTTAAAAAAATTAGTTTTATAAAATGGATTTCATTTTTGAACTCAGAGCATCGATATTATGTTATGGTAATTTTTGTGGTTTTTTCTGAAAAAATGAATTTTCGGTGAATAGTGTATTTATTTAAAAAAATAAATTAAAAATAATTAGAAAAATATTTTTATAAAATGGAGTTCATTTTTGAAATCAGAGCATTGATATTTTGTTAAGGTGAAATTTTGGGATTATTCTGAGATAGTTGAATTTTCAATGAATAGTGAAAATACAGTTTTTAAGTTACGGGTGTTTAATGACATCATTAAATGATGTATTAAGTTTGTAATCAATAAGTTCGACTTATGAATAGTAAGATAAGGCATGAGGTGTCCGAAGTGGCCAATACCATCGGCAGATACCATGGGAAAGCCCAAGGTTTTGCCAAAACCACAAATGAGGTGTCCCTTGGCCATTAATGTCGTGTCCCCTCACTTTCCCTATAAATACCAAGCCATCCTCTCATCCATTAGACTCCCCACTCTCCCCCAATGAAGTTCTGGTCTCATTACCTCCCAAGGAGTCCTCCCAAGGTGCCCCAAGACCTCAAGGTCCCAACTTTTGAGTTTTAAGAGTTACGTTTTAAGGTAAGGGATCCATTCTCTCTCTTTCTTTTCAAGAAATCTATTTTATGTCATTTCTTTTTTGATCCATGTTCTTATGTTAGAGTATTTTCTTATATACTCCTCTTACTGCCCTTTTCATGTTAATATAATGAGATATCCCCTTTTACTCTCATTATTTCGTTTTATGGTTTTTTATGTGGTGCCGTTAGGCTGCCGAAATTTTTGTAACAGATTCATTCTCCCTTCTCATTTTTCAAAATCTATTTTCATGTAAAGTATTTCAAGTTTCTTTTTATTATGTTGGGGTATGATCTATAAATTTATCATAATGATATTTTATGAACATATGATGAGATACCCCATTTGATCTTTTCAATTCAGTATTTTGAAGTTTTATGTGGCGCTGTTAGGCTGCCGAATTTTTAAGTGGTTCTTCACCCTTCTCCTGTTGAAGTTCTACTTTCATGTCAATTATTTCATGTTCCTTTTTTTATGTTGGAGTATGATCTCTATTTCTATCATAATGGACTCTTGTGTTCATATTATGAGAGACCCTATTTGATCTCATCAATTCATTTTTTGTTGAAGTTTAAGTGACGCTGTTAGGCTGCCGAATTTTTAAGGGATTCTTTCACCTTTCTCCTATTCAAAGTTCTAATTCCAACTCAATTCTTCCAAGTTCATTTTTATTATGTTGGGGTATGATCTCTATATCTATCATACTGATCTTTTATGTTCATATTATTATATACCCTATTTGACATCATCAATTCATTTTTGGTTGATGTTTATGTAACGCTGTTAGGCTGCCGCATTTTCATAAGAGAAATCTTATTTTTTTCATCCTTTAATGTTCTTCATTTCATATGGTATATTTTCAAATTTCATTACCATGTTCTTAAATCCATTATATTATGTACCTCTACTGTTTTATGGGTCATTTATTATTGTTTGACCCATGTCCACTCTCTTTTCAATGTTTTCGAAAACCTTGTAACGTAGCCATTGTGCTGCAGAATTTTCCTCTCAAAATGCCTCTCTCTTTTTCTCAAAATTTCTCCATGTTATTAAGTGAATACTCAAAGCTCTTATTTCTACAGGGTTATTCACATATATAAAAAAATGTTCTATTTTAAATTCTGGGATTTACATACATGAAACCCGCTCTCCCCTTCTGTGGGTTTAAAGTGACGTAAAGATCTTGTCCTTAAAGGAGTTTTTAAAACGTTATGATTATGAAATGAAACCCATTTATTTTATGTTATATGGGTTATTTATGAAATGTTTGATGATTATATATGTGGATCACATGATTATAAAAGAAAATTTAAGGGTGTTCCTTGATAGCGCTCCAATGCATTGGGTAATGATGTAACCACTAAAGATTACAATTTTTCACGATACCTTGGTGAGTAACCTTGGTAATTTTCAAATGACACCTTGGGGATAGCCTTTGGTAATATGTTCATGATTGACTATGTTAAATGATGTAGCCACATATTCAAGTTATTAAAATGTTATTTCTATTATGATATGCCTCATGATTTCATTCTCATGCCTTAAAAGTTCTTTTCATGACCTTATTGAAGTATCTCAAGTTCACATGTAAAATGTTTCTCTTGTTTCCCTTACTGGGATTTTTGCTCACCCTTTCTTTTGATGTATGTCCCCAGGTTATGTGATGTAGTAATGAACCTAGGATGAACATGAGGAGAATCCTTTCAAGTTTTTTAGAATAACTTTTTATGTTTTCATGTTTAAAGTTCCTGGTTTCCAAGACACTAAACCTTAAAGATCCTCGGTTTTGTAAAATGTAATGAAAGTTTATGTGATAAAAAGGCGGGATTCTATAATTATGATACTGAATATATGTTGTTTCCATTCTATAGGGTTTCATAAAAATTGGTTACGCTCCAAGAATGAGTTCATTTGTAATATCAACATTCCTCTAATATAGAATCCTTGATAATTCCTTATGAAATACATCATGAAACCTATCCACTATGTGTGTAATGGTACAAGGGTTCACAACCCGATATTCCAAAAAAGGCTTTCATTTTGCAAAGTGATATCCCGCAATTTGTGGAAGAATTGGAACTATAGGTCCAACATGGTTATCCCACTATCCACTATGAATGGAACCCCTAACCTTTGGATACCTAAGGATCACTCTCCTGTAGAAGCAATAGATGTTTGCACGATTTGATACCAAAACACCTATGTCCAAAATAAATTCAAAACCTATCATGTCAAGAATGTAACATTCTTAATGGAAATTATACTCCCCATATTTGAGATAAAATCCATTTAATAATCAAAAGCCTCTATACCTATCTCCCATGGGTTTTTTATCATCATAATACTAATCAAAAACTCCACCATCAGACTAAAAATAATCACACATTTTTTATATATAAATAGTGTCTGTATTTAGTAACAAATAAGGAATGAAAATATTTAGATGCTACGATAAAATTTACTCAAACTTTCAAGGGATGGTTATCACTATCCATAAGTGAAGGATAAAATGTATGCAACCGTCCTACCCCACATCCCAGTACTACAGTTTATGTCCCCCTGAGCTACACCACCCTGCTGATACGGTCACTCTTTTTATAACGTAAAACATACAATTCTAATATCATTATCGCTAGAAAACCAGTAACTATATTATTGATATAGGGTAGAAGACTTTATCCCATCACTCTGTTTCATCCTATATTCCCCATCACATCAATTCGATCTAGGGTTACGACAATTCCAAAGTGAATTACTCATCTTACCATTGGATTGACAACCCACTGGTAGTTTTCAAAAATGGATTGAAATGTTACCTGACCTACCACACTGGTAACATTGTACTCATTAACTTATTTTAGTAGCCAATCATACACCCTAGAAACGTTTTCTTCCATATCCCAAGTTTCCATCCATAGGGAGATGCTTCCTACTCTAGAAAAATGTACAACCTGATAGTATAGTAGAAACCACCCACATTCCACTAGAATACTCATTCAGGTTTGCCACTTATGTGAGATCATGATCCACCACATTAGAAAACATCTATAGTTAAAATATGATAACATAGGAATGGATCTCAAAGTTATTTCATTCCTAGAAGTGATTCACATCAGTTGCCTTATCTCCTTCCAAATACCAAACATAACATTATAAATCAGTTAAATGACCACCATAGTAAATCACAATCATAATAATCTATGTCAACTACATGAACTTAAATAATCTATTCAACCTAATATTTCCTTGGTAGAAGTGTTCCATGAAAATTTATATAAAGTATTACCCTTATATAATCTCCATCATCTAATCCTGAGTATAAATATCCCACTATATTTTTTTAATCGACACAACATATAAGTATCCAATTTTACTCTCATCTCCATATGATTAACTAAATGACTATGGATAATCAAGATAGACTCACTCTAGGACTCATCTACCACATGTCCTCCCTCTTTTGTGAATGTTAGAGGGTGTTGCATCGGGAACTCCCATGTATTATCTGACAAATTTCACCAAACCCACCACATACCTTTTTCCATAAACCTCACAATGAGGAAAAATTTATCACCGAACATCACTCTTTATCAATATCCTGGTACAATTGGAGGCTCTGGATCCACTATTTAAGGTACATTTCTAGACATGTCTTTCTTACATCTGACCAACAAGAGTCATCATGAGATAATATGTATACAATTACAAGAATACCACTTAGTATATATAACCAATAATTGAAATAGATTAATGAGAGGTATCAACATCATGCAATACAAAAAAATCTCTTATTATCGCCAGTTTGATAATCCTACCATAAAATAATTTCCAAAATATACTGATGGTTTTTAAAAAATGATGCAAAATCATATAAATTTTTATAAGTGGGACTTCTTCCATCAAACCACCCCAATGCATCACCCCCCTCTTCCTCCAAGCCCGTCAAAACATATCCCTATAACCACTATGATTCTCCATTCATTGTCACCACCTAGATTCTCTATCATCATTGGCCCCCTTCACACCCTACTCCACTAAGTCTCAAACCATGTTGCGAGGCCCCTTCTCCCACATGATCCCTAAGATATTGATTGATCCACCGAGCCCTCTATCCCTTGAACCATAACTTCTAATGATCCATCTAGTCACTTCACTAAATATTCTCCCCCTTCTCACTACCTTTCCACTACTCTACCTCATCTATGACATGTCTCCATCATCACCTTACCACTAATCCTTAGATTTATGGTTGTGTTTGGGTTATTTATTCCATTTTGAATTAATTTTAATTAGTAATATCTTTATTTTTAGGTCCCATGTTATTCTATATGGTGTATAACACCTTTTTATGGTGGGATGGTGCCATTATTTTAAATTAAAACAAGTTTCAGGAAGGTGAACTGTGGTTTTGGGGATTTGAATATATTATTGTTTCTTCATTTAATTTTTAATCCTTTATTTCGATATAAAATTATAATAATAATTATGTTACAAATATATATATTTTGTGTAAATTAGGATTCACTATATTTTCACTTCAGATACAAGGTTTATCTGTAATTTAAGGTTTTTAAAAATCCTATATTATTCTTTTCCCACATCTAATGTTTTATAAATGACCAAACAAACATTTTTGAGTAAGATATATGTTTTAAGAATGTACGAGGTTTTAAATGTGGGTTTTGTCTTATCCATAAATTTCACATTAAACATAAATTTTTTTTATAATGTATATTGATATATACATATATATAAGTTCAAAAAATAATCATAAGTAAACATATATGTGTCTCTGTGTAAAACATCAGTAAAGAAAATGTGAATTCATGCAATGTGGTATATGTATAAACATAAATGTGTAAATTTAAATGATTATAACAAAAATAAATAGTGACTTTTAACCTTATTGTTGATTCTTTTTTGGGTTTTCTAAATTATAATATGTATTGTAAAGATAAATTTTCATTTAATGCCTAAAAAATATTATCTGTTTTCAGTTGTCCTTGTTTGATAAACAATATGAGAAACCTAGGGTTCCTAGGTTGTATAACCTAGATAATAAGATGTGTATAGATTGCTTCTTGTGCTATAAAACTACGCTATAACACACTTATAATAATAAAAAAAATAATTATGAAAAAACAAGTAATATTATTTTAAAAAAGTGTAGATAGTGGATGAGATATATTATTTAAATTCTTGATGAATCTTCTATAAAATCCCTCATGTCATAAAAAGTATATAATATGTTTCACTCATTTTGGGAATGTTAATTAGTTGAAAATTTTAATTTTAGACTAATCATTCTCAATTCAACATTCTTAAATTACATGACTAACTGTAATTATTATATCAATAATGAAATAAATGAAATAAAATTTACAAAAATCAAATATGTTTTCAAAATATATTCATGATATATCCGATAATAATTAATGGAAAATCCAAATAGATTGAAATAATCAAAAAAACCTTTATAGTCTTTAATCATATTTCTGAAAATGATGACAATGTACCTTTGAAATATACATGCTGATTTGTATAGATAAAATATTATTCTCATATAAGATTAAAATATTATAATGACATGTTTAATATGACATTTCATGGTACTTATGTAAAATAAAAACCCAAAAATACCATGAAAATTGATCTAAAAATAAGCAAAAAGTGTTTTTGTATTATTTATTAAATTTGATCAAAACAATTGAGAGGGAAAATGTTCTTTTATAATGACATGATTCAGTTTTATATAATAAATATATACTCTCAAAAATTATTGGAATCATATATGAATTAACTCCAATTGTTTATTCTGATTAATTAATAGTCAAATATTCTTGGGCACTAAGTGAATGGGGATGACCCACTAGGAATTAGAAATTGGATTAATGATTTAATCTTTTAATAACATCTTAATTTATTTCTGAACCGATTTGATAATTTTTGGGTTATTTATTAATTGGGGATACCAAATAAAATTTCTTTACTTTCTAATGAAATGCAATGAATATAGATTCCAGAAATTATTATGCGAATTTCTCCCTAGATTTTTCTTATAGATTGTTAATTTTTCTCGAAATATCTATCAGATATTTTTCTTTATAAAGTGAAAAATTTCATGAAATTTTTATTATTGTCTTGTTTATATCTATTATAAATACATATGTTAGATAAGAAGGAAGGAGTTTTAATTATATATCTATTGTTTGGACTAATGATAAAAATAGTTTTGGGTTACATAACAAAATGTATTACACATCCAACATAATAGATGAATTATCAAACACATTTTCATTGAATAAATAGTAATATAAATCAAACAAATAAAAAGTTATTTCATCTTCAGATGAGTGGATAGAATATTTATGTTTTTTCTAGTTATTTTTCATCAAAATTTCAGATTATAGTATGGTTCTGAAATGGAAAATTTATTATACCAAATAACTTTCTTTACATGGATTATATTCATCAGAATTTGGAAATGTAAAAAAATTGTGTTCTCTTATTATTGGTACATGATGGAATGAAAATTATTAAATTTTAAAAATATTTAAAACAAACACTATTTTTATAATAAATTCAATTACATTTACAATTGAATTTATATTTATTGTATTGGTTTATTGATAATGATTGGTGACAAGGAAGATTTATTTTCCGCCCCTATGATTAAAAGTTAAAAATCTATAGGAATTATCAAATTATTCAGTACATATAAATCATCATCATGTAATATTTCATGGAATGTAATAGATCTGTTTGGGAATTTTAAAACCACTCTAGCTAGTTTAATATATACCATATTAAAATAATGGATAATATATTATGAAAAACATAAATAAAATATCATCTATAAACACTTGTAATTTTAGTGAAACATTAACTAACACCCCCTCTATCTACAAGTTCTTTAAAACTCTAAATTCACTAATATGGTTTAAGATAATTACTAGTCAAATATAGAATTAGTGACCCTAGGGTGTTACTCCAATGAATCATATTTTAAATTAATTATTGTATGACTTATCTGTGGATTCTACTTTACATAATACTATCCATGATTATTTTTTTTCATTACATTCACATTTTTAGTACATAAACGAATATTTTTATAACTATATGGCTCATGTTTTTTCAATTCAAATAATCACTATTTAGACTTAGTAATACACATGTGTTTTAATTTTTTTTTAATAAATTTTAGGCACTTTGTGATGTATGTAGATAAAAGTTAAATCACATTACTGAGTAACCACCTCAGTATGCTATGGTAATGGAGGAGATTATAGATTTGTAAATTTCTAATAGACACGTTGACATTATATTAAGATTTAAATATCATAAATGTAAATATAGAAGTTAGTTAAAGTGAAATGATGTTTATTAACAATTAATATTCAAAAATCCCCTGATAACTATTTTTTATGGATTTGGAATGGAGAATTGAATGTTATAAAAGATTTAGAACTAATGTGAATTAACAGAATGAGCTACTAAATTCATCGACATTCAAAATTGTATTGAAAAACATTATAATTTTTTTTTTAGAATTGAAAAAAACCAAGATCAACAACAAAACATATCAGAACATCATGTTTATGGTGCTACACTTAATAACATGACATGTTATGTTTTTGAGGCAATATTAAAACTATCTCATGATTGTAACATATCATTCGATAATCATATTTATTTTTTTGAGAGAAATATATGATTAAACATCAATTATTAGAAAAAATTGATTATTGTTTTAGTTGAAAATTGAAATTAATTTTTTTATAGTTGATTTTTGAAATATTCAAAAAATTATTTTTTACAGATGTTGTAATATATAAAATGAAAATTTTGAATTACAAATAAGGTGATGTACAAGATATTGTAATATTTGTGTGATTCATTTCGTGATGAAATGATCCCTAAATAATTTTTTGATATAAAAAACTTGTTTTCATGTTTTTTCTAAATTATAAAAAAAATACAATTGTGGCTCGATGATTGTATGCTTTTTTGGGGAGAGTATTTAAGAACACATTATTGAAAAAAATATTATCTTATATATGGTAGTCTATGGGTGATGTTGGGTGTCTGAATCAATATGATACTATGAAAAAGTTGAAAAAGAAAACACCTGAAAATGTTTTGAGTCACATTCCTTTAAGGAATTAATTTCAAATATTATTCATGTCATCGAATAATGCTAAACCGATGAAATGAAATTTTATAGATAATAAAAATGATGGGATAATGTGACATTAAAGAGATAGATTATAATTGATTAATTTGATTAATTACATTCATATTTTTCATCTGATCTTATGAATGTTCAATTGGGATTGACTGACAATGGATTCAACCCAGTTGGTACTTTGAGAACAAGATATAGTATTTGTATGGTTGTTTTGATCCTTACAATCTAATAATTTGGGTGTGTAAGCAACATGTGTATTTTATTATTTTGATGATAATTCCTAAAAACATTCATGGATATGATTTATATGTATATTGGATTATATAATTGAATAATTATTGTACTTATATAGCAACTATGTTGAGACATATGATTCTTCTTATAAAACAATGTTTAATATGAAAGTTTCTATAATGTGGAATATTCGTGAATTCCTTGTACATGGTTATTTAACTACATTGAACACATACAATTGTTTGTATTGTCCTTTTTGTAACATTTATCTTGATCATAAATTATTACCACATAGTAAAAAATTGATATTCTTGGGTCCTCATATATTTCTTGACATATCTAATATATTCTAGTAGACCATTGAAAATTCAACAGTTTTATTGTTCATAGACCACCCCCAATGTTATAAATAGGTTCTTAAATATTAACACATCTAGGAAATGTTGAAATAGAATTTATGAAGGTTCATCATTTAAATGATAGAGGGAAATGAGTTCGATGTAAATCGTTAAGTGAAATAATAATGGAAATATAGATGAATGAATATATATTCATCAAACATTTGTATTGAGAATTTGTTTTTTTTTTGAATAATCATGATGTTATTCATGTAGAAATGATTTTTATTAGATTTTTATATTCTCATTTATTTATGTTCTCTGAAAATTGAAGTTTCTTTTAATTCTCATAAAGACAGTAAAATAGTGATCATATTGATTGATCTCTAGCTAGATGAGAATGTAACGTATGCTTTAGAAATTTTTGTAATGAAAAACAGGGATAAAGAACCATTGCATTTATTTTTAAATAACATTAAGGAATTTAATTGTTATTCAAGTATCATATCCTGGCGTGTTAACTTAAATAATCATAGGATACATGGATTAAAAATTCATGACATATATATATTGTTATAGTAGTTATAATGATTGGAATTCCATATATTATTACATCAAAAGGTTACATTTCATCTACTGTAATTATACACATTAAATATAAATATATGTGAGAAATCCCTTAAAACATTTGATCATGAAAACCACTATTATATTTTTTTTATTGACACTATATATAATGGATATGAACTTTCTTTCATCGTTTTTTATTCTCATGATGGATTTGATTTTTAATTTGTTCAATAAGGATTAGCATTTGAAGATGAATATATTATCAATTTATGTATCAAATGGAGTGGTAAATTTTTTTATATTTGTAAATTTATGTAAACAATTCATGAAACATCATTAAATACACAATTTTTTTTATTTTTTTTTCATAAATGTGATGGGCATCTAAAATCATACAGGATAAATAAATCTCAACGTGAAGGCTATATTTATGAAGGATATTGGTAGGGGAGTTTAATGAAATATGTTCTAGGCACATTAATTATATTTATAAAACATTCAATAATGTTATCCATGTTAATGACGAATCGACAAAATCTCAACTGCATGTGAAATAAAAAATATTTCTTGTTGTTGGATGATTAGTTGGGTGGTTCTCAAATGATATTGTAACTAGAATAGAATTATTAGACACATATATATATGTGCCTCAGAAGAGAATAATTTTTGATCCATTTATTGAATATTTGAGGAAAAAACCATGAGAATAATGAGATCTCGGACACGAAATTGGGATGATATAACAAATCATGTTAATAATAATATTATAAAATGATCTATACAATGTGTACATTCAGAAATTCTAAAATACCAACATATATAAGGTTGAAAAATATATATTATATGTCTTATAATTTATATTAATTTTCTTAGAACATGAATACTGATACCTAATCTGAGTTTTTAGAAGATTATACATCCTCTAAAACTGCCTAGAAGATTTAACATTTACAATATGGATGGAATTATATTTTTTACATCTGATTTGAATGAGGGTTTGAAGATAATAAATAGAGGTACAATTTTAATTTTAAATGTATTATACTATTGAGTTTTTATTTATATTGGAAAAATAATCGACCACAATAATTTTACAATATTAATATTCAATATAAATTTGAGTCCATATTATCATGGGTGTTAAAAGATATTCATTACTAATTTCCACGTTGAACTTCTCTCACCATATGGATGTACGTGACCATGAATAAATGATCTATTATATCATATAATTGAAAGATAAAATAGTATATTATGTTGAAGATATTGAGGATGAATGTTTGAGTGAAGTTATTAATATAAAACAAAGAGGCTTGTATGATATGGGTGATGAAGTGGATGTTTGGACATATTACACTAATTCTCACAAAAAAAGATAAATTATTTTTCAATCATGATATAGAATTTAATTGTATTTAAATGGTGGGTGAAGTATATGATTTAATGATGGAGAAAAAAAATTAAATTATTTATGAAAAAAATGATTATATTTGCAATCATTAATTCTTTTATCAACCACTTATGTTATTTGATCAGTCATTCATAATCACAACTATGTTTATATTTTTGGTATGTATTGTGCCTATGTTATCATTAATATATTTCTTCTTCTTGAATTTTTTAAAATATATGATCCATATTTTATTTTATTTTATTAAATGATAGGAATGACAAAGAGGGTGCATTATACTAATATCAGTAAACTATGTGTCGACGTTCCATCGACCATACTAATAGATGATGGCCCATGTATATTCATCCCTACAGTATCTGAGACACCCTAATCATTCCCCCTACACCATCTCTCACACCCCCATCCATCATCCCATCAGAAACACAGCAAATGCCTCCTAATTCACCGGCCTAACCAGTGATGGAGCAAGTCAAAAATCATGGTTCGTTAGTTTAATATTGGAGGGTTAAAATTATAGGTATAAATTTTAATATGAATAGTTTTATTACACATTTTTTATAATACTAAATAATTTTTCATAAAATATGTAACCAATTATACTATGAATAGAAATATGAAATGTTTAGATGTATGGAATCCGATCTGAATGAAGATAGTTGTCCTATATGACAATTAATGGGTCCTAACACATGACACTACGAGATTATTTGGCTATATTCTGGGCCAGTTGGCGGTAGAGATGGTTACCCTTCTAAATATATATGATGATTTGAGTTATATGACATTATCTTGTAAAAATGTAGTTTTTGATACAATGATAATGGTAATTTTAATACATTATAGTGTAAATTAATTTCATTCTTTTATAAATATATAATATTCTCAAAATGAATCTCTAGGTACATATGGTTTTCTACATTACCATTGCTGATCTTATAAAACATAATTTGAAATTGAAAAATTTGGGTTATAATTGAATCATTTTAAAAGGATATTACCAAATGAATTCAATAATACTTCATTGAAATCCCAACAACTATATGATAAGTTTCCCTATGGGGTATCCACAATGGTGTAGAATGTTTTTATTGGAAGACAACATCATGGGAATCAATTGAATTTAAAATATATATTATTATATGAATATTATTTTAAATTTAAAATTTCATATTAAATGGAGATAACATTTCATACATTAGTTTTAAATTATATGAATTTTATTTCTGGATGTTTCAATGAAGAATACATCGAGTGGAGCTAATAAAATCATATCTCAATATGCAATGTTATAGATTTTTGCAGAAACCAATTGACTCTTGTAGTATTTTTATTAGTTTAATTATTTATATGACAATTATATTTGTTTCCTGCATTGAATTATTTATTTATATTTGATAAATTTAGTCACATAATTTAGGGCCCCATGTATCCAGAATAAAAATTAGGTTCGACATTCATAAAAAATCTAATTAGAGTTAAGTTAATGTGCCATCCAAAAAATTTAGCGTATGAATTCATTTCTCCTTATAATACATTATTATCTTAAATTACTATGTTAATATATATTACTTAAAATATTACAGATATATTATTTATAGGTAAATATTAATGAATTTTGGGATACAAATCCTTTGTAGTCCTTTTCTGTCTCCTAGGATGACCCAATTTGTATCGTCTGTAGGAAGTAGAATCATAGTCAAGTTCATGTGATGGGTTTGGTACCATTACCATATATGTAATATAAATGGAAATAAAAAATTTAAGCTTCACCTACTCCTTATTGTATTCACTCTCTACCCGGAAATTTTCAGTGATATTTTGTTTTTTTCCATATCAAAATTCAGAAACACGATGCAAAAATATCCACTTTTTAGAATATGTTTGTTGAAATTTATTCTAATTCAACCATATATGTCCAGTATGATATTACATCAATTATTAGTGTTAATAATTTAAATCAAACTACATTAAAATAATTATTTTCATAAAATTTTATTGTTATTATGTTTATTTATAAATATACAATATAATGTAATTTTTAATATAAGTGTCTTACTGGTGGTTGTAGTAGGAAGTTGAGACGAATATGGATAGGTTGAAAAGTATATTTAATCAAAATTTTGTGATTAGGGGTCTCATTGATGTATTGGAATAATATGTAAAATTTATTATTTTTTCTTGTATAATTTTTGGTATTGATTATTTACTTGACATTTTCATAATTTCCCCTGTTTTAAAATGTTGAAATCATTTATTTTTTATTTTATGGTATAACTATTTGATAGAATATTATGGTTTGTGTAAATTAATATATTTTTCGTAGATGATTAATTTATATTATTTAGGTTTCATTGGAATTTGTAGATTAAAATGTTTTATGATTACTATAGAGGAATGTATAGGACTTTTTTTGCCTATAAAGCACACATAAAATTCACTATATCTCATAATGTAATTAGAATTGTTCTCTGACCATGTCACCATGGTTATAGGTTATTGTATATGTTGATAAAATACAATATGTTTTATCTAGATATAATAATTTATGTGGTTATAATTGGTTGGTTTCCCAATGGAAAGGAAAATAATTATGATAGGATTATGACCACTGAATAAAATGGGTGAGATAAACATATAGCTCGGGATTCCTAAGAAATTCCCTCATAAGTGTGGGTTGATACCTAATGATAAATTTTAGTTGGATGTGTCCTTTTGGATGAGATGATTTGTGATAAAGAATTGTTATAAGCAAGAATATTTCTTAAATATCATCCTTAAGATATAAAAAATTCATCCTAGGATCAGGTCCTGATAGTTATTTGATTAATGGAATCATGATTCCAAGGGGTATAGTGAATTATAGGTTGGGAAGAAACCTAGTTATTATAAATATGAGAGATAATGGATTTTTTATTGTTGTCCCATGACCTAAGGTTTGGGTCCAAGGATAACATGGGCAGTGGTATGATCAATTGGTGATAGGTATGAGATCATATCAATGAGAATCGATCCTGAGGAGTATGGGTGGATCTAATCAACATACTAATTAGAAGGACATGATTTGAGATGAGGGTATGGGCCTCACATGTCATGAAACATGGAATTTTTTTTATCTATGTTACTGGATTCACATCATATTTTTTATTTATTGTGTTTGATTATGTGTGCACATGATATGTGAAAACATGGTGGTGGAGAGAATCTTGTAGTCTCCCCATGCTATGAGTGAGATGAGTCTTCCGAAACAACATGGTTTAGATGGAATACATATTATCAGGATGTATCACCTTCCCCTATGTAGTATCCTTTGAGATATTGGAATTTTACTTGAATGATATTGGGTTGTGATAGCAGATAATACCTAGTGATAGAGTTTGATCATGGTATAAAGAGATTATTATATGATAGAAACTACATTGATTGCAGATGTGGTGAGTTAAAATCCAGATGTATGATTTTAGCCATATTTTCTTGGTAGTGAGTCAATGAAATATATGATTCCCACCATAAGACTCCAGGTATGAATCATGTTGTGAGTACGATGACACAAGGTGAGGTGATGATGATATTTTTTCATGGAATCAATACAGGTATGATAAGTTTTAATAGTTTCATATCTAGCACATAATTTTAAAATGAAAATATAGTTATGGGATCCATTTTAGAAATTTACATTCAATATATTTTGTGATATGTTTATTTTTACATAATATGTACATGTATGTGGGATTTTGTGCACAATAATTTCGTTTTATTCCATAAAAATCTCTCGAGATGTAGAATCTACAATTGTATTTTTTTTGTAAATTATCAAAATGTGGTAGGTTAGACCACTACTAAATATAATATTTCATCAATTGGATTAAAAATCCACTCTATAATGATGGTTTTTTGTGTTGTAGTTAAAAATGCAGCAAATATTTGCCAAAGTTTTCTTCGTTTCAGCGTTGGTTATTTTATCAAAAAATCTATAACATTTATTTTCAATTTTCACCACTGGTAATTTATAGCCATTTTTTTATGAAAACCCACCGCTAAAACAAACAAACCACCCCATGATATATGTTCTACAACACTTACTAGAAACCACTAGTAAATAAAAATAAGTGACACATGTTTGATTCCAACAAAAACATGAGGTGTGGTTTTTGGAAACTATCACTAAAACATCAGGTAGTTGTTTGAATTGCCTCCAAACAAAAAATAACCATCGAATGATGGACATTTTATTATAGGGATGTTACAACATGTCATAACCCATACTGTAAGAACCCATTTTTTATCTCTACTATGAATCTTTAAAAAGTGGGATAATTCATTCTTTGGGTCCCAATTTGGTTTCCCTTTAGAGTTTTAATGGTTTTGTGGGCGTATGAGGCTCATTCAGAGTTCCTATGTTTGGATGGTCGGAAGAAAAGTTTGGCTTCATGCTTAAGGAAAATAAATAAGTGAATGTTGCATCATTACCCAAAACCTTGTAGGTCATGGTAGGGTGTATAAGGTGGCAGCATGGTTTGAGGAAATAGTTTAGATAGGGATACACGATATTAAAAATTGCCTATTATTTTTAGAAAAACCATTTTTGATGGTTGGGACATGGTTTCCCAAACATTGTAGGAAAACCATATGGGTCCACTCTTATGGAAGTTATTCATGATTAATTGGATCACTATTTGTACATCCATTTTTCCAAACAATGTTCCCATTTTTTAATGGGTAAAAGGGATATATTCACATAATGAGTATTTAACATGGACCCCTTAGCTCGTTATTGTGTACAAAATAGGATCAAATATCACATTTGGAATATATTTATCCTTATTTGATTGGTTTTGAGGCTCTTTGTCCATCTAAATACATATTTTATCCTCAATCATCTCATTTGACATGTATTAGTAAGTTGTCTAATGATCTTGTTCTATTCTTCATTTAACTTATCCTCTCTAGTGTTATTTAGATATGGGATCATATTTTATATTTTCAAGGGGGTTCATCCATTCGTCATATTTCATCAAGTCCAAGAAAAAACAAAAGGCTGATACTAGACAAGGAGATTGTTACATCATTATGGTAGGCTGTCTACAACTCATCCATCAAATCGTACTATTTTGTGAAATTTATTCAAATTTTTTTCTGATTTCATCCATATTTTCCTATTTAAATCATATTTCATTCATATAATCATAATTTTAATTTTATATGTCCCCTAATATATAAATTATCTTTTTTTAATGTTATAAACTCATCGGGAACCACCCTACGTTTGCCTATTTCATAGTTGAAGCATTTTTTATCTTTTTCAAAATAATTTGCGCCACAATTTGGGTGTGTCGTGACATGACCTTGATAAAGGTCAATGATTAAATAAAATAAAATTGTGATTAATAATGGTTGAATATTTATATAACATTATCTTTCATTGGTATGTTTTCCAAATTATATAATTAATCATTTTAGGATAAATGGATATTAAATTTATACATATCACATTGAAAAATTGTTAATAATTTCGGGATTTGGATTCATATCTGTATAATGAATTTCCATGCCTAATGGAAGGCTGTATAGTTAACCTAAAAATGAATCTTAAAATCATGTAACAAATTTTTTGATGTCTTCTTATGGATTATCAAAATAATAAACGAAAAAATATTGAACCGAATGACTTCTATAATGAATTTATTAGTACATGGAAAAATAAAATAATTAATCAACTATGAGGATCCTATTTTATAGTGAATGGATTATATTTTAATAATTTTTCATACTCATTCCATTCCATGATTCCCATGATAATTACATGAACACTTTTAAATGGAATTTCAATTTAGGGATACTTATTGACATGGTTGATACCCTCCTTGGAACTTGATCCTTGTATACTAGAGGATTCTCGGCATTACATTAATTGTTACCCTGATTATTATAATAGGATATCATGGAATCACTCCATGAATCTAGTCTGGCCTTTAAGAATGTGTCATTCCATGGATACATCCATTTTCCCAAATAATTTCAAACCCACTTTTCCCAGATGTGGCTTCCTTGGACTCAGTTAGAATAATATTATAGTTGAATTCCATGGGATATTCCCATTATGTTACATGCAGACCCCATATATCATGGATTCATTTTACTATTGAGTAGGCTCTACCAAATTGGTCAAGGATTCCTTTTTTATTACCTTGGATCCTCATCATTATTTTCCCCATTGAAAATTACCTTGTCATATCCTCGACCCATTATCATTGTTATCATGTCATGATTATTGTTCTGGTCATACCTTACATGACCTAATAATAAGAACAGAAACATAATTAACTAATTAAAATAGATAAGGTTCCAATAAATTTCGTGATGATACTGAATAAGGTATCTGTGTATTGTTATAACTATATTACATTAAATTGTATATATGATTTAATTCAAACTATTTAAGTTAATATTGCAATGTCTATATGTTTTTGAAATTTCTGTTTCTGGAATACTGAGATTTATCTCACATGCTATGAAGGATTCCTATTTTAAATTTTAAAATTACATGTATGTAGATTTTGATAATGAATAGAGTCCTGCATTTGACACTGGAACTTGAATGTTTGAATTAATATTGATCATGGTTTCAAAGGGAAATTCCCAGGCTTAGGATGTTAGATAATTTTGGTCTCTTTTCCCAAATTTGGTTTATCCTTTTATACCTTCTCCATTGGGTCCATGTTTTTATGATTTTTTATGACTTTTATACATAATCATCATAATTTTTTTAATATTCATTTTCATACATAAAGTATTACCATTAGCCGAATCTTATTTATTATTTATTCTACTATAGTACATTACTACTCTATTTTCATTAGTTTATGTAACTTTGGTTCCATCTTTTTGTTATATTTATTATAATATTTTACAAATATATTATTTATCTATTGTGATACAATATAGTAATGTGGAAATATTCCACCTAGTGACATTCCTCAAACACCCAATACTACTCTACATCCACTGTGATATGGGAGGTTCACATGAAGCCATGTGGCCAACGAGGCTCAGGTTACCAATAAGAGGAACCCGGGTTTGGGTTGTCATAATGTTGTATCGGAGACTATATTATCTTTATTTACTATTTTTGGAAAATATACATGATATTTTAAATGATTTAGAACATGTTTATAAGTCATTCTATGGCGTAGCTTACCCATGTTCTAGGTAAATTTCACATTTCCTACAATAATAATTATTGTTCTAATTTTTCCTATTATAGTTGATATTCATTCACTGATCGGTGGTGAACTTATTTTTTGATTGATAATATTATTATTGTGGTAGGTGAATTCATTTATATTAATGGCCCGATGAGTTGAGGGAAAGGAACATTGTTATATGAATCAATATAGGATCCAGGCATTCACAATCCTTTCTTATACCTTTCCATATAGGTGTATTTCACTGTTTGTATTTCATATCTTACTTATAATTATTTAGTGATTCTATATAATTTATATTCTACTTATACAAATTTTTTATTGGGATTTATTTATTTCTTGATTTAATTCATGAGGTGTATTTACCCAATAGGTTTGGATATGGTAGTTTTCTGAGTTATGAAATTATATATTACCAATTACATTCAGAGTCAGAATGTAGATGTTTTATGTATATATTGATATATGGTCAGTTTCTATAATATGGTTTATATTAATTGGTTCACTATGAATTCCAACCAATTTACAATAAACCCATTAATACTTACAAAACAATATTCAAGCATAATTGTATGAAATGAATTAAAAATGAATTGGTTTTATTAAATGAGGTGGGATAGTATTGTTGAACATTCACTTATTAGAACCACTATAATTAAAACAAGACACATACTAATACATGGACACTATAGACTGTAATTGGGATTGTATTCCTTAGTTTGGGAGCCTATATTTATTACTTTATGCTTCCACTAGTTATTATTTCTCTTCTTAAATGATTTTAAATGGTTTTTTCATGGAATTTTTAGACATATGTATCTATGATGTCCTAGTGTCATACACTAGGAGGGTGGTGATGACATGATAATGTTGTGTTGAGCCCTGATCTGCTAGTATTACCATCAGGAGTTCCATTGTGGTATAACCTACTATACCTGATTAGAGATCTAATGCACATATTCATAATAGTTTTTTATGTCTGATGTTATCCATGTTGGGTTCACCATGACATACACCTACTATGGATTATCTAAACCATGAGTTCTGATAGTTTAATCCCCCCACCATCTCATGGGATAGCAATCCATTGGTTTCTGTGTCTTGTTTGGAGGTCTTCCTAATCGTCTTTCAGCATCTTGAGACACCTATAGAGTGTATCGTCATGCTTTACACCTATATACTATTAGATTCAGCTATGTACTGCATGGATGTGATTTTCCATGCATGAAATCATTATGGACTAGTATGTGATGATTTACTGTCTTCCTTTAAATATGACACTATTCCTCCAATAATGTGAGATAACCTAGCTATATATTTAATGAATCTAGAGAAGGATTCTATTTTATTTCAGAAATATTAAGATTGATATACCTTTTTATATAAATTTACCACACTTCTATCTAGTGATGACTTGTCACACAGTAGAATCTTCGAGCATGGCCACTAGATTTCCAACCATAAATAGTTGAATTTTGTTCTATTTCTTAAATTATCTTGGATTATTAAAATATTCTTTGTCATTTTGTATAATCTGAGGGATGGAGATTGTATTGGACATTGAGGTTTCACCACCAGGTTGGTAGGTAGTTCTTTTAGTAGTAAGAAAAATTCCTTTGAGGTCTCACTCTAGAGAAGTAGCGGTTAGAGGAACAACATTGGTTTCTCCCTTATATGCCATCAATGTGGAAAATCGTGTAATTTGATACAAAAGTGTTCTACTATATAAATGATGTTTCATTCTTGTGATTGTATATGTAATATTTAGATATTATATCTTAAACAACCATATGCTTCTAGAGGGAAAATATTTGTACCATTTACACCTTTCAATAGAAGGTTATTTTATGCCTTATCAGATGGGGATTTGCAATATCACCGACATGAATGGTTTAGGTGGTTGTCCTGGCCATGTTATATAGAAATAAGATCTACACCATCAATTGAGAAGTCAAAAACATGGTAGTCTAGTTGTAGCACATTGTTATTGTGTAGGAAAATTTCATTATTTATAGTTAATAACAAAGGATCAGAGTGAAGGATCATTTATAGTATTAGTTATTATACTATTATCCTACACTACAGTTTCTACATTATTTGATATAATTGATTCACTCTACTTACTATCATTATCTATTGGGGAATTTATCTCATAAGAAATTCATTATAATTTTTGTGTATTTCCTTCGGATACACCAATGTGAGTACAATCATATGGAATATTCCAACGTAGGTATTGTCCAATTAGGTAGGTTTTTACTCTTTTTTTTTACCCCTTTTTCTTTTAGGGAAAGCCATATATGTCATTCTTGGGATGGATTGGTTGGTCACGTATCACACCATTATAGTCTTTTGTCACTGAAGGGAATAATTTACATCACCATATGATATTAGTTATCTGCACAATGGTGATTTGGATGTAGACGATACTAGAGAGGGACCAAATCATCATTGGATTTTTGAACTAACATTCTTGATTTATAGTCTACTCATAATAGACAATGAAGAAACAATTGATGATTATCCTACTATAATATAAAATTTATGAAATGAATTTCTAGATAATTTTTTTCGAATACCTTCTAAGAACGAGGTATTAATAATGATGGATATTTTTATATAAAAATCACAATAGTCAATTCCACATTTTAGTATTTAAAAAAATGATCATTAGGTGTGTATGGGATAGTTGGGGGACTTCAATTCCAATGGTTTTATATTACACTATATTTCCTCATGGGGTTAACCCATTATTTACACCAATAAGGTATATGGAGCCTTATGAAGTGCATAAATTTTAGATTATTGAACTAGAATATGGTTATGAGATGGTATCCATTTCATTGTATATATGACCTCTTTACCTATATCATGTAATCTAATGTACACTAGAAGAGAGAATTGGGGTTGTCCTATCATTAGGTGTGAGTCAGGACATCAAGTATACCATTTACAAGATTTCATTTTAGGTATGATTTGTATGTGTATACTATTTTGTTAGTTGACCATTTGAATACAGATTTCATTTTCATGGATTTTATGAATAAGGTCCTTCATCCGTATTAGTATTTTTCCAAAGTATTTTTGCATGACATCATATTGTATTGTAAAACTCAATGTGACAATTCAATGAACCTTGAGATCATTATGAATAAACTGAGAGAGAGAATATTTATGAAAATAATTATATATCCTACTTATGGATAAAAAAATTTAAATTCATGGGTCATATAATATTGGGATCATTTTATCTATTCCCCAAATGAAATTGAGTGTGATATTTTCCACCGTGTATCCCAAGAATGTATTTAACATATGATCTATCATGGGGATGTATGGATATTTCAATAAATTAAAATAGGACCTATCACAAATTTTTAAAATCATATTGGACTCACAAATAAGGATGCTAAGTTTATGTGGTCCCAAGCATATGAGAAATCAATTCAGGAGCTAATGGGAGGGCTTTCCTCAACACATATTCTGATTGTGCTGGAGAATAGAAAAGACTATACGATGTTCTGTGATGCATTAGGAATCGACATGTGGGAAGTAGAGATTCAAAATGATATATTCATTATCTATGTATCTCAGTCGTTTAGTCCCCATGAGAGAAATTACTTAATGCACAAACATGATCAATTTTCAATATTCAATTCCTTATGTTGATGGAGTCACTATCAGATGGGTGATTTATTGGTTTTGTATAAAACCCACAAAAAATCAAATAAACATAAATACATCATGAATTTAATATCATATAGTGTCTATGAGTTTAAAATATTTAGTCATTCAACATTTGTATTTCTCAAACCCCTAGAAACGGGGATGTTGTAGTAGATGCACTGAGTTGGAAAAATCAGGCACATGTCGTGAAAGATTCTTGTGATAAATGGAAATTTATGGCCCTCTTCTATGAGGTTCACCTAGAACTTTATGGGGGTCATGTTTGGTCTTGTATATAATCATTTCTAGTTACATATTCACACCATGATTAGGTGAATGGTATGTAATTTAATGATCTTATATTCATGGTTTTAGGTGAGATTATTTTAGGTGATAACCCCCACCCCATATTGGTCTTCAGATGGATATGAAATGCTATGCTTACGAGGACATGTTTGGGTTCTAATAGATATGAAATATTAACTTATGCGAGTAATGCATGCATATAAGTGAATATTTAATCTAGGAATATCTAAAAAGTGTCATGATATGTGACAAAACTATTTTTTTACTTGGAAGAATCATCAAATAGTTTGTTTTATCAATAGATTTTCAACCTATGAGAAGGTGAAGGTGGAGCACCAAAAATATTCTAGCTTGTTATATCCACTTCCATCCATAGAATGAAATCTGTATGATGTTGTTATAGACATTGTACTGTTCATACCAATGTATCATCAAGGTGTTGATGTTGTATTTATTTTCATCTATAGTCTAATGAACGTGGAACACTTCCAACATGTCATAGAGATATCTGTAGTAGATGAGCTCAGAAGTCAGTATGTTGAATAGATCATCTGACTACACAGGGCCTCCCATGCTATCTTTTTAGAGTTTGATGATCTTTTTAAATCATATTTTTAGAACATGTTACAAAAATATATCGTTATATAGGTGCTTCTAATATTATATTTTCACCCTCACACGACTGGCCACATGGAAATGATGATAACGGTTTTATAGGATATGCTCTGATAATTCGTCCTTCATTTAAATGGATATTAGGAATATTATATCAAACTTATAATGTAATTATATATTAATTTTTTTCATGATTAAATTCATATGTCTCATTACGATTACATGTACATTAGGTCATCACATTCAACCGTCTAATATTTATATGTAGGAAAGATAGAACTACTAGGTCATCATCTCGTACATGAGCCTTTTGAGTAGGATTATCTTACCATGAAGAATATTTCTACTTATCATTCTAAACCATAATAATATGTCAATAAATTTGGATGAAATATGATGTTCTAATACATGGATGGAGTTTTCACGTGGGTCTCCACTATGCCTGCTCAGAGAGGTATATGAAGGAAAGGGAAGCCTTCTCTGCACTCTGTCGGGACATTCTAGATTCTAGAGAGAGTATTGTTGGTATCCTGTAAGAATTTAATAATTCAAAGTTACCATGTCATGAAAAATATCATATATTTTCAACAAATTGAAAATTATTTTGATAACCTATATCATACTTTTGATATCTGGGAATATGGATTGGATTTTAATGCTTCATTTTATGTGTTTCCTATAGGTGTCATTCACGGTTCATGATGTCCCTTAAATTCCTCACAATTCCTTTAGTATTGGTGTTAGGTAAATACCACCATATATAGAATGAGTCAATGGATAGGGAGGAAGACCTAAATTCCCAATGGAAATAGTGGTGCATAGATGTTGTTTTTTTCCAATGGAAGGTGATCTCAGGGATGATTCCCCTTAATGGATGAATTTTATAAAACCCCATTTTTTATACCATTTATAGATCCATTAAAATTATCTTTCTTTATTCATTTTTGACCTAATATGGATACCCATTGTAGCTAGAAAGGATTAACGGGTGTCTGGTCTCGATCAAAGAATGACACTCAAGTCGGTTGATAAAATATACTGACCAAATGATTAGGAGAAACCATGTGGGGTAGGCCACAAGGTTACCTTAAAATATATGGGAGGGGTGGTCAACAAGTAGTTGGATGGTAAATGTATGGAGGAAACCATGTTGATAGGTCCTAAAATGATGCATATGGTCTTACTTATTAGAAGATCCATTTCAATGTGTGGGTGTTGTGTTTCCCTGACCGTGGGGCCTATACATATAGTTCCCCTATTGAGGTATTTATACATGCATGGTTGGAGCATGCTTTAGACAACAATGAAGCCAAATTGGGCATCCCCATTTTTCATGTGAAAAAGACCATAGATCCTTTAATTAATGATTAACATTATCTTATTACACCTTGTCTCATTCTAGAATATTGTGGGGAATTTTCTCTCTCTTTTAGTACCACTCAATTCCTCTTTTATATGTTATGATCACATTCATCTTTCTGAACTCCAATTCTATCAGTTTTTCTTATCGTTGGATGTGTATCAGTATATACTCTGTTAAAATTGAGTTATTATTAATTTTACATATTATCATCATTGTTATTTAGATTCAAGATCATTTCCATATTTTCATGGTTATGATTTGTTCATAAGATTCCATCCAATCCAGGCCATACTGAAGGCTGAGACTAAATTTGGATAGTTTTATTGCCTCAAGGTCAGTGGTCTATAAATCATTCCCAAATTAACACCATTTTAAAATTTTCATTAATGGCCACATTCTGATTTCATCTGGTTTGGAATATTTAATTCATATATCACAATTATAATAAACATTCTCATTGTTATATATCACCTTATATATATTCTATCAATCACTGGAGATTATGAACTCAATGAAGACTATCCAATTTATTGTTTTACCATTGTTAATTTCTTTTTTGGATTTTTATGACTATCTATTCCTCTAATAATGTGTTTTGTGACATGAACATTACAATCATGAGTTTTTTAATTAAATTAATTATTTTTTAATTTTGATTACTTATAAATATTTATTGAACCTTCTTAGGAATGTATTTAAAATTAATCATTTAATCCTTAAATGATAAATTTAAATTCAATTGATATACATCACTTCTCCTAATATGAATTAATTATTTTATTTTTTTCATGTTACTAGAACACCTTACAGTGAGAAATTGTAGGAAGTTGAGTGATCTTAATTATCGAAATCGAAAATCATGTACTAAATATTTGGATTCCAGGTTTTGTCATTAAAAATTTATTAATGGTAGTGGATTGAGACAAATTTCATGAAAACATGTTCAATTAAATTAATTAATCATGAATATAGTTATTTTCTCATACGGACACACATGGTTATCATTTTACAAGAGGTCAAACTCAAGAAAGACTGAAATTCCTAAAGGAATTCTGTGAGAACTCTTGGGTTCAATTCAAATTTAGGGATGCTAGATTCTAATAGTGGAACCCACCTTGGAACCTTATTCTTGTCTACTAGTGAATTTCGGACATTAAATTTTTGGGTCCCTCCATTTTTATTATACGATATGCACTCCTAAGATCTAGCTTGAAGTCTATAGGCATGTAGTGCAATTGATACGCCCATTGGGCCCAGTCATTGATTATCCCATTTTTTCCTGGATGAGATGCATGGATTTAGTTAGAAATATATTAAATTAAAATTACATGGGTGTTGACCCTTGGATTTCATCAAGATCCCTTATAAATAGGCTATAAGATACAAGTACGTTGGATCAACCCTTGATGTCAATGAATCCTTGGTTTTATTCTTGGATCCTCGTCATTATTATAATCATTGATGGATGCCTTATTATACATTTGATCTTATATTACTAACTTCATGTAATGATATAATTTATGGTTATAAATCAAAATAATTACATATATAAACTAGAAAATAATTAATTAATTGAATGATATCATGTTTAGAGACATAACATGATGAGGATGAACCATGTATCGAATTATTTATGTTACTACACTACTTAAATTTTTTTATAAACATTTCTAAAAACTATTTCTTTTTATATTACCCTGATTGGAGTGTTTGGAAACTATTGTTGGTTCCCTAATAAGTTTTACCTCTCACCATATCCAATCCATCATTGGTACATTGAAATATTAATTCAACTGTATTGATAGTAAGAGGAAGCATCCAACATTGGAATCATTATATTGATATATTTAAGTAGCATGAATATCTATATTAGTTGATGAACCCAGTGACTGAGATGGTGGAATGTTTTGGTCTATTTTTTCTGCTTTTTTATAGCATGAATATCATAGTTTATTTCCAAATTTATAGGTACATTTTATAAATTATCCCCATCTTATATATATGCCTAAATTTTAATATTTTATTTTTATTATTAGTTTCATCTTATTTTTGACTTCTTCTGATATTGTGTGTAATTTGTCTAGTGTTTGATTGTATGATCCTACCATGCCATATCTTTTTTATATGTATTCATATATTAACATGTTTTATTATTTTTCAATAATTCCGTACTATGGTAATTAGAGAATAGTCTCCCCATAGACACACGCTATGTCCTCACAGCTGTTAGTAGCCTCTAGCATATATGGAGGTAAACATGATGCCATGTCTCCAACTGATCTTGGATTACATTTTAGTGACACACTGTTTCAGGATGTAACTAATAACCATCCGAAATTTTAAAATCAAGGCACTATCTTTACCCACAAACTATCCCTCACAGAGATCATGGCTAACATTGGTTATAATATATTCATATTCCTATTTTCCTATTATAAATCCATTTAAAAATTTCAATTACCACATTTAATATCATTTACAATGTAAATATTATTATTACTACCTTTTTACCATAACAAACTATAAAAAAGAAAATCATTTTGTTTTTACTACTCACACAAATCTGTCTTCTCCATTCATTAAAAAATGATTCATAAAATTATGAGTGCAATAATGATGCATGTATACACTACTCCAATAGCATACAGGAAGATAATGAAGAAATACCATCTAAATATAACATCACACATCATGTTCATAATTAATGGTGAAGTAACATTCTATATTAACAGAAAACATCATGAAATACCATCCCAACCTTGGTACATCGATATTTCCCATCACTTGGGTTAGTGATTTCCATGCATGATCCCATGACCAGAACACAAATTATCCTACTCCCACGAATACCATTATCAAATATTAAGACAATATAAATGAAAATAAAATTCATTCGATACAAATTTAAATCTTCATAAACTAGTTCAACATGCTGGTACCCCGTATAGGTTTGTTACATGACCTCAGGCACACCTCTTCACAATTTATTGAACGTCGAATAGTAGTGAGGGTCTTATATACTATTTGGGTAGGCAATTCACTCTATATAAAAAAGCACAAAAGTTGAAATAAAATAACAATATATAAAGTATGAAAAGCTATAATTGAAAATAATACCATGAAAATAATGTAAACAATCACATGATTTTCCCAAATATGAAACCAATATCAAAAACCAAATTATTATATATGACATGAATCACATGTTTCAAGAGTAAATTGAAAACTAAAAAACATTATATCAACTCTTATCATGTGCCAATATCACGTTTGTTTACCTTATCCATGATCCATCTTGAAACCCAACATGGAGATGTAACATAGGGCTATGTCCCTAATCATTTCATGTTATCATAAAGCCGCTACTTGTACTGATCAGGTAGACAAATTAGGGGTTGATTACAACAAATTACCTCACCACCAACATCATCTAAAATAATTTCAAGTCCATTACAATGTACACTGTTTTATAATGAAAAAGGTACCAATTATAATTTACTTTTTTTTAAATTATATTATTCATTAATTTACCACATATATCCATGGGCTCAAAGAGAAACTCGATCCTAAAAATATTTTCTTAATACCATTTCATATTCTTATCCATTACAAGGGGATAACACATTTTATTCTATCAAATAATTCATTAATAATTTAATATTCAATTTCAGTGTCCTACATCAAGGACCCAGAGCTGCTATCTGGAACCCCATCGGTATTTGGTGTAGTAATACCTATCCCAAAACTCAGTGATCACAATAAACACATATAAATATTTTCGACATACTGAAGTAGTCTGGAATCCCATTGGTATTTGGAGAAGATGTTTGTATCCCACAAATCATTTTACATTTAAACAAAATTATCACATACCATGGTTCAGTATCATAATATCAGGTATCGAATACTTTAATAGTCCCATTTACTCAACCATTTTCATAATACTATTATTTCACCAAATTCTTAATCCCAATAATAAACTAATTTACAAATTAAATTTAGAATATAATTTACCAACATTGAAATTTCTATTCCACAATTTCAATCATCCATATAAAATCAACACTATGTAATGTATCATTTATGACACCTCACTCAATATCCTTGAGGAATACTCACCAACACATATTCCCAATTTTGGTGTGGAATGATCGAAATGAAAATGACGTGGGTGATCTAGTCCAAATATCAGAGAACATGATCCAATTAAATAATACTCATTAAAACCTAGAACATAACTACCTAAAATAGAGGAGAAATATCCCCAATCATTGGGATGGAGATAAATGGAAGAAAAAACAAATATGGGAAGAAAACACATACCAAATAGGAGATTATCCTTCAATAGGAGAATTTATTTTTCATGAAAGCAATTTGTGGATCCTTTCATGTACCACAAAAAAAGGATTACGTTGATCTGTTTGGAGTTTGGATGAAAATAATATGTATAATGTAATTTGAATAATATTTTTAGCTATTGATAACTCATTACCATGGGTTTCTATGTAGAGGCACACATTTATCAAAACAATGTTCCTTAACTATATGTCTCTACATCGAGGGTGCTTGACTAGACAAACTATATAATAGCTGTGAAGACCCTCATTATTTCAATGTTCATGGTTTAGGGATGGTGGTCAAACAGTTTGGGAAAAAATATATCAACAATGCGCCACCACCCATGCCTTCAAAAAGGGGATCAAATCTTTCTATGGAAAGAATTATGGTTTAACGTAACAGTGAATTAACCCTTCAAAACCGCATGATCTTCCAAATCTATCCAATTTCACCCAAAAAAACCACAAATAAAAATAAAATATATGTAATCCCCAAATAAAGGGTAAAAGAGTAACATAATTATAGTATTATGCATCTTTATAAAGGTCAGAATCATAAATCATGTTTAGTATAATAGATATATTTTCAAAGAATTAATATACTCAAAATTTAACAAATTTATTAAAATAATAGTTAAAATTATTATAATTATTATATATATCAGTAAATTAAAAACCATTGTTCATTTCTGAAAAATATAAATTAAAAATTTATAAAATAAATTATTAATTTAAAAAAAATATATTGAAAACTAGTTTTAGTGAGAAAAAAATATTTTTGGTATATTATCAATTATTTTTCCAATAAGTAAAAAATTAATCATTTATTGACTTATTATGTTGATATTGAAACACATCATTAATATATATTACATAATTTTTTTTGAGTATTCATTACATTAAACATACACATGAATAAGGATTTGTAAAGGTATTATACCATTGGAAACATCAACATTTAAACATATTCCTCATAAGTGATCACTATCTTCTTCCCATATGTTCTTCAGAACTCGAACCCTTCATAGACATATTAGACATAACACATTTTAACAAAACCTGGGGAATGAAATGATAAGTAATAACAATATCAGATGCAAAATAATGGTTAACTAAGGAGATGTCAACATGTTGGAAGAATAAGGGAATGAGGACATGATAATAACATTAGAAACCCTTAAATTTTTTATCATTGATCATATAGAAGGTCCATGAAATATATCAATGTATCTAATAATTCATGAATCATAATATAATCAACGAACATATCCATGGTAACATAACACTGGAATAAGATTTTGATTTTTGGAATACACAATACTATAGAAAATATTTTCCATAATATGAACCATTTACCTGGAATCATAGAGGAATGTGTTCATTCTATAAACTATAGTGGTATACACATTTCATTCCCAAGACTATCATAGTTGACAAACTCCATTACCAAACCGAGTTTACTCCCCATTCACATCCTATTTATCATAAAAGATCTCAATTATTTCCCAATGCATTAGAGGCAGACATAGGTCCCACATATCGTCATTATAACCTAACCACCATCTTGTATTCTTACATAAAAACTATATAAAAATATAAATAAAAAATATGACTTCGAAAATATCATAAAATATTTTTCATATTATAACCCATGTGAGGAAATGGGGTTCATAAACATGTCATCATAACATAACATATGGAAAATAAATAGGCTTAACAATCATTTCATAATTTCATCAAATCATATTTGGTTGAAAATAAATTGGTCTTAAAATAAAAAATATCATGTTATAAATAATAGAGTTGATATATTATTTATAAATATATATTAATAATAAAGAAAACCCTTCGAGAGAATGATTAAGATTGGTTTCATAGGTTTGTATCCTCATTAGTGAGAAAATAAAAAAACATATCATATTATATGGAAAATGGTTTTCAATTATAAAATTTATTATTTCATAGAGTTTTTTTAAACATTGATTTCTTTTAAATTGATATAAAATTAAAAAAAATTTCTTTTAAAAATAACCTCTAATAATATATTGGAAACATTAATATAATATAATATTTTTCAATTGGAAACTTACTTAATAAATTATAAAAAAATAATATTTTAAGTGAATTTTATAAATAATTATAATTTAAAATAATCATTTTAACATATAAACTATGATATAAATACAATGTGTTAGCCCTATAGGGAAAAACTATATGTCATGCCGTACATGTTAAAACAAAAATTCATACCAAATTTTTCGTAAATTAAAAATTATTTTTTTAAATGACATAAATATTACATATAAAAAACATTTTAAAGGTAAAAAATTGGTAAAAATTTATTCAATAATTAAATCTTATCTTGTGAAAACATTTTTGGAGACATTTTTGAAATAATTGTTATGGAAGGAAAAAATTGAATGAAGAGATAAATAATGATTGTTTGATAAGAATATTATTTTTTACACTTGAGTATATAAAGATATAAAAATTATGGGAAAATGAATTATATTGACATAAAAATAGGATAAAATAATATATGACTTTATTGAGATACAAATCATAATATTTTATCATCATCTTTTCAAACATAAATAGTATTGATAAATGTTGATATTTACAATAAAACCATTTCCACTTTGTTAACTTAAAATATTAATGACCTTGTAATAATAACATTAAATGTAACACCTAGTTTCATGATAATAAAAAAAACATAATATTAAATCTAAATGACTGTGTATATGCTCCTTATAACATAATAAAGGCACATAACGTAAAATATGTAACAAAGAAATATATTAAAGACAAAAATTCCCTAACACATTTGTATCTATTGAACTGTAAAACCCATGAAAGAGAGATATAAAAATGTGTATGTAAATCCAAATATTTTTTAAATAATAATAAAATACATTCATGGAAATTGTATACACCATATTAAATTAATAGGTGGTGATTATGTCATGTGTATCATAGAAGTAAAAAGTGAGGCAGAAATCCCTTACCTCTTTAGAAATCTATTGGAATTTTTACACTAATAATAAACAGGATCCAATGGAAAATTAAATATAACTAATATAAGGATACTCATGATATATGATTTAAAAATGAATAAATATAACCCATATTAAAATACTATTTGTGAATTTAAATTTTTCATTAAAAAAATAAAATATTGACTAAAAATACCTTAACATTAGTCTCATTCTCATTATAAAACATTTGAAATCCATAAAAAATAAATATGTCACTATTAAGAATATTTTAATGATGAATAATTTTCTATATCTTGTAAATATGATATATATTTGACATTTTATTACCTGTTCATTAAAATATCCTTATAGAAACATTTTCCAAAAAACAATTCCTTTTTTTGGGGCATGTTTTAATTTTGAATATTCTTTACTCAATCATTAATTAAGGTTATGTAATAAATAAAATGTTAAAAATTATATATGAATATAATATATTACGTATATATTTATTTAGTAAAATATATTAATGTTATAAATAATAAAGGAAATTCATCAATCATGGTAATGGTGGACCAAACATAGGCATGAATGTTGATTTCGTATTTTTAATGTATTTAATGAATGAAGTTAAGAAATATATTAATATTCCATAATATTTAATATTTCATTTATTCATATAAAATTAAAATTAAAATTTATTTGTATTCCATTCCATGTAAATCGAATGTGAAGAATCAATTACATCGCTTCACTATTTAATAGTTCTTTGAATAGACAAGTGATGTTATTATATTTCCATTTAATAGAAAGCATGGTGGTATATGTGAAATAATAATTAATTGATTTATAAATATTTTAATAATACATGATAAATTTATTTAATCGATTTTATAACTATCCATATTGTAATTGCCCGGACCTCTCTGGTCCATTCCATTGTGAATATGTCATGTGGGAGGTGTTCTGGGAGGTCAATGTTACATGGGGGATGCATTTGGGTGGACATTAAGGATAGCTAAAGGTCAATAGCTTTCAAACGGTTAGCGCATGGTTTGCCTAAACCATATGGCCAAACCGTGAAAATTTGGTTTGGGAGACAGTGTCTAACGCACTGTTAGCACAGGATTTGTCAAACTGTGCGGCCTAACTATGAAAGGGTTGTTTGATGAGGCCAATGCTAACGCACGGTTAGCGCATGGTTTGTAAAACCATGTAGACTAACCGTACGGGCACTTAATCATAGATCCTAAAATTGAGGTTCTAACTCATTTGGCCCCTAAATGGTTATTTTAAGCCCCTAAGCAGCAATAACTCGGTATTACCCTTCTTTAATGGTAGGAGAACCTCTCCCATGTGTTTTGGAGGAAATCTGAAGGCTTCTCATAGTGAATCAAAGTCAGTTTCTTGAGGTATGTGATCATTCATGTTTGGTTTCTTAGATCAACTTAGATCTACTTATCCTCTTCTCTCAATATCATAGATCTATTCCCGTTAAGGGTAGATCTAAGTGTGTGGATGACAAATATGACGTGATTTGGTCTTGGTTGAGTTAGGAGAAGAGATCTACGGTGGATCCTTGGTGAATCGGCCTGATTTTCTTGGGCGTTCTTCAACCGTTGTGAATTTCGTCTAAAACCTTTGAGATAGGGGATTCATTGCTTCTCTTTTTTTATGTGCAACTATATTATTATCATGCTGAAGCTTGATTTATGATAATGGAATTGACCAAATAAATACATTGTACTGGATAAATAATTCGTATCGATTGTATGTTATTGCCTAATGTTTTTCGAGATAGTGTGTTATCTATGCTTGCCTTGTTTAGTGGTTGTTCTTGGTGTAAATTGGTAACGAATGTAAACCGTGACTAATTGATATTTTTTTGGATGAAGATAAAGAGTCATGTGAATGAATCTGGTTCCTGTTGTAATTTTATGTTCATCAAAATTGAATAGTAAGCATGTATAATATTTTGTTATAGCTTACTGGTTACGTTCCAAATTTTGGAACCACTAGATTAAATCTGTTAATTCAAGATGGTTTAATGAATGTGATTGTTTGATAATTCCTCGAAGGGTTCTCTGTTACCATCATGTTTTTTGAATGGGACACATCCCCATTGATGTGATGTTTGTTTTCCTACTGCATGTGTTGTGATGTGACCCTGGAGGGGTGTTGTGATATGTGGAGGCACAGAGGCCTTTGGTTGTGGCAGCAGATAACGCTTAGAGTGGCAAGATGCATCAGTTTATGCATGTCTGTGTCGGGGAGGACACATGGAAGATGGAATGGGATGGACATGATTGTTGGATGCATTTTGAATCTTTGGTTGTTTATCTGCTTTAATTTTCCCCACTGCTCAAGGGAGCTAGTATTTCTTACCCTTCTTCTGAAAGAGGTGAAGACACCTGGGGTATTCCATGTGAATTCCATGTTTATCCTCTCTCAAAGGAGAATGGGTATACACTCTTACTATAGGCAGAAAATACTCGACAGGTAGTACATCTACTCACCATGTTTCTCCCCCTTGTGTTTAGTAGCCTAGGATGTTTTTCTAGAATGCCTGTGAATATTAAAAAGTAATTCAGTAATTAATCTTTGAATAAATGATGTTAACCCACGGGGTTGGAGTTATTTGAAACTTAATAATGAGGTTGAGAACTTTTGAAAGGACATTTGAATTTTTGGATGTGGTGTTAATGGAATATAATGTGGAATTCTTCATGGTTAATTAATTCATGAATAATTAATTAATGTATATTAGAATTGATAAAAAGGGAATGAAGTAATGTAATAAATCCATCAAATGGTTGTGTGAATATAGGATACCTAGTCTTAGAAGTTGCAGGATGGAGTTCGAGAGACGTTAGCTGCAGTTGTGTCTAAGACTAGGTTATGCCCATAGTGTGTTTGTGAGTTACATTATATTCTGTACATTTTGTGTTTCTATAGGCTACTCCTCCATGCCAGTAAGGGCAACTGGCACCCCGTGGATTCTGTGCCCTAGGTAGATTTTTCCCCAACATTCCGGTGGGAGGTTGAATGGAAGACTACACCCATTGACCTCACTTTCTTCTCTTGGTAGGTACTAGTGCCATTAGGAACTACGGTTATTTTTTCCCATATATGTGTGAAGAGGGCTATGATGGCCTGTGGTTATTAAAACACAAATATTCTGGATATAGTATCCTATAGACTACTATAGGTGTAACATGTATAGGCTATGATGGCTTGAGGATCCTTACTCGGTGTATGGGATGTAATGGCTTGAGGTATAATACCTGCCTATGATTCATGTTATGCGTGATGTGGTGGCTCCCAGAAACTACCTGGTTATTTTTGGTTGTGAGGATGGGGTGGGGCTTCGCCCAGGTGTCTGCGGGCATGTCTTTGTGGTTTACGTGGTGCAATTTATGGAGCTTAGAGTAGGTGTCTGTGGGCAAGCCATTGGACAGAGATGCACAAGACTTATGTCGTTGGGGAAAATCGACAAACCAGTGGGGAATTAGTATAGGGGTATGATTGATATTCTTTACTATATGAAATATTCTTGTATTCTTCACATGGTGAGATTATCCATAGTGAGGTTGGGAACATAGTATACCTGTTTAGGTGATGAGTTGGTTTCACTTGTTGTTCACTGGGCCTTAGCATGCTTTCATTACTTTTTCCCGAGAGGATTCGGGGAGGATCCGAGTGACTATACTATTATATTCACCCTACGTATATATAAACTGTTTTCAGGTCACTTGGAGTACGTTTGAGATTAGGCTGGTTACTACTAGCTTTTGGTTTCAAGAGATTTTTGGGCTTGTGGTCGCTGCTGTTTTCACATTCTTTTGGGTACTTGCAGTTTTTCCCTTTCAGTTGTAGTACTCTTTCATGACATTCCATATATGCACTTGGGTTTCTTATATATTCCAGTACTGAGTTGGAGTTGATTGGTGTCCATATTATCTCTCTCTTCCTCATGTGTTCTCATATAGGGTAATGCCTCTAATATGTGTGTTTACTATACCCTCGGTCTTTGTCGCTAAGCTGGGGCCTACTGAAGGCAGTACATGGGGATTATTATCTCCCTTATCACATTGTTGGCCCTGGAGGGGTACAATTTTTGGGGAGGGGGTCATGACAGAATGGTATCAAAGGACTCGTTCAGTGATAGGATGGAGTTTGGAGTTATGCACAAGTGTGGTTTCATGGGTTGGTAGGGAAACGTTGTTATTCATGTTTAGTAAGTGAGGTAAACACTGGAGACCAGCTGAGACATAGTCATTTAGGGCCCCCTATGATCTAATGTATGGAAAATTAAGTTTACAATGGTTACTAAACAAGGTGATACTAGTTGCAGGGTAGAGACCTAGGAAATGATCATGTATCATTCTCCTTGTGCCAGTGTTTGAATGGGTAGACCTTGGGATAGGTTAACCTAAAATGAATAAATGAATAAAAGAAAAAAATTAATAATTAATGTTGTGTCTTCTATATTCTGGGTTTATGATATGTAATAGTTTTTTATTTTATAGTTTTGTCTCTAGGTCGAATTCCTCATCATGTTTGAGTAGAAAAAGTCCCACAGGATATTCTAACAGATCGCTGTAGGGTAGAAGATGACGACAAAGGCACTTGGAGGAAGACACTCCGAGAGTTTCAGAACAAGAGTCTGCAGAAGTACAAGGTGTCTGTTTCCGATGCAGTCATGGAAGACTGGTTAGAGGAGGTCGAGATAATCTTCTGTTTGATTCGTGTAGAGATGAAGAACTAGGTGTCTTTGGTTATGAAAATGCTTTGTGGAGCAGCGAGGCAGTGGTGGCTATTGTTCCTCGGGGATCGTGAGGAGTCAACGATCACATGGGAGGAGTTTCGAGACATGTTTAGAGTTGAGATCCTTTCTTCTACTTCGAAGGCATCCAGTCTCCAGGAGCATCTTACCCTTCAACAGGGGAGCTCTAGTGATCAAGAGTTTGGAATCCATTTCAGGAACCTTTTATGATATGCTTCAGACCTGTTACCCGATGAGGAGGTAAGGACAAGGCATTTTAAGGAGGCATTGCATCCAGAGATCCAGCGTCAGGTCACCCCATTTATGATAAAGACATATCATGGGGTTTTGGTGTGGGAAGAGGTTTTCGAGAGGACTTTGGATAGGACCAGATCATAATGAGAGGGTAATCCGCATGATTCTTCACGATGCAGGGCTGTGGTTTGTGGTTCCCGGTTTTCAGGGCAGAATGGTTTTCGTTCAGCAGGCGGTATGCCCCATCCCTTCACATCTCATTTCTCCAAAGGCAACCACTATCAGGCCTATTCCATGGAATAAGGTGCTTGTTTATCTTCTGGTGGTAGTGGTCATCAGTAGTAGGAGTGCCAGACCTTTCAGAGTGGTCATCGTGCACCAGGTGCTATGCTCCAGCTTCCTCCATTGAGGCAGTTCCTGCCGAGGTAGCAGCCACCAGTTTCACCAGCTTTGGATTAGTAGAGGGTAGATGCGGCAGGCAGAGGACATCACCATGATGCCCCCCGTCCTCAGAGAGCAAAGTGCAGTTGTGGTGGTGGTCGTCATCAGGGTCCGAGAGGTCGTGGATGTCGTGGTCATCTTCATGCTCTAGCGTTACCAGCTCCAGGCGAACCAGATGTCATTCGAGGTACCATTTTCTTGTTTTCTACCTTGGTGTATGACTTGTTTGATTCAGGAGTGACACACTCCATCATATAACATACCATTGTCCATGCTTTTGGAATTGATGTAGAGAGGCTTCTAGTTCCCTTGGTGTTGACTACGCCAGTCGGAGGTCAAGCTGACTTGTTTGAAGTATGTGGAGACCATGAGCTAGTGTTGGGGAAACACTGCTCTTGGGGATATTTCCTATGTTTACGAATACAACCATATGATTTCATTCTCGGTATGGATTGGTTGTATTAGGTGCATGCTATCATGGATTGCTTCAGAAAAAAGGTCCTTTTCTTTGATGCTGATGGAGAACAAGTGGTGTTTGTTTGTGAGTGAGACCCTCAGATGGGTCATAGGCATGTTTCATCATTATCGTCTATTCCAGATGCGATGATGCTGATTTCATCAGAGGTTCGACAGTTGGCGTTTACAAGGGTGGTAAAGGAGTACCCTGATGTCTTTCAAGAAGAGGTTATTGCATTACCACCTAGATGAGAAATCAAATTTGGGATCAAGCTATAGCCAGGAGCTTATCCTATCTCTATGTATCCATATATGATGGCCCCTTCTGCGTTGCGAAAGCTATGTATACAACTTGATGGTCTCATACAGTGCGGTTTTTTTAGGCCAAGTGTGTCACCATGGGGTGCACTAGTTTTGTTCGTGAAGAAGTCTGACGGTAGTTTGTGGTTGTGTGTTGATTATTGTCGCTTGAACAATGTGAAAATAATGAATCACTATCCTATTCCTCGGATTGATTATTTATTCGATCAACTGAAAGGTGCATGTTGGTTCTCAAAGATAGAATTGTGGTCAGGATACCATAAGATGCGTGTAAAGGATGAGGATATTCCGAAAACGTTTTTCCGTTATCGTCATGGGCATTATGAGTTCGTTGTGAAGCTGTTTGGTTTGACGAATGCTCCAATTTTATTTATGTGATTGATTAATGCCATGTTTCTTGAGTTCCTGGACAAGTTTCTGGTAGTTTTAATAGACAAAATCCTTGTGTACTCCTCATCTGAAGAGGATCTTATAGAGCATCTATGAGATTTTTTGGAAGTTCTTCTCCAACATCAGTTGTTTGGGAAGTTGTCGAAGTTTGAGTATTGGGCTCGAGAAGCCCGTTTAATGGGGCATGTTGTGTCCCAATAGGGAGTAGATGTGGATCCATCAAAGGTAGAAGTAGTTGTGTATTGGGAAACCCTGAGGAAAGTGTCAGAGGTGCGAAGTTTCCTTGGTATCTCAGCCTAATATAGGAGGGTTGTAGCCAATTTCTCACGAGTTGAAACTCCACTAACAACTTTGACTAGGAAGGATCAGTCATTCATATGGACTGGCCAGTTCCAGGTAGCTTTTGAGTATCTAAAGGAGAAGTTATGATGTGCTCTGGTCCTTTATCTTCTAGTAGAGGGAGTTCTATTTGATTTTTTCTGTGATGCATCACATCTGGGGTAAGGTTGTGTTCTCATGCACTAGAGGTTAGTTGTTTCTTATGGGTCGTGGCAGTTACATCCCCATGAGTGAAACTATTCCACCCATGATCTTGAGTTGGCAGCTGTGGTTTTTGCTCTGAATTTGAAGATACATTACCTCATTTTTGAGTGGTTTGTGGTTTTCACCAATCATAAGTTTTTGAGGTATGTTTTCTCCCAGTGTGACATGATCTTATGACAGTGTCGGTGGATTGAGTTCATGCAGCAATACGACATTTAAATACCGTATACAGATGGAAAAGGGAATATGGTAGCTGATGCGCTGAGCCGAAAGTCACGTAGTGATGATGTGCATGAATCTGGTGCTTCTTGGAGAGTAATGGAATAATTTTAAGCTTTGCATCTTGATATGGATGAAGTCAGTGGTAGAGGTTGTATTTTCCAGATGACGGTGCATTCATCCCTGATGGAGAAGGTGGAAGAGTCCCAGTTCAGGGATCTTGAGGTGGATGTCTGGAGAGACCGAGTTTTTTGTGGTGAGGCCCATTATGGTTGGTCGAAGGATGAACAACACCAAGTGTTGTATCATGAAATTCTTGTTTTCCCTTAATGATGTGATAGACGGTCCTCTGAGAGTTCCATAGATTTCCCTTAGCAGTGCATCTTGGCCTGAAAAAGATGTAACGATCCTTGAGATGCATGTTCTGGTGGCCTGGGCTAAAGTGTGCGGTTTTGGAGTTTGTGTCTCGATGTTTAGTCTACCAGAAGGTGATGTTCGAACACCGTTTTCCTGGTGGTATTCTCCAGCCATTACAGATTCCTCAGTGGTAGTGGTATGACATCTCAATGGACTTTGTTACTATTTAACTCGAGCTCCAGGTGTACATGATGCTATTTTGGTGGTAGTGGATCTTTTAACAAAACCATCCCACTTCATAGAGATCAAGGAGTCGAGCTAAGTGGATGTTTTATCGAGGCATTATCTAGAGGACATGGTGAGACTTCATGTAGTCCCAAATATGATCATTTCTGATCGAGATCCTCATTTTACATCCAGGGTGTGGGTAGGTCTCCAACATGCTTTTGGTTCTCAATTGTGCCTTAGCACTGCTTTTTATCCTCAAACAGACAGTCAGACAGAGCAAACCATCCAGACTCTTGATGAAATTTGACACTCCTGTGTTCATGATTTTGGAGGCTCATAGATTAGGTAGTCACCATTGGTGGAGTTTACTTACAATAATAGTTTTCACTCCACCATCGGTATGGCACTGTTCGAAGCCTTATATGGTCGGCCATTCCATTCTCCATTGTGCTGGACTAGGGTTGGAGAGTCAGCAATTCTCAGAATGGAACTAGTGCCGAATACAACATAGATGGTATAGGTGATTCATGAGAGGATGAAGACAGTACAAGATTGTCAGAAATCATATGCCAATCAAAGAAGGAGACCCTTAGAGTTTAATGTTGGGGATCATTTGTTTCAGAAGGTGACTCCCCGTCGTGGGAAGTAACATTTTGGTCGTGGGAGTAAGATTTCTCCCAATTTTTTGGGCCTTTCGAGGTGTTTGATTGTGTTTGAGATGTGGAGTATTAAGTATCACTTCCCCCTCATATTAGTCGGATACATGATGTTTTCCATGTATTACAGCTCTTTCGTTATATTCATGACGACTCTCACATCATTGATTAGGGATAGATCGATGTGGATGATGATGCAACCTATGAGGAGCGACCTGTAGATATCAAAAACCGCATGGAGAAGGTGTTTCACGAGCGTTCTATTCCCTTAGTCTATGTCTTGTGGAGACACGACGGAATAATGGAGAGTACCTGGGAACGTGAGTCACAAATGAATGCTCAGTACCTAGAGTTTTTTTATGTTTAAATCTTTTCATGTATTGTTCTGACTTATGTGGTTACAAAAGATTCATGTTTATGAGATGGCACCCATTTTTTCGTTGGTGTCTTTCTCTCTTTTGAGAGTTATCTCAATGGGTGGTTGTTCAGACCCTGTTTCATTTTCTCTTTATCTGGGTTTTGGATTCTCGAGGACGATAATGTTTTGAGAGGTATATGATGTAATGGCTCAGACCGCTCCAGTCCATTCCTTTTTGAAAATGTGTTGCTGGAGGTGTTCTTGGAGGTCAATGTGACTTGGGGGTGCGTTTGGGTGAACATTAAAGAAAGATAAAGGGAAATAGCTTTCGCACATTTAGCGCATGGTTTTCTGAAATCGTGTGGCCAAACCGTGCGATGTTGGGTTTGGAGATAGTGGCTAACGCATGGTTAGAACACAGTTTGTCTAACCGTGCAGCCTAACCTTATGAGGAGTGTTTGATGATGCATAAGCTAATGGACGATTAGGTCACAGTTTGTTAAACCATCCAGGAACTTAATCATAGATCCTACAATTGTTGATCTAACTCGTTTTTCCTCTAAATGGTTTGTTTAAGCCCCTATGCGGCCATAACTCTGGATTAACCTTCCTTTATGGTAGGAGAACCTCTCCTAATCATTTTGGAGGCAATACGAAGGATTATATTGGATAATTAAGGTTAGTTTATTGAGGTATGTTATCGTTCTTATTTGTTTTATTATATCTACTAAGATCTACTTCTCCTCTTCTCTCTATTTCTTAGATCTACACCCATTAAGGGTATATCTATGTACATGGATTCCAAATATGATGAGATTTGGTCTTGGATATATTAGGAGAAGAGATCTAAGGTGGATCCTTGGTGAATCAGCTCGGTTTTCTTGGGAATTCTTTGACCGTTGTGATTTTCGTCGAAAACCATTGAGGTAGGGGATTCATTGCGTTTCTTTCTTTTATGTGCAACTGTATTATTAGCTTGTTTAATCCATTTGGATGAAAAGGGAATTGAACTAATAAATAATTTGAACCGGATAAATAAATCATATCGATTATATGTTATTGACTCATGTTTTTCTAGATAGTGTGTTATATATTCTTGGCTTTCTTAGTGGTTGTTCTTGGTGGAAATTGGTAAAGAACGTAAACTGGGACAAATTGATATTTGTTTGGATAAAGATAAAGAGGCATGTTAATGAATCTAGTTACTGAGGTAATTTTATGTTCTTCAAATTGGCATAGTAAGCATGTATAATCTTTTGTGATATCTTACTTGCTAGGTTCCTGATTTTGGAACCAACAGATTAAATCTATTAATTCATGATGGTTTATAGAATGTGATTGTTTGATAATTCCTTGAAGGGTTCTGAGTTACCCTCTTTTTTGTTGAAAGGGCCATAGCCCAATTGATGTGATGTTCTTTTCTTGCTGCTTGTGATGTGATGTGACCCTGGAGGGGTGTTCTGATATGTGGATGCATAGAGGCCTTTGGTTGTGGCAGCGGATGACGCTTAGAGTGGCGAGATGCATCAGTTTATTCATGTGGGTGTCTGGGAGGACACCAGGGATGATGGAATGGCATGGATGTGATTATTGGATGATTGTTGAATCTTTGGTTGTTTATCTGCTTTACTTTTCCCCACTACTCAAGGAAGCTTGTCTTGCATACCCTTCATCAGAAAGAGGCGAAGTCACGTGGGGTATGCCACGTGCTTTCTGTGTTCAGCCTCCAAGGGGGAATGGGTTTATGCTCTTTATATAGACAATAAAGACTCGATGGGTAGCACATCTACTCACCGTTTTGATCCCCCATGTGTTTAGTAGCATATGATGTTTTTCGAGAATGCCTGGGAATAAGGGAGAGTAATTATGTAATGAATGTTTGAATAAATGATGTTAACCCATGGGGTTGGAGTATGTTGAAATGTAATAATGAGGTTGAGAACTTTTGAAAGGACAGTGGAATTTTTTGGATGTGGTGTTAATGGAATTTAATGATGAATTTTTCATGGTTAATAAATTTTTGAAGAATTAATTAATGTACAGTGGAATTGATAAAAAGGGAATGAAGTAATCTAATAAATCCCTTAAATTGTTTTGTGCTTATTGGATACCTAGTCATATAAGTGGTAGCACAGAGTCCATGAGACGTTAGCTGCAGTTGTGTCCAAGAGTAGGTTATTCCCATAGTGTGATTGTGAGTTGTAGTATATTCTGTAATTTCTGTGTTTAAATATGCTACTCCACCCTATCAGTAAGGGAAACTAGAACCCTGGGTATTCGGAGCCCTAGGGGGTGTTTTCCCCAACATTCCAGTGGGAGGATGAATGGATGAATACCCCCTTTGACTCCGCTCTTTTCTCTTGGCAGATACTAGATTCATTAGGCGTAGTGGTTAGTTTTCCTCATATATGTGTGTAGAGGGGTGTAATGTCTTATGGTTATTCACACAGATATATTCTGGAAATAGTATCCTATGGAATACTATAGGTGTAATGTGTATAGGCTTTGATGGCTTGAGGATACTTAATCAGTGTATGGGCTATAATGGATTGGGGAATAATAACTGACATTTGATAGAAATTATGCGAGCTGTGGTGGCTATCAGAAACTACCTGGTTACTTTTGGTTGTGAGGATGGTGTGGTGCTTCGCCCAGGTGTCTGCAGGTAAGCCTTTTTGGTGAATGTGGTTCAGATTGTGGAGCATAGACCAAGTGTCTATGAGTAAACCTTTTGAGAGATATGCACAAGACATATGTCGTTCGGTCAAAGCGGAAAAATAGTGGGGAATTAGTAATGGGGTACCCTTTATTTTCCATATTATATGATATATTATTTTATGTGTTACATGGTGAGAGTATCCATATAGAGGTTGGGAAATTAGTATACCTGTTTAGGTGATGATTTTTTTACTTGATGTTCACTAGGCTTTAGCATGATTTCTTTACTTTTTCACGAGAGGATTATAGGAGGATCCTACTAGGTATATTTTCATACTAACCCTACATATATATAAACTATTTTTAGGTCACAAGGAGCAGGTTGGAGATCAGGCCGGTTACTACTAGCTTGTGTTTGTAGGAGCAATCTGGGCTTGTGTTCACTAATGAATTTACTTTATTTTGTGTACTTTTAGTTTTTCCCTTTCAGGTGTAGTACTTTTGCATGAAATTCCATATAATCACTTGGGTTTCTTTTATATTCCAGTTCTGAGTTGAATTTTATTGGTTTCTATCTTATCTCTCTCTTCTGCATGTGTTCTCTTAAAGGGTAATTCCTCTCATTTGTGTGTTTACTATACCCTCGGTGCTAGTCGTCATCCCGGGGACTACTAGAGGCGGGACTCAGGGGGGTCATTATCTCCCTTCACACATTATAGTCCCAGGATGGGTACACTTTTTGGGGAGGGGTTTGTGTCACAAATAATGAAGAAATGAAAATCACATCACATCAGTTAATGAGGCGGTAGTCCCCCCCCCCCCCCACACATGAGCGATGTTATTAACACTAAAACATTTTTATATAAAAATATAGATGTTGTATTATTACAAAATTAATATAATAATATTATAAACATAACATATAAACAGTAAATCGGCCATTATATCCATTGAAGAGAAGTTGTGATAGAAAATGAATAAAATCGCCTCACTAGGATGTAGTCTATCATAAAAACAAATGGTGACTTTATATCCCAACTATTGGAATGGTAAACAAACATAGAATATTATATTTAAATAATAAACTATAATTATATGTTATATAATAATTTTATAATATTTTAATATATTAAAATATTAATGCATGTGGAATAAGAAATCTAAAAAAACCCTTCTTTAATAATATTACATCTTTCATAGTGGGGCTCTTTAGGGTTTCACAAAAATCATTCACACAAGGTCTTCAAAAAAAATTAAGGGATCTATGATGAGGATAAGGATGTATTGGGGTTATTTTTTCTGGTATTTTACAATTAATGGTATTTTTTTGTGTGATTTTTTAATGAGTGGGGGTGGCCTATTATAAGTGAGGAGAGTAGAACACACACAATTTATTAAAATAAGATGGTTTAACCCTATTTCTCATATTCAATATGGATAAAAATCCTAAATTCGGGATCATATAATATATAATTTTGAATTTTTTCCATATAAATGGTTTTGGAAAATTTAGGGGTCATTTTTTACACATATCATTTTAGTTTATCCCAATATAAACCCATTTATACCTTAACATTGTTAAGTAATTATTACCATTTTTTCTATTAGAAACTAAAAAAATTAATTCCACCTAATTTGGTAATAAAAATTTTGGTGCTTAGAAATATTGAATCAATTTTACAAAATTCATTTCATATATGGGAAAAATATAATTATAAATTATACCAATATATGAGATTAAAAAATGTGATTTCAAAATTAATATTTTTTAAATAGACAGAGTATTAATATCAAGATTAAATATTAAATTGGTTCTTAAAAAATTTACATTAACATATATATATTTTAATTAATCTTACTTTTAAATCAAAATTTAAAAATTGTAATTTTTTAAATTATTGAAATAAATTTATTATTCATAATAACACCATGTAATTTTCAATGTTCATCAAAAATATATTTCATATAAAATTATAAAACATTTACTCCAAGATAATTTTTACAAGCTAATTTTAAAAATGAAGAATAATTTTTCCATTAAATATTTAAAAAGTGAAAAAATATATCATTAAAAAAAATTCAATAGGAGAAAAGAAGTGATATTTTTGTATAAGGTATTTTTAAATAATAAAATTGATTTTATTCATATATATTCTCTAAAAAAATATAATATGAACATTAATAAATTTATTGAATATATATAAATAAATTTTATTAATTTTGTTAGAAAAGAAATTTTTTTTCATTGATGTATGACACATTTTTAATCATTAAGTCTTTATATTAGAGAAATATTTTTATTATTCTCAAATGGTTAATATTTTAATTTATAATTAATTTCGATTCAAATAAACCATTTCATATACAACTATATAGTATATCTTTTCATAACTTATTTAATCTTATTCTAATCCACAATACTAATTTCTAGGTGTTAACTATATTTTTATATTATAATACATTAATAGAACTCAATATTTCATTTAAATTCATTATTTTTTATAACATATGAAAAACATGATGATTTAGGTTACAGAATAAATACTCATTATTTAACGTAGTTGAAGATAAAAGTATTTTTTTTGTCTAATGAAAGATAAAAAATATTAAATTTATTGGAAAAATACATATTTTTTTAAATATAATGGTGTCACATTCCACCCAAATTAAATTAATTGTTCTATCACTATTTTATCTTGTGCTAAAAAAGGATTTAACATCTAAAAATACTACTATGTTAATTCCACATCATATAACTGTCCAATAATTTTTTTTAAATAGAGAAATTGATGTGTAAAGTCTCTTATAACAACACATAACATGGTTTACATATGGGATATCATTGTTGGGAATTAAAAACATGAACATAAAAGAGAAAAGTAACACCCAAATACTAATCGAGAGTGATAGAGAAAATGTTCGTGAGAATGTTAAAGACCACAAACGCACATATCTAGGATATATAAAATTAACATTCATTAATTTGTAATAATGGAAAACATAAAAACGTATATTTCAATATCCATTCTGTTATTTGAAGAATGTACCTATGATTTTATACTAAAATAAATTTATTCCATTTTATTTTAAAATATCATCCTGTGGTAGTTTTTTGATAAATTTTATCATAATATACAAAATAAAGAATTAAAGCTGATTTTTTAGAACAAAATTTTTATTGGGTCCAAATATCCATTAATTTATGAAAAAATAATTCATTATTCACAAGATATTATATAAAATAGTTTCTTTAGAATAGGTTATTTGAAAAAATCCAATGTTTCATTTAATCTATTTTATAAAAAGTTAACCTTATGAGTTCTCCATTTCAAAAAAAATGTTGAATTCATAAAATTCAGAATCAATGCCACTAAATTTTACAAAATCAACATAATATTATTCCCCATAATAAAAATAAGTAGCTCTTAATTATCAAATACAAAATATGAGTATACCTTGATCATATATTCCCATGAATCTTTTTAATAATAAGAATTACCAAAAAACCTCAAAGAAAAATTAAATTATTTTTAATTTCATGAATAATACCATATATTATTGAATATTTTCCATTATTCCAAAAATTATGTAAACTACATCATTGATAACATATAAAATATTTTCAAAAAATTATTAGTCAGTTACAGGTTCTATAATGTTATCAATCTTACATTATTCATATCCATAATCTATTTATCCAAACATTATTACATCAACATCAGGAACATACAATGGTTTATCATTACTTAAGAATATTTTTTCATAAAATATTACAATTCTATTAAATCAAGTTTTTTCATCATAACCATTCAACATATTCTTCAAAATACATAAAAACATATAGTGAAAAATCATTACATATTACTGGATTGATATTTCAAAAATCTATATTTCAATTAAATAGACACAACAATCATCCCTCTTAATTCATGAACTATTATGTATGATTTAAAACCCTATTACTTAAAAACCATTTAATACAATAGAATATATGAATGATATATTAACAATCATCGACTTTAGTGTAATTTTTTTTCTTAAAATTAATTAAAACAATAAAATTATAAAAGACCATACCGTTTATATATCATTTAGTGTATCTTCACTATCACAAGTATAGTAATTACTCACATATCTATGCTAATTTTATTAGAGGAATTATACACAGGACATTGATTTTATTAATAACCATTTCAGCCACATTTAAAACAATAATTAGAGAATAATTACTTATGGATACAAATATTTTTTCCTAAGTTTAATTGATCATTTAATTTTAACAAGTTAATTACATAATCTATGTCCCTTTCCCCCACATATAAAATCATTTTTCAATAAATTTACACATTATCTTGAGTTATTAATTCTGGAACCATCTTGGAAATCTAAGTACACTAATTCCCAAGATGACACTAACAAATCCTAAAGGTCTTTCCCAGTCCCCATATGTAGGAGACATGCACCTAGAATATTAAAAAATGAATCTTGGAATGAATTTCCACAAAAACAACATAAGACTGATATAAATGTTAGTACCCATTGAGTAATCACTAAACATGAAGAACTATACCAAAATTCAAAGAAGCATAAACAACCAAATTTATAACCACAAAGGAAAAGAAATATGGAAAAATTACCCCAGTCATAATGGACAGAGAATCATAAGCCAAAATATAAACATCAAATATCCCCTCCAATTGGGGATATCCCCTTTCTCAAACTCGGTTGGAGAAAATATACTAACAGCCAAAGGAAATGGTAGGTTGTGAGAAAAATACTAATAATGTCTAACCAAGGATTCTATAACAATATTCCACAATCATTTTACAATATAATGTTTTCATTTTTAAATAAACTGTTTTTATATTCAAAATTAATATTTAAATAAAATCATTATAAATATTTCAATTGATAAAAATACCTAAAAAATTAAATAATGACCATTTTATATAAACCAATTTATATGAATATACATGGTATTCCTAAAATAGTTTATAGAGGATGGAATATATATCCATGCATTAAGAATGAGTATCATGGTCATCTTATAAGAGGTACGTCATTTCCAGTCTATTGTGTCCCCTAATGCTCAAATAGTAGTCATGGAAATATATGAACACATTTCTCTTACACAACAGTCAAAGAGGACACATCAACATCCCATCTAGGACGTGACATATATATGTAATATTATTATCATAATGTACCAAAAAATTGTTTTACAGAATAAATCAATAACGACCTAGGATTCATGTTCTCTAAAAAAATAAAAAATGCTCAAATTTCATTAAAACTATTAAAAATACAATTTGACATGACAATCAATATCAATATGGAAATTTTCATTTTAAAACCAAAACTATATTTTTATTCAATTCATACATTTCCATGATAAGCCACGTGGTTTCTAACAAAATTGTTTATTCGATTATCTCAAAATAAAAATTCAACAATAATTTAGTAATTCAATTTCAAAATTTAAATTTCACAATTTAAATTCACAAATTCAATCAAATATCACAAGTGCTCCGCAATTCATTAGATTTTGGAGTTTCCCCAATTCATTTCAACTCTGATTCAAATTAAATTTTACAAGAAATATGTATTTCACAATATTATGGAATCAAATTACATTCAAATATAGATATTTAATATAGTTGATCATATTTAGGTTTAATAAAATGAAATATATGAATCACAACCACCTACATCTTGATCAAGGTATCAGATGTCACTAATCCCAAAACATAAAACCCCAATGAATAATTTTGGAAAAGAAAATCCATTAACTAAACATAGATTTAAGATCTATAACACCTTATATTAGATATTCCAACAATATGAAGATATATTAATCTATTTGGAGGAGTTAGTGAGGAGAGGATACATTCTAAGAAAGGACTGAACAAATCTCTCCCCACTTCGATTCACCTTGTATTGGATTTTTAGGAGCCCAAATGGGTACTTGAGATCTCCATGACCTAGGGAAAACATTCTACATCTACATAGTCCTAAGAGGGGAATAAAATGGGGGGGGGGTTATGTAATTTAAAACAATTATTTGATTAATTAAATAATCTGTGCACAATTTCCTAGAATAGACCACACATTTAGAAAAAAAATTCATACTAACTATGCCCCATTTTTGGTGGGGTTGCATTATTTACAGATATTGGGCATACAGTTTTTCAATTAGTGTTCCAACCATAAAACCCCTCACTCTCTGGTATTTCAGGGTTTTCACTTGCTAGGTGAAAGGAGTTTGAAAACCATGTTCCATATATACCCAACCCAAATGACCTTCAATTTTACCAAAATTTCTTCTCAACATAATCTAAAGGAAAACTGAACAAAACAAAATCCAAATAGGGGTCTAGAAGTCCCTGAATATGTATCATTATTATATAACCTCCCAACCAATGAAATATTATGTCCCCAGTAATCATATAATGTAAAATCCATGTTAAAAAATATGAGTCCACTAATCATTCATTGTTGAATCCCTCTTTAAAATCTCATCAGTGTCAGAACCATACTACCATATAACATGACCCAACGGTATCATCCCCCCAGTGAATTATATTGGGTTCAAAATTAACTAAATGATGTGATATTTAGTCATGGATAAATAAGGATCAATATCGAGAAAAACTCATCATTGAATATGATATGGATCAGATATATCCTTTCGTAGAAGAGATAATTGAAACAAGTACTGTAACAACATTAGTTGTGGTGGAAGTTAAAAACCATCGAAATATATTCCCAGAACCTAAAAACCCTCATAATGATTCTAAAAATTAAGAAAAATCATCCCTTGAATTCCAAGCTATGAATAACCCATCCAAGGTGGAACATTCAAAAATAAATTGTTACCAACAAATAATTCTGATGGATTATAATGATTAATATCATGGTACATATACTGAATCTATTATGTAAACATTATCGTATGAATCAACTGAATATTTTTATCATCTCTTTGATCATGCTCGATCAATACAACTAATGTTAACCAATTCCCACCAACACAATAAATATTTATAGGACCATCCATACAAGGCACTAGTGCAGAAAACATTTTTTACGTCGGTTATTTTTCATTATTTACGTCGGTTTTTAGGTGACGTTAATACGGACGACGTTATAAATAACGTTTTTTACGTCGGTTATTTAAAACCCGACGTAACATCCCTAACATCACGGTGTTTATCACGTCGGTTCATTAATAACCGACGTCATAAATATGCGTGGGGGGGGGGGTTTATCATGTCAGTTATTTTCTAAACCGACGTGATAAAACGCCTGGGATATCGTGAATCACATCAGTTATGACATAACCAACGTGATTAACCCTTCCCCGGGCCTATTATCACGTCGGTTTCTTAAATAAAAGACGTGATAAAAAGGCCTGGGAAAATTTTTAGCACGTCGGTTATCCAATAACCGACGTGGTAAATCGATTCCCAGGCCTTTTATCACGTCAGTTATATTAAGAACCGACGTGATAAAAGGCCCAGGAATGGGTTATCACGTCGGTTCTCGAAAAAACCGACGTGATAAACCCCTACCGATTTATTTACCACGTCGGTTATAAAATAACCGACGTGAAAGCGATATTTTTTTTTAAATAATTGCACTGCTCTCACCAAAAAGCAACCAGAAACCAAACAAAAATAACCATGCCAGCCCTCCCCCAAGCCCCAACTGAACCCCACCCTCATCTATACCCACCTAACAACCTGGCCAGCCCTCCCCCACCACATTGGAGCCCCACCACAACCCTTGGACACCCCCCACCCCTTGGACAGCCCCCCCCCCCAACCTCATTTACACCCCCACGACCCCTAGTATAGCCTCAAACACCCATTGGACACCCCTCCCATATCCCTTGGACACCCCCACCCCTTGGACACCCCCACCCCTTGGACAGCCCCCCCCCCCACCCTCATTTACACCCCCAAGACCCCTAGTACAGCCTCAAACATCCATTGGACACCCCCCCACACCTTGACATCCCTCGCAGACCCCTTGGACACCCCCCCCCCCCCCCGACCCCTGGACACCCCCCGAGCCCTTGGACAGCCCCAAACACCCCTTGGAAACCCCTCCCATATCCCTTGGACACCCCCCCACCCATTGGACACCCCCCCACCCCTTGGACACCCCCCACCCCTTGGACAGCCCCCCCCCCCCCCCACCCTCATTTACACCCAACCAGCCCCTTGGACAGAACTCCCAGACACCTTGGACACCACTCCCATATCCCTTGGACACCCCCCCCACCCCTTGGACACCCCCACCCCTTCGACAGCCCCCCACCCTCATTTACACCCCCCAAACACTAGGACAGCCCCAAACACCCCTTTGTACACCCCTCCCATATCCCTTGGACACCCCCCCCCCACCCCTTGGACAGCCCCCCACCCCCTGGACACCCCCCCCCCCCGACCCCTTGGAAACCCCCCCCCTACTCCTTGGAAACCCCCCCACCCCCTTGGACTGCCCCAAACACCCCTTGGACACTCCTCCTATATCCCTTGGACACACCCCCCCCCCCCCCCACCCCTTGGACAGCCCCCCCCCCCCCCCCCCACCCTCATTTACACCCAACCGAATCCTTGGACAGCCCCAAACACACCTTGGACACCCCTCCCATATCCCTTGGACACCCCCCAAACACCCACCCACCCCCTTGGAACCTCTCCCCCCATACCAAAATCCAGACCAGAAAAACCATCAATAGTAGACCAAAACAAGAAGTAGAGAAAAATTAAACATTCACTTCTATAACATTCAAAACATACACTGTCAACTTCAAAAAAAACTAAATCCAACCTAAACGACTACGAAATACACAATTACATTGACAATATTCAAAATTACATTTTACATTACAAACAACTAAAAGTCAATCAAACCTGTAAAATAATTTGACCACTCCACTTGTAAGTGTTTGATATCTTCAGCAGTAAAGGGTTGAGGGTCATCAAAAGCTACAAAGGAAAAGGATAGTAGTCAACGTGTATAATGAATAAATCAAATTGAAATATTATGAGAAAGAGGAAATCTTACCAGGTCAATACTCAGAACTGTCCCAGTTGTTATTATTTCATACATAAATCTTAACATGTAATATCTGCATTCGATGATGCCTTGTTGCTCATGACATTTCTGTTTGAATGAGTGTAAATTCAATATATTATTTTTATGAAATAAATCAAAATGTAAAAATTATAAATGGATATTTACCTTCGCATGTACATATTTGATCTTGAAATTCCTTTTCTTTGCGCTTTTTCGAAAGTGGACCCATGCCCTGTTAGAAAATAATACGAATGGGGTAAATTTAAAATTCATTATAATATATAAAACTATTGTGAAATTGAAACTTACGTTTCCAATATATTCTTAAAACTTTCTCGCACATCATCATGGAGAGAGCATATCCAATAAAGTGTTTTCTCCCTAGGGAAAAAAACCCCTAACATCCAATGATCCCTGATAAAAGGAAATTTAACGTTAGTGGTTTTTTATGTTATAAGATAATTAACTCTTTGAGAGGGATGTGTTTCATACCTCTCACAAAAAGGCATCATCCAACACTGTGTGATTACATTCTTTTCAAATCTATCAGCAATATAAAGCATTCTTTGTTCCTCATCCAATGCACGTGCTTCAGGGGAAATCAATTGTGGGTCCACGAATCCATATACATCTGTCAGCTCATTCCTCTCACAAATTTTATATAGATACCTAATACAAAGCAGACATAAGTATACATTTTTAATAAATATAACGCAAGGAAAAGGTGTTAAGACTTACATGATAAAAATTTGCACCACATTGATGCCCAACTTATCTCCAGTGACAAACTCTATGATATCAGTTTTCATAATCCCCACACTTAGTTCACGTCCACAGACATGAGCTTCCATTGTAAAGTCATAATGATCCACCAACAAATTTGAATATCTTGACAATTTGTCAAGACTGCTAGGAATGTACAGTTGGATTGTTTTCCCAAATTCCTTCGTCGTGATCATTCCTTATGGCACAAACCATGTCTTCAACATACTCATCATTATGTTCTGTTAATCGTTCCATGGATGTAGGGATCTCACATAAATCAGCATCTTCATCAAATTCATCCTCACCAACATATTGTTTTTTCCCTTGTAAAACAACATCCCACTGCATATCTGATTGATCTACTACATAGAAAATTTGTTTGGCATGTGTTTCCATTATAAAAGAATCAGCTGTGTCTTCTAATCTATTCAGATTAACAAGTGTCATTCCAAATTCATCGTGTCTGACACTGTTGTTACCGATAAACCATTTACAGTTAAAAACAGGAAATTTAATTTTAAAGTAATCAGCCTCCCATATGTCTTCAATCACTCCATAATATGCACTTGATGCCAAAATTGGGTTTCTGTCCTTAGAATTCGAAAAATGCATTGCTTCTGCAAACACCAATACACCACTATTCTGAACTGCACTTCTGTTGTCCTGAGCTTTCGTATGAAATGTATATCCATTAATGTCATAAGCGGACCATGTTACCACATTTAAAGATGGACCACCCACTATCCATTTTAATGTCTCTGATACATCTAATCTACCAAGCAAGGTCTTTTTAAACCATGGAAAAAAAGTTTTGTTGTGCTCATTCAAAATCCACATTTCTTTCTTCTTTGGATGACATTGTTTCAACTCATTAATATGCAATGTGATATACGGTTGAACATCAGCTATGTTATTCAAGATGTATGATTCTAACTTCTTCATATGTTCAGCTGACAGTGATTTGACTTTCAAGCCATGAATCCCCTTTCCCTCATTATTAACCCGTTCATGGCGAGATGGAGGCAAACCTATGTGTTGCGCCGTAGCCAAGTAGCTCGTACAAAACTCCGCTACCTCCTCAGAAATATACTTTTCAATAATGGAGGCTTCAGGTCGATATGGATTTTTAACATATCCCTTTAATATTTTCATATACCTTTCAAAAGGATACATCCAACGAAGATATACAGGTCCACAATGCTTTATTTCTCGAACCAGATGAATCATTAAGTGCACCATCATATCAAAAAAAGTTGGAGGAAAATACATTTCCAACTGACAAAGTATAAAAATTGCATCCTTTTCCAAAATGTTCAAAGCATTCACATCAATCGCCTTGTTACAAATTGAATTGAAAAAATAACACAACCTCATTATAGTCTTTCTGACATGGATGGGAAATATTCCACGCAATGCAACTGGTAGAATTTGTTGCATCATGACGTGACAATCATGTGATTTCATACCTATCAACTTCAAGTCTTTCAATGAGACAAAATTTTTTACATTTGAAGAATAACCTTGAGGCACTTTGATATCATGAAGACACTGATAGAAGCTACTTTTCTCCCTCTTCGATAATGTATGACAAGCCGGGGGAAGAAATGTTCATCTTCCTTTAGGAGTGGGAGCTAACTCCAAATGTATTCCCATTGATAGTAGGTCTAACCTTGCATTCAACCCATCTTTTGTCTTTCCTTTAATATCTAGCAATGTTCCGATCAAAGAATCACAGATATTCTTCTCTACGTGCATGACATCAATATTATGTTTGACTTCATGATACCTCCAATATGGTAGCTCAAAAAATATTAACCTTTTCTTCCAAATATGTCTATCATTACCAGATTTTTGTGTCTTTCCCAATGTCACATCAAGGTTTTTCACCCTCTCAAAATACAAATCTGGGGATAAAGGTTTTGGAGCAGTATCAAATTCTTGTGAGCCATTGAATGCCTTTTTTAGTTTTCTATAAGGGTGATCCATAGGCAAAAACTTTCGATGACCCATGTACACTGTTTTCCTCCCATGATGCAATTGACAATATGACGTCTGTTGTTCGCAAATTGGACATGCTTTATGCCCTTTAACACTGTATCCAGACAAATTTCCATATACTGGGAAGTCATTTATAGTGAATAGAAGCATTGCATGCAGTTGAAAATATTCCATTTTATAAGACTCATACACCCTAATACCATCAGCCCATAACAGTTTCAAATAATCAATCAGTGGTGACAAGTATACATCAATATCATTGCCGTGTTGCTTTGGACCAGAGATCATGATACTCAACATGACATATTTGCGCTTCATACAAACTTCAGGAGAGAGGTTGTAAATTACCAATAAAACAGGCCATGAACTATGTGTGCTACTGAGGGTTCGGTATGGATTCATTCCATCTGTGCACAAGCCTAGTCTCAGATTTCTAATTTCATTTCCAAATGTAGGGTACTGGGCATCAATTTTCTTCAATTGTGGACAATCAGCTGGATGACGTATTTTTCCATCACATACCCGCTCATCAGCATGCCATCTTAACCTTTTTGCATCATGTGAATTAGCAAATAAACGTTTGAAATGAGGGATTATAGAAAGATACCAAAATACCTTTGAAGGGAGCTTTGTAATCTCTACACCAGCTTGTGATTTTTCTTTCACCTTATACCGTGATGTCCCACATTTAGGACACTCTTTTAGAAATTCATATTCCTTCCTATATATAATGCAGTCATTCGGACAGGAATGTATTTTCCTGTATCCCAATCCCATCGGGCATAATATTTTTTTGGCCTTATAATGTGAATCTGGAAGATCGTTATCTTTTGGAAGAATGTCTTTCATCAATTGTAGCAGCTCTGTAAAACTGCTGTCACTCCATCCATGTTTCGACTTCAGGTTAATCAATCTTAACACCGCCGACAAAACCGTAAAATCTGTACAACCAGGATATAATGGTTTTTCGGCATCACCATATAGACGTGCAACTGTCGGTTCTATCTCAATTTGTTCTGCTACAATATCGCGAATCATTTCTTCAATTCCATCGGAGTTACCATCTTGCGATTCATTATCATCAGTGACATTCTGTCCAGTTTCGCCATGCCAAATCCAAGGGTTGTAACTCGGATTGAAACCATGACAAATCAGATGATGTTTTATCTCTCTACTTATCAACTTCTTCATATTCAGACATTTCAGGCATGGACAGAAAAAAATGTCACTACTTGGAACATTTCGTTTAGCAAATTCCAAAAAGGCATCAACACCTTCCTCATATTCATTGCTCATTCGATGTGCCATAATGCAACTTCGACTCATTATTACCTATAACAAATAGAAAAAATATATATATTTTTTAGATAAGACAAATATATGTTTATATGAAAAAAATCATAATTTGAATGTAAACAATTTTGAAATATAAAACAAATCGATGTGTATTTACAAAAATATGCTTGAATATTATTTTTTAAACAAAATATAGTAAGATATAACACCCCCCCTGGACACCACCCCCACCCCCTACCCCCTTGGACACCCCCCTGGACACCCCCAACACCCACCCACACCCTTGGACAGCCCCCCACACCCACCCACCCCCTTGTAAGCCCCCCTGGACACCCCCCGACCCCTCTGGACAGCCCCCCGCCCCTCCTGGACACCACCCCCACCCCCTACCCCCTTGGACACCCCCTGGACATCCCCCAACCCTCTGGACAGCCCACCCACCCACCCGGACAACCCCAAATACCCTCTGGAGAGGCCGCCACCCACTTGGACAGCCCCCCACACCCATCCAACCCCTTGGACACCCCCTGGACTCCCCACCGACCCCTCTGGACAGCCCGCCACCCCCTTGGACAGCCCCCCACACCCACCCATCCCCTTGGACACCACCCTGGACACCCCCCGACCCCTCTGGACAGCCCCCGACCCCTCTAGAAAGCACCCCCACCCCTCCTGGACACAACCCCCCACCCCCGACCTGCTTGGACACCCCCCTGGACACCCCCCAACCCTCTGGACAGCCCCCCACCCCTCCTAAACACCACCCCCACCCCCTACCCCCTTGGACACCCCCCTGGACACCCCCCAACACCCACCCACACCCTTGGACAGCCCCCCACACCCACCCACCCCCTTGTAAACCCCCCTGGACACCCCCCGAACCCTCTGGACAGCCCCCCGCCCCTCCTGGACACCACCCCCCACCCCCTACCCCATTGGACACCCCACCTGGACATCCCCCAACCCTCTGGACAGCCCACCCACCCACCCGGACAACCCCAAATACCCTCTGGAGAGGCCGCCACCCACTTGGACAGCCCCCCACACCCATCCAACCCCTTTGACACCCCCCTGGACACCCCACTGACCCCTCTGGACAGGCCGCCACCCCCTTAGACAGCCCCCCACACCCACCCATCCCCTTGGACACCACCCTGGACACCCCCCGACCCCTCTGGACAGCCCCCGACCCCTCTATAAAGCACCCCCACCCCTCCTGGACACAACCCCCCACCCCCGACCTGCATGGACACCCCCCAACCCTCTGGACAGCCCCCCACCCCTCCTAAACACCACCCCCACCCCCTACCCCCCTTGGACACCCCCCTGGACACCCCCCAACACCCACCCACACCCTTGGACAGCCCCCCACACCCACCCACCCCCTTGTAAACCCCCCTGGACACCCCCCGACCCCTCTGGACAGCCCCCCGCCCCTCCTGGACACCACCCCCCACCCCCTACCCCCTTTGACACCCCCCTGGACATCCCCCAACCCTCTGGACAGCCCCCCCCCCCCACCCCCCCACCCACCCGGACAACCCCAAATACCCTCTGGAGAGGCCGCCACCCACTTGGACAGCCCCCCACACCCACCCACACCCTTGGACACCCCCCTTGACACCCCACCGACCCCTCTGGACAGGCCGCCACCCCCTTGGACAGCCCCCCACACCCACCCATCCCCTTGGACACCACCCTGGACACCCCCCGACCCCTCTGGACAGCCCCCGACCCCTCTAGAAAGCACCCCCACCCCTCCTGGACACAACCCCCCACCCCCGACCTACTTGGACACCCCCCTGGACACCCCCAAACCCTCTGGACAGCCCCCCCCCCCCACCCCTCTTAAACACCACCCCCACCCCCTACCCCCTGGACATCCCCCAACCCTCTGGACAGCCCCCCCACCCACCCGGACAACCCCAAATACCCTCTGGAGAGGCCGCCACCCACTTGGACAGCCCCCCACACCCATCCAACCCCTTGGACACCCCCCTGGACACCCCACCGACCCCTCTGGACAGGCCGCCACCCCCTTGGACAGCCCCCCACACCCACCCATCCCCTTGGACACCATCCTGGACACCCCCCGACCCCTCTGGACAGCCCCTGACCCCTCTAGAAAGCACCCCACCCCTCCTGGACACAACCCCCCACCCCCGACCTTCTTGGACACCCCCCTGGACACCCCCAACCCTCTGGACAGCCCCCCCACCCCTCCTAAACACCACCCTCACCCCCTACCCCCCTTGGACACCCCCCTGGACACCCCCAACACCCACCCACACCGTTGGACAGCCCCCCTCACCCACCCACCCCCTTGTAAACCCCCCTGGACACGCCCCAACCCTCTCGGGGATTTATAGAAAACGATGAAAAATTAGTGAAATCATAAAATTAGTCAATATTGCAAGTCGAACTAATAGATCTAGGGATGATAAATAAGATTATGGTGCCAAAACGAGTTAAAAGGGTTCGCAATCGAAGAATCTTAGCTAGTTTCAACAAAAAAATCACAACACATATATATATACTATCCGCGAAAAAAAACGAACGAGTGGGAGGATTACCTGAGTGCTGCGAGTTTAGATGATTGATCCAAGGAGATTAAATATGAGAAACGATGATCGCAAAACGAATCTAAACCCACAAAATGGACGAGCTGATTCGGGTTTACGCGCGAGAGAGACGAGTCGCGACTGTCGAAGGTAAACTCGCGAATGACAATCCACGGGTCTGGGTAAATTTTTAAATGAGTTATCATGTCGGTTATTTAATAACCGACGTTATAATCTTTTTAAAAACATTTATAACGTCGGTTATTCAATAACCGACAAAAAAACCTTCCTCTGATTCTTTTTTTACGTCGGTTATTTTATAACCGACGTTATAAAGGGCTCAAAATCCGCGTTTTATTACGTCGGTTATACCATAACCGACGTCAAAAACATCTGCGGATTCTTTTTTTACGTCGGTTATTTTATAACCGACGTAAAAAGGCCTTCAAAAACCGCGTTTTTTACGTCGGTTATTCAATAACCGACGTAAAAAACGCCCCCCGCTTCTGTTTTTTACGGCGGTTAATGTATAACCGACTTAAAAAACGAAGCCGCGCGATTAATAACGTCGGTTATTTTTATAACCGACGTTAAAGGTGTACTAAACACATGTTTTTACGTTGGTTGTTAAATAACCGACGTAACAAACCTCGTTTTACATATTATGACGTTGGTTTTATATAACCGACATAAAAAATGGTGACGTAAAAAACGTTTTCTGCACTAGTGAGGAATAAAAAACAATCCATTATGATCATAGACTTGTGAATATTATTATAAGATAAAAATGCCGGCCCTAATTAGTCGTCCCAGTTCCCGTCAATTATGGGTATGTAGGTTAAAATATTAACCTCAAGATTCTATATGGATCATTTTGTTTGTCCATCAGACTGAAAACAGTCGGTCATTATCAAACAAACATTAGTTTTTAGGGCCTCCTATTTTCCTCTCCAAATGAAATAGTTAAATAGAACATCCCAATTATAAAATATAGAAGATGTAACTCCATAAAAATTAATAGTACCATTAACATAAATATTTAACATCTCATAAAAACTGATTCTATAATTAATGGGTTTAATTTGAGAAGATTTTTCCTTTCAATAGATCACAAACCATATCACATTATTCGTTACATATGTTTGAGAAAACTGAACCACGATGTCCATAAATATCTCATCCAACCTCTATGTTGACACAGGAAGTGGCTACACAAATCTCGAAGATATCAGGTTCTCAGGATTTTCATTTTGGAACATATTACAATGGGACACAAATTTGGTAATTCTATGCCTCATACCAGGCCACCATAATTCACAACCCATGTCACAGATCATCTACGTGGTTCTTTAATTCACTTCACACTAGGATTTATTAAAATAAACCATCAAATCATCCATGAATGATTATATCCCAAAAAACAATTTCAAAAAACATTTAATGACCTCTTATGAGAATGGGAAATCAACAATTCTCTCTTCAGTATAAAATGATTATGTAATGTTGGAGAACACATTAGAAATTTTGTTTTTTCGAAAGGAATATTCATAAGAAGAGTGTCTGTGACTAGAAATTGGATACGGAATCTGAGAGACATGATTCCTCGACTCCAATATGAAATAATGAAAAATGATCCATCAAGTTACAATTTTATAGTTATTCTTCTAGAGCCTAGGTTAGAAATTTCCTACTCATATCATTAGTGTTGACATTCCCATTATAATGGATCTAGGTAGTTTCAATGTTAATAGACTACATGTATTTAACCCAATCCATTTATACAGGATTGAAATCATATTTGAGAATATACAACTCAATTTCTTATGGTCTGAGTGAACATTAAATCATTCTACATAAAGATAATTTCTCTAAATCTTCAGTGCATGAATCACACCTGAATGCTCAAGGTAATGTGTTGGAAAATTATTCTCATATAACCTATGCTTCAATGATATATAATAAATCACATGATCTTCATGCAAAAAAAACATTTCCCAAACATGACCCCGATGCTCATAGAAGACCACATAGACCATCTCATCATATTGAATAATCATCACTAGTGAAGTAGTCAAAATAAAGTTTATATTAACAATATAACTCTAAAATACCTCATTCCAAGAAAAAAAATAACCCGATTGGGTTTTAGGGGTCATTGGAGAATCCAAATATTAGAATTAATTTACAAACATGTGATAAAATCCAGGTAAACCAATGAATCGATGAATCTTGAAAAAATTTCATTGTTGTACACATGTTGTGAAAACCTTCTCCTTTATGGGAACCCCAGATATACCATGTTATTTAAAAATGTTTCTCATGAACATCACTTCATGAATACAAAAATCTTATTTTGATATCTTGACATATTGTGAATGAAATATAAATAATTACAGAACATATCTTACATTACATACATGATTCTATTCAGACATATAATAAACCACGATGTCATCTGCATTGACTACCTTTATGGTATCAGGGAAAACATGGGAAGTCATTTTAATTAAATCTATGATGTCGGATGAATTATTTGTTAGACAATATCAAATAATAAGGTATTCACAATATTTGTACATAGTCCAAAATAAGGTTTTTGGAATGATAAATTATTTGAATTTTAACTGAGGGTTTTCCAATATGATATTAATATTTAAGAACCACTTCTCCCTAATTAAATGGCCCAATAGATCATAAATCCACAGAATCAAATATTTTTTATTTATCTTAACTCAATTTAGTCTTCATTATTTAACACTAAGGTGAAATGACCTATGTAAATTCATATAAAAGGGAACAATAATATCATAATGTCGAACACTCAGGTGCTTGATTACTATCTCAAATATATCATCAAACTGTGTCATCAACTATTTCATTTATCTAGTCCAATATGGTAAGACAGAATAGATACTTGTTGTGTACCTGAAAAAATTGTTAGAAAACACTACCTCCCTTACTAGTGGAAAACTAGATATTATTAATAGGTAGAACATAGGAATCTTGATTTCAAATGGATAGAGATAACCACACAATTTTAATAACTTCTAATCAAAATAAAAATCTTATATTACTCCCTAAAAATCATGATAATATAGTCCAGATCTACTTGACCTCATGTCCCATTTCCAATAATGATATGAAAAAACCAATCAAATGTAGGAATGGATACATATAGTGGTTAAAAATATATATGATATTTTTTGAAACAAACTAAACAATTTTGAAAATGATATCATGTGGGTCCATGTCGATAACTAGATTACTGCATAAAAAATCATCATCTGATAAAAAAAAATAAAGATTAAGGACATCGTAAACTCCATTTGTTTAAAGGGTTGTTGTAATATCCATGAAATATGATAAAATGTATAATTAAATAGTAGGAATATTTAAATCATGGGTTTCAATAAATTAATGAGATGAACCAGTATCAAACAATACATTCAGTAAAGATGAAGCAATATTGATGTAATCTCTCATAGTCGTTGGACCCGTATCTGATTCCTCTATATTTTCATCCACTACGTGAAGAATATTCATTCATAATGATTCTGTATTGAACCCAATTGGTCTTTAATTATTGGTATTAACCTATTATTTAGATGGTGATGTCAATCCCACAAAACATCATTATAGTTAAATATACATGAATGAATTCTACATGTGACTTGAGTGTTCATTGGAACCACATATCTTGGGTTCCCTAGTGAAAACCATCTTCAAATTCCAATGGTTGACATCCAGGAAAAAAACTATATGACATATTACTCAAAAATTAGGTGTTATATAAATCCCATTGTATAGATAACAACCACGAATGTCATCTTTCATCCCCTTGGCAACAATGGAACCCACATTAACACTATGAAAACATGAACTCCCATCAACCCTGATGCCCCATCCTAGTCTTTCTCCAACATCAATGTCTTTTACAGCACATCATCATAAGATGACAACTTCTACATGAAAACTAGAGAACAAATATCTAATCAATGTCCCATATCAATCTATTTATTTTTCAACTTCTCATTTATCACAATTTCATGTAAAAACTCCACAATATCATCATAGAGATTATCATACATTGTTACGATCCTATATACCTACTCATGTTTTATGAATTGTAAATCAAAAAAAACAACCATTAACACTATATATAACTTATCACTGAAAGGAACATTTAGTTCCTTTTACTACTTATAATTGTACTTAATCTCTATAAGAATCTTGTTCCATCATTTTTATAGGTCCCTCTAGTATTAAGGTGGAATATATCTGCTTGATTTCATTTATTTCTCCAATAACTCATAAAAAATCATGAAATCAATCAATAATTTTTTACCAGAATAAGTATTTTTAGATCCATGTAATGATGGTGGGTTTTGGAGAAAGAACTCATATGCATGATTTTTTAAAACAACCATTTGATATTCCCGAACTAGATCTAAGATAAAAAAATGGTGAAGCTGACTCTCCCAGATCTTGGATGACAGACCTGATAACTTCAACTAGATTCAAGTCCATGTGAGGATTTTCCCATAATACTTGATTAGAAGCTACTGACTGGATTCTATTTTTATGTTTTCACTTTTTAATGTTTCTACACAACATCAATAGACAACATTGATGACATAAGATTAACACTCAAATACATATAAAGTTAAATTACTCCATAAACATAAGAAAATAGGGTTTTGATTTTATATTATCTAAAACAATTATGGAAAAAAAATAACTAATACTTAGTAAATATTTCACGTACCACCCCGAGTGACTTAAGGCTCATTATGGTGAGGGCTATCTTGGAACTCAATTACAACCACCTCTAAATAATTGAGAGGATTAGTAAATATAGATACTTATATTAAGGAATTATACTTAACCTGTGATTCATACCAAATTTTATCATACATTCCTCGATACCATGGTACAAAAATTCCCATGCTATAAAATAAATACCTTGAATGGTATTATTGATCCACATGCATTGGCGACTAGAATCTAGAATTACACAGGATTAATGTCGGAATTAATTTTTCTAAAGAACAAAATAAGAAATTGATTCATGTAAATATAAATATAATGAAAAATCCAAATGGAGAACTATACTAGAAGTCAAAATATCCTAAAAAAATAATTTTCAACAAAATTACTAGAAAACATGATAAGACTCTCATGGCCCAATAGACACAAAAACTCCTACCCAATGATTAACAATAACTACCACCTCCATTTGTAGCATTCCACTAGATCGAATATTGAATGAGGAAATCTACAAACACCCACATGTGTAGCCATGGTGTGTGATAAAATCCTAGTAGGGTCTCACCGTGGATTGCATAATAAGATTCTTTATTTATTTTTCCAAATAAACATTTCAATTTTAATAAATGAGGCATGTAATTTAAATAGAATATTTGAAAAAAACATGATTTAAAATTCAATTGATGGAAACAATTTGAACCAATGGATTAATAATTTTTTTATATATAATTATTTATAAATTTTTACAATTCATTTTTAATATAGTTACAATCAATGGGAAATATATAAAATCATTAAAAATTGAGCAACATGTTTTGCTTCCAAGAGGTAAAATAGTTCTTGGTTATAGGATCCCCTTTCACTCAAATCGTTATCATAATAACAGGTATACACAATTACCTCAAACACTCATCAAAGAGGGCACACCACTAGGGTATTGGAGATGTGACAAGCTACATATGGATTGTTAGTTCTTTAAAACATCAATAGAGTGTTGTCCCGAATATCTCACTAACTACCTAAGCATTCATGTTCTCAAGAAAAAAACAATAATAAGAAATTTAATTGAAAATTTTTAAAATAAAAAGTAACACAACATTAAATTTAAATATCCATATTTACATCTAAAACCGCCAAATGTTTTATTAATCAATTCATTAATTTATCTATAATAAAACTACTGTGTTTCTAGAAAATGATTGTAAGACATTTTCTCAAAATTAAAATGTGAAATATGTTTCACAAATAAATTTCAAAATTCAATTTCAATATATATATAAAACTTTATAAAATACAATATTTTAATTTTAGAAGATAAATTTTATAAATTACAACAAATTTCACAAAACAACCAAATTAATTGGAATTATGGCCTTTCCCTCGGTTCATGATAAATATGATTAAAATAAATATTTAAAACACAATATTTATTCAAAATATGATTGAAATAAATTATATTCAAATTAAGAGATTATATTTAATTCATTCAATTTAGGGTTGATCAATTATAATATTTTAATCAAAAACATCACTGCTTCAGATCATGTGATCATAAAACGCAATTCCTAAAATGGGAAGTACCAATGAATTTTTTTTTTCATGAATATCCTTGAAACAAATGTTGATTCAAGAAATAAATCCAAATTGATTAGATCCACCATTAACCTAGATACCTAATAAACCATAGGGTGGAGAGAGAATTAATAAAAAATAAATGGTAATGGACTGAATGAATATCGCTAATCATTGATTTCCCTTGCAAGGGGCTTGGAAGAGACAAAATGGGTCTTTAATATATCCATGACTTATGGAAAACGTTCTAGGTTGAGTAAGGATAGAAGGTGGTATAAAAATGGTGTTTTGAAAATTTAATATAATTTTCTAATTAATTAAAATCTATTTTGATGGTTTCCTATTCATGTCAACAATGTCATGAAAATTGAGTTATCTAACCAAGCTACAGTGATGGTGGGTTCAGGGCTTATCACATGCGGGAACATGATTTTTAAAGACATGCTTAATGTATCCCATAGATGAAATTGTCTATCTAATCCATCTCAGGTTTTGATATAGAGTGATCTCGATGTAGAAACTGGTTTATCTGTGACTGAAAAAACAACATGGATATTTGATTTGGAAATAAAGGAACTTCATTAGAGGACAATACCATTGGTTTGTAGGATACAGTGGAAGGGTTATGATACTTATGACACTTTGGATAGATAGTAACTTATTATATATTATTATAATAAAAATTTTTGGACATGGATGTTTCTTATCTTGATTAATGAGGATAGGAAATATATATTATGGGGGAGGTTATAACAACCAATTAGTAGTTTTAGGTACACTTAATTTCCTTTTCAACAATGATTTGGTTGAGTTTTATTTTGGTATTAATCAGATGTAATTTGTGGAAATTTTGAATGGATTTTGGAATGTTCATTTTTGCCACACAGTTTTCCAAAATCCATGCACTATACAAGTGGAAGCCAAGATTAACAAGAAGTGAGGACTTCCTTGGTTTCTGAACAGTTTAAAAAACTATAAACCCATGATGGAAGAACTATGAAACTCCAACATTATGCATGCACTGTTAGGGTGCAAAATTTGTATAACCATGAGTCCCTTCCAATGAATAAATTAACATATATTTTAATTAATTGGAAAATTTATTAATCATTTAAAAACCCAACCTTTTGACCTCAATGGGTATAAATCGATATAGAATTTTTCCCAAGGTCCTGGAACCCTCAACGACCAATTTCTTCTCCTCCTAACCCATTAAAATGAAGACCAAATGGAGGTGGCCTTGGATCATTAAATTCTATGTAATTATACACTTCCTTATATCTCTTCTCTAGGGTTTATTATATGTTCATGTTATTGGATGATCTAATCTATATTGATTTAGATCATTATTTAAGGGCTGATTCTATGATCATTATTATTGATGTTAATCCATGGAGTTTCCAATTTATTGATTAATGAATTATTACCTTGTGATCTCAATGTAGGTGTTTATAATTAATATTTCTTATTTTATTAACCCAAAATAACATGAATCAAATTAAATTTCATAATTTGATTTTAATTGATTTCCATCATATTGCGAAATCCTGATCTATTGTAAATTTGAATTTGAATCATGTTTTTCATGAATTTATGGAAAAACTAGATTATATTGAATTGGTGTGTGTTTTGTGAAATTTAATTGAATTGTTTAAATTCAATTTTTTATAATTGAGTGTGGAATTTAAATTGAGGAAAATATATTGTGAAATTTATTTTTGAAAATGATTTCAAATATTTATTTTTACAAAATGTCTAAAATTGTATTCATATAAACCTTATGGATTTATCTTTGAAAAGGGAATGAATTGAATAAAACCAAGTTATAGGTTTTGAATACAAATTTTCATATTGATGAAATGTGGTGTTAAATTTTATTTTTATTAATTTTTAATTAAATTTCCCCTTATAAATTATTGTTAGATAACATGAAAGGTAATGTAATTTTTGAATTATTCAGGACCAGACTCTATTGACTCCTTATAAAACAAATAATATATTAAAGTTGTTCACCCCCATGATGGAATAGAGATGATCCATCTTTTACCACTATCGAAGTGGTGTGTGTAAACCTATTTTTGAGATAACTATTCATATGTGAGGGAATCCCATAACCTTGACATGTCATTCCACTTGGAATATACCCATGTAGCCCTTAACTAATGCTTTGATATATATTCCATTGTTCGTAAATTATTTTACACATTCCTCAAAAATGTATATAAACTAATGATTATAAATAGTGTATTAATTATTTTTTTAAATTATGTCGATTAATTTTATTTGAAATATATATTTATTAAAATATAATTTTATAATGGAAATTATGTTTTTTAATTGAAATAATTATTACATTAATATATTGGTTATTCAATTTACGAAATCCTTATTGAGGCCCTACTTTTATTTTAGTTGACACTGAAATTCTGCCTTTTATCATTTGTATAATTCCTCCTTCCATGTTCATTAATGGGAAAATAAACAGGTTGAGTTGTTGGTTTCTATTGATATTTGGGCTTTAGTTTCTATGTCTATTGAGACATGGGTGGTTTATCCTATTTTTTAGTCCAACATGTTATAATTTTTTGTATTCATGATTGAAATATTTTATATATTACCATGTGGAAATTTTTTATATTCATACCAAATTTCATATCATTCTTATTCTCTATTTTTTAAAAATTTGTTCCAATATTCATGTTTTGTTATGTTGGGTTCTAGAATCCATACCATGTGTATCGGGAAGAGACTTCTGGATATGTTAATGGAGGCATGGCTGTCAATGTACTATTGTATATGGGATAGTTTGTGATAGCTTCTTTTGGTCTTCATCACATAATGGGAAATGAATCTTCTTTCCTATTTTGGCTCTACCACCGGAACACTATATAGAATTTATTATTCTCTTCTTTTATGTCCGCAAGTGGATTATGGTGGATGATATTAATTTTTTATGATGATTTTTATTAGGCCTAATTATGATATATCCAAGTCTATTCATCATCCAAATTGGTTTCTGATTAATAAATTGTCTATAATATTTTTATTTGGTCATGTTCATTATATTTCCCCTCATCTACTAAAACTAAAAATCATATTATGAGAAACAATAATCATTATGGATAATGACATAATCATGAAAAATTATATATCAAATGTCAGAATCACATAAATTAATTTTTTATCTACGATGAATAAGTTTTTTCCTTTTTCATTCATAGTAATAATCAATTTAAATGTTTTTAATGAATCATAATAAAATTATTAATTAAAAGGTATATCCTCTAGGATATTCAAACTACATCAGTAGAAAGTCCCTTTTTGAGCACTATGTGATCATAGAATCCACCTCAATGCACACTTTTTAGATTTATTACCAATGGTTACTTATTTCATAGAGCCACATCATCATTTAGTTTATAGATAGGGATGCATTTTCTTGGTACCACTCTCTATACCTTTTATAAAAATTCCTTAATATTTTCTTATACATTGGTGCATCATTAAACATATCATTTGAAATATCATTGGAAATATCTTTGAGTGTCTCACCAATGTTTTCATATCATAGTTATTAATGCGTAACAAAAAAACCATTAATATAAATTATAGATACACAAAAATGAATGAATTGATATATTTCAGTTTTATAGTTTTATATTTATTAAACTATAAAAACACACACCTGAGGTATGTTCCGGTACAATTAATTTAGAAAAATAGACTCATTATAAATCTATCCCATTATTTAGATACAACATCTCTACATCTGATATCCACTACTAGCACCATTTTTATAAAAATTCTATATAATAACATATATAATAATGTTGTGATAGAAAACAAATGAATGGAAGAGATCAAATTTATAAAAAGAAAAAATGAAGGAGATATAAGACATCATGAGAATATGGGTATTATAACATTATAATAACATTTTAAAACTACACCCTACATGTACTAGATCATAAACATGATTCAGGGAATAAATATAGGCAGATCATTGGAAATTAATCATATTGGAATCAAAGAGAATAAAACATGATAACATGACATAGGTACAAGACATGGATTTTTTCTCACATAAATGAATATTAAATTATTTTTATAGTAATTCAAGGATCATTTAAAATAATAACATATTGGAATGGGTTCACACTGCAATCTATCATTGTACTCATGGTGCACTCCCATGTATATAGTAGTGGATAACTTCCATTACAAATAAATGATATACCACCATTCCATTATTTTTTATATCTTGAAATTTCATTATTTATCCAATGATTTCATGGTATATATATGTCCCACTAATCATGTTTTTAGCATAACAATTGTCCTTTGTTGTCACAAAACCACTGTCAAAAAATGAAAATCATTTATATTTAAGCCACGGGATCATAAAAAATTTCCTATATCTAAAAACATAAAATGAAATGAGTTTCATAAATATTTTAGCACTAAATATCATGTGGAAAAAAATATTTTTTGATAATCATATCATCATTTCATCAATAAAATACTCATAGCAAATAAGTTGATTTCATAATAAATTTATCATTGTATAACACATTAAAATGACATTGGTTTTATTAACATATTGTCATGATATAAATAAACCATAAAGAGAATGAATAATTATGGTATCCTGGGATTATATCCATAGTGAAGCATAATTTACATCGAAGGAGGTCATGTTAGTAAAAAAATTATTTTTAAAGATAACAAGGAACAATTCATGAGTAAAATAGCCATTAAACTATTAAAATCACTTTTAAAAACATAATAAATTTTCAAAATACATTTCATTAAAATAACAATATAATATTATAAATACACATTAAAAATAATCATAAATTATACTTGATATAAATAATATTTTAATAGAAATAATTTTTAAAAACCAATAATTCATAAAAAATTGGAAATAAGTTTCATTGAAAATAATTTATCGAACATTTAAAATATACATTAAATAAAAAAAATTCATGTTGAAAGAAAATATTATACATTCTATACACATTCAAATAAAAAATCCTTTCACAGTTATTGTAAAACACAAAAAGATATTTAAAAAAAATCATTGTAATTATTTTTAAAACTCAATGAAATAGTTAATAATGGGTAAAAATTACTTTAATAAAACATTTACATATTAATTTAAAAAATATAAACCTTTTAAAAAACAATTCTGTGTAATTAAAATGTGTTCATTGGCCCAGATGTAAAATAATGTTAATTCAATTTAAAAAAACATATATTAATTACTACATAAAGAGAGTAAAAATAAAAGAAAATCATATACACTATTTACATTAGTAGATAAGAAGAAGATAAAAAGATTTTCATGAGATATAGATCATTATATTTTATCATTTTATGCATTAACATAAACAATCCCAAAAGATGATGATATTGAACCAAAAAACCATTAGAAATTCTATAACATTAGATCATAATCCAAAACAAATTAACATTAAATCAAATAAAACTTATAATGGGAGTAAATATATTGATTATATTACATTTTAACGGGTCTATATACACACATCATCAAATATGATAGGTTTAGAACATGACATATGACTTAAAGATGGAAAATCGAGAAAACAAATCCCATACTACTTTGGTATATTTTAAATCAGAAACCCTATAATAGAGAGATACTAATACTAATTATAAAATCAAAATAAATTTTTAGTGAAGAATCATTAAATACTATTATTGTAACATCCCGGTTCACGAAGCTGCCCAAAGGCACCTTGTACCCTGTTGGTCACATAGCCTCTAGCACATTTCCCCTAAAGCATGAGGCTACCGACTAGAAGTGAGAGCCCTGTTTTTGTTACTGGGGAAACTATGCCTTCATTGCCAGAGTAACACACTAGAAAATAATCAAATAACTATATCAGAAGCGGTACGAATGGAATACAATAGTAAACAGTTGAATGAATGTAAGTATTTATAAATAGGGGAACATATATAATGATGCATGATACATATGTCTAGGAAAGAAGTAGGAAACAACCAAAAAAATTATTCCTAATAGTCAGTGAATATATATGGTAGGAAATAAGTAAAAAAGAATTAGTAAACAAGTAAGTACTCAACAGTTAACATTCCCACAGTTTCAAAGCTTTCAATTCTATTTGTCAACAATATAGCTAATCAAGGAAGGTAACCATCAGGGATGTGCTCTCAGCGTAACCCCTCCGGTTCAACCAAAACCTCTCAAGAAACCCTCCGGGATATACACACAGTCTAACCCCACTAGTTCAACATAAGAATAGACTCTCTGAGGAAGCACTCACCGTTAATTCCCCCAATAGTCTAATATTAGTAACCAAAAGGCTCTTTTTGTAGCACATACATCACATTCCCCCTGTGGCCTATATCGAGGAACTATATACACTCTGAGGAACCACATACATCAATTCCCCCTGTAGTCTCACATTATAACAAAAATATCTGACACTATGAAGAATCCATTACGTCCATTCTCCCTATGGTCCACTACACCAGGTTCTAACGGCCCTGTGTAAGTCAAAAAAACATAGCAATGCAATGAATCCAAAGTAAACCTAAAAAAACTTGGTGAACCAGTCTACAACATATTATCATGAATGATAATAATCACTCCAACCTAATAATAATAGGAATGGAAACCAACAAGGCAGCCTACTAGGCTATGTAATACCAAATAGTGATAAACAAACATTCAAGGGAAAACACTTCCAAATCAAACCCATTAAACCTATTATCATCAATTAACCTCTACATAAGCATAATAACATATATGGAAATTAATAGGGATAAAACTGTCACCACACAATACCACATTCATGGGTATTTGTCACTTTTTAACATATAACTCAATGAATTTCTATGGAAAGGCACAAAACACCTACTTCAGCATTGCAGGATATTTATACGTAAACCTCAAGCCTTGAATCAAAAAAAAACACTGTATATCTACAAAAATTTTAAATAATGTTCAACAAGAGATAACTTAAGAAAGAGGAAGAATCCGGAAACGAAGCTCTAGAATAAGGAAGAGAATATTGAGGTGATACTAACACAATTAATGGTGGTTGAATCAATGAATATAAGCTCTTTTGGGGGGTCAGAGAAGGATTGTGGTCGTACACTCTCTCTTGGATGATTCAGACCTAGAAAGAGATGGTTTGGTCAGTCAGACGCAACATAATGGCATTTAAGGAAAAATGTACACGATGTGTAATTTTGATGTACATGGCATGTACTTGCCTTTATCAGCCCCCACAATAGGTGGTCTCCAGGTCACCACACACAGCCGTGTGCATGGGAGCGATAGGGCCATCCCCCAGCTACTAGGGATAATTTATTACAAGGCGTGTACTCATAAGGTACATGACGTGTACTTAAGATATTTCTGGAAAACCCTTTTTTCCTAAAAAACATGAAAAAAGGAAGACCTACCTGAAATGAAAATCCCTATTCTTACAAACATCCCCCATTATTTAAATTCATCGTCAAATTTCCATAGAAAGGAAACAAAGAAGATGAATCTTCAAACAACTCAGGAAACTATGATCATATATCATCCTCCGTCTCTTAGGTCTCATCCTGTACCCGTTTGTGCTTCCATAGCACTCATATCAGAGGAACAGAACAGCCTCGGAGAACCTTCGCACTGTGATCAAAAATCCGGATAGGTTGCTCATAGAATGAGGTGTCCACCTCTTTCTCAACCTCCATAGTTTGAAAAACATGAGACGAGTCTCAGAAGTAATGTCGGAGTAGAGAAATGTGGAATAAATCCTATATATCCTAATACCTCTGAGGTAACTACAGCCGATAGACAATTGGCCCAACTCTATCCAAAACCTCAAATTGCCAGATGTACCTCAGCAAAAGAATACACTATCTCATAATCCTTCTATGTCCCAACATCGGTGTGACACATAGTAAAACCTATTCCCATACCTCAAAATCTAGTGGTCATCTTCGTTGATCATCATAATACTTCTATCAAGATTGTGCAGTAGACATCCTCTTCATAATCAACTCAATCTGCTCTGTTATCTCCTTGACAAGACGAGGTCCTAGCATAGCTGGGTCTCCTACCTCCAACCAACAGAAGGCTGATCTGCATGGTATAATATATAAATCCTCATAATATTCCATCAAAATACTTTCTTGGAAATAATTTTTGAAGGTAAACTCTAATAGTGGTATGTGCTTCTCCCACAAACCTCCAAAATCTAGGATGCATGCTATATGCATGCCCTCATGCACCTGAATCGTAAGCTCCGACTAGCCATCTGTCTGAGGATGGTAAGCTGTAATCAAAATCACATGTGTACCCAAGGCCATCTTCAATCCATGATAGACCCGAGAAGTAAAATGATAATCCATATCCAAAACAATGGATTATGGAACTCCGTCTAGACGTACTATCTCACGGATATACAACCATCCTAGCTCATCCACACTAATGGTTTCCTTGATCATCAATAAGTAGAAACCTTTGTGAGTATGTCAATGAAAACTCAAACTGCATAATTCCCTCGAGGTGACCTCTACAAAGCTGTCACGAAGTCCATCTCAACATCATTCCATTTTCACTTGGGAATGGGTAACTACTGTAAAATCCTGGGTGGCAACTGATTCTCTTCCTTCACATGCTAATAGCTGGAACACCTCATCATTAAAATAGAGACAAGTATCTTCATACCTGACCACCAATATTGATGGTTTAGATCATGATATATCTTAGTGATTCCATTATTAAGTTTCCAAACTGAGGAGTGAATGTCCCACATGAGCTCCTCACGTATGTCCGTTGACACCCAAACGCACCAATGAAAACACAAGATCTCATCCCCATCTATGGTCTATCCTAGAATAGGGTCCTCTTCAGATACATTTCCTCGTAGGAATAGGCCTTTAGAATCTGATAGATACCTCATTCGCACTTTATCAAGAAGATTAAAGGTAACGACTACAGAATAATGAAATGCTTTCCTATACCTATCACGCATCTCCAAATTCATCTCATAGAATAGATACATAAGCTTCAATTCACTAAAATCCTCTTAAACTGCCTGTATCTAAGTCCTCATACTCAATGCTTTAGCTACTGCATTTCCTTTCCCAAGAATATATGCAAGATCAATGTTAAAGGACTAAAGGTGCTCAACCCACCATTGTTGTATCAAATTAATATATCACTAAGTGAAGATGTACTTGAGACTTTTTTGGTCATTTAAAAAATTTCTCTCCCAGAAGATAATTTCTTCAACTGTGTAATGCATAAACACCATTAGAAAACTCAAGATCCTACATCGGGTATTTCTTCTCATGTGGCCTCAACTACCGAAACCTGAATGCAATGAATCCTTCCCCCTACATAAGCACAAATCCTATCTTAATACCCAATGAATCATAATACAAACTATAGCACTTGCTCAGCACTGTAAATACTAGTATCAGTGCCGATGTCAACCTCCCTTTCAACTCATGATAGGCTGACTCAAAAGAATCTTTCCACAAGATCATTGCAAACATCATAGTTAGGCCCGTCAGCGGTGCTGCTTAGCATGAAAAGTCATGTATGAATAAGCTGTAGTATCTATCCTTCCCTAGAAACCTCTTTACCTCAAATATGTTCTTTGGATTCTCCTGGGAAGCTACATCTCTAAATTTTTCTAGGTCTATTGATAATCATTTCACTAAGATAAAATGACCCAATAAGTGAATCTCATCCATCCAAAAGTGGCATTTTGAGAAATTAGCATATAAATGATGCCATCTTAGTGCACTCAGCATGATCTCAAGATGTATATCATGTTCATTTTCAGTGTGAGACTACACCAATATATCATCCATGAAAACCACCATAATAGAATCCAATAATGGATGGAACACTCGGTTCATCAGTGCCATAGAGACTGCATGCACATTCATGAGACTGAATGGCATAAGAACATATTCGTATAGAACATACCTACATTGGAAATTAGTAAGAGTTATTTTAGATGGTCTAATGCACAATTGAATATAAATGGTGCTCAAGTAAATATTCGAGAACACCCGGGCTCTTTGAAGCTGATCAAATAGATCATCAATCCAAGGCAAAGGATATCAGTTATTGACTATGAACTGGTTAATCTATCGATAATCCACACAATGTCTGATGGTACCATCCACCATCATTCTTAAACAAGACAGGAGAACCCCAATGAGAACCACTAGGCCGGATAAAACCCTTTGCCTTCAACTCCTAAAATAGCTTCTTGAGATCTTGTAACTCTCATGTAGCGATCCTATATTGAAGAATGGACATAGATTCCACTCTTGTAACAAGCCCAATAGAAAAGTACACCTCTCTCTTCGGAGGAAAAACTAAAAAGTCCTTTGTAAAGACATCCTTAAAATGATCCACCGCTGTGGGAATGTAAATCTGAGAAGTCCCTTGGTCATCCAGATATAGACTAACAATCTAGGTTGTAACTCCTCCAATCCCATGATGCTCGGGTCCTGCTCTGCTTGCCTAGACATACCATTCATCCTTATGAAGAAACTATCTTCACATTGGTTATGTGAAACTCACCCTACAACGATAGAATTAGACAACAATCTAGAAGGGAAATAACAAGTCCATTCTAAGAATGACATCACCACCTATAATCTCTAGGACATATAGGTCCCATGAGAAGGGACACCCATCAACCTTGAGAGGGAACTCCTCGCACTGACATGAACTAGTGGTTCGTGTCCCCAATAGTTTTTCTAACGTCAATACATCATCATAAGTAATGGCACAGAACGCAAGGCTCTCCACAAAAACAAGAGATATAAAGTTATGGAATCCCCATTATCAAATAGAGAAGAAGAAAAAATTGAGGCAACTATGATCGTACCTCAAACTGTAGAGGTTCTAGGATACTGCTCTCACTAGGTCTACTCCACTGCAAAAGTATGACCTACACCGCATACTCGTGACCATGCATGACCACTCTATGCTAATCCACCATGCTATCATGGAATGTATGGCGACTGACTACCACAACAGTGACCTCCACCTTGGCTTGAATGGACGGAAGAACTACAGTTCCCATACTAATGAGAAACTGGTGGCGCTGCTCCTGAACGTGGACTCATAGAAGAACCCCTATCACCAAATGCTGGTGAGATGATTCAATAGAAATTCTAAAGATGCCCCATCTTGTTGCAAGATCGGCACTCCAATGGGTCTCTCGGGCAATGTGGCCTCATATGCCAACTCTTCCCGCACTGGTAGAACACCACCTAGATACAACAAGAAGTGTCTTGCCTCCTTGGATCACCACACAAAGACCCCCTTCGGTGCTTCCTACTATCAATTGGAGGAATACTAACTCTGGATGTCAAACCACCCTAGATCACAACTCTAGAAGCACTCATATTTCTCTATGTGATTAGTGCCTGGTTGATGATAGAAGTGATGAAAGTTGACCTAAAAAGGTTTACCTTGGATCAAATTTTGTGCCTCAAACCATCCATAAACATCTTTTACAGGAATAAATGTCAACTCCTGGAATAGTTGTGAAGTGATGCAGCTCTATAAAACGTGAAGTGTATTCTATGACAGAGAGAGTAGACTGCGCGAGACTCATAAAATCATGGGAATGATCAGTCCTTAAAATTATATGGCTAGATGTAATCATAGAAGACACATGGGAACTCATCTCAAGCCAAAACGTCATGGCATCCGACCTGTGAGATCACATCTCCCCATATCTTAGCGGAATCCTGAAGAATGTACGTAGCGAGTTTGACCCTCCTCTCTAGAGGCGTATATAGATGATCAAGGATGGTAAGAATAGCTTCTAACCATGACTCTGCAGCCTGAGGTCCTCCTTTCCCAGAGAAAGTGGGAGGATGTTGTTGTTGGAAAACTCATGACAACTCAGACATTAAAGGGGCAGGATGCAGTACTCCTCAGAAGATCTGCATGATCCTCATGAAGCCATATCATAATGGTGCATCAGCACCTGTGTCTAGAATGATGTTCGGTGCCAAGAATAGAACAACATGAGGATCTGTTGGATGTCCAAGATTCATCATGTTTGGTGCGGGATCATTTCCCTGTAACTGGCATACAACCATAGGGAATCTCACTGGAATGAATATACTAGGTCAAGTACACACATTAGATCAAGATTATCATGGACTGAAAACTATAAGAGTAAGGACGGAACCAGATAAATAAATCATTCATGTTTTTTAAAACATGTATACACGATGTGTAACTTTAACTACACAGCGTGTTCCTGTAATCCATTCACATGGGCTTGTACTTCTTCCAAAACAGGTTGTGTAAAACCCTAGACACGACATGTTGCACTTATACACTACATGTACTTGAATCCTCTTCTTCTGCCTAAGTTCCCTTAGATTACTAGGCCCCATGGTTCTCCCAGATCAAGACAACACGACGTGTCAGTGCCTGGAACGACATGTACTAGACGATCTTCACCTACCTGTGTTGTTAGTGACATGGCTAGATGCATGGCTCACACTACACAACATGTTTCAGATGTACAGAGCGTGTACTAGGAAGAGGTCTCTGACCCATGTTGTTAATTACAAGGTCGAATTCTTGGGTTACACTAGACTGTGTGTTCCATATGGAAACGACATGTATTCGAAAATACTCAACTGACATGTGTTGTTAGTGACAGGGCCGATTACACAGTTCAACAACACAACATCCACATCTGGTACATTACATGTCTTACCGATGACTTCCAAACCCTATGTCTCTACCCACACATTCTGGGACACAGTTGGAGACTACACAGTGTGTAAATACGGTACATGGCATGTACTTAAGAAAAACTATTCATGGTGAAAAAAATTACACATGGAATGTATTCAATATTTTACGTCGTGTATTATGGGTTTTTATAGATTGTAAGCCTCAAAAACAACTATGGAGCATAGAAAAACACTGAAACGAACATTAAAGTGCCAAAGTATGATACGTGAGGTCCCACACACCCCGATAATCTATGCTTGGCATATTATACATGTTTTTCACAAGGAAATCAAGGCAATTATCCACTAAATTCTGGTCCATGAGGGGCCATAAAACCTCTAGAACCAATGTTTGGAGTTCATTTAAAAAAATACATTCAGAGACAATACACGATAAAACAACATGTATTTTTATTATGGAATCTATCATGACCGAATGCATATCCAGAAAAAAACCAATCAGAACAACTTGAAATCGCTAATTCACCATAAATGGCATGGAAAGAATGCATGACATGTGATTCATAGAATGTTACTATATGATGTAGGATATCGAATACACTCATCTCATTGTGTTGCAATAGAAATAGAACATTAATAACAACAAAATTCATGTGGGCCACTCAACTGTGAAAATCAAATCAATTGTAAAATTGAAGAACCATAAAAATTTAAATAAATGAGGTAGATTGGAATTTATCTATACGTGGGTTAGCTACTCTCGGGAACTTCTTTTTACTAAGTACCTATACTTTCTTATCCTTATCTATAGGATCCAAATAGTAATTCAGGAGAAAATAATTCATCTAATACCACATTGTAATGTCCCGGTTCTGGAAGCCACCCATAGACACCCCATACCTAGTTGGTCACATTGCCTTAGATGCATTTCCCCTAATGCCAGAGGCTACTAACTAGAAATGAAGGCCATGGATGTGATTGTGGGGAAAGTATGCCCTCATTGGCAGAGTAACAGTACAGATGGGAAATAGATAACAATAGCAGAAGTAGTAATAATGTAATACCACTATAAATAGCGGATGACTAAATATAATAAGAAACTAGAGAAAAAAATATAATGATTAATGATACATATGTCTAGGAATGAATCCAAACAAAAACCAATGCTAACATAAAGTACTAAGAAAATGTATGAATTAAAACAGAAAACAACTCCTCAGCATCACAAGCCTCTTCTTGGTCCCATCGTCTCCATCTTCAATGCAGTCAAGTACCTAAAGTAGAAGGGCACTTTCCCTTTATCTATACCTGCTACAATATAATGTGATTAGTCCCAAAAACATGTCCCAAATAGGTTGTGAGATTAATCCAAGAAAGAAACCACCCAAAAATTTGTTCCTAATAGTCAGTGAATATATATAGCAGGTAATAAGTAAAGAGAGGAAGTAAACAATGAAGTACTCTATAATAAACATTCCCACAGTTTCAAAGCATTCAATTCCACATTTAAAACAAGAAACTAATCAAATCATGTAACCCTCTATGATGTAATGTGACACTAACCACTCTTGTTCAACCAAAATAACAGAACAAACCCTCTAGAATGTACACACGGTCTAACCCATCTGTTCCACTTAAGAATGGAGTCTCTGAGGAAGCACTCACCATCAATTCCCCCTATAGTCTCATATCTGTAAAAAAGGTGCTTTGTGAAAGCACTTGCGTTACATTTTACCTGTGGACCACTTTGAGGTGCTAGAGACACTCTGAGGAAGAAGTTACATCAATTCCCCCTATGGTATCGCATCGTAACAAAAATAATAGACACTCTGGAGAAGCACTTACATCCATTCTCCCTATAGTCCACTACAACATGTTCTCACAACACTGTGTTATTCAAACAAGCATAACAATGAAAAGAATCCAATCTAAACCTCAAGAACTACATGGATAACCAGTATACAACATATCCATGAGATAGAAATAAACACTCCTTCCTAAAAACACTAGGCATGGAAACCAACAAGGCATCCTAATATGATAAGAATGACCAAATGGTCATCAAAAAATATGCATGGGAAAACACTGCGAAATCATTGACATTAACCCTATTATAATCAATTAAATTTTACTCAAGCATACAATTATTGAAGGAAATTATCTTTGTTAAAACATTAACAACACAACACCCCGTTCAGGGGTATTGGTCAGTTTTGCACATATAACTCAATGAATTTCTACAGAAAGGTACAAACCACCTACCTTGGAATTTTAGGATCGTTATACATGAACCCCATGCCTTGAATAACCGACGAACACCATAGATCTAAAAAAACAGAAAAAATGATCAACCAGATATAACGTGATAAAGGGGAGGAATCCAGAAATGAAGCTCCAGAAGATGTAAAGGCTTTCTGAGGCAATCCCAACACGGTCGATAGTGGTCGAATCAGACAACAGATTTTTGGTCAGGGGCTCAGAGACGTATCAAAGTAATATGCCCTCTCTTAGATGAACTAGACCAAGAAGGAGATAGTTCTATCCATCAGACGTGACCCCAGTGCATTTATAAAAAAACGAAGTACACGATGTGTACATTAGAAGTACACGACATGTACCTTCCCTTACTATCCCCCTCATTTGGCGGTCTCCAGGTCACCAAACATGGCTGTGTGTAGGGAAAATACATCGCTAGAACCCGGCTACTTGCGGAAACCGATTACACAGTGTGTACTCATAATGTACACGTCAAGTACTCATATGGTACATGGCTTGTACAAAAAAAATATCCAAGAACGTATATTTTCCTCCAAAACACCAGAAAAAGAAAAATATACCCAAAATGTTGATCCTAATTCTTAAAATTATATTGATTTTATACACCACATAAATGAAATTGGTAGTGAATATTTCATGATTTATATATATGTAAAAAATAAGATGGAAATCGAACAATGATTTTTTTCATATTTTGGAGTAAAAGAACCAATAAATATTAAAATAAAATGTATAATTGAATACAATAAAATTATGTATATTCATGATATAAAATTTGGATTATGATTTATATTCATAAAATAAAATAAATGGGTTATGAATTTTTAATAAATGGGTTAAGGGATTATGTTTGGAAATCCCTTAACTTATCACTCGACTTCATTAATGCACATTCATTTCTATTATATAATAAATATATAAAAATTATAAAATTAGTATCGAACCATAAATTATTATTTTATACCATATATGATTTACATATTACCTTTTATTAACAATTTATTAATAATTCCATCTTTATATCATGTTTTAGATTATAAGTGCTTTGTTTTTTCTTGAATGTTCTGAATTTTATAATCCTTATAAAAATTAATTCATGTTTAAACCATCTAAAAAATGAATACTCTAATATTAATATCTTATATATTTAGTATGTATTTATTTTCATAATTCCATAACTTATAGAGATGTGAAATGAAATACAATGATTATAGAGGCGGGAGACCATACATATTCATGAACGTTGCTTCCATTTTTATAACAGATTGATATAATGGAAGGTAATTAATATATTACAAAAAAAAATCTATTTCATATATATATATATATATATATAATTTCATTTTAAACCGATATCTAGTACCTTCCATGTAAATAGAATGTGTATAACAAATCACATTGCTTAGGAAGGTCGTAGTTCATCGTATACATGATTGACGTTATCATATTCCAAAGGAACATAAATTAAAGGGGTTCATATGAAATGATAATTAAAGAACACCAAATTTTTTTCCAATATCCAATAATTTTTTTAATCTAACCTTACTAATTTCAATTTTCAATGGAAATGAAAAACACATCAAATCAGTTGACAAAAATTATAGTCCACTCTACACACGAGTAGTGTTATTTATTTCCAATGGATTTGTAGGTAAGAAGTTATATGAGTAATTAAAATTTCATGGATACAATAATATAATTAATATCATATGTTAACATTAAATTAATCGTTATATCATTCCTGGACAGTTAGTGAGGGAAATAACATAACATCAGGTCCCAAGGAGGCAGTCTTCCATTGCCATGAATGATGATTTATTATCACATTTTATAGAAAAAGATATTGATTTATTTTATTCTATTAAATTAATAAAATCTCAACATCCTATAGATAATTATTTAATTATTTTACAATATTTGGAAAATATTAAAGAGTGTTTAAGATGGAAAAAATGCATGTTTGTGAATTGTACATCTTTTTTAGAGACCCTCTTTCAGTTTATAAATAATGACATTATAATATGGATTAAAAAATTAAATAAGGCGTCTAAGATGAAGGGAGGTAATTAAAGGATTTATTTTTTTTGGTCTAGGGTTAACCGGTGGGTTTTTGATGTATGAATAGTAATGGATAGTGGGTGGACTTTTAGAAATTAGGTTAGTGTATCATTCTAATTTTTTAGAAGAATCGGGTGTATAAATAATTTCAAAATGAGAAAAAGAAAACTCTATATATTATAGATAATATAATATTTAATGTTTAAATATTCACTAAGAAATATGGATAGGTTTAGGATCATTTTTTCCTTTATTTTTTATGTTTAACTCCCAGGTAATCCAATTTTTACATTAACTGAATTAAATATTTTTTACTGTTTTTACTATTCATTATAGTCAGAAATAATGTTGAAATTTTGAAATAATATATCTAATGTTGATTCCATATATTATATCTATTTTAACAAATTATTCTCATAAAGGTGTGATATTTATATTAAAATTAAACTCATTGATGCGATGAGAAAACATGTTCTTAAATAAAAAAAATCATATATAGAGATTGTTTTGATATCAAAATTCAACTTGAAATTAATTCTAATGACCTAAATTTGAATAAAAGATATGTAATAAATTTAAATTTACATTGAAATAGATCATATTTTTTATGTTTTAAAATAATTAAAATAAATAAAAACTCTTATTAAAAAGTAATAATTTTCACTAGTTGTTGAAAAAATTATTTTTTCAAAATTCATCAATAATTCTTGATGAGATACAATTGAAGTAAATATTTCACAATTTTTTTTGTAAAAGATTAATTATTTTTTATTAAAAATTTATATTAAAAATAATTATTTAAAAAGTGAAAAAAAATTAATAAAAAAAATTTAAATAGAATGTTGGATTTATTCATTTCTCCACTTGAGCAATGTCTTGTTATTACGATATAAAATAATAGAAAAAACAACATCACATGGGTGAAAATGGTTAATACCATGAATATACACTCTAAAAACCAATATTATATCTTTTGGGATGTTGGAAGTGAAAAAATAAACAATAATATTTTCATTGGTATCTCCCAATCATTCCAAAGAATCAACAAAAAAGAATCCTTCTCTCTATATGTTCATCACCTATGTACATTGATTAATGTGATTTATGGACATCCGAATAAGATATGTCAATCCCCAAGGCGAGTAAAAGCCCCCATTTAAGTTGACAAATGAGAAAACTTAAATCAGATTCAACTTTTCAAATATCAGTATTAAATAACTTGCACCACTAGATTACGCTTAATAAGACCCTTGACTCATCTCATTAAATTTCTAGGACCATAACAACAGCTACAACTTGAAATGAAAAAGGATAATTTATATCTCACAAAACACCCTTCCCTCATAACACATGATATACATAATCCATAAACATTTATATTTTGTACATCCCATGGAGGATTCCATCTGACCTACATCCCAAGATTAGTTGTAGCTCATATGTTATCCCACACTATTCATGGAATGAGGCATCTCAGGGGCACTGATGACTTCTTTTGGTAAGAATACAAACTAGTTCATTCACTAGTGATATTATCTATATATGAATATGTCCATGTGAGTAAATTTTCTCTTCCCAGACATTGTTTATAGCCTCCCAAATGGTCCAACATATTAGTGAAAAATAATTGAGCCTTCTGTAATGTAGAGATGTGATCCCATCACCAAAACTAGGATTCCATGAATCATATTATTCATTATCCATACTATTAGATCCCCATTTTGAGTTGGAGATTATTTGAAAAGTATTTTCCCTATTCATTTCGAAAAAATTTCATGATAGTTTCATTAGTCAATGATTTGTAGCACCGAAACCATGACACCAAGCATACTCCATTCTTCAAAATATTTTCATCAATGGAAATTCATGGATTTTTCATCCTCCATACAAATTAATAAATATTTTATGGAGAAACATTACACTAAAATTTAGTCTTCCAAATATCCAAAACACTACTAGTATGAACCTTGTCTCAGAAAAACGTTATACTGAACTACCCAAAAGTATATACATTGAAAAAACACCAATTTGTTTCTTCATTATAGCATATTCTATTGAAAGCACCATGATGTTGATCATTTACTATTACCTATATAAAATTTTTAAATAATAAAACATCCTTGAACATAATATCATGGAATGGAAACCATGTAAAATATAGATGCTCACCACACTAGATATTTTTCCTGAAATTTCACTCACCCCAGCCTACCACCGCTCATTCTTTCTCACTTAGAGTCTCCATGTGATCGACCATAATTTTATCTAGACTCAAATTTTTTCATGAAGTGTTATCCCACTACATAAAATTGATTCTATGTTAGTTTATCCAAGATGTATCCCAAATAGTGTTACCCACAATTATCTCCCTTGCCGATATGGCTAGCATGGCGTGCATGGCTTCAGTAACATTTCAATGATTGAGTCCTCCCTCCTATATGGGCCTCACATTTGTCATACAAGATTTATATTGATACTGACCATTCATATTTTCATCCAATATGAAAATTTTCATGATTTTTTCTTTTCAATCAATTATCCCTTCCATATATTTTAGAAATGATAACACAAGTTACGGTATTGATGGAGTACATTGTTAATCAAAGTAATACACCCTCCTTAAGAAATAAACCTATTTTTGAAATTTCATAAACACCCCATAATCATGTTAATGTTTCACTAAAATATATCCTATTTATTATCACATCTGAAATAGGTTATTTTAGATACTCCATCATGAAAAAGTAAATCTACATTCCAAATTTAGAATGGATTTTCTGATTGGTAATTTCCGAACTTTTTTTGAAATAAAGGCATTTTTCTACCTATGGCTAATTCTTTGGAATTAGTGGGATCCATACGATTCTAATATCTATCTCATCCCATTTTTAGATTTTATCATTCCATTAATATACAATACTATATTAACTTTAAACATTACATAAGAAATGATACTCTCTCATGATTAGTTTTTTATGGAAAAAGAACAACCTAATATAGGCTATTGTTGATCCTCCTTGAAAGTGTTTCCAATGAATGAAAAAATAAAATCAGGTATATAGGATCAACATATCATAGGCCCCCATGGTCTTTAAAGAGGAAAACCCCTTTTTTATAATGGATATGGTTATCCTAGTAGTGGAATAGAAATGAAAAAATATATCTAAATATCCTTATAAGAATCCTAATTTTCTAATGACTTTGATGATGAAACTGCACTAGATCCTATCAAACACCATATCCATTTCAATTTGGATGATACATTTGAACAGATCGAAATATTTTTGGAATCCCAACCATGCCATTAGCAATCTCAAATGCACCATGAATGGTCCCCCCATAAATAAAATTGTGCTACTACATTAAGAAAAGATTTGGTATGACCATAAAACCAGTTTATTTACGAGACATGAAAAGATCTTAAAAATGTAATTATGAAGCAAAATATGGTGAAATTGAATCATCGAATTGGACTATTGGGTCTTTGGGATTAGGAATCCCCATGATTCAATCACTTCACTAGGTATCACACCACCATAGAAAAACCCACATTTATCCACATTAATTTACTCTATGATGGTATACAATGTATCCAGGAAAAATGCTCTGAGAAACCCATCAGGACCTAGAGCACTAAATGTTTTCATTCAAAAAACGAAAAAATTGAACTCCTCTTCATTAGGCATACCTTCAAACAGCTCGGTGTATACATCAACCACTAGTTTAGGGATTCTGTTAATTTTTCTGAGGTCCCACCAAAAAATATTCCTATCTAATTCCAATTCTAGATCTCGGGGCTCCAAGCATGATCCTAAAATGGCCCAGCCCTATAATTCTAGAAGCATTAGCACTACTCATACAAGTCACATCTAGATGTTTCTGGTTGAACATCATTTTAATTATCTAATCCTTTAGGTAGGCATAAAAATGGGAAGAATTTTGTTATCCAAATTTTATACATGTCTCCCAAAATATTTCCCAATAAGACCATTGATGGCTAGAATATTTTTAGAAAATTTGTATCTCTTCCTAATGAGTCTAATGAATGAATCATCATACAAATGGTTTCGTTGATTCTATTTAATGTTATATACCTTTTAATCCCTTCCACACTTGTAACATCATTAGATATTCTAGTAGAACGATCATGGGGAACCCACGTTAACTGATAGTGCTAGTATGTTAAGTCCACCCATGGAACCATACTAACAGTAAATCCCCATTAGTTACTAACCATCTACTTAAATCCTTCCCTACACACCCAATAAACTGATTAGAAAACTATTATTCCCTTTTCAATTCATTCTTGATAGAAACTAATAATGAATTCTGATCTGATATAAATCCCTATAGGCATGTGGACATAGTATGAGGGGAGTTTCCCAGATCATAAAAATTTACAAAAAATGTTTGTAACCTAACTAAAATTTTTCTAGTTCCATTGAGATTGTTGCACCATATATAAATTCTACAAACAAGACTCATATCCAAGAGGTCATTGAAGGGAGTGAAAATTTTAAAATACAGCATGATGGTACTAGAGTACGCCGCACCACTTGTTTCTATGTTTTTCATTTATCATATAAAAATAACATCCAATATTCCATCCAAAACTACCTAATTTTAAATAACATAATTTTTCCCACATAATTTTTCTCTCATCAACATCATATTTTTTAATACAAAATTAATCATAGTATCCAAACCATTGGTGTTTACCTTAACTGTGATGTGCTGGGATGTTGTATCAACATACTCAATAGTATCCATACCCTTCCAATAAATCCAAATATACAATATTTCATAAATCTTCCCGCATATAGTCACAAAATACCATTCTCCATGAAAACATTGATAGATGATTTGTGTTTTTTTGAGTTCAAGGATCACTAAAATTGAATCCTTTAGTCATTGTACATCCTCACGAACAAATGATGATTTATCACTCTCCCAAAGACCCTTATAATTAAATACCATCACTAAGTCAATTAAAAATGACGAAGTATGTCTTTGAGACCTAAATCTAATTCAATGTTATCACCTGAATTAGAAATAAGAATACCATTGTACAGTGCTTGAGTAACTGGTGTGTTACTCACTAGTGTCATGAATATATTCCCACATGCATTATCTTTGAGCTACATGGCATTAAAATATGTATTTTATGATGATAATGAATCCATAACCCATATACGATTGTGTACCTCATAAGAGTCTAAAATTTCAGAAGAACTCCATATTATATTTTTTGGAAAAAGCGTAGAATCTTCTAGAAATGGAGGCCTGGTAGTTCATGCATCCCTTATGTGAGATCTATCCATTATGACCATATTATACATATATCCATCCTTTTACTTCACTTTCAACTACTTTGAACCATTATAATGAAAAAATGTAAATTTTTTATTGATAATATAATATATAAATTTTGTTAAAATCGTTAAAAATATTTATTTGTTCAATTTATTTATTTAAAACACATTTGAACTAATAAATATTATCTTTTATAAATTAATTTCATTTATTTTCATATAATTATTGATTTTAATTATAATATATCGGTCACTAAATAATTCATTTTATATATATTTTTTAATCTTAGATTTACATAAATCAAATAATCTTATCAATACCCACCATTCCAACAACTATGTGATAACTAACATATTATGTAATAATATTTTAATAGTATCTCATGTTTCATATAAACATGGTGTTGGATGTCAGACACGCTAAACTCAGACACTCGTGTAGTGAAAGAGAGAATTATTGTGTCTTATAATGCTCTATAATCATTTTTTAATGAAATGGAAAATACTGAAAAGGTTACATTTATTTGAAAAAAATAATTTATAAAATTTTGGGGTATGATAAATTATTCATACATTAAATGACTATTTTTTTATTCAATGAGAAAACATAGTTTCATTAAATAATGATATTATTTATGCAAACTAATTTTTCTTTTTCTTAATGTTTATTGATAAAAAATGAGAAATCAAAAATTAAAATAATATTATAATATTTATAAACATATAATAATTTTATTACCGATAGATATTATAATCATATATATTGTCATAACCCATTTTTATTAATGTGAAATAACATAACATAATATATGCTCTGATTATATATTTTGGGATTCTATTTAGATAGAATGGATCTTATAGAAGATCCCATGGGTTGATGTTCTACTATATATAGTTTTAGTCAAATCAAAATTTCATGATTTCATTTTGGTGTTACTCCATAAAAACTCTTGATATCATACCTACCTTCAATGAACCAATAATCAAAATTCATATGGATGGAATTTTCTTTTGGACATCATTACATATTAATCTATTTATTGACATTTTGATGAGAATACAAAAAATTTAGAACAAAAACGTTAATATATATATTTTTATACATTGGTGTTTAATATTAAAAAATTTATCCAGTTGTTTTTTGAGTTTAGTATGGAATTTTAAACCATTTATTTTTTATATTATGTATTATATATATATATACAGTTAAATGTCTATTCTTTACACACACAAAAAAATAGAAGATAAATTAGTAAACTTTGGTTCACATAATTAAGGGTATTTGTGATAATATAGAGGATGTTTTTCCCTAAAAGCTGGACCATTCAAATATATCAAAAGGTATTTATAATTCCTCATGTTCTTTTTGTTACGTATCTTCTAAGATAAATTAAATTTATTTGATAGATTACATTGCACACAACACTAAGCATAAGAAAAATATGATATAAATGATCCTTGGAATAGTGAATTCTTTGTTAAGTAAATTAATGTTCATATTATAGTAATAAAATCACTTGTTAAATTATAACTAAAATTTAGGTATAATGTAAATAAAATTGAATTATTTAAATCATATTATAAGACAATAAATTTTATAGAAAAGATAAATTAACTTCTTTAATTTTTTTTGGAAATGATATGTTTAATTAAAATAATGACTTGAAAAGATTTATTTTCATTAAATAGACACGTAAATAAATATTTTTTATTATAATTTTAAATTTTTTCATGATATAATAATTAATTTTTAAATGTGTTATAACAACTGATTTTTTGAGGAAATTATTGTGTTAATTAAAAGCTAAATGTGTCATATATAGAAATATAATGTCAAAAAAATATGTCCAATTCTAACATCAAATTATTTTAAAATTTTTATGATGTTTTTTTAGGATTTCTCTAAAATAGTTTATTTTTTGTTGAACAGCGACATATAATAATTTATGGTATTTAACATTTTATGAAAAATACATGAATTTTTGGATAATTCACTATATAAGTACTAGTTATTTAAAAATCACATGATATATTTACTATATTTAGTCATAAGAATGAATTCTATTAACAATCTGGAGCAAAAATAATTAACAAATGAATGAAATAAACAAAAACACTCATCTCCTCTCTATATAAATACAACCGCTCACTACTCCTTATCCTCCAACATTTAAATAGATGAATATTGTATAAAATATCCCTAATACAATTCACAGTCAAATTTGAAAACTCAATGACCTGTTGGTATTGCCAAAATACCATATCTAAGTGTTTATGGAGGTTTCTCAAGGAGAGGATATTCAAGAGTAAAATCCTCCTTATTTCCCTTTTATTATATATTTTTGTTATTCATTCATCAAAACCTCTAATAAAAAGATGGATGATATATATAGTATAATATATATATAAGGATTATTTTTAATGGAATATCTTTCATAAATTCCACTCGCTTCACTATTAATTATAGAAATGAGTACATCATTCATGAGGTGTCGATTCACCGCCATCGTGGTCGACATGTTTTAGTTTTCCTTTAACACCATAAAGGATGGTGTATGAACCTTTAATAGGTTAAAATAGACTATAATCAGATTTCTAAAAATCATTTATCATTCCAGAATCAATATATATATACACACCATACTAAATAAAGGGATATAATTTCCTGAAATTCATTAATACCGCCAAAATAAAGTAATCAATTTTCATTAATGTTTAATATAATGAATCATTACCATGTAAAAAAACTATATATGTTAATATTAAAACATAAAATTTTGAATAAATTTCATACAATTTCTCTTTTAGAAAATTATTCCTATTTGATAAGAAATACCATAATTATGAATAACTGAATCGATTGTGAAACAATTAAACGAACACTCATAAAAAAAATTAAACATTATTACTCACCAAAATGACACCAAATAATCTAAAAAATTGTAAATAATAAAATATGTTTTAAATAGGTTCCCAGTTATGAATGTATTTAATCTAATTGGTTTTTCTACGATATTAATTATAAATAAATAACCCTTTCGGAAATGGGAAAATTGGATTCTCACCACACATAAATTATTATTGTTTATACTGTATTCACCACATATTTCATATGTGTAATGATTGTATACATTCCTTTGATATATTATGTCACCAATATTTATTTATTCATTTTATTAAATTTTAATTTGGATTATTTTTAATTTAATGGGGGCATATAGTTCGACTAATTATAATGTTGTAAGGGATTTCATAACACATTTTTCATTATTTAGGTTAAAATTGTATTTAATTTATTATTTATTGTTAATTTTATGTGTAAACATAATTTTTATTATTTTATGTTGAATTTACACCCATTTAATATTTATTTACGTTGAATACACACTACTGATTAATTTCATTAGTAATATGATCCTTGATTGAGTCATCATCTCATCTTTCATACTATGAGACATATTTTTTATATTTTTCCCCTATTTTATATTCCAATTTGTATATACTCTCCCCATAATTTATGATCATAAATTCGTGAAAATATAATTTAATATCAATATTTCATGTATTATTTATATGATTATTGCCTTTGAAATATATCGTTTCTACATACTATGTTTACATTGAATGTTATTTCAACAGATGAAATATAGATAGATTTGTGTCTACTACTCAGTAAATATGTTTTGATTAGTTAAATGTCGGTATTAATAGTTATATAGACATGTAATAACATGTGTTTCCTATAATTATATAAATTCTCGATGCATCAACAAGATTTATGATACAATTTCTTGGGCATCAAACCCTTCAAATTTGTTTCCAAATAGAAATTGATAGGATTCAATGCACAGACATAAACCGTCTTGGTAATGGTCTTGACGGTAGTGATACATATTATAAATACATTAATTCAAATAATTAACTATTTATTTCATTCAATATTAATTCATTACTATTAATGAGATTTATACTATGGAGAATTATAGAGATGCATTTGCAATCTTAGTTTATTCTTTAAATTAAATATTCTTTTCAATTGTTTACATTGTTATTTTTATTATGGATTATTTATTATGATTCAATTATTATACATTTGGGTTTATGTTGTATGTTACCAATAATATTTATTTTATCTCACCATATTATTTATCTTCCTTTCCCAAATTATGGGGATTAAATCATTGAATTATTCTCATCGATGTAGTATATATTATTTTTTATGTTCTCTATTTCATTAACAATGTAATAATGGACCCATTTTTGTATGTAGTTCATTAATTCTACAAAAATAATTGATCCATGGTTATTTCATATCCATTATCTATTCAATTAATATTAAATAAAAATCTAATATAGGATACTGGGTTCAGTGTTGTTAAAATTTGTATCAGAGTAGGATTAGTGGAAATGTTTAGAACTATAATTTACATAAACAAGAGAAATATAATATTTTACTTTAGTGATTTATTTTGTCAATGATTTTGATTAATTTTTCCAATCTCAGTGTGGTGAATCATTTATTAATGGATCATAATGGATGAAAATAAATTAATACTCATATACAATGTGAATACTATCTCACTATGTTTACTTAATTAGTGTTGGAGTTCATAAAATCATGACCATATCTAAAAAAAATCCTTAGGTTATGATGAATAACCATACAAAACCTATTTTGAATCCTATTATGTGGATGCATCCCAGATAATTTAGTTTTAATTGTTTTCTAGATGTAGATTATCAACAGATCATGTGCCTTGAAAAGGTATTTCAATTATGGGGATGTGGGGAAAGTGAAAAGGTAGTACAATACGTGTATTTCCTTAGTGGAGATGTTGATCAGTGGTGTTCGCTGATCCAGAAAACTAAATAGAATGACCAAATCAATTCCATCGAATGGATAAATTTTAAGAATCATTCTTCGAAAAAACACATCCATCATAATCTAAAAATAAAAATGAATTTAAAATTCCTTAGCATAAAAATGGTATAAGGGAGTATTGATGAGTGTGAGGATATCTTCAAAATACTATTAAATATGCTACAAAATACAACCATGATTTTTAAAATGTTATTGGTTATTTATTTTGAGTTCTTAAGCTACGTCTCAGAAGGAAACTCGCTTCTCAAACATTTTAAAAATATAGTGAAATAGTATTAAGTTACATGAAAAAAAAGAATTAATTTTCTAGATACTAAATGATCAAAGGGAATGAATAGAAGAAGATGTATTCATATAACAATAAAAATTATAAATCACCAATGAATAATAGGGAAACACAGAAATTTCCACTATGTTATAATTGAGGTAAAAACCATCCTGGGAAATTCATGAAGGCTATAAATGTTTTTTGTAAGTGTGGATAAAACATTTATCACGGTAATGTGCGAATATGGTAGAAACAAATGAAATAATATTAAATTATTTTACTATAATAAAATGTGTCATTATTCTAACAAATACCCCATGTTCCAGTAGAAAATACCATAGTCGAGGCCATTAGATGATGGGCAAGATTATGTAATCACTAAAGCTGATGTAGAACTACCCAGTGATGGGTTGTGAGGTAAATTAATTATATATATTTAAATTGATTTAATTATTTATTTTATTATGGATCATAACACTATTATATCTATGTTGTATAAAAAAAATTATATATTTCCCTTTTGATTCAATTATGTACATTTCAATCAAAACCCCTAAGGGAAAACTCATTGTAATAATAAATTGATAGGAATTCACAATTTTGGAATATAAATGTTAGTGATATGGTAAATTTATCATCAAACCAATTTTTTTATTTTATATAATTCTCAGTATGGTTTACATTTCAAAATATAATGGGAAAATTTATTTAAAGAAGAAGGAAATTAGGATTTCTAAGGAGGATGTACAACTCCATTTCATTAGATAATAAACTCCCTCATATTGTCCTAACCTAGATCCACCCCCATTAGCTCAACTGAATTAAATTATTTTTTAATAATTGAAAAAAATTACTTGGGATCAGGAATGTAATCATCAAATTGATGATGTACAAGTTATACAAGAATAGATCTATTTATTTCATGAGAAATAACATGTACACCGCCCAAAGAATGAAGTCGAATTATAAATTGATATTATATATGGTGGAAGGACAATATCATGGAACCTTTATATAAAAGACTATATGGAATTTTTCGAGACGAGGAAACAACAAGGGAAATTGAAAAATAATTTTGTTGATTCCACTAAGGTTTCTCCATCGGGATCCCATGATGATAGTCTTAGGAAGAAATATGGATCCATGAGGTTGTGCATTGACTATATATTGATCAATAATATTACATTAATTAACTAATATCTTCAATCATTTATAGATTATTTATATGATCATTATTTTAGAGATCAATATTTTTTGAATAAAATACCTTCATTTTTTGTATCAACATTCTCATGTAAAAAAGGATGATATTTGGAACACAAAAAATCTTATAAGGTATGAGAATTAATAGTGTAGAGTTATTCCATTTGAATTGTCTCATGCACCATTAGTAATCTTGGTTATAATAAGAAATTTATTCAAGGAATATCTTGATGATTTTGTTTCAGTATTTACTGATGATATACTACTATATTTTAAATTCTATGAAGACCATGAGAATCAATTGTGGGTCATTCTTGAAACTCTTATTAGGAAAGGATTATATGTTAAATATTGCGGTTGGGAATTTTTGAATCAAGAAAATTCAATTCATGGATATATCATCTATATGGATGGAATATCAGTTGGCCCGGAAAGGAATAATTCAATCCAATAATGGCCTATACCAATGAAGGTAACTACGATATGTAGTATCATTACTTTAGAAAGTTACTATTAGAAATTCATTCATAATTTATCCACATTTTCTATCCAATTAGAAATGATAACACATAAAGGGTTAATTTTGTATGAACAAAGTATTTGTAGAATTCTATAATGATTTAAGAGAATATTTTTCCATTCCTTTATTTTTAGACTATTATAGAAAATGTTCATTATTTTATATAATGTTATGCCTCGACGAAAAGTCTGGGTAGTTTCATTATGATAAATGACAATGGTATTATATATAAATCAATGAAGTTGAAGATTAATGAAAAAAATCATCCTACTCGTAATCTAAATATAGAATCCAAAATCATCTCATTTTAAGGGATGGAGAAAATCTATCTATGTTGAATGATGTTAGATATATACAGATCACAAGAGTTTGAAAAACATCTTTACCTATAAATAAATCAACATGAGTAAGATATATTGGATCTTGTTACTTCATAATCATGATGGATCTGTACACTACGAAAAAGAAAATGAAAATAAATTATTTTATGAATTAAATATGAAATTTCATTTAATTCTATCCAAAATGAAAATCGGGGAAGATCATATGTTCAGTGATTTAGTAAAGAACGATTTGAGAATCTATCATGAAAAACTTCAATAAAATTTCAAATTACTATAAAACCATATTTATTGGAAAATATAAAAAGATCTCAATTAGATGAAGAGAATCATTAAAATAAAATTATAGGTGTTTAGAATGGAAAATTGGTGGAATTTTTGTATTAATATAGATATATGAAAATTAGAAGGAGATTTTTTGTTCCTTCACGAAAAGAGATAAAAATGGAAATATTAGATGATTATCATATCTCACATTTCCCTATACATTCTTGTAGTACTATTATTTAATGAAATCTGATGATATATTTTTTGTGACATAATATGATGGGGGGAAATTTATAGCATTGTGTCAATTTACCTTTTTTTAACAAATTAAGGCTGATAGTTAGAATCCTAAATGATTCATGTAATCTATACCTATTTCTATGCGATTATGGGATGACATTATTATGGATTACATCACTCGATTACCAAATACCCCCATAAAGAATGATTCCATATGGGTTATTGTTGATCACCACACAAATTCAGGACAATTCCATAGTATAAGAAAATATTGAACGCTTGAGCTTCTTGAAAGAATATATATTAATGAAGTTGTAAGACATCATTGTACAATACTATCAATTTTATCTGATCAAGACTCTAGTTTAACATTTAAATTCTATAAATGTATGTATATTTATTTTGATTCTGAGTTTCATATGAATATTTCTTATCACATGAAAACCAACAAACGGTTTAAAAGGACTATTGAAAAATTCGATGATATGTTGAGATCATGCTGACTTGACCATAAAGGTATGGGGGTAATTATTTAATTATTGTAGAGTATTCATTCAATAATAGTTTCTATTATATTATTCATATTCTACCCTATGAATAATTACGTGGAAAGAATTTTTTTAATCCAACATGTTGGGATAATATTAGAGAGAGGAACCTTATAGTCCTAGAACATAATAAAGATACAATGATATAGGTATTAATTATCAAGTAACATATTAATGCATCTAAATGTAGTAGAAGGAGATATAATAACAACCAAAGAAAGGATTTTGAATTCCAAGTTGGAGATCATGTATTTTTTCAGTCATCCTCATGGAAATGTGTAATATAATTTGGTTTGAATGGGAAATGGACAACCTTGTACATCAGAAAATTAGATGTTTTGGTATAATTAGATATGTAGTCTATATATTAGCAATTTAGATATATATCCCTAATTTTGATGATGTTTTCTACATATAATATTCAAAAAAATACATGCCAGACACAACACATATACTCACAAATGAAGAAATTGAACTGGATCTGATTTTTGTTACTATGAAAAACCTTTCAATATTTTTGAAACTAGAGTGAAATTATTAATAAATTGGAAGACTCGATAAGAAAGTGTTTCTTATAGAAATCGTAAAATGATATATGAAATGTGAAAATGTTATAAAGTTTTGAATTAAAAACACCCTCATCATTTTAGAAAGAAATATTCAAGAAAAAATATGAACATTATTTTATCAAAGGAGAGAATAATATAACACACCATAATTTTTGGTATGTATCTTCTAAAATTAATTCAATTTATTATGTTTCTTACATATCCTAGAACATTGATTTTAAAAAAATTGATATACTATCAAATATTAACTATATTTTTTGAAATTTTTTGATATAGGTTGAGATACTATTGTTTCTAATAAAATTATAAAATCACTTAAGATATTATACAGAAAATTTAGTTATCTCATTAATGAAAATGTTATATATTTAAATCATTAAAGAAGTAAATAAATGTTTTATCAATGAAGAATGATGTAAATATAATTTTCATAAGTGTAATTTTTTAAAAAAAAATTATAATTTTTAAAATGATTTAATATAAAATTTACATACAAAAAACAGATTGATATTATAATAGTTTGTTTTATTAAAAATATAATATTATGTTAGTAGAGCATAAATAAAACATTTTAGTGTCTTAAAATAAATTATAATTTTAAAATTAGTATTTTTTATATACATGCTAATTTTAATTAGAAAGTACATTTATCATATTTATAACTTTATTATCTGATTGTAGATTCTATTTTTGAAATCCACACATCAAAAAATGGTTTCGTGGAATTGTTTGTATTTTAATGGAATTTTTGAATTTTAGGTTATTAGTAAAATACATAAATTAATAGTTTTTAAAATTTTAAAATAAATCCTTGAATTTTTGGTTCACGCATGATGTAATCACCCATTAGATACAAATCCCAAGAAAAAGATACCATTTTAGTAATGGGAATCGATAATATTGTGATTCATGAGATAAAATAATAAAAAATGAATAAAATAATAATATACACCCCTCCACTCTCCCTCAAAATACCACCCCTATCCACCCGTTATATTTACACAATCTAAACCATGAATCTTTAATAATGTAATATTTTGATTGTTTATAAATGTATTATAATTCTCTATCATCGATCATCTTGATGTTTATTTACCATCTGGGTCAGGGATCCATTCTTCAAGAGGCTATGGTGATGCTCCTTGGATTACATTTCTACCTTTAGGGGAGGGTGGACATCTCAGTTGTAGAAACCAACTCTTTGATTCTGCAAAACACATTCCATGGCTTTGGATCTACGACTCAGTCGATATCTTACACCATCAAGAAATTCCAAGGAATTATTAACCACAACATCAATGTGGTCCACACATGGTAGGGGGGTATAATATTTTGGACCACCTTCCCATGCTTTATGTCATTGTTTTTGATACTATATGTTTACAAAATTTGAAAAGCATGAAGCCTGAGAGGGTCAATCTAGTTAAAGGGGATTCCCTTGGCCCCCATTATTTTTTCCCTCCGATGGCTATATGTGTCCGAGGCTTTTAGTGTCTTGTTTTGGTCTATATTTTACCTCCATCTGTCATTTAATAAATATTCACATGATGATGATGAATGTGGTTACTATGGAGATGATATTCAAGAGGTAAAATCCATGGACATTCACTTTTATTTCCTTTTCGTTTATTATTAGGATCTCAAACCCCTTATCCATCATTTTGATGAAAACTATGTTCTCATATATTTATATTATAATTTTATTGTCTAAATGGTATACCCATCATCAAATCTATTGTCAAATCCTTTATTATAAAAAATTAAACATTGTCCATGATATGTCGATTCACCACCATCATGGATAAAAAGTTATCTTATATTATTACCTCCAATAATTATGGTGATAAATATAATTAAATCTTTATATTATATTATAATATTAGTAAAAAAATATTTAATTTTCTGGATGAAATACATAAAAATAATATTAAATAAATTGTCCCAATTTTATGATTGTCCTAAAAACCATAAAAATTATTTTATACATTTACTATTTCTCTAATGAATAATCATAATCTAGAAAAATAAAATTTATTTACCTCCTTATAATTTTACTTCAATATAATAAGTCTTATTTGACAAGAACATCTATAATTACACACAAGAAAAATGATCAGGAGACCATGAAACAAATCCTTCCAGAACATCACAATTAATCATTATTACTCTTTGAAATGGAAATAAATGAAATTAATAAAATCAAAATATTTAATAAATGATAAAGAGGTTCATAATGAATTAATTAATGATTCTAATTATATTTTCCTAGACATTAAGTAAAATTTTAAAACATTTTATGACATAATGATAGGGGTTTCTCATCACACTTTTATTTCAATGAGATATGCCTTGTTGACCCTTTATTTCATTTTTGTGGTGTTTATATACTTCCCTTTGATATATCATACTAGGTATATGTATATATTCATGATAAATGTAACACCAAATTATTTTTTTTGAGAAATATTTTATAGATTTCTTTGATGTCATGTATTGTAGGCTATAATAAAGAAAGCTTTCACTACACGCAACACAGAAATAGCTTGTGGTATACACAATAATATTCTTGTCTTGTGTTACCCACAATTTCTATTTCCTTTGATATAATTCATTGCACACGAGTCTTAGTTTAATTATTATATTAAATATTATTAAGTTAACTTATAACCAAGTTATTATAATGGTAGGTATGAACATTATTAAATTTCTTCTAAAATTTTATTTATATGCAAATAAGTTAGTATATATCATATTAAAACAACCCTTGATGGATTTTTTATATAATAACACTACGGAAAAAATGGTTAATAGCGACTGGGTATTTGCGACGGTAATAATTCCCGTCGCAAATACCCTTCGCAAAGGAGCATTTGCGACGGGAAACTATTTCCTTCACAAATGATCTGTGATTTGCGACTGGGTTTTTTTACCTATCACAAATAGTTTGGCGCGAAGTGCGGGCCAAACCGTGCGAAGTTTGTTTGCTACAGGGTTCTATCCACGTCGCAAATACCCAGTGGCGGTTAAAGACTAGTTGCGAAGGGTCTGTAGTCCCGTCGCAAATACCTCGGCGGAGGGAGCTATTTGCGATGGGACCCGTCGCAAATACCCGTTTTAATGCCGCCCATAATTAAATGCGGTCAGGGTTATTTGCGACGGGGTTCTATCCCCGTCGCAAATAACCGGCAGCGGTTAAAGACTATTTGCAACGGGTCTGCAGTCCCGTCGCAAATAACCTGACGGCATGGGTTATTTGCGACGGCCCTCGTCGCAAATAACTGTTTTAATGCCGACCATAATTAAATGCGGCCAGGGTTATTTGTGATGGGAGCCGTCGCAAAAAATTCCGTCACAATTAATCTATCCTATAAATACTGCCAACCATTACAATTTTCTCACTCTCAACCCACTCTCAACCCTCAACCATTACATTTTTCCCTGTTTGAACCTTTTTCGACTATCAGTTGTAAAAAAAAATTTCCGACTTCGAGGATTCAGTTGGTGGCGTTCTACAATTACAGTGGCTCGACATTGACATCAAGTATAAGGTTTTTATCTGAATTTAAATTTAATATTTATTTTATTTATATTATTTATTTATTTTAAATTTTTATAATTTTTTTTTTCTGATTTCTGATTAGAAATAAATATGAATAAGTATTAATAATTAACCGTAATTAGTGACAATTAAACACTAATTAATTTAAAATAGTTAGCTGTAATTACAATTAATTAGCGGTAATTATGAAAAATTAAAATTAATTTGAATTAATTACTAATAATTAGAAATAATTATCATTAATTATTAATAATTTATAATAATTACCTATATTTAGTAATAATTACTAATAATTAGTAATAATTACTAATAATTCCCAATATTTAATAATTACCAATATTTGTCAATATTTGTCAATATTTTTTCCAATAATTACCAATATTTACCAATATTTACAAATAATTGCAAATAATTAGGAATAATTTCCAATAATTAGGAATAATTACCAATAATTTGGAATAATTACCAATAATTAGGAATAATTATCAATAATTACCAATAATTATGAATAATTACCAATAATTATCAATAATTACCAATAATTACCAATAATTAGTAATAATTAGTAATAATTACCAATATTTAGGAATAATTAGTAATAATTTCCAATAATTACCAATAATTCGTAATAATTCATAATAATTACTAATAATTAGTAATAATTGGAAATAATTACCAATAATTACCAATAATTAGTAATAATTACCAATAATTACCAATAATTAGGAATAATTAGTAATAATTACAAATAATTACCAATAATTCGTAATAATTGGTAATAATTACTAATAATTCGAAATAATTAACAATAATTAGTAATAAATTCTAATAATTACCAATAATTCATAATAATTACCAATAATTATCAATAATTAGTAATAATTTGTAATAATTACCATTAATTAGTAATAATTACCAATAATTCGTAATAATTACCAATAATTAGTAATAATTTCCAATAATTAGTAATAATTACGAATAATTGGTAATAATTGCCAATAATTAGTATTAATTTGTAATAATTAGGAATAATTACTAATAATTAGGAATAATAATTACCAATAATTCTGAATAATTACCAATAATTAGTAATAATTACAAATAATTCGTAATAATTACCAATAATTCGTAATAATTACCAATAATTCGTAATAATTACCAATAATTCGGAATAATTATAAATAATTCGTAATAATTACAAAAAATTAGTAATAATTACCGATAATTACAAATAATTAGTAATAATTAGTAATAGTTCGTAATAATTAGTAATAATTAGTAATAATTAGTAATAATTACCAAAAATTAGTAATAATTATCAATAATTAGTAATAATTACCAATAATTAGTAATAATTACCAATAATTGGTAATAATTAGCAATAATTAGTAATAATTACCAATAATTAGTAATAATTACCAATAATTAGTAATAATTACCAATAATTAGTAATAATTACCAATAATTAGTAATAATTACCAATAATTATCAATAATTAGTAATAATTACCAATAATTGGTAATAATTCGTAATAATTAGGAATAATTACTAATAATTATGAATAATTTGTCATAATTAGTAATAATTACCAATAATTACCAATAATTAGTAATAGTTCTAATAATTACCAATAATTAGTAATAATTGCCAATAATTACCAATAATTACCATTAATTAGAAATAATTACCAATAATTACCAATATTTACAAATAATTACCAATATTTACCAGTAATTAGTAATAATTACCAATAATTAGTAATAATTACCAATAATTAGTAATAATTACTAATAATTTGTAATAATTACTCATAATTACTAGTAATTTCCAATAATTATTAATAATTAGTAATAATTAGTCATAATTAGCAATAATTACCAATAATTAGTATTAATTACCAATAATTACCAATAATTAGTAATAATTATCAATAATTAGTAGTAATTCGTAATAATTAGGAATAATTACCAATAATTAGGAATAATTCGTAATAATTAGTAATAATTAGTAATAAATACCAATAATTACAAATAATTAGTAATAATTAGTAATAATTACCAATAATTAGTAATAATTACCAATAATTAGTAATAATTAGAAATAATTACCAATAATTACCATTACATAGAAATAATTACCAATAATTACCAATATTTACCAGTAATTAGTAATAAATACCAATAATTAGTAATAATTACCAATAATTAGTAATAATTACCAATAATTACCAATAATTATAAATAATTAGTAATAATTAGTAATAATTACCAATAATTACCAATAATTAGTAATAATTAGTAATAATTAGTAATAATAAGTAATAATTATTAATAATTAGTAATAATTACCAAAAATTATTAATAATTAACAATAATCACAAATAATTAGTAATAATTAACAATAATTACCAATAATTACCAATAATTATCAAAATTATCTTTTCATCTCTGTATTGGTTTTAAAAAAAACTTTTGTCTCCACATGTAATATTCGCATTCTTTTTCAAAATTATCAACCTACTCACCAAAAGAGAGGTGAAAGTGAATGCGAATATTACATGTGTAGACAGAATGTTAAACACACAAATAAAATGAGAATTGTATATAATATAGAAAATTATATTATTTTAATATTAATAATAAAAAATACTAATAATGTAATAATTTTATTATTATAAAATTAATATTTATGAAAAAATTAAATTATTATTATTAAAATAATAATAAAAATTATATAATATTAAAATTATATAATAATAAAATTATCAATATTGGTAATAGGTTTTGCTTTATTCTGAACATGTTCAATTCTTAAAAGGACAACTTTTAGGTCTATTAATATATAAAATTATATTATTTTAATATTAATAATAAAAAATACTAATAATGTAATAATGTTATTCTTATATAATTAATATTTATGACAAAATAATACTAGTATTATTAGAATAATAAAAAATTTATATAATATTAAAATTATCAATATTTGTAAAAGGTTTTGCTTTATTCTCAACATATTCAATTCTTAAAGGGTCAATTTTTAGGTCTATCTCAATAAAAAGTTTGCGTCATTCGTGTCTGATGTAAACTCTATAATTATCCTTGCTTGAGTTTTTTTTCAAACAAATTATTCAAAACCAGTAAGGCGTTTATATTTTATAGGAAAATATGGAACAAAGAGGTCATCAACCGTCATTATTAGATGACTTCATATGGATAAATCAACGTACAAATAAAAATGGTTCTGGTTTAAATCCAGTATATATAGAGGGTGTGGAGACCTTTTTATCATTTTCAGCATCAAATCCAGAATTTGTTTCAGAAGGCAAAATAAAATGCCCTGGTAGAAAATGTGCATTGAGAACGTTTGACACGTTTGAAAAAGTGGGGGGACATCTCTTGCGTTTTGGTTTTCAACCTGATTATGTTTTTTGTTATCAACACGGTGAACCCAGTTCTAGAGTAGGTGATACCAACTTGATTCCAGATCCATCCCGGTTTCATGATTTAGTACATGATGTTGCAGGTTCATGTGTTCAACATACAGAAACTCTGGCTGATATAGCTTCAAATCCTAAGTTGGAACCGTCTGAATTTTATGAGTTGTTGAGGTCTGTTGAGGATGCATTATATCCTGGCTGCAAGATGAGCAAATTAGAAGCAGTTGCAGAATTTATGGCTATCAAATCAGATAACGGAATTTCAAACTAAAGTGCACTGTGTTACATTTGTTGTCAATAAGGCATGATGTTGTCATAAGATGAATGGATGTCAAGCAATGTCAAGATGTGAATGGAAAAGGATGTGATGGTGTTGGTGAGGAAAGGAGAATGGACATGGTACTAAGATTCATGTCACTTAGGAGATTCACTAAGTGACATAGGATGTTGTGGTTGAAACATTCTCTATGTACATCAGACGATTGATGAGATGATCTTTAAGTCCCAAGAACTTGTATCAACTGGATACAATTTCACCACATTATTAGAAGACCATGCATTGTTAAGACAATGCATGAGGAGATGAAGATGATCCATCCACACCTCCTAAATGGATGAAGTGGATTAATGAATTCCATGCACTATCACTTAGTGCATGTGAATTTGAAGATGATCCAACTTTATCTCTGATTGGATCAATGAAGAACATTGAAGAATTATGTGATTCAGGAGCTTCAGTTGATGAAGAACCTTCTATAAATGTCTCATAACTATAGAATACATGATTAAAAGGAGTTGAGGAAGTTTGTGGAAGAATAATGAAGAAGAAATGGAAAGAATGGCTTAGAAGAAGAAGAAGTGGCATTTGGAATTTACACCTGGTTACTTTGTTTGTATACAAAGTTATTAGTGTTTCCTCAAGAAAAAAGGAAGCCACCAAGGGCCAGCCTTAAGGGTTCAACCCCAAGGCACTTGTGGGACTCAAGGTCGCCACGCCCAAGGGGGATCCCATGGGGCCAGCCCGGGAGAGGTCGGGGCCGTGTATAAGCCCCGAGGCCACGCAGTGATGAAGCCCGTGCAGCGTGAGCGCGAGGAGCACGCCCGTGTGTGCATAGTGGTTGCCAGTGGCGCGCCCGAGTGGCAGGGGTGGGTGCAAGAGCGCGCCCGCAAGAGGACACGGTGCGGGTCGGCACCGTGGAGGTTGGAAGTTCAATTGAGCCGGCTGGGGGAGCGCATCTTTGATAAGACATGGAAAAACCAGCCTTCGTTTCGATGTGGGATGCGGGATTTTTCCGCGGAGCGAATCCTGGCCACTCGATCGATCGCGTGCCAGATCTCGACTGCACGATCGATCTCGCGCGAGATCTTCTGATCACAGCCGTCCAAATGTTATTAAACGAATGATCCGACGGCTGCCGCGTCATCCCCTTCCTCAACCTTGGCCGAGGCACCTCCCGCGACGCCGCCTGAACCAGTGGCCCTTCGAGCAAGCCAAATCAAGTTTCCGGCCAACACTGATGAAACTGAAGGCTCCCTCGTGCTCGTCTGGCCAAACCGAACCCATTCATGCATAAAAATACACATGCATGCAACATGAGAAGAAATTTGCACGAGGCCGAAGCAAACCGAAGGTGCGAGGCCATGTGGGGTTTATTTTTTTGCATGAATCGACTTAATGGAGGCCATGCAAACGTTCTAAAATGCATCCACATGAAGAAGCCGAAAAATAAGGGAACCCGCATGGAAACAGAGGATAAATACAAGATTTCACAGAATCTTGAAAACCCGATAATCTCGGGGATTCAAAAGTTATCTCACGCGGATGAACGGCACCGCCTCTGCCTATATAAAGAGAGGTCGAGACCTCAGTGCAGCATTCACTGAAACTTTGTAGAGCCCCGTGAGTGCCTTGCCTCGCGAAGAATTGAGCTGCGCGCCCCCTGCGCGGCAGAGAAGCCCGAAGCCATTTTTGGCTTCGCGAAGTCCCTTTTGCACATACATGCGTGAGAGAAGAAGAGGAGAAGACCCCTGCATGCCTTCCCCTTGCGCGGCAGGAAGAACCCGGGGCTGCAGCACCTTGCACGCCGACGGTTGAAGCCCGGAAATGCGTGTCAGTTAGTGTCCTTGACACCCTGCTCGCTCGCGGCTGTCCAAGGACCTTGTGCGCTGCCTTGTGCACCCAAGTGTACCTTCCTCACTTTGAAGAAGAGGAGAAGAGGCCGCACCTTGCATGCCTTCAGTTGGTTGGTGTTCGGGTGTGTGCAAGTGAAGAAGGCCCTACAGCTTGTGAGTGCTAAACAAGAACAAAGAGGGCCAAGGCTTTGCCTCTTGTGTGTGCATAGTAACGAAGGAAGGCCACCACATCTCTTGTGAGTGTGCAACAAGTGAAGAGGTCGTATCCAAGTAGGTGTGCTTGAAGAAGTGGAGGCCGAGACCACACCTTGTGTGTGTGCCAAGTGAGGAAGACCCTACGGGTTGGTTGTGCACACTTGAAGATTAAAAGAGAAAAACAAAGTGTGTGTAAAAAGTGGAAGAGTACATCATGGACGTGCGGGTGCAAGAAGAGGAGGAGGCCAATTCAAGTGTGTTCAAAGTGAAGAATTTGTGTGTTCTTAACAAGTGAAGGTCGAAGCCTAGGAGTGTGAAAAGTATACACATTTAGAAGAAGAAGGAACAGGACATCCACACTAAAGTATAACACACTTTTAAGTGTGTAAACAAATTGAAAAAAGTGTGTGAAGTTCAAGAGGAAGGTGTGTGTGCTAAAAGTGTTTACACACTTTGAAGGTTTATTGCACCAAGAGAAGAAATAAGGGGAGTGAATGCATGCATGCACGCACGTGCACACATGAACAAGCTCAAATCTGGTTGTGTACATCTGAGTTGACCAAGACCGGAAGTTCTTGAAGATTATTGACAAGCCATGAAATCAGTGCATGAAGATGCAGAGTTACCATGCACTTAGTGCATGAAGTTGTTCGGAAGTGAGACTGAAGCCTGACTGAAGTTAAAGACATCAGCTGCCTGAGTTTTCAGAAATTGAGAAGAGCCTGATCAACAGAAGTGATCAGAAGTTTTGAGAAAGACCAACAGACCTTTTCAGAGGCTGTTGAAAATTCTTGAAGAGAGAGGCCAGGTCATCCTGAGAAGAAGGAGATAAATCCTGAGCAAGACGAGAAGACCTGATCAAGTGATCAGAAGTGAAGAGCAAGTCCATCAGTCTTTATCCCAGGCTGCTGAAGATACTTGATGAAGCTTAAAGAGAAGAAGAGTTACTCGTGTGACTCGAGGAGCCAAGAGAAGCCCCCTGTGAGACTCAGGGCGGAAGATGTCTTTAGTGGGATTCTAGAACAGGCCAGTGGGACTCTGGTAACATTGTGGGACGCAGTATAAAGCCCTCCTATGGGACTCAAGAGAGATACAATGGGACTCTGTATCGACCATTGTAATACTAATAGATTATAATGGAAGAAACCATGTTGGGTTGTTTAACCAACATGTCAAGGACGTAGGCCTTTGGAGCCAAACCTTGTAAATCCTTGTGTCCTGTGTCTTTACATTTACCGTATCACTTGAGGAATGGCTGAGAGATAAAAGAAGAGTGGATCGAGGATTTAACAATACATAGAGGTTTAATTGATAAAGAATCAATTAGTAAAAAGTTTTAAGGGATCACTGATTCACCCCCTCCCCCTCTCAGTGATTCACAATGATCTAGGCACTTTAATTGGTATAAAAGGGAGGTTACCTCTAAAAGATCCAAGGGAGTCTTTATGAAGTGATGATTTGAGGAAGTGAGTGAATACCCTCAAATGGAGATATCTGCCAAGACTCTGAAAAACAGGAATAAGAAACAGACAAAGAAGATGAAGAAAGCCTGTCCTAGCTGTGATGAAGTTGGAACGACGAATGATCTTCAAAGTGCAATAGAATATCTTCAGAAGACAGTCCCCAAGGAAGTGGAAATGTGTTTAGCGAGAGGCATCCTTGATCTTCAAGAAGAAAAATTACAGCTAGAAGAAGAATCCAATGCAATGGAAGATCAGTTGGCTAAAAGGGTTGGCATAACCAACACTCTCAGAATGCTAGTGAAGGCTAAATATGAAACAGTATCTCTTTGCAATGAATGATATGATGACACTACTGAAGAATTGCAAAGAAGCCTTTATGAGAATGAATTCATTAAGAATGTGGTCAAAGAAGTTTTCCATGCACTGGAAATATTTCAAAAAGTGTCAATGGTTGTCAAAGATGCTCAACTTGAAGACAAAGTCAAATTGGTGAAGGAGCTTGACAGCTCATTGCGAGAATTGAAAAAGGTGCATGATGACCAGATGAAAGAGATGAAAGAAAATTGGGAAGGAAGGCTAAGATTGGTTTAGGATAAGAAGAACTACCTCAACATGAAATGCCTTGAATTAGAGGTGATATTGAAAAATCTGCAATCACCCAAAGCTGAATCCTCCCAGTCAGCTGAAAGATGAAATGTTGCTACTCAAGTATGCATTGAGCAGGATGATACCAAAAGAAGTACATCCTCTAATAAAAGGGCAAAAACTTCTAAGAAGAAGGTACCATCCATCCCATCTTGTATTGATGATTCTAATTGTGTTTCCACAAAAAGAGCAGGAAGGAAGAATAATTCCAAACAAGTATGGATGAAGACAATGAAGGAAGAGAGCTCTCCTGAAACAACACAACAAGTCAAGATAAGTACCCAACAATCAGAAGGAATGAAGAGGTCAAGTTTTTTGGGTCAGTGATGGTGTTGTAATAAGTATGGGAACTGTGCAAAGGATTGTTGGTACAATCCACTGAATTTCAAAGCACAAAGGAAGCCCATGCTAAGGGGGAGAAATCCAGAAAGAAAAAGCAACATCCACAGGTCCAGAGACATCTGTTTACTGCTAACAGATTTGGATTGCTTGATAACATCTGGGATGTGTGGAAAAGTGGTCAAATAGATACTTGTCAATCTCCAACTGTATCCAGCGCTCATAAGAAGAAAAGATCACAGAACCTGGCTCAGAAAGAATCCTTGGGAAGCAAGCAGAAGAATGCTGAAAAAGCTCCCAATGAGATTTTTTCAAAGGTAGAGAAGTCCTTGGATTTGAAATCCAAGAAGGGTGATGCATCCAGAAGGACCACCAAGAAGAAAACATGCTTCTACTATGTAACGAAAGAACACACCATGGATCTTTGTGAACAATCCATGGAACTGAATAGAAGAAGAATGGACTCAAAAAGACAATCAATCCAGAAGAAGCATAAGGGATTGATTGAAAATAAGTTGCCTAAGAAAGGTAGCTTAACAGCATCAAAAGAATTATGTGGAATTTCCAAAACTGAGGCCTCACTTCCAAATGACTTGTTAGTCATATGGCATAATCAGTTGCAACTTTCCAAAGAGATGCAAAGAACTGAAGATAATGTTCTAGAAATTGCTAAGGCAAAAGGGAAGAAGAAGAATTCACATGAAGATGTATTGAGATCCACACCAGCACAAACATCATTGAAGATCAAATGTGCAAGTGTGAAGAATGGTGAAAATGGGACATCTCGGTTGAGAGAATCTTCTCAACCTTGTTGTTCACATTGATGAACCAAGGAAGTTCCATATTATTCCCTAATCACTTGTATTTACATGTGCTAACATTGTAGGGAATTTAATATGATGATCATTCTCAACTGGAGGATGTTTTGGAAAGAATAGAGAGCACCCCTTGAGGGGGAGCCAATCTGAAGAAGATGGGATTTTGAGATTTAATTCCATCTTGTGAAGAATGAAGGTATTCCAATCATACTTTCATCCCTTAATTCTTAATTGTATTCATCATGACAATTAAGGGGGAGTATTGATTGAAGTAAAATGGTTGAAAGGGGGAGCTTTATCTTTGCACTGAACGTTCTAAAGAGTTTTGTGGAGTATGTGCAGGATTTAGCAATTCATTGATATATCTGAAAAATTTCAAACCCCTTGAAGCATGATCTCACATGTATAATGAAATATGGACAACATTGAAAATCTTGGTTATATCACTCTTGTTTTCTACACCAGGTTAGCCCAAGTAGACTTAGAGATGATCTACTAAAGGTTCTTTGCTAAAGAGAACATGTGACATCATCCCTCTCTTAGTGATTTTCATGAAAATGCTATTCAAAGGGAGGAAGAGATATTTTTGAAGAGAACCACACCACACCTTTGAATTTGATAGCCAATAAGGGGGAGAAAATATTGGCACACATATTTACCCATTCATATGTGCTGAAGATGTGTATTGACAACAAATACAAAGGGGGAGATTGAAGTTCACTGTGTTGCATTTGTTGTCAATAAGGCATGATGTTGTCATAAGATGAATGGATGTCAAGGAATGTCAAGATGTGAATGACAAAGGATGTGATGGTGTTGGTGAGGAAAGGAGAATGGACATGGTAATAAGATGCATGTCACTTTGGAGATTCACTAAGTGACATAGGATGTTGTGGTTGAAACATTCTCTATGTACATCAGACGATTGATGAGCTGATCTTTAAGTTCCAAGAACTTGTATCAACTGGATACAATGTCACCACATTATTAGAAGACCATGCATTGTAAAGACGATGCATGAGGAGATGAAGATGATCCATCCACACCTCCTAAGTGGATGAAGTGGATTAATGAAGTCCATGCACTATCACTTAGTGCATGTGAATTTGAAGATGATCCAACTTAATCTCTGATTGGATCAATGAAGAACATTGAATAATTATGTGATTCAGGAGATTCGGTTGATGAAGAACCTTATACAAATGTCTCATAAGTCTAGAATACATGATTGAATGGAGTTGAGGAAGTTTGTGGAAGAAGAATGAAGAAGAAATTGAAAGAATTGATTAGAGGAAGGAGAAGTGTCATTTGGCATTTATACTTGGTTACTTTGTTTGTATACAAGTACTTAATGTTTCCTCAAGAAAAAAAGCCACCAAGGGCCAGCCTTAAGGGTTCAACCCCAAGGCACTTGTGGGACTCGAGGTCGCCATGCCCAAGGGGGATCCCATGGGGCCAGCCCGAGAGAGGTCGGGGCCGTGTATAAGCCCCGAGGCCACGTGGTGATGAAGCCCGCGCAGCGTGAGCGCGAGGAGAGTTCCCATGTGTGCATAGTGGGCGCCAGTGGCATGCCCGAGTGGAATGGGTGGGCGCAAGAGCGCGCCCGCAAGAGAACACGGTGCGGGTCGGCACCGTGGAGGTTGGAAGTTCAATTGAGCCGGCTGGGGGAGCGCATCTTTGATAAGCCACGGAAAAACCGGCCTTCGTTTCGATGTGGGACGCAGGATATTACCTTGGAGTGAATCCTGGCCGCTCGATCGATCGCGCTCCAAATCTCGACCGCACGATCGATCCCGCGTGAGATCTTCTGATCGAAGCCGTCCAAATGTTATTAAACGGCTGATCCGACGGCTGCCGCATCATCCCCTTTCTCAACCTTGGCCGAGGCACCTCTCGCGATGCTGCCTGAACTAGTGGCCCTCCAAGCAAGCCAAATCATGTTTCTGGCTACCTCTGATGAAACCGAAGGCTCCCTCGTGCTCGTTTGGTCAAACCGAACCCATTCATGCATAAAAATACATATGAATGCAACGGGAGAAGAAATTTGCACGTGGCCAAAGAAAACCGAAGGTGAGAGGCCATGTGGGGTTTATTTGTTTGCATGAATCGACATAAAGGAGGCTATGAAAATGTTCTAAAATGCATGCACGTGAAGAAGCCGAAAAATAAGGGAACCCGCGTGGAAACAGAGGATAAATACAAGATTTCACATAATCTTGAAAACCCGATAATCTCAGGGATTCAAAAGTTATCTCACGCAGATGAACCACACCGCCTCTGCCTATATAAAGAGAGGTCTAGACATCGGTACATCTTTCTCTTAAACGTTGTGGAGTCCCGCGAGTGCCTTGCCTCGCGAAGAATTGAGCTGCGCGCCCCATGTGCAGCAGAGAAGCCCGAAGACATTTTTGGCTTCGCGAAGTCCCTTTTGTGCATACTTGCGTGAGAGAAGAAGAGGAGAAGACCCATGCGCGCCTTCCCCTTGCGCGGAAGGAAGAACCCGGGGCTGCAGCACCTTGCGCGCCCACGGTTGAAGCCCGCACTTGCGCGGCAGTTAGTGTCCTTGACACCCTGCTCGCTCACGGCTGTCCAAGGACCTTGTGCGCTGCCTTGTACACCCAAGTGTACCTTGGACACTTTGAAGAAGAGGAAAAGAGGCCTCACCTTGCATGCCTTTAGTTGGTTGGTGTTCGAGGGTGTGCAAGTGAGGAAGCCCCTACGGCCTGTGAGTGCTAAACAAGAACAAAGAGGGTCGAGGCTTTGCCTCCTGTGTGTGCATAGTACAGAAGGAAGGCCACCACATCTCTTGTATGTGTGCAACAAGTGAAGAGGCCGTATCCAAGTAGGTGTGCAAGAAGAAGTGGAGGCCGAGACCACACCTTGTGTGTGTGCCATGTGAGGAAGACCCTACGGGTTGGTTGTGCACACTTGAAGATTAAAAGAGAAAAACAAAGTGTGTGTACAATGTGGAAGAGTACATCTTGGCCGTGTGTGTGCAAGAAGAGGAGGAGGCCAATTCAAGTGTGTTCAAAGTGAAGAATTTTTGTGTGCTTAACAAGTGAAGGTCGAAGCCTAGGTGTGTAAAAAGTATACACATTTATAAGAAGAAGGAAGAGGACATCCACACTAAAGTATAACACACTTTTAAGTGTGTAAACAAATTGGACAAAGTGTGTGAAGTTCAAGAGGAAGGTGTGTGTGCTGAAAGTGCTTACACCCTTTGAGGGTTTATTGCACCAAGAAAAGAATGAAGGGGAGTGCATGCATGCATGCATGCACATGCACACGTGAACAAGCTCAAATCTGGTTGTGTGCATCTAAGTTGACCAAGACTGGAAGTTCTTGCAGATTATTGAGAAGCCATGCAATCAGTGCATGAAGATGCAGAGTTACCATGCACTTAGTGCATGAAGTTGTTTTGAAGTGAGACTGAAGCTAGACTGACGTTAAAGACATCAGCTGCCTGAGTTTTCAGTAACTGAGAATACCCTGATCAACAGAAGTGATCAGAAGTTTTGAGCAAGACCAACAGACCTTTTCAGAGGCTGTTGAAGATTCTTGAAGAGAGAGGCCAGGTCATCCTGAGAAGAAGGAGATAAATCCTGAGCAAGACAAGAAGACCTGATCAAGTGATCAGAAGTGAAGAGCAAGGCCAGCAGTCTTTATCCCAGGCTTCTGAAGATACTTGAAGAAGCTTAAAGAGAAGAAGAGCTACTCGTGTGACTCGAGGAGCCAGGAGAAGCCCCATGTGAGACTCAGGGTGGAAGAAGTCCTCAGTGGGATTCTGGAGCAGGCCAGTGGGACTCTGGTAACACTGTGGGACGTAGTATAAAGACCCTCCTGTGGGACTCAGGAGAGGTACAGTGGGACTCTGTATCGACCATTGTAATACTAACAGATTATAATGGAAGAAACCATGTTGGGGTGTTTAACCAACATGGCAAGGACGTAGGCCATTGGAGCCGAACCTTGTAAATCCTTGTGTCCTGTGCCTTTACATTTAATGCATCACGCGAGGAATGGCTGAGAGATACAAGAAGAGTGGATAGAGGCCTTAATAATCAATATAGGTTTAATTGATAAAGAATCATTAGTAAAATGTTTTAAGGGATCACGGATTCACACCCTCCCCCTCTCAGTGATTCACACTGATCTGGGCACTTCACAAACATCAGTTTTGACCAGATATTTTCTTTGCTTAAAACACTGTTACCCGAAGGAAATGTTTTGCCTAAAAATTACTATGAGGGTAAGACGCTGGTTCGAAATTTGGGACTTACTTGTCAGAAGATTCATGCATGTTCAAATGACTGCATTTTATATTCTAGGTAAAATGAGTCGTTAGATATTTGTCCCACATGTGGGAAACCGAGATATAAAGAAGGGAAACATGGGAAGTCTGGTTTGATTCCTGTAAAACAGTTGAGATATTTTCCTTTTACATCCAGACTTCAGTGTTTATTTATGTCTAAGAATACAGCGACAATTATGTCTTGGCATAAAGCAAATATTTCAACCGATAAAAGCTTTAATCATCCAGCCGATGGTGATTCATGGAAACATTTTGATAGAGTGAAACCATCCTTTTCTATAGAAGCTAGAAATGTTCGACTGGGCCTTTCCACTGATGGTTTCTGTCTGTTCGGGTCTTATGGTAGTCAGTATTCATGTTGGCCTGTTTTTTTAACTCCGTACAATTTACCTCCATGGATGTTGATGAAGGAGCCATATATCTTTTTGACTTTACTAATTCCTGGACATCCGAAGAAGAATATTGATGTTTATTTGAAACCATTGATTGATGAATTAAGTTTATTGTGGAGTATCGGTGTCAGTACATATGATGTTTCTATGAAACAAAATTTCATACTAAGAGTAGCATTAATGTGGACAATTAGTGACTTCCTGGCTTATGGGATGTTATCTGGATGGAGTACACATGGTCAAAAATCATTTCCTTACTGTATGAGAGAGAACAAAGCATTTATGCTCATTAATGGAAATAAACCTTGTTATTTTGACTGTCCTCGCAGATTTCATCCAGCTAATCATCCTTTTCGCAGAAATAGATCTCATTTTAGAAAAGGAATAGTTGAAAGGGATAGACATCAAAAAATTCTATCAGGTTTGGAGTTAAAATCAGTTGTATTTTCATTACCTCCCATCACTTTTCGTCCTACAATAAACCAACAAAAAATTTCTGGTTTTGGGAAATAACACAATTGGATTAAACGTAGCAGATTTTGGGATTTGCAATATTGGTCTGATTTGTTGGTCCGCCACATGTTGGATGTCATGCATATTGAGAATAACTATTTTAATAATTTGTTTCAACCAGTTTTGGATACGCCGGTAAAGAGAAAAGACAATGTAAATGCACGTTTATATCTTTCCCAAATTTGCAGGCGTCCAAAACTGGAACTGTTTGAGAATGTCAGAATAGAAAGGTTATTGAAACCAAGAGTAGCTTATACACTGTCTAAAGAAAACCATTTATTATTTTGTCAGTGGATTGCAAATTTGAGACTTCCAGATGGTTGTGCTTCCAATTTGTATAGATGTGTAAATAATGGTCATATTACTGGATTAAAAAGTAATGATTGTCAGGTTATAATGGAAAGACTTCTACCCATTGGATTAAGAGGTCTGTTGAATTCTGTAATTTGGGATTCCATAACAGACATGTCTCATTTTTTTCCGGACATTTGTGCGGCTACAACAGATTATGATGCTCTATGCAAACTTGAAGAAGATGTTTTTGTAATTATATGTAAATGGGAAAAAATATTTCCGCCCTCTTTCTTCGACTCAATGGAACATTTGATGTTACATTTTCCATATGAAGCCAAATGTGGAGGTCCAGTACAGTTTTGTTGGATGTACCCATTTGAAAGATGCATGCAAAAATTGAAAAGAAAAGTACGTAACAAAGAATCTGCGGAAGGATCTATTGCAGAAACTTATTTGCAAGAGGAAATATCTATTTTCTACTCCCATTATTTTGAATCTGAGTATCCTTCAAAACACAACTGAATGGGATGGAACGAGAGGAATACTGATGAAATTGACAATCAATTATCTGTTTTCAACCAGCCAGAGCTTGGTTTTGGTGGAGTTCATGAACGCAGGCTTTCGGAAGATGAACATCACAGAGCTCATACGTATGTTCTGCTAAATTGTTAAGAGATGACATCAGTTGTACTGTAAGTGTTTATATCACTTATTCTATAATTTAGGTTACAGTAAATAACATTAATTTTTATAGGTTTTATGATAATCATATAAAGAAAAAAATTCCACAAATTACAGCAGCTGCTCTCGAAAAATGCCGACAGAAAAATTTCTCTGAGTGGTTTCAAAAGACGGTAACATAAATTTTTTATCTTTTAGCAACTCATTCAATGTATAGTTTATTATATTGATAATTATTTCACAAATTTTCAGGTGTCTCGACATGCTGATAAAATTGAAAAACGGCTGTGTATAATGAGTAACCCACCTTCCAAACATGTTAAAACTTATAATGCATATGTGGTGAATGGATTTCGATTTCACACACATGCATATGGGGAATAAAAAATACAATGAACAGTGGAGTTATCTTGAGAGGATCTTATCATTGAGAAAATGAAGTTGACTTTTATGGAATACTTGATTAAATAATTGAACTCTTTTATCTTCGACAACATTACATAACCATGTTCAAATGTCGGTGGTTGGATATAGAGAGAGGCATGCGTGTTCATCTGACTCATGGAATCATCGATAATAAATGTAAAAGTGTTCTTGCAGTAAATGAACCATTCTTATTGGCTCAACAGGCACATCAAGTTTATTACGCAAAGTACTATGCTACATCAAGAGACTTGACTGATTGGTGGAGTATAATAAAAATCAAAATTTGAGACAATCAGTTTAGTCAAAGTGAATGTGCTTTCACTGATGTGCAATGAATTGATATTTTTCAAGAGAGTACTCAAAATCAATATTTTTTACAAAGAGACATGAGTATCGATGAAGACACCCCACATTTAAGAGTAGGTGATGACGATGATGTTAATGATGTCTCATATGAATTTGAAATGGTAAGATATGATGCAAATGGAACTCGAATGGATATCGATGATGTTAAGGAGGAATATGAAGATGAAAATGACATATATGAAGATGACGAAGAAGATGAACACTGATAGAATTACATGGTAGTTATATACAATCATAACTAATATATATTTATATATAATAGTAATTATCAATTATTTTCTAACAACATTAACATTTTCTGTTTCAGATGGACGACGACACATTTCGTGCGTTGGCAGATGCTGACCTGCCTTTCAATGCGGATGAGTAGCTGGCAGATGACCCTCAGCCTGCAGGTGCTACAGGGAGTATGCGGAGGGGGCACGGTCTTGCATGATTGATGATTCCTAACCCCATCCCCGAGCGACGTCCAGGTCTTGGGTTTGATCCATGCACACAGAGGTGTGATAACCTGTGTGATAACCTATGGATTTGGCAAATATTTCATTAATCTATTCACATAATAAATGTTTATTATTTTTACAGTTTTCCACATATAGCAGTCGGACAGGGCAGCGCTATTTTGCGAAACTATTTCTCTCAGCCTTGGACCACATGGGAGCATATTCCCATTGATGTGTAGCAGGCCATGTTCGTCCATTGGTTGGTACGTAGGTAAATAAATAATTTTTATTTTGAAAATCATTTCATTTCTAACTTGATATTTTGATTTATTTGTAGGGTTTATGGTATCCGATCGAGGATACCATGCGTGACACTATCTGCGAGGCATGGGAGGTGGTCATGCGTGATCACTTTCGTCGGTTTTTGCACAACATGGGGAGAGAAGCCATGAAGAAAGTAGGAGTATCCGTTTTTGATGACTCCTATAGAGCGCACCAACCCCAATACATTTCATCCCACGTATGGGATGGATTATGTGCGCACTGGTTGAGTGATGTCTTTCAGAGGAGATCATCGGTGGGGAGGCAGAATCGGGGGAGATAGGAGGTGACTCATCGAGCTGGGAGTCGTATTTTCAGTAGTCATATATATGATCTGGTACATAGATTATTTATAAAAATTTTATATAACTATAAATATTAACAGTTTATTTTTTATTCCTATAGGCTGTCGAGCACCCCGATATTATGTATTATAACATATATCAGAGGATGTATAGTGATGCTACTGCTGGGGAGCTCATATGTGATCGTCAGCGTCACATCGTGGTCAGTATTATTTGTTTTCATGTTTAAAAATTATCTGCATATAATATATTCACAATTTTAATTTCAAATTGCAACTATAGGAGTCATATGAGGCCAAAGCGTCACAGACCCGGCCTGAGAGTCAGGCCACGTCATCAGATCCGACCACTGGCCATCAGTTTGATGAGGCAGCATGGATGCAGGCCACCTAGTATGCCTTCGAGAAGGGATGGGTAGTTGGTATCAGCTCTCGACTGACTCCCAGATATTATTACGGTAGTGATGCGATGTCGGCGTCCTGCTCGAGAGAAGCTTGTGCATATTCTTCTGATACACAGTATGAGTATCAGTTGCGATCTCAGACTACACTGATATAGAGTCTCCGACAGGAGCAGGAGCAGATGCGCCAGCAGAAGCAGTAGCATGAGGAGGAGCGTCAACGCCAGCAGCAGCTGTACGAGGAGCAGATGAGTCGGTGGCAGCAGCAGTATCAGGAGCATATGGAGTACATGCACCGACTCACTCATGCTTTAGAGATAGAGTTTCCTCCACCAGCATCTGCAGATACCCCCTCCCCCCTCCCCCCCTCCTTCAGTTTAGAGTTTGTTTTTATGTTATAAATTTTGTTAAATCAAAATATGAAATTTTTTCTCTTCGTAGTTTCTGTCTCATTATAAAATATTAATAATATTATATTTTGAAATAACAATATTAATATGAATAATAATATTATTTATAATTTATAATATTAAATTATATATATATTTTAATATTTTATAATATTATAATTTAATTATATTTTTTTGTAATATTTGAATTATTTTAATATTTGAATGTAAAATAATTATATTATTTTTATATGAATTAAAATAACTTATTAATATTTTTTTTATTTATGTATTATAATTCTAATATTATTATATTAATTAAAATCATTTATTAATATTTTATTATTTTTTATTTTTGAATTATAAATCTATTATTATTATATTAATTAAAATCATTTATTAATATTTTATTATTTTTTATTTTTGAATTATAATTCTATTATTATATTAAATAAAATCATTTATTAATATTTTTTTATTTTTTTATTTTTGAATTATAATTGGATTATTATTATATTAATTAAAATAATTTATTAATTTTTTATTTTTTTATAGTATTTGCGACGGGATATTATGCATGTCGCAAATAGTATTATTATTATATTAAATAAAATAATTTATTAATATTTTTTTTATTTTTTTTTAAAAGTAATTGTGATGGGCACGTCGCAAATACTATTTGCAACGGGCCCGTCGCAATTACTTTTTTTTAAAAGTTTTTATATATATACGGACTAATAATTACGACAGGAAGTATCACCATCGCAGAAAATACTTTTAGCGACGGGCCTGTTGCAAATACTTTTTGCGACGGGCCCGTCGTAATTATTATTTTAAAAAACATTTATAAATATACGGACTAATATTTGCGACGAGAAGTATCGTCGTCGCAAATAATACTTTTAGCGACGGTGTCGTCTCAAATAATTGTTGTTGCGACGCCGTTTTCTGCAACGGGCTAATTGCGACGGACCCCCGTCGCAAAAGCCTATTAGTGACGAGATCCCGTCACAATTACCACGTCGCTATTAACCATTTTTCTCATACTATATATATGTAATATATTCAATATAATGTTTTAAATTTATATTATACATATTTGTGGTCACGATATAAGAACAAAATAATTTTTTTAGATAAAAGAAGTATTTTAAAAAATTGGTGTTTTGCCTTATTTTTATGGAAACCCGATTTTAAATATAGTTTCTAACAAATTTATAAGATATATTAAACAAAACAAAATTAATATTTGGATCCTGAAAAAAAATCACTTTGAAGAAGTTTTTTATCATTTCCTGAAATATTTTATGTTTTTTTAATATTAGAAATACATTAAATATTAATTGAAAAAAACATTTCCCTTGAAATAACATATGTTGAAAAATTGAATTATTAATATTTTAAAGAATAAGTATAATATATATTTAACATTTAAATTTTTTTGGTCTATTTAATTAATATTAAAAAGAAATTTTATTTAAAACCATTTTAATATTTTGCAATGTTATAACAATTAAAATATTATTTTTATGACAATGAGATACATTTTATATTAATTACTAAAATTCAAATGTTTTGAATTATAAAAAATGGATTCTATATTTGGAATGAGAAGGTCAAAATTGTTAAAATAGACTTATTTTATATTTATGCATTTTGAATTGTTACTTCACTAATGTTTATGATTATGGTAAAAAGGTATATTTGGTAATTAAAGGTAAAAATACTATTATATAATTATTATAATACATTTATTAATATCATTGTATGAGTTTTGTTTAGCATAAATAATCCTTGGTTCAAAATTTTTTCCTTAGCATGCCAATTGGGTGAGATTAATACATTTTATTTATTTTATTTAATGAACATTTAAATATGCCTTAGTCAAATTTATATAATTATATGATTTATAATTTAATTTTATGATGATGATAATTTATACTATAAATAATTACATTAAAGATAATATATTTTTATTTAACATGGAAATTTAATTTTTATTTGTAGGAAATAAATATTTACCTTAATAGCTTAAAATTTAATATTGATGAAATTATTTTATTGCTGATATATAAATAAATTTTTTATAAAAATTATAATAATAATTAAAATAAAATATCACATAACAAAATCTTATTATTCGATTATATCCAAATCATAATAATCTAGGGGTATATTTATTTACCACTTGGTTTTTCATGTAATGGACTATGACTATTATAATATTTTATTTATAGTGATTTTAATGTTGTCAGATTCATGTTTTAATAAATATATTATTATTAATATAAGGTATTCCAAAATATATATTAGAATAAATATATTCATCTAAAATTTAGAAGAATTATATTTATTATGGTATTTTATTTTTAATTATTATTCAGGAAATTAATATATTAAATAATTATACAATACAGATGAAGTGATTATTTTATTAATTGAAATACTAAAGTAAAGTTATTAAAAAATTTAAAATAATTATAATTTTGGATAACACATATATATCCAATGAATTATATAGATGAACATGACCATATTGTAATATAATTAAATATATATTTTAAGGTTAAAAGCATAAACTGATATTTTTAAAAATTAATTAATTGAATAGCGTCAAAATCAAAAAAATTGACTGCTAATAAAAATAAAGTATTATTAAATTATTTAAATATGTTAAATTTTTTTAAAAATGTAGTATAATAATTATATGGTCTTAACAATTCTATTGTATTAATTTATGATGTAATTTACATCAAATAAGTTAAAATCATAATATGTTAATATTGAATAATTTTATAGCTTAGTAAAAATTAATATAGAAAAACTAAGAGTAAATTTAAAGGATAGGGTTTAAATTGACATGATAACATCTATAAAAAAATTTATTTTCAATAAAACATTAAATTATTCTATCTACGAATAAATTACATATTTGTGGTATTTGATTTTATATTTATTTTATTATAATTTATTAATTTCAAGATCCCAAAAGTGCCCACACCTTAATTATAAAAGGCCCCTACCCTACATCATCATATCTATTTGAGAAATCATGTGTCTACACATTCTACCCATTAAAATTATAAACATCCATTTTCACTTTCTAGAGGTGGGGTTGTTCTTTAAAGACCAACCATAATGCCTTTAAGTGGAGATCTAAATGCAAGGAGCCAAAGAAGATGTAATCTCCTTTACAGATACTATCAAGATCATTTATTATTATTCTTCCTCTACCATGGTTATTTCCATTATTAATTAATAACTATAATGTCACAAATATAATGTGATGCTATTAGGGTTTTAGAAAAACCTCATTCCACCTTCAATCCATCATATACAAACTAAAATCCCCATGTTTGCATACATATGGCTTACAGTCTCCAGGTCGTGGTGTATTTTTTTCACTACGACCTTAATTGGAAGGGTAAAATTATGAATGTATTAAATAAATGTTATTATTATAAAATTATGATGAATCTGAATAAAATTATATACCAATCACTACAATCCCAAGTCACAATTATTTGAAAGATATCGCCGCTTGTGTGTACGTTAGGCCTACCGTCTCCATGTGTTGTTGTTAATACTACATTATATAAATTAACAAATGATTGTATATATTTATATAATTAATAATGATTCTATATATTATGTTAACATAATTTTATTATGATATAATTATGACCTATTAGGGAGAACCAAAATTTATTTGACAAAACATCCATAAGAAAATGATGTAGATAATACCTGAATTACAAGTAGTAATAGAATAATATTTACAAAAAGATGATAGTATGATAATATATGATATCAGAAAATGGATATGATTTTGGAATAAGTCAATAAAAATATTTTAATATATATATATATGTGTGTGTGTGTGTGTGTGTGTGTGTGTGTTTTAGATACATACAAAGGTTATCAGACATATTGTAAGGAATTATTTTAATTTAATTTAATTAATGTGGGACACATTCCTTATACACACCTATAGTTTTGAGTAGTGTTTATGGTTCCCATGAATGTTTTTTTGATTAATATTATGACTGATATAACATATATATAATTTTCATTATTTTATGAGACATATGGTCATGTTGAATATAAATAGGTAAGGGATAATTTTTCAATATCATTATTATCCACGATTGTTTATATATAAGTATTTTCTGGGTTATATCTATCATCCACATCCATGTATCCAAAATATGTATTAAAAAATTCTTATCAGTATACAATAGTTAATGTCAATTTTACCCAATTATGAATATTTATTAATAAGTATGAAAGAAATATTTTTTCTTTTTAATTACAAGGTACTTTTTGACTTTCCAACAAAAGTACAAGAAGAATGTTTTTTAAACATATACAACATGGATGAGTTCTTATGATTTCATAATTCCTTACTTCAATTAAGGTACCATTATAGGATTTTATTTTAATTTTTTATGAAATTATTTTTTAAAAATTCTGTATAAGTACACAAAAATTATGTTGTTTTTAGGAAGAATGAAATTTTTCTTTAATAATTAATTCGAACTATTTTATCAATCTTATATTCTATATATGATGAAATACATTAAAATGGATATGTTTCATGTTTACTAAACCTATTATTCCTATAGTTTTATTTCATTTATGCTATTTATGATACACATTTTTCTTGTATTACGTTTTGATGTAATGATGATTAAGAAACCCATTTTATTCCTTGTGGTATGTTATGTTGAATGATTTTTGTTCTTAGGGCACAAGTATGTATGATTTTATTTAAATTATGTGTGGGATATATATCACCCTACCATTAATAAGGAAATTATTTATATCTAATGAGAAAAAATATAATGGAATGGAAAGTAAATCTAGTTTTATAATACAGGGACAGAATGAGGAGTTCCCTCTGTTTTGTAATTAACATTTTCTGCTATCATGGTATTGGGTGTTAACATTATCTTATTTTGAAATGATATTCTATGCTTATCTATTTTACCAAATTACTTGTTTTATTCTAAGGATATTTCCACATGGTTTATGATTCTTTATGATTTATGCCTTATTAACTACCATGTTTTATTTCATGAATCATGATTTTGATATTTGTAAAATGTGGTTTAGTGTTCAAAAGTTATGTTCATGTTTTTATATTCTTATATATATGTTTTCAATGATATTATCCAAGAATACACCTTATGTGAATTTTAACTCGCCCATTTCATATGTTTTATTTTCCCCAGATACAAATAATGGTTTTCGGTTATTAAAATATAGGATAAGATCTTTGAGGGAGATGTTGATGATTTTCATCAAGTAATTACAAGGAGTTTTCATATTCAAAAGACACTAAATAATACAATATTTGGGAATATTTTGGTGTAATTTATTTCTTCTTATTCAAAAGTAATGTATTGTGCATGTACATCAGGCTTAAGTCTCTATAGTTTGTATCAGAGTGAAGGATTAATTAATCTTTGAAACCTATGATGCGAAAACATTTTTTAAATCTATAGAGATATTTCAATGTATATATATTAGGATTTACTAGGGATAATTGAAGGTATAGGTTACAATAATAGTGATTTTTTGTAATCATGAATAACCTATGATTGAACATATTATATCATTGATTGAAATGTTTTATATAATTTACCATACTTATTTATATTTAATATCTGATATGTATTTCACACACATTGATTTATGGTCATAGCGAATTGATAAAAACATGATAGATCATAGTTAACAATGAATGTTATTGATATGGAATGTTTGGGAATTTCAAAAATCGATTTCCTAAGTGGAAACCTCATAATGAGTATCATGATGTTTTTACATGTATTTGTTATAAAGTTGAGAATTAAGATATTTTAAAAAACACGTGAAAGGGATGGGATGTTCTATCATTATTTTTTACTATAAAACTAAGAATAATACAGAGATTAAGGTTGAGTAACCGAAATATATGAATCATATTTTACCAAAGAATAACATGATACATCATGAGTAATGGTTTAAGAATATTGTTGGTTGGTTGAGGAATATTGGTTCCATAATTGAATGATTATATTAATCATGATACATATATGGGGTTTCAGTATATGATTTTCATTAATGATTAAAAAGCATATGTTGAGTTGTTCATAAAAACAACAAAATTTATATAAGGGTATGATCATATAATTGCAGAACACAAGATGAAGGTAAAGATAACCCTTAATATATACTTGATGATAATATATTGATGTTTGGATAATTTAATTTTGGATATGAATATGTAAATTGGATGCTAATAATATCTTTGGAAGTAATTATGGATTTTTTTTCAATGGAATTATGATATAATGGATAAATTATTCATATTTTTGGGACATAAGAAATATATCCTATATGGTTTTGAAAAAAGAAACATGCATGTTTTCAATAACGATGTATTTGATAATTATGGTTATTACCAAGGCTCAATATAATAAATGATGAAAGTGATACGATGGTTTTAAAAACACCACTAAGAGGTACCTTATGATATATGGGAGTTAAATGTTATGCTGAGTTAGTGTATGCCTTTCTAATGTTCTGTATTTTCCATTTTCAGATGGATTATAAAGTTCTACATTTATGGAAATAATATGTTAAACCGTAGATAATGTTTTTTATATTAACGTATAACCTTATTATAGGTGGACATATTCATATTTGATAAATTGTTTGAAATAATTATTTTTGATAAAGTCTAATAGAATAAACATTCATTCTATTAATGGATATCATGATCTATTAATGCATCAGGAAGGTCAATTTCAACTCCATTTCTTAGAATAATTAATGATGTGGAAAATTATCATGGCCCAAAGAAAGGATGAGATTATATATAATCGGTCATGTAATTCTTTTCATTATTCAACATAATGGAATTAATATTAAACCCAAAAATGTTTCCCTAGTACCTTCATTTTTGATGAATCGAATGGCCTATAAAATCATTTCAAATGTATGTCTTTCAAATTGTTAGAATTCTCCTAACCTTATTACCTATAACCCTCCATCAGAACATGGTGGTTACATTTCACTTAATATCCATGTTTCACATTCCACCAATATTCTCATATGTTGAAACCTTATAATGAGTGACATTGGGTTATCATTATGTATCTCAAATTCCTTTTTAAAAGTAAGATTTAATATATATTTTTTAAAATTTAGTATTCTATAACAGAACTTTTAAAATGTTATTCATTTAACAATCTAGATAATTTTTAAGGGTGAAATAAATTTTAAGGGGGTAGGATATAATACCCTAATATTTTTCTGAGATATAAATTTTAATTTCACTAATGTGTTCTATTATACGCTTCACAATGGTATACTGTAACTACATGCCACACTGACATAGCTAACGATATACCCAACACTATTGATTGCATATTATACATATATTTTCAAGTTATTTTGATATAATTTTTTTCCCACATGACAGATATTATGTGCACAATTAAATATTATTCTCTAACATTATAAAAATTTCATTATAATTATTGGTTTGAAAAATATTAAATTTCTTGGTCATAGCTATTTAATTGAAAATAAGAGAATTTATAAAATTATAAAATATATTTTTATTGATTTTATTAATTTAATAAATAATGATTATATTCAATTTAATGTTTAAATTTCATCTTATATGTTTCCTTAACATTAAATAAGAAGTACTTTTTAAAAAATGCATATTTATTCATTTCGATGGAAGTACCATTTTAAATATAGTATTTAAAACATTTATATATTATTTTTTAAAATATAATCATATTATTTGGGATTTTAATTTGAATATTTAATTTTAATTATTGTTTAAAATTTTTCTGATAGGTTTTAATTTTTCATGAATAGTGAAACTATATAAAATTTATTCGAAATCAAATTTTTTCATCTAAATAATTAATGTTGATAAAATATATTAATTAATTATTCAAAGTAGAAATATAATATATTTTTATCATTTAATATAATTTTGGTCATTATAATTAATTTTACAATGAATTTTTATATAAAACTGCTTCAATGTTTTGCGATGTTTTGACATCAAAAAACCTATTTTTATGACAAAGAGATTAAATTAAAATTAAATATTGTATCTTCTATGTTTTGAATTCAGAAAAATGGATTCCATATTTTTAATCATCAGTTCCAAATTATTTAAATTTAATTATTTTATTTTTGGGAATTTTGAATAGTAACTTCAATATTTTTTATCAATATTGTAAAAACGTAAATAAGGTAATTATGGGATAAAATGATATTATAAAATTACCTAAAAACATGTCAAAATATCATTAGATAGTGTGTTTAAACCTAAATCATCCATAGGTAAATATGGTTTCCTTTAGAATCTATTTGGGGAGATTAACCAGTTTAATATATTTTATTTAATGAAAAGATAAATATGTCTTACTCAAATTTTTATAACTATATAATTTTTAATATAATGTTATATTGAAGATAAATTTGAATATAAATACTCATTTTCAATAAGATATGTTTCTATTTATAATTGTAATGTATTTTTGATTTACTTTGAAATAAATATATACCTTTATATATTATACATTAATAATGTAGAAATTATTTAATTCACGAGAAATCAATAAAATTATTTTTAGTAAAATGATAATAATCATTAAAAGACAATAACACTTTTCCATATCGTATTAGACAAATATATATCAACTATAAGCATACATGTTAATTTTATTGACCATTTTGGGCATATGTAAAGGATGAAGACACATAAATTATTTTATTTTGAATGATGTTATTGTTTTCACATTAATGATTAAATAAATACAACATTTTTAATTTAGGATTTTTTAGAATTTATATTCACCTAAAAATAATAATCATCAAATATATAAGATTCATTTTCATTATTGACTTTATTTACAATTTTTCTCAACGAAATAAATGTAGGAAATAATTATACAACGCGAATGTAGTAATTATTTTGTTAATGAAAATACCAAATTAATGTTATAAAAAATATAAAATTAAATACAATTTGGGATTATTAATATATAACAAAAATCTTATAGATGACCTTGAACCCATAATAATATATTAAATATCTTTTCAAGGATAAAAACTTATATTGATATTTTTAAAAATCATTTATTTGAAATTTGTCAAAATTAACACCATTGAATGTTTATAACAATTATATATTATTAAATTATTATAAAATCATAAAAATTTACAAAAAATATATAATAATAATTATATAATATAAATTTTTTTATAATACTCATCTATGTTCTAATTGACATCATATAGGTAAAAATTACACTATTTTAAGATTTAATAATATGTTAATTCAGTTAAAATTAAAATAGAATACCAAAGGGTTAATTAAAATGATAAGGATTAAATTTTTAGAAATACATTTTTTATATTTATATTCTATTGGAAGTATAACCTTTTATAATTATATATATTAATTAATGTTATTTTTGTGCAATTTTTATTTAGATAGATTTTATTATAATTTAATATTTTCAGAGATTCCAAATGTTCCCCTGACCTCAATTATATAAGGGAACCTCCCCATCACATCACAACATAAACATGAGACTAAATGTGCATCCAAAACATTATTATTTACCGTATAAACATAATTATTCTCCTTATATAAGTTATGGTATTCTCAAAAGGCCAACCATATTGTTTTGAAGAGGATATCTAGAGGGAGCTCGCCTAAGAAGAGGTAATCATTTTTACCGACACTCTCAATATCATTTCATTTTATACATCGTCATATATTGTGGTTTACATTATTAAGTATTTAATACAATGTCACCTATATGAAATGATTTTACTATTGTTATGTAAAAACCTTATTCACATTCTATCCAACCTACAAAAAAACTAAATCACCTCACGTGAGTATGTACGTCTTAATGTCTCCACATTGTGGTGTAGTTTGTTTTCATCACAACCATACATTGAGGGGTATAATGATTTAAATAATTAATAATTTATTATAAAATGATATCAATTCTGAAATAAATTATATACCATTCTATTCATTACCATTTCAAAATTATTTGAATGATATCACTCTTCGTGTGAATGTAAATTCAATCGTTCACGTGATGTGACGCAAAACAATTTAAATGTAAATCACTAAATCATTATTTAATAAAGTATATAATGAATAAATATGATATATATTATGTTAATATAATTTTTTAATGATATAAATATGAACTAATAAGGATAACTAGAACTAATTCGACAAAGAATCCATAAGAAAATGAAGCAGTTAATACACAAATATCAAGTAAAAATGAAATGTTATTAAAAAAAAGATAAAATGATCACATAAGATATCCTAAAAATGAATATGATTATAGAATAAGAAAATGAAATTATTTAAATCTATATACAAGTGTTTTTGATACACTCATAATATATCATACCTAAAGTAAAGGTTTATTTGGTTTCACTTTTGTTTCTGTGAGACATTTGGCTTATACCGCACCTATATCATTTGAGTGGTTCTTTGGATGCCCATTAATGGTTTTATTATTGATATTATTAATTTTATAATATGAATATTATTTTCATTGTTTTATAAGGAATATTATTTGGAAGATTTTAAATTTGTAAGCAATAATATTTTATTCGCATTATTATCCATGATTTTTTATACATATGTAATTTCAGGCATATATTTATCAACTACATCCATGGATCGAAAATATGTTTTAAAAAATATCCATTATATTATTATATAGTTATTTAAACATATTGTTATGCATTTTTAAATTTTAATTAAATGGTGCATAAGGAATCATTTGTCTGTTTCGTTACGATGTAGTTTTTGACTTTCTAACAAATGTATGAGAATAAGGTTTTCTTTTAACCTAGATGGCTAGAATAAGTTCTTATAAGTTCACAAATCCTTAAATTCATGAATCTTCATTTAAAACATATCATTTGTATTTTGAATGAAACCGTTTTCATTTTAAATTGTCTAGAAATCAGTAAAAAATAAAATTATTCTGAAGAAAAACAATATTTTCCTCGAGAATTATTTTCATGGTTTTTATCAAAATTATTCACCTTCTAACATGATATTATTTAATAAGGATAGGTTTTGAGTATAATATATATAATATTCCATAAGTTTTATTTTGTTTTTTCAATTTATGATATCAATTTATTTTTTCAATGTTGTATTACAATGGAATGATTCTTAAGAATCCCATTTTATTCATTGGGCTATTTTATGTTTAATGATTTATGTTATTATGGAACATTTATGCATGAATTTCAATATGTGATGGGTGGGATATATATCTCCCTCCAAAGAATTCGGTAAAGAATTATACCTCATGAGATATACAGGACTGGAATGTAAATTAAATCTCGATCTATAATACATGGATGTAATGGGAAGTGAACTCTGTTTAGAAATTTACTTTTTATACTATGTTATTCATTGCAATGATCGTTGGATAATATAGAAATTATTTTCTATGCAATTTTGTTTCCAAAAAATTCATGATTTTCCCACTACTATTTAATTATTGTTCATTTTTCCAATATTATTTATGCCTTATGAACATCAATGTTTTATTTCAGGTATCAATATTTTTATATATGTTAAATGTGGTTTGGTCTTAATAATATATTCTCATGTTTTTACATGATAATGTTTATGTTTTTATGATATTTTACTAGTTCAACCTTACTAAGAATTTGAGCTCAACCTTTTCATATTTCTTCTTTTTCTTGTGATATAAAGAATGGATTTATGTTTAAAAAATGGAGAATATATTTATAGGATATGTTGAAGATATTTCAATAGGTTTGTATAATGTATTCCTAGTTTCTTAACTCACTAAACTAATACAATATTTGGGGTTCTTTTTTGAAACGTATTAATTAATCCACAAAATAAATATAATGTATATATACCACAATCATGGGTCATAATATAAATAAATATTTTCTTTTGATGATTTTAAATTTTATGAGGCAAATAGTTCGACTGATTATAGTGTAGTAAGGAATTCCTTAACATAATTTGCATTCATTGCATTAAACATTAATTGCATTGATTATGTCCTACTAGGGTTATGAACAAAAATTCTATTGACTTTATATTTTTATTTCAGATGTCTTATTTGGATCAATAGTGAAAACATTAAATTTATTATTTTGATTAATGATATGATCCTCTTAGGAGAAATCATATCAATTTTATTTTTTATGATATATTTTTTATGGACCTATTTTATTTTGAATGGTGTATATAATAAATCGTTGATTTATGATAATCAATCCCTGAATATTAATTTAAATTTATAAAATTCTGTTATCATGGGCATGATTATTATCGAATATTTATATAATTTATACATATAGCATTTACATTAAATGTAATTTTAATTGAGGTAATATTGATAAATTTTTATCCTCAAATAAATATAGATATTTTGAATAATTAAATCTATGTATGATGAATAATTTGGACATTATTTAATGGGTGGAGACAAAATATAAATATCCCTTAAATGCATCGATGGGTCTCATGAAACAAATCAGTCAATGAAAAACCATATTTATTGTTTCTATGCAGAATTAGATGGGTTTCTACCCATATAAATGAAATGCCATTTTTATGGTCATTATGGAAGTGGATCATGTTCCAAATAAATTAATTCTAAAAATTAATAATTTATTTATTTTAGTATTATGTTATTACAATTCCTAATATATTTAATATCATAAAATATGTGGATGCATTTTTATTCTCATCTTATAGATTAAATGGCTTGTGTTTTTATGTAATTTACTATTAAATTTTGATTATGATTTTTGGATTATTCGTCATTTATTCTGGAATAGTGATTTCAATATATGTATCCCTGAAGGTTCATTTGAAGTCACCCTTTTATTTATTTTCCTTCAATGGGATATGAAGATTAAATATTTGAATTTGTGATAGAGATATAGTTTATTTTCATTTTATCAGTTATTTGTTTGATTACGAATGTAATTAAAAACCCATGTAAGTATATAAATATTAAATAAAACTAAAATAATTAATATTTTTTTATGTAATCTCTTGTATCAAAGGCCATTATAATAAAATAATATCCAACTCTGGGATACTAGGGTCGGGGTAATTATAGTATGGATCCCCTTATTGAAAATGATGTTTTCTAAAAAAATATTCCAATGAAAGAATTCCATACGAAGGAATACTACAAGTAGATATCGTGTATTGTTATAAGATAACACAATCAAATATAATATATATTTATTTGGAAAATGGTTAATATATTGTTATTGATTATTTTATTATTAAAATGGATTCACTATTATTGTATTTTATTTAATGAATGAGGAAAATTTCTGAATTTCTAATAATATTCCACATATATATCTTTATAATTATAAATTCATTAATAATGGGTAAGTGGTTTATGAATCATTTTTTGGATGTTTTAATTATTTTTTGTTTTATTATTATTATTGAGTTTTTTGTTGTTGTTATTGTTATTATTATTATTGTAATCATTTCAATAACACTTTAGTATTTTAATTCCATCACGGAGAAGACATTAATGTGGTATATGGTTCAATTCTATGAATTTTATAATTAAGTAATTATTTTGGGGTGGTATACCCTAACATTATGAATATTGAATTTTATAATAACCAAAATAAAAAATAAAAGCTGATGGGGGTGGAAATTCAACTATTTATGTGTGAAAAAGGGGATAACAGATAAAAGGGATTGTCAATGATTACCTCAAATTCAGCTAAAGTGATTATTTATATAGCCAGATTATTCAAAAATATTTCATAGAGATGCTTAAATGAATATAAGTTAGAGAAATTATATTTAATCTCCTACAACATGTGTTATGTAAATTCTCTATATATTAGGGATGAAAATGGAATACGATATATTGAAAGACTAGAATCAATGTTTGAATGTCCCTTCATTAAATCATATTCATATTTATAATGGAATATTGTGTAATTTATGTTCTTTTAAGGACTCAAAATATATTGATCAGCTATGATGACATAGGATACAATATTAAATGAGTACTTTGGATATTAATTTCTAAACTAATGTCTTGGGTTGGTATAAATTATAGTTTCTTTATTAATTTGGCATGTAAGTGTTATCTTTAATAAGTTCATTAAATAACTCTTTTGAGATGGAGTAGTTATGTTTAATTGGGACCTTTATATGTGCATTTTTTTATTTTAATTTTTTTTATTCCAAACACTTTTAATATGTAAATTTATCAATCGATTTTTTATCGAATTATTTGTTGTGGCTATATAAAAATCATATTTGTTGTATTTTTATCCACATAATAATTATTTTACAATATTTAAATGATTTCATTTTTTGTTTTAAATAGTATTACCAAGATTATATATAAAAATAATTTTCTTTTGTATCATCCAACCCCTCCACATTTTCCTGAGAAGCGATTCCTGTGCTAATAAGCCTTATGTAGCATCCCGTAGACACAAAAGATTAGAAATAAATTCCAAGCTCCACAGGAACATTTTTGGGATAATTTTTCATTTCAATGATAAAAAACAAAGGCACCATAAACATTAAAAAAATAAACATCAATATGATGTATGATTACAAAATAAAAATCACAAGATAACCAATCCAATTAAATATATTAGAGTACATAACAAATAAAAATACATATTCCAAGAAAATTATAAGTCCAACAAAACTCAAAACACCCATGTGACATAAACCAATAGAACCCAGCATTTTCTTAGCTTCATTTACACATTCCATTCCAATTGTATCAAGAAATGTCACTAAATAAATGAGATACCTTGCCTCTATATGTGTCTTTATATATGAAATTTTAAAAAAAATATCATCCAATTAGGGGGTGAGTCTAAACATATTAGTATTTTACCAAAGACTCCACATCTCACAGAAATATTGGAAAACATTTTTAAAAAATTTATATAAAATAGATTCAATGTTGTTTAAAAAATTCATACCTAAACCATAATTAATTTTCTAGGAAATTTTATAATAATAAAATCATTCTCAATTATTTGGCATACTCCTAATAGTGCATAGACATATACACCATGAATTACCTTGTTAATGTTCTATAATCATGTATGATCTATATTAAATCCATTATTTCAAAACTTGGTGACTAGAAAGAGGTACCCTAATGGTTTTCACTTCATCAATAGGGTCCCACCAATGACCACAATAACACCAAACAGGGATGAAAAATATCAGTTATTTATCATTCTATATAAAATATTCTAATTAATATATTTATTTCAAAATAAACTTACATGAATCAAAAAAAATATTAAATGATAAATCATTGTTTTGATACTATAAAAAATACGGGGTTTTGAAAATTCCATATATTTTTTCTATATTCAAAATCCATAAAAATGTGTTTTAATAATGATTCACGCAATAATTTCACCACAATTTTACTTAAATAGATAAAAAACAAGATATTCATGTTCTATATCATGTAATGATGATAGAGAATCCCCTTATCTCAGTTAGGGCTCCATGACTATAGAAACATAGTATGAATCTCTAGATCCATGAACAAATCTTCTTCTTATTTATCATAAATAAATAAAATATCATCAATATTAACATAAATAAACATATATATACACTTTATGTATTATATCTATCATTTCATGGAGAAGAATAAGAATATATCTAATATTAATGAGGGTAATGATGACATAATGGTGAATTTGGAGCTCTAATACACTTTGATTAGCATAATAATATCTTTTGTATTAAAAAGGATTATACATGATGCTTTTTTTGCTAATTTGATTTTGGATATTACTGGATTTTGACATTAAAATCTTTTTTTTCATAATTTGTAATAGATCCACATTTTTAGGGGATCAAAATATATTCAACATGGATAAGATTTATTGAATTTAAAATCAATTTCCAATTGGGGCGTTCCTCTATCAAAACAGAACCCCTCACAAGTTTGGATAAAATAATTAATCAAAATGTTCTAGCAATATTTGTCACTCTATTACAAGTCACATGGATTCCACTTTGATGTTGAGTAGTTCATAATTTACTTTTCTAACCATGATATTTTCCAAGTCCCACTGTCTTCCCTTGCATAGTATACTAGTGGATGTTCATGGTTTCGTATAGCTTTCAACATACCTTGATCCTCCATAAAAATAATTAAACATCCTTATAAACTCAAAAAACAAAACCAAAAGACATATAGACCTATTATAAATGTATAATGAATCATGTACCATAGTCATTAAGTGATAAAGTATCCCCACAATATCATTATTTTCACCAAAAAGTAAAAAACACATGTTTTCCACAATGTATTCGGGCCACTTCTGTAGCTTTTTTTTCTCTCTCACACATGGTTCATCATAAATCCTACCATGTTTCAATAAAAACCATGTAAGAACACCAATTTTCCTAAACAATATATTATAATTTCAAAAAAATACCAAAACATGAATAAACATAACATCAATTTTTTCATTTTGATCCCATAATATAACATGGTTAGGATCATGTTTTTATTTTTTCAACTGACATAAAGGAAACGTGTTGCTCACTAAAATCAAACAATGAAGAAAATAAAACTGATATCCCACCTAACTACCTCTTTATTGTATCAAAACATTACTATCTAACAAGGATACTATTGGACTTTATATCTAAAATGATGAGGCACATTTCTTGAAATGATTATCAACAAAACATTATCACTTTACCCAAATTAAAGAGGTCAATAAATATGATATCCATATTATTTATGATGACTTGGATTCCTCTCCATCCCTTTTTCGGATCCCTAGAGTATTCTAGGTTTTCTCATGAACCAGGATTGGACCAATTAGTGATGGTTCGCCTATTTCAACCCAATATAATAGTGTATTATAAGGAAACCCATTAATGATTTAATAGGAACCATTATTATTGAGGCATAATAACATTTATTGCATGATAACTCTACTAATAGTAAATTATTCTCCCATAAGACACCAAAATACAATAAAATATCATTTACTATGTCTTATAATGTTTTGAATGTCCAAAAAAACCATCATTAAATTATAGGATGCAATGTCGTGATCTTATTTATTTGGGTTCCATAAGAATGTTGTACGTATTTCCATGAACAAAACATAAACCTGGGATCATTGTCTAATATTATCAAAATATAATTCTATCTATATTGACAGTTTCCCAAATATAGTGATCTTAAATTTCATCCATTAAATAAGAATCAATAATTAGGGTAAATTAAGATTAATTTTTAGCTGAGAAACTCTCACCCATATGTAATCATATTTCTGAACATTCCTCACTGGACTAATTACAAAACCAATGTCAATACACTCCAATTCCCGCATGGGGACTGGTAAGTATTACAACATACTAGAGGCCATTGATGCTCTACCTTGAAAAACATAATGGTGATGCATCTCGTCACATAATATTATATTGTAATTTTCATTGAACCAAAACAAAATGGTGATTTCAAATAATTTTACATAATTTACATTCATAGATGAATATACAGTATTGATTTTTTTCTGCCTCAAAAAAATTTATTGGTTTGCCAATGTTATTACCATATAATATATAAAACAAAAAATTGAACACCCAACTATCATCAAATCCTAGATGGTATCTTCACCACTATGTTTTTATTATTTGTAACATGATTGGTATTAGATATCTAAGAATTTATGACATTCTTAATCAAATATGGTATCACATTAACTATAAATTAAATGCAACATCACCTTATTATGTGAAATTTATATGAATATACCCTATGACCAACATTTAATACACTGGTATTATGTTCCTTTTACATTGTGGGATTATGAATTCATTCAAATTGTATCTACAATGAGTTCCCCTCACTCCACTTATACAAATAATGGAAATAATAAATCTATATATACCCCATCCATTCTCATTACCGTATATTTGATTCTTGTTTTTAGAAAATATGTTTCAATCTCATATGATCTATAAAAAATTGAATATATCAACAGATTAGTAATGAGTCAATGTTATTAATTATGGGACAAAATCGTCTAGTTATAATACTGGTGTTGGTTAGTTCTTCACAATAATCAATAAATGATATGATACATAAGAAACAACATGATCACCCTACAAGGGAACACAACCCATCCCAGATCTTAATGCATCACAATAATCTACATATCCAAGTACCAACAATATATATGCGAGGACGGGAACTGATGTAAGTATATTATTATGTTCTTGAAAAGAATTTATCGTATTCATAATTCGTTTGGAAAGGTAGACATTTCCACATCAAATTTTTTATTTTTTAGGCCAATTGTGTAAAATCATGTACATGATGTATGTACTATCCCACTAAGACATGGATATTATATATATAAAATATATTCATTAGTGGTGTCAAATAGATAAAAGCCTTTATACATTTATGATCTATATAACTCATTTTTTAGAAATTACATATCCATGAAAACAAAACAATTATATCCTGAATTCAAACCTTTATGACATAGCATAATGGAAATGATCCCACATGATACCCAAAATTATATTTATGTGTAGGCCATTATCATATTTTTCTGGAATACACCATTACATCATAAAAAACTACCTCAATATAATCCATATACCACTGAAAATTTTGATCAATTAATGATATAGTTGGGGTTGGTTCATTCATATAGTTAAAAAGTATAACGAAAAATTTATAATGACATATATTCATCTAAATCAATTTTTTAGAATACGATCTCTCTATACATTATGCTATTGATACCATATAAAATAATAATCATAGGTAACCACTTAGAAACTCTCAATTGAAAAAGTAAATCATTATTTATTTTATGTTGATGTTGATTCATTATTGTATCTTTCTTAGGTATTTGGTAATCCACAGAGAACCTAATAGTTTCATCCACCAGTATCACAAAATTTAAATGGTCTTCCTATAGAGACAAACATAGTAGAATGAATATATCATATTATACACCTTACTATAGATCATCAAAATCCCTCAATTTCTTTGGTTATGTCCCCTAAAATATTTTAAATTAGAATAGTTCCTAGATAAGGGTCTACTGTAAAATTTTCTTATCATTATTTTGGAGACATCAAGATGCTTTAGGCAAAAAAAATATATTTGTTTACAATAGTTGTAAAACCATTATTACCAATCACATCTATAGATTACAGTTTCAGTTCTACTGACAGATATGAGATTGTTCCATCCATATTTTCTAAAATTCCTTCTCAGATAGACTTTACATCCCAATATCCTCTATGTATATACATGGTTCCAACGGATGAAGTGAAACTAAACTTTGGTACATGAGATATGAGATACATTTTGAACAATGGAAATCAATCCATTCCCAAAATCTATTAATTTATATCAATCTCAATTATTGATAATTAAAAATAAACTCATTATGATTGATTGTAATATAACATTCATTACACTTAATGGCTCAAATTTTGTATTTCCACAATGATTTTGACGTTCAAACACATAAAGAATCATCTCTACAAGAAAAACCATATGATCAAAATAATTAGAAGAAAAAAATTACCAGGATGCACCAACATCTAAAAATTTATTCATAATGATTGAATTAAAATTAATCATACCTCTCACCATAGAAGGACCAAATTGATCATCAATGGTCACTTTCTCAACTTCATACTTTAACTTGATATTCTTTTCACTTTGTTATCTAAAAGATATTGTACTATTTCTGACATCATAGTGATCATAAAATAACCGTGTCACAATTATTTGTATTGATATAAATTATTCTATTGTATTCATTATGACTATAAATATGTCATTCAGGAATCGTGATAAGTTTCTCTTCATGATGAACTTGGAGAATTGTGATAATATCAATAAAAATGTCCTCTATGGGTGCAATTGTAAAATTATATATGTCAGTATACATGATATCAATTCATATGGTCAAATGATAAACATTGGAAAAATCAGGAAGTATTTTTTGGTTGATCAGTAATGTTTACGAATCCCATAGTTTAATTCTGAAGTGTCCCACCACTATAGAAATAGTTTTCCCTATTCATCTTATTCCAGGCATTAGAGGTCACACCTACTCCAACAGGAATGTAAATGATTGAATAAAAAATATTTCTATTGATATCACTTCCTTACTTGATTTATATATTAATTTTTATAATATAATACATTACAAAAATAATGGGAATCATTGACAATATTTCCCCTCAACCCCACCTAAATAAATATGGTCCATATAGATCACACATTCATAAAATGACAGGGAAAAGTGGACTGAATTCATAAACATTGTTTTAAACTATATCACAAATAGATTATAAAAAATTTATTTATAAATTTCCATTATATTACCAATTTGAATGATCATTATGTTTTAATTTCTTATTAAACAATTACTAAATATAATCTAATATCATTCAATTGTAAAATGTTGCTTCAACTACTTATTCTAACTATTCCATGCCAAATCACCCGGCATAAACCTTTAAAACATTACATTTCATTATATTGGAGATCCAAGGAATTAGAATATCTGATTAATTTGATTCAACAAGACCTATTTTTTGTAAAGAATGTACCTAAATATTGGGTGTATTCTACATTTGGACCAAAATTGAATTGTCCACTTTCTCAATATCATCATTCAAATTACTGGTATCAATATCATATATAGAATAGTCAATTATGTTGTTTATATTTTGGTCCACCTATGGCTCACGTGTAACAAAATTTCTAGCATCTTCCTCTGATTAATTTCTATGATGCCTACCTGGTTCCATTCACTACAACCAGAACATAAATTAGATTAGTCTCTTATTTTTAACTAATGTATAAAAACCATGTTTTAAACGTTAAATAATCCTATTTAAATTCAATAATTCACTTTTTGGGTCTTTTCAGGTTCAGATCAGAAGATAATTTGGCTATAACTATTACATAAAAAAATAGAAATACAAAGTGGAAACTTCCAATAGTATATGATTATTTCATAACATAAAAAGATCTAAAAAAGAATAGGTTTTATATTTATTAGTAATTATCATAACTTTCCCTTGATTTACTACATGAATTTATTATCACATTAATAATATGAAAATATTTAAAAACTTTTTATGATCACACAATGGTCAGTATGGGAAATAAAATAATGAAACACATTAGTCTAGGTAAAACATGACAACACATTCTACTTTCCATAAGGCAATGATGCAAAAAAATTTCACATGAATAACACTCATTATTTTTTCTCATTAAAATACACTAAAACCAATAAATAGAAATTAAAACTTTGTTAAGTGACATATTTCATCTTATACATAAAACCCTTTCATGCATCTTATAATTGGAATTATTATATTTTTGACATCAATATTTGAGATCTACGGGGATCAAACTTCATATATATTATATCGACCTCACCCATGAGCTATAATGGGGCTCAACCCATTGTATAAGCTAAACTGGGAACACTCATGGCCTATAACGAGGTTCAAACCTTTGTATAAGCTATATCAGGCTGTCCCATTTTATATAATGCTCATGTACCATTTCATGAATAAAACAAGTTCATCATAAAACCCTTTTTTGAATGATGCTTATAATCCCTTATGAAAAAAATTTCCATATAAAAATACAATTTTCATTTGTGAACCTATTTTCTATACATTGAAAACCATAAAATATAAAAATGTATTTATTTAAATTTAAAAATAATTTAATTCTTATAGAGGAAACGAAATATAAAATAATTTTTACGGCATTAGAGAAGACATTGTATCCATATACGTTAAAAGAATATTTCTTTTTTGGTTTTGTAATGAATGTAAAATGATTCATATAAAAATAATCATTCTGAAAACTCTAAATTAAAATAAATATTGAAAAAAAAATCTTATATATTCTTTTTATCCCAATATAAGAAATATTTAAATTAATATCATGAAAAAAAACTTTTGATATTTAAATTGTTAAATGATCAATGTGTCGCATACCACATTGTACATTTAAATATTTATCCAAATGATATAATAAAAAATTATTAAAGATAAAATAAGGATATTAAATTTTATAGTGGCTCTATATACACCCTATAAAATAAAAAATGTGCATATTATCAAGAAATGACACAATTAAAAGAGATTTATATGAAGTTCGTTACCATGATTTTTAAATGTCATATTCATTATTTAATTCACTGAAAAATAAACATGGGTTTAATTTACACATTATTTAGAACCTTTTTAATGTTTATTATTCATTTTATTTAACTTAATACCATGTTATAGTGATTAATAAATTATTTGAGTTCATATCAGATGTTTTATTGATGTTCAGTATTTGAGTAAAATTTGAACATGTCTTGATGCTAATTATACTTGTGGTCATAATATCATTGTATCTATAATATTATTCATGATATAAATATCACATACATATAATATATATGTATTTTATAATAGTACATATCATTTATAGATATGAAATGAAATCCACCATTCATGGAGACGATAGGCTGTATGTACATATGAACGTCACCTTCATTTTTTTCATTTTAGTGAAATTAAAACTAAATGATTAATAGGTATATTATAATACCAATATAATATCTATGTCATATATGTTACATAATTTGCTTAACTGCATCCTTTATAAGTTCCATATATGGAATTAACGAGTCATATCACATTGAGTGAATGTAAATCCACACTTCCTAAAATAAAATTAACGTTTTTACACATTACTGAAAGAATAAAAGTATGTTGTAAATAAAAAATCATAAGAATATAAAAAATATAAATAAAATATATATCATATATAAATAAATTTCCATAGTAATGTCAACCATGAGAGCTGGTAGGATAAAATTGACCAATCATCATTTTGGGAGGCATTAGTACATCTTACATAGAAACAATCTATCCATACCAATTAGATGGAGGTTTGATAAAGTGTAGATCAATTAATTCTCAAAAAATCATCCCAGTATATTTAAAATATTGTTGTTGTAATTTATTCAAATATCAATTAGAGTATACAGAGTGTATAAGAAAAATAAAGGAAATGATATTGAGATAGGACACTACTTATAAATCAGGTAACTCTATTTGATTTGAGCCAAAAGGCATTATTGTAATTACTTCATCCCAATTTAATGCTTATATGATTAAATTATGAATCTTGTGAGATGATATGAGTATAATTTTCATTAGACATGGGGCTTGAGAGGTGTGTGTAAGTGTGCAAAGGTGGTGGTATTTTATAAGAGGGTTCACATTAGGAATGTCTTGAAATATTATTTTTTTATAAATTTAATTTCAAATTATAATATTTTAAAAGTGATTAATTTCAAGGATAATATGAAAATGGTTTGAAATACTCTCAACTAATATATTTTAAACTCATTTAGGTCATAAAATTAACCTTATCTTTTAGCTTTAACCCATAGTTATAATCATTACTTCTTTCCATGTCTTCTTCTATTATCAATATATATGGTTACTATAGTTACAATAAAATGTCAATTGAATGAAAAAAGGATCATTATTGAAAATTTTAACATTATATTTTTCAATTGGACAAATTTTAGAATTTTAGAACAATTATATCATTTCATAAAATTGTATTTGTTTTAAAAACCCATTTAGGTCAATTTTGACACTATTTATACATTGATTTTTGAAAATGTCATAAAAACTGGATTCCTTTGAACCTTTGAAATACACTCATCCTTAACATGATGATGTAATTCCAGAAAATTTTCGATGGCATAAAAATATTCAAAATTAAATTTATCTTAATAATAATAATATAATCTATTTAAATATTTCATTAATATGTTAATCATTAAATCACCAATAATCCATAAATACATGTATTTATATAATGTATAAAAATTATAAATAAAATACATTAATGTAGGAAATATTCTTATCTAACTAATTACTATTTATAGTCATAATTATCTGTTATATAAACAAATTTTAAAAAAATAGTGAAAGATTCATTTTTATGTTATATTTCTCTTTAATTTATCTTAGTTATTATAACTTGTCATTTTCCCACTAATGTGACTCTCATGTCCAAAAGATCATCATAAGATTTTTTTAGGACACCCATGACTCAGAAAATAATATTAGGAAACATGTACGTGAAATTTTATAATTTTATAATATTACTTTTACACTTTTTTACCTAATTTACACATTAACATTGATAAATTAATATAATTACTGATGTTACTATTCAATATGTCAAAAAATAATAAGGTACATATTTAAACAATTATTCTGTTCTGATTCCAAATATGGAATCCATTTTTTCCATATTAAATACCCTGAAATTTATGTAATTAATTTAAAATTAAATCTCTTTATCAAAAAAAGAAGGAGGGTTTTACAAAAGTAAAAACTTTCAAAATATTGACATGTTTTTATGTCCTTCAATGTGAAATTAAATACAATGAAAAATATTTTATTAAATGATAAAAACATAATCCAATTAATCATTCAAGGAAAACAAAACTAAAATATACCTATACAAAATAATTTTACAAAAAGTCTATTTGGAATTAAAATCCAGTATTTATTACTATTCATTCATTATTGTATTTTATCAGAAAAATAAAACAATTTCTATGAAATGAAATTCATATTTTCCAATTTTAAATAATTAGTTTATTTTATCAATTTGAACATATAAATTTGACAAAAAACTATTTCTAAATATAGATCACCATCAAAAGGAGGTAAAATGACCTTTTAAAAATATTGGATTATTTTATGCTTAAAATTGGATTCATTCCCATTTTAATAGTCTAAAATAAATTGGATAAATGTAAAAACATTTAAAAAATATGTAAAATAATAATATAAATAATTATGTTTATTCCTTCTGAAACAATGGCTAGGAGTTAAATACCATGTAAAATAATTTTATTATTGATGTATTATTTTATATAATAACTTATAGTTGTGTGCAACGTAATATTACAGAGAACCCTATTATTAATTTTCAGTTATGCTATCATATGTGATGTCCCTTTTGAACTAAAATTTATATCAAATTCAAAAATATTAATATATATGATGATGTATTAAACTATAAATACCTAGGATGTTACATAATCACCCCTTTTAGAAATTGTGTCCTCGAAATAATTAAATTGGGATTGAAATTTTAATTGAAAATACCGCATTATAAAAAGAGTTAAAAAATCATAAATTAAAAGAATTATAGATATGTACAAAGGTCACCTGAGATAATACATATGTGGATTCTAAGTAGAAAAACCTTGATACGGAAAAAACAAACCATATGCTTCTAATGTAGAATTATAGAAACATGATTAGAAAAAAGATAATAATAAAAAAACCACCAACATTTGATGGGTTTAACAGACATCGATTTTACAGTATGAAGATTAAATGATAATTTTTTTTAAGATCCTTTTCATAATGATGTGGATTTTATTTATGAGATTGACTATGAACAAAAGGGAAAAAATTATTTGATGTATTTCTATTTCTTAATAAAAATTTAATCCTCATAATATTGCAATAATATGATTTTCATCCCTTAGAATAACCATAGGTATAAAAGATCACAAAACCCATAAAGGATATCAATATTTTAAAACTGATTTCCAAAATTAAAGTCATACTTAAACATTATAAAAAGACATATATAATCATAACCCCACAAAAAATCTCATCGAAATGTCATTAATAACATATTATAACCTCACATAAAACCTCATAAGGTGTGTATAAAACCATGAACATATGGTTATCCATCAAAAAATACCATGATCTCATATGATTCCATCACCACACCAGATGTGTCAACGTCTTCTATAGTAGTAGCAAAGGATTTTACCAAAATATCTTGTTATCGAACATATTGATTTCCTCCCTGTGTAATTAACTTCGGACACATATTTTAATATTGTACCAACTCATTGTAGATACAGAATCTTATTATAGATGGGATATATTTTATCTCATTTTTGGACTGTTTAAGTCCCATTTTTGTGGTCATGAACATTTTCACCCAGTGTACACCACCAGTATGACATTCTAGACCATGACATGCATTCCCCAAAATGTATTTTAGTACACGTTGAATAGTATTAAGGAATATCTCCAAAATTAAATGATAGATTCTTCTCCATTTCTAAGATCCATGAACATTTCATACACATATCATCACATGAAGCATATGACTCAGAAAAAACTATTTCAACTTTATCATCATAATAAGATGCTTTTATATAACATTTAAATTATTGGTAGTCCAATGATTTTCATATCCTTGGATTAAATCCTGAGTAAAATCAATTATTTTTACATTCAATGTCCTGAATAAAATCTAGAGCATACGTGGATGATCATGTGATGTTTTCTTCATATGTGGAAACTATATAATCACCCATTTTTTTTAATTCCAATAATTTTTTCTCCTTCCTAAACTGAACAAATTAATAAATATTTATCGATGAAAATATCCTTAAATTAATTCAATTGTATGGAATCAATATCCTTTTTCTCTCTAGTATTATTATCTAATGACTACCATCAATCAGATTCATATTCAAAATGATAGGTGTTAATATGTACCATTAGATGTTCCAAACGTCCCATGACATTAAATATAATCTCCAAGAAATTGATCCACCCCTGAACTACCAGTGGGTCATATTATTGATTTAATTACTATGGATATTGCCTAATAAAATGTTACACTATTTAAATATTCATATTATGATTTATTGGGATGATCTCAGGCTTGGATACAACTTCCATTTACAACATTAGTCGACACCTCCATCACTGAAACAAACAATTTTGTTCCAATTCTCACAACCTTATGTTGATGATTTTAATGTTTTTTTCCATCTCGATTCTATCCCATTATAGAATTCCTATTTCCTATATGGAAAACCATTATAAACATACATAGTTTAAATAAAGATGTGATGTAATCATAAAATGTTACATCATTTCATCTTACAATTATAGAAAAATCCTCTCAAGGAAAGTAATTATCATGATCCTAACTATAATAGTTATCTAAACCAACCTTTGATAAAAAATATAAGGCCCCATACTTAAACAATAAATAATTTTTAGTTAATTCATGAATTAAACATGGGGATCTTTTCATGCTTAGAGCATTAAAAAATTCATAGACAAATATTTCATAAAAAAACCAAAATACAATGTGGACACTTCCAACATTATATTTTTCTTATTTAAAATAAAACATTCTAAAAAGATACATGGATTCCTTTCATGTTTAATCTCAATAAATTTTCATTGATTCCATCTATGACTCAATTCTCCCTTAAATAATGTGAAACCATTTGAAAACATTTTATACGCACAGAAATCATAGTAAGGGACGAAAAAAATAAAGGAAAAAAATTATTTTGGTAAAAAATGGATAACCCATTCAATGATCTTTGAGCTGATCAATCAATACATGTTCACATGAATAAGAAATTCACTTAATTCTCAATGATAGACACTAAAACCAATAGAAAGAAATTAAAAATCATTTATGTTACATCTAACATCATATACATAATACTAATTCAATAATAATATTATTATAATAACCATATGGTTGAAATAGAAATTCCAGATCTATAGTGGGGACACCACTTCATATAAGCTATATCGAGCTACCACTTTTCCTATAATAGAGATCAACCATTAGTTTAAGTTGTGTCGGTCACACTCATGTGCTATAATGGGGCTCATCTCTTCATATAAGCTTTATCTGGCTCACCTTTGAGCTATAATAGGGCTCAACCTATTGTACATGCTATATCAAACTCACTATATTCATTTCATTTTTATGTTCCATTTCATGAATAAAACACATTTTTCACAAAACCACTTTTTTGGAAACATCTTCTAATCACAAATGAAATTCATTTCAATATAAAATAAATATCATTTACATTTAAGAACCAATTTTATATTCCACGTCACCAAATAATTTAATTATGGATTTATTTTCATTTTTGATGACATTAAGGAATATAATTGAATCCAAATATAAAACAATAGTTACATTAGTGGGGAAGTCGTTATCACCTTATGCATTAAAAAACATTCTTTTTGTTATTTAATAACAAAATTAAAAATATTCCCTTAAAAAATTCCTTATTAAAAAATAGAATGAAATTCAATATTGAAAAAATAATTTCCTATATATTCCTTTTATGAACATATAAAAAATTATTTAATTTATTGTCATGAATAAAATGATTGGTAACAAAATATTTAAATGATCCAGGTGCCCAACATCACATATAAAATTTTAATTCTAATCACAATGATTAAATTAATAAAATTATTATAGATAATATATGGATATAGATAGTCATAATGGTTTTATATACACCTTATAATATAATAATGATGCATATTGTCACAAATTTTTTGAATGAAAGGATATTTAGATGAAGTCATTTACATTGAGTCTGACGTGTCTCATTCATTATTTAATTTCCTACATAATATATATAGGTTAATTTATACTTCCTTTAGAACCTATTTAAGGTTTATAATTCATTTAATATCATTTATTACAATGTTTTAGATATTTTTCAATTATTTGACTTCATATCGGATGATTTGTTGATGGTCAGTATTTGAGTAAAAAATGAACTTGTTTTGATGCTAATTATCCTTGTGGTAAAAATTAAATTATAATTATAATATTATTCATGATATAAATATCATATATATTCTTTATATATGTAATTTATTATATTCAATATCATTTTGAGACACAAAATGAAATTCATTGTTCATGGAGATAGTAAGTCGTATGTATGCATGAACGCTAATTTCAAAAGTGTAGTCATATTAATTGAAATAAAACTAAATGATAAATATATATATTATAACTATAGAATAATAAATATGATTTATATATTACATAATTTAATTTACTCCATAATTTATGTGTTTTATTTATGAAATGAATGAGTCCTATCACTTTGTGGTGGCGGTATTCCACACTTCCTCAATTGAAATTATCATATTTACACATTACAGAAATTGTGAAGTTATTTTTAAAATAAAAATTACATAAGAAAAGAGAAAATATAAATATAATATATATCATATATAAATAAATTTACAATAAAATTTCCACCATGAGGGGTGGTTGGAGAAAATTTAATAATCGTTGTTTCATGAGGTCGTAGTTCACCATACACTAAAACAATTTGGTTGTATCCATTTAAAGGAGGTGAGTGTAAGTGTAGATAAAATTCTGCTCATAAAATTTCCTAGTATATATAAGATACCGGATTTTTTATCTAATCATATAATAATAAGACAATATGTAATGGAGATGGAAAAACATAGGATATGAGCTTCAGAGAAGACTCTACCTCGTAATCCTGTAACTCATTTTGATACAAGCCAAATAACATTCAAGAATTGACTTCTTCCCAATTTAAGGATTATATAATTAAGGTAGGGATGTTAGGAGATTATTTTATTAGATTTTTAATGATCCTAGTTGATTTATAGGTGTCTATAAGTGGGTATATTTGTTTTCTTTTTATAAGAGGAAGGAGGGTAACTTTTAAGATACTGAAATATTATTTTATTATAAATTGAATTTCAAATTATAATATTTCCAATGTGATAAACAATCAGGGATAAGTTTAGGATGGTTCAAAATCCTATCAATAAATATGTTTTGATATATTTATGTGGAAAAATTACCCTCATCCTTTAGCTCTATCCCTTAGTTAAAAACAGTATCTCTTACCATGTCTTATTATACTTTCTTAATATATAGTTACAATAGTTAATACAAAATTACATGATAACAAAAAGTGGATCATTGATTAAATTTTTAACATTATATATTTCATTTGACCGAATATTTGAATTTTAGGAATACTATATCATTTAGTAAAAATGTTTTTCCTTTAAAAACTCATTTTTGTAAATTTTTACAGTATCTGGAAATTTATTTTTGATAATGTTATAACAACTTAATTCCTTAAAAGAAAAGGCATTAACTCATCCCTCACATGTCAATGTCATACAAAAAATTCTGGGATTTCATCAAAATGTTCAAATTTTTTTTATTTCGATATTTATAAAATCTTTTATTTCAATATTTCATTAATAATATAATCAACACATCAAAATTTTGTCAAAATTATGAATATTTAGTTAGTATATAAAATTTATAAATAAAATATGGTGATGTAAGAATTTTTTTTCTTTATAACAAATATTTATAGTCAGAGTGATTAGTTACGTAAACAACTACTAAATTTTTTTACTAAAAGATGCATGTTTATGTTATATTTCTCTATACATTAAATTAAATATTATAACATGTCATTTTCACACCCATTTGGCCCCCAAAGCAAGAAGTTCATCCTATAGATTGTTTTCATCTCCAATGACTCATAAAATAATATTAAGACATATTTTTTTATAATTTAATATTGTTATAATATTATTTATATCCTTATATAACGAATTTACCCATTATCATTGTTAAATAAAAATATTTATTTACATTTCTATTCAAAATTTCCAAAAATTAAAGGATCATATTTAATAAATATTGACCTTATGATTCTATATATGGAATCCATTTTCCCAAATTCCAAACACATAAATCATAGTTAATATTTTAAAATTAAATCCCATTGCAAAACCAAAAAGTGGATTTTTGTGAAATAAAAAATATCAAAAGAATGATGTGTGTTTATGTCCAATTTCCATGTGAAATTACTTCTAATGAAAAAAACTGAATAAATTTTTTGAAAATATAAAAATTAAAAATTAAACCCTATTAAAAGGAAAATATATCTATATAAATTGATTAGATGAAAATTCATTTTGGAATAAAAATCCAGTATTTTTTACTATTCATTAAAAATGAATTTTATAAAAAAAATACCGATGTTCTACTAAATGAGATTCTGAGTTCCCAAATATAAATAATAAAACTATTTTATTATATAGAACTTATAAATGTGACAAAATTATTTTAAAATCGGTTTCAACAATAAATAGATGTAAAATGGAATTTTAAAAAATATTAGAGTATTAATGGTTAAAATTGGATTCATTGTCAATATGAGCCTCTAAAATTCATTGGATAAATGTAAAAAAATTTCAAAAATATGTAAAATAATAATATAGTTTATTTTGTTCCCACCAATATAATTGATATATGTTATCTACCATTTAATTTAACATTATTATTTATATATTATTTGTTTTGTATAACACAGGGTTGTGTGCAACGTAGGATTTCGTAGAAACTTGTTGTTGCGTATCGGTTATGCTATCATATATAGTGTACCAATTCAAATAAAATTAATATTAAATTAGAATATATTAATAGATAAGATAATTTTTTATTCTATAGATACCTATGATGATAGATTAAGGGTTAGCTATTTATATTTACTTGTTCATCACATGTCTCAAAATATCATTCCACAATTCAACCATCAACAATAATTCATCAATTTCTTAAAATTATAAATCATTTATTTTAAATAAAATAATTTTCACTATTTTATGAAATATATAATTATTTACACTTCATTAACCATATAACTCAAAATGAATAGCATATTAGAAATGTAACCTATTATTATCAATGCATGTAATGAATATATCATCGAATGAGCCCATGATGTTTTTTTGACAATATGTAGAAGTACCTTTGAAAACATGTGTACCCAAAAACTCTGGTAACATGATGATCAACATAAAATTGTTTTCTATTCCTTTCTATGATACATATTTCATCTTCTAATGATCTTATATCCTTGTTAATAGTCGAACATAAGTACTGAATAATAATAATAGAATTTTTCCAAAAAAATATATCATAAAAATCCTGACTGAAACTATTTCCATTTAAAGGGCCTCACAGATTGATATAATTTTTATCATCCATGAAATCCAAATTGGATCTTGAAGGGATGATTGTGATACTAGGAAATTGTTAGGACTAATAGGGGCCTATATTCCCTGAGAGGGGGTGAATCAGGGTATGGATACTCTTTTTAGTAAATTTTTCTTACCCTACTGGATCATGACCTCTTTATTACAAAGTTCACTTTGTTTGCACTTGTGTGTTTATTATGGTCACTTCTTTTATTATTTATCTGATGATAATGGTTTGAATGCAATGTAGGGAAGCAAGCAAGAAGACAACAAGATTTTTTCGTTGTTGACCCTCACCGGGCTACGTCCAAGGAGCATACAACGACGATGTGCCCCTGTTCCAAATCCGCTAAGGCTCTCTGCCAATTTAAAATGATCAGGGTAGATCACTTTTATGACCTATCTCACTTCCATTACAATGTTTAGGGTCAGTTCAATGCTTTCCCAAGGGTCAATCCTTATTTCTCTCTCTCTGAATAACTGTCAGTGGAGAGGATCACCTTCTTCCTCTTCCTTTCCTCACTGCTCCTTAAAGGATTCTATCATAGTTTATAGACCTGTAAGCCTCTTCATTATCACTAATGAATACATCCTCTATTGTATGTGGATGCTATGTTGACGTCTAACTTTCACCCATAGATGAATCTAACTTTGAACCGACGGTACTGGGAAATCTTCCACCTTTCACACAGCCCTAAATCCCTGTCGTGATTCAACCTTACTTGAAGCCCTTCACTAAGTAAGCACACATGTATTGGCATGCAATTCAGAATGGGTGTGCATGCCCACCTCAACCACTTGTGCGATATAAGATTCTGTTACTCCAAACTTGTTCGACGCACACCCTTTTACACCCAAACCAATATTGGCGCACAACCAACAACTTTCACACTACTTAAAAACCGGCGTGCTAGTGTCACAAAATCACTAGCATGACGAAAGCCTCTGTGACTGCAAAATTGAGCGACTCACTTCCTTCTTTATCCAAACCACCTCAGGCATGCAACTATCACTTGGCGCGAAACTGCTACTTGCGCGACCACAAACCACTTGCACGACCACCACATCTTCATGATAGGAGCTCTGATTTTTTATGGGTTGAACTCTTCACCAAATTAAGAGGGTTAGACCTCTTTTTATGGGCATTTGGACACCATACGTGACGTCGTGCAAGTCTCCCCACGGCGTGCAAGTTTCAGCACACAAGTCTCTACCGCGCATGCAACTTAGGTGACTAAACATAAAACTTGGGTGCCCTTCTCCCTTTGCCACTTTTTGCTGTTCTGATCTTGAAAAACAATAGTCTCCCATGTTTCTTATCCTTCATTTACATGACACGTCAGTCCCTTTTCCAAAAACCAATTTTCTTCATTTGTGGATTTTTAGGCCCAAAAATTTGGTAGACACTCGAAAATGGTACCACCTTGTATCTTCTCTATTGTACCTCCTCTAGATCATCCATTCCTTTGTCTACATTCTTGAATAAAACATGTATCGTTAACCAGAACCCTTGAACTCGACATGCCACAATGAAATCCCCTTTTTCAATAAATATGTATTTCAAGGTTTGCTTTGTCAAGAATCACAACACTGATGTCCACTTTGTCAACATAGATAATAACCTCAAAAATTATTCAATGATACCTTGAGGGATTTTTTCACTATAAACATAGGTGGCACCCCCTAGATTCAATATGATTGTAATATATCTTAAGGGACTCAAAAAAATATTTTTGGAGTGATTTAGATTTGAATTAAAATAACATACTACATAACGAATAACCCACCAAAAAATTATATGATGCATGAGTAAAAAAATAACTAAAACAATAAACCATGACAAATTGAAAGTGGAAACCAAATGAACTAATTGAAGAGAACAAAAAGGAAAAAAAATCAAAACTCCCATGTCAAATTAACAAACAACACCCAAACCTCTCCAATATGCAAAAAACCATATCATTTCCATAATATCATGAAGAATAACAAATGAAATGAGATCCATTTCCTTTACATATTCAATGATACATGACTACTACCAATGCACAATAGTTCCCATGTAGCCAGTGAGTCTAAACACAGTTGGATTCCCAAATTATATCTCAAGACATTCTAGTAGGACAAAACATGTTAGAAATATTTATATGAGAGTGTTTAATATATTATTAAATAAGATATATCAAAACCATAAAAAAATTTCCATTGAAAACATTTTCACGAATAAATCATTTATCATTTATTTTTTCTACACATAACCTGGAATCCACACACTCACTATGCAAGATTCGGAAATAGTTCGATACCCAAGAGTATTCTCTTGGGGATCCATGAACACATCACAAGGTAAATAATACAAGGTTCCCTAATGGAAAACACCCCTTCAATAGGTCCATATCATTGAATAAACTCACACCAACCATGAATGGAAAATATCCATGCCAAACCACTCCACCAAAAACTATGACTTAATGATCTATGTCAAAAACAGATGATTGTGAGAACATCTACCTCAAAACAGTTACTGTAAACGATGAACGATATAATGAAGGTCAATATCTATACTTCAAGCTACATCACATCAATAAAAAAAATTAAATACCATAATTATTATACAAAAAGGAAAATATATCTATACTTTATGTATTTTATCTATCGTACTATGAGATACATGAAGATTATATCAAAGAAGAAAAATATAGAATGATGACTTACCGATGAATACAGAACTACAAAACACATTCATTCACCTATGATTTTTATCCACAGTGAATGAGATCATCTCTCAAGCCATGGGATTTAATTAAATTATCATAATTTTTGGATTAAGTGACTAAATATGGTCATAGAGATTAATTTAGATTACATATACCTTTATAAGGGTTCTGACTATATGCCACACTATTATATCACACAATTTTGAAAACCATGTGACAACGATGCAGTGATACATCCAACATCCAAACCCATGATAAGTTGGGTCACATGGTTATAAAAACCTTTCACCAATAGTTTTTTCATTTTGTAAAGTTGAAAATTTTTCCATAAGAATTCACAAATTTTTAAAAACTATGAACTAATAATGCACATAAATAGTTCCCACTTCCATCCTGTTCACTATTTATAAGTAGTGATTCATAGAATCTACTAAATGTCCACAAACAAAGCAACTCTAGAAAACCCTCCAAATCCTAATAAAACTTCTTGGAACACAAAAGAAAATTATTTGAAAAACATATATTATTAATATTACTGAATAAAAAGATAGGTATGTATATTCAAGGGTGATACATATATGGTTCTCTAACATAGTGGATTATGGGTTCAAATGGTGTGATAAATTATGAATGGGTGTTGAAAATGGATTTTTCTTAAGAATTCTCATGAATATACCCTGATGATAGAATCATACAATTTTGAAAAAACCTATCATAGGAGTTAATTGAATGATATAAACATGATATATAAATACATGGGTTGGGAAATTGGATAGATTGGTAAAATAATATATGATCTATAAAAAATTATTATATGTAATTTATCTAAAAATGTGTATCTATATGTCATCCTTTATTTGTTACTCCAGGATACGTGAAATTAAAATAGACCTGTAATGGGAAGTAAAAACACATGTGGGGGGGGGGGGGGGGTAATCAATCAAATATATGTGTGGGTTCATGTGTTGATTCTTTTATTTGTAAATTATCATTTATACTTGTAAAATTTTATATCGTAACATTCATTATTACATTTACAATGAGCCTCAGTCTCTAGATTGATGGTTGAGTTTTTGGTTAATATGGTTTGGGGTTCAATTAAAACCACATTGAAATTTCTCCTCTGTTCTATAGGAGAGGATTTACAAATATTTATCATCATCTAGATGTGTCAGAAATAGGAGTAAAAAACATGGATCAGTATTATCATGGTGACATCTTCTCAACACATGTGAGATAATTGAATCTATAAAGATTGTCAATCATAAGTGTCTCTCTATGATAAGTTGTTGATATGGGATATATGAAGGAAAAAAATAATTTTCATCCTCTCTGATGGGAATGGTATCAAATGCATTATCCATGTGGAATGATGAAATTTTTATAGAAATTTATGGGACAAAAACACTTTTATGCTATTGAAAAATGGTGGTAATATGGAGATAGAATTATAATTATCTTCCAAAGGATCCCAAAAATAAGAATGGAGTGTTGTAGGACGTACACATGTTTTTCAAGAGGGAAAGAATATAAAATCTAAATTAATATTTATTATTAATGTACATTATTTAGTAACTTTTTGGATCATCTAGTATTTGGTTTATTTCAATATAACATTTGGGGAAATTAAAAATAAGAATCCATTTAATGTGTGAGTCATTCATGGAGGGGAGGGTTAATATAATCTAGTTTTCAGAGTTTTTGTTTTAATTCTATTTGGTTTAATATTTCATATATAATATTTATTATTGCAATTATTATCATTATAAAAAATATGATTTGTATTAACATTATTATCATAGTCCTCATTAAAATGAATAGAATTATATTACATTGGTGTGGGGTGGTTGGGGTTTAGGTGGGGGATTTCATTGGGTTATGTCCCAATATGTCTATATTTTATCATTATTCCAGTGTGTACATAACATTGTTTCATTTTTATAAAAACAAATCCCATTACAATTATCATTATTACTATCAACATATCCTGGGAGAGTTTCCTTCTCTCGTTAATGACTGAATTAATATTAAAAATGCAAAAATGGTATTATATGACAATTATTGATGGATTGATATTGAAATTTTTTATACATTGATTTATATAACTATATATTATAATATTAAAAATCATTTTGAGTTATGAATTAATTATATAAATATTTTTATTTTATATTATTCCTATAAAATCGGAGGCTTTCTAAATTTAAATTTCAAGGGAATTTATTTCTTAATTTTTGTATGAATATTTGTCACATGGATGAAGTCTATATGTTTAGTGTTAATAATGTTGAATTTTTCAACACAATTAAACGATTTAATGGTAAAAATTATCCTATTTCGTTCATGAAAATCCAAATGAGATAATCTACATTAATAATTTGTACAATGTGCATAAAAAGGATAATTAAACTACTAAAAAATAATCTACTGGGGATCCATAACTAAATATTCATGAATCATGAATGGATAAAGGAGTATCTGGATCATTTGAATCTTATTTTGAGGCCATTGTGAAAGAAACACACTGATTTAACTTTGAATAATGAAATAAATATATTATAAAAATTTCAGTAATGGGAAGATTACACTAGTAATGGATGGCTCTTCTTTTGTTGAACTACAATAATAAATGTCATCAAATGGTGGAGATGTTACATCAATGATGGTTAAATATTTTAGCATCCCATGGTAATTCTATATTGAAATTCACTCATAGATAGTATTGTGATAATGAAATTGTTTTTAAACATAATGTTTTTTAATTTAAATTATCATTATTCTTATAGTATAAATCTAGTAGAAATAATGGGATGAACACTATTGATTTGATCAAATATTACATATATGGAATACCATATATTAGAAATGATGGATTTGTGTAATTGAAATTTATATGATTTGTAACCCTATCTAACATTTCATAGAATATATAATTCTTCTGTGATGTTTTATACTATTATTCCTTGGTAAAATACAACACATTTAATACATGGGGTTTTTTTAATGATACAAAAAACAAAAAACTATCAATAATGAAGGATTCACATGAGGGTCATTTTCATGAAGATCAAACTCATGAAGAAATATTAGAAAATTTTCAGTAATTTTAAATACATTTTTCTATTTAAGATATTTTTATATGATCACATTTGGTGTCCCATGTGTCATCGGGATGTGTTTTGATGTGGTGTCATGGGAGTCTTTGAGAGGAGTTTTGAAGTGATTTCCACAATTTTTTTAGGATAAGATGAGATGTGATGTGATGAGTTCTATGTCCCATGTTTGGGTGAGTGTTATGTGTTGTGAGGCATAGGTGTGTGTGGGAAGGAAGTGATGTAGAATATTCAGAAGAGGTTGGAAGACCAGGACATCATTCATTGGGGTGTGAGATTATCTAATCGGTAGGAAATTGGTTTTGGGTACCCTATCATCGATGTAAATTTTATGAAATTATGTTACATAGATGCATCATTTGCTGATTGAGCCTTGGTGAGGTTAGGAATTTTGGATAGCATAATTTTTTAGTTGTGGTTTTGTTCTACTACTCACATGGGGGAATTTGTATGATAATTTAACATGCACATGAGTGATTTTAGATTTCTTATCGAGTATATGTGTACGATCACCCTTCACATATAAACATTATTTTCATGTTTCTAGGAAAAAATTGAGAACCGTGTTGGACATTTAAAGGTTGGTAATTTAGAGCTATTGTTATGTCCCTACCATATCTTTTATTCTTTTATTGATTTTAATATGAATCATTATTGATTTATACATTTAGTGTGGAATAGTTTGGATTAATTTTATCATATTTTAGGGAGTCGATTTTGGTTGATGAATCCTATATCTAAATATTGATTCTTTATAAAGGGAAATCCCTCCCACTTTGAGTAATTTTTACACCCTTGGTGCAAGTCACAAACTCGAGGCCTAGTAAACAAAAGACTCAAGGGGTAATTATTTAACTTTCATCATTCCAAGACTTGTATGGGTATATTTTGAGGGAGGTGTCATAGAAAAATGATATAAAAACTATTGGTTGAGGTATTTAATGGATTTTGGAGTTAGGCATATGGGGGAATGAATGGGTTTGTGTGGAAATTAGGTAATATGACCACAGTTCATGAAATAAGTTAGGGGGACAATCTAGTAAATGGGATATTATTGCCAACAATGATCTATTGCATGGACTTTGATCATACCAAATGACCAATTGAGGATATAATATTTTCATGGTATTGACCTAAGAGAGGTACATGAATCATAATTACCTAGGTTCATATTTGAAATGGTTTGTGAAGATAAAAAATAATTAAATGAATCATGAAATTTTAAGTGAATTACTTTGAATTTTCCATTCTTTTATTTCTAATATAATTCATGAATTTTTTGATGAATTATTCATATAAGTAAGACAAATTTGTATCATGATTGTTAACTTTCATGAATATTATATTTGAAACATTCTTGAGGTTTGAATATGTAATGGCTCGGACCTCTCCAGTCCATTACTTTGTGGAATGTTGGTGTTGGAGGTGTTCTGGGAGGTCAAGAGGACATATCCCCAACACTTTGCCAATTTTCCAGTTCTGTGAACAGTGTTTCCAGTTTAATGAACAGTAACAAATCGGTAGCACTGATCGGTAGCACAGATCGGTAGCACTGATCGGTAGCACAGATCAGTAGCACGGATCAGTAGCACTGATCGGTAGCACTGATCGGTAGCACAGATCGGTAGCACAAGATCAGTAGCACTGATCGGTAGCACTGATCGGTAGCACTGATCGGTAGCACTGATCGGTAGCACTGATCGGTAGCACTGATCGGTAGCACAGATCGGTAGCACAGATTCGTAGCACTGATCGGTATCACTGATCGGTAGCACTGATCGGTAGCATTGATCGGTAGCACAGATCGGTAGCACAGATCGGTAGCATAGATCGGTAGCACAGATCGGTAGGTGTACAGTAACGGTAGGTGAACAGTGTTTCCAGACTCCTACAGTTTTGCCACTTTTGACATGTCCTTTGACGTAAAAATCATTTAATGCCTTATTTTAAGGGCTCTTAAGGGTGTTTAAAATGCAATAAATCCTATATTAATTATTCATAAGTCTTTGAATGTTTTACTTGGTCAAACCGCGTGGGTTAATGTGATCCGTTTTTAATGGAGAATTAACCGGATCTTAAACCGTCACCTCGTTAAATCTTAAAAAGGGGTGAGATATCATTCTTCCTTGTTCTTTCCCTTTTTTCTCAACTAAGAGGCGCTAGAACATTTCAATCCTTTCCGTAAGAGTTGCACAATCAATCTTTACCCCGAGGATTGGTTCTGTTCTATTTTGGATGCAACTGAGCAGTGTCGATCAATCTTCGATATAAGGTATGTGGTATCGCCGTTCTTTTGGGGTTCATCTTCTCCTATACTCTTTTCCATAATTATACCATGTATTCTCCAAGATTATAATGGGTTTTATTGGGTTTGGTTGGTATTGTCGTACCGCAGCATCCTCTGGTGGATGCAGTTGTCGCGAGGGGAGGATCGTGACCTGTTGTGTGGATAAAGAACGCGAGGAACTGTTTGAGGTAGGGGATTCATGGCTTCTCTAATTGTATATGTGAAATCATAGAATTAGCATGATTTATCCCTTTGGATCACAATGAAATTGACCTAATTGAATACTTGAACCAGATTAAAAGAATTGGTTGATCGCATGTTGTTTCTTTATACCGTGACAACGGTTTGCCTCATGTTTTCATAGATATAGTGATATCTATGTTTTGTTTGATTTGTTTTTCGTTCATGATTGAAATTGATAATGAACGTAAATCCGAAATTAATTGTTAATTAATTGGCTAAAGATAAAGAGGCATGTAAATTAATCTGGTTTTTTTCGTTGTTGTAGTTGTTCTAATTTGAGGATAATCAAATTTGGGAAGTAAGCATGGTTATTTAATTGTGATAGCTTGCTGATTAGGCATCCATGATTGGAACCTACGAATAACAAATCTTCCAATTCCATATGGATTAGAAAACAGATTATGTGGGAATTTCAAAAAGGGTTCTGAGTTACCTGCTTGCTTGTAAGGCTTAATGCCTTGTGGTTTGGAGCTCTGAGTGCTCATTGTGTTTGAAGGCTGAATGCCATGTTAAAGGGCCGAGAGCCCATTTTGTGATGTTTTTTTTCCTGCTTCTTGTGCTGTGATGTGAGCCTGGATGGCTGTTGTGATATGTGGAGGCATGGAGACTTGTGGTTGTGGCAGCGGATGACGCCTAGTGTGGCGAGACGCATCGGTTTATGCATATGGGTGTCGGGGAGGACACCAAGGGTGATGGAATGAGATGAATGTGATGGTTTGATGTTGGTGGTTTGGTTTGGTTGTTTATCTACTTTACTTTTCTCCACTTCTCAAGGCAGCTGGTCTTGCTTACCCGCTTTCCGAAGGAGGCGAAGACACGCTGGGTATGCCACGTGCTTTCCGTGTTTAGCCTCTCGATGGAGGATGGGTCTATGCTCTTTCTATAGGCGGAAAAGAGTCGACGGGTAGTATATATACTCACCGTGTCGATCCTCCTTTGTGTTTAGAAGCATAGGATGTTTTTCTAGAATTCCTTGGAATGTGGAAAAGTAATTCTATAATGAATGTTTGTTTAAATGGTGAAAATCCACGGGGATGGAGATGCTGGAATTTAAAGGTGATGTAATTCTGAAAAAGGAGCAGTTGTTTTTGAAAGTGATTCCATTTCAGTTTAATGTGGAATTGATGATTCTTAATTAATGTTTAAAGAATTAATTAATGTACAGTGGAACTGATAAATGAGAATGGAGTAATCTAATAAAGCTCTTCAATTGGTTGTGTGCTTATAGGATACCTAGTCTTTGAAGTAGCAGCCGGGAGTCTGAGAGACGTTAGATGTAGTTGTATATAAGACTAGGTAATGCCCATAGTGTGGATGTGAGATATATATATATATATATATATTTTTACTTTTTGTGTTTCTATACGCTACTCCACCCTGTTGGTAAGGGCAACTGATACCCCGGGGATTCTGAGCCCTGGGGGGGGGGTGTTTTCACCAACATTCTGATGGGAGGTTGAATGGCTGACTAACCCCTTTGGCCCCGCTCTCTTCTCTTGGTAGATCATTGTGCTGGTAGGTACAGTGGTTAGTTTTACCCATATATGTGTGTAGAGGGCTGTGATGGCTTGTTGTAATTTCCCACACATATATTCTGGATATAGTATCCTATGGACTACTATAGGTGTAACGTGTATAGGCTATAATGGCTTGAGGATCCTTACTCGGAGTATGGGTTGTAATGGCTTGAGGTATTATACCCGATGTATGATACATGTTATACGAGCTGTGGTGGCTCCCGGAAACTACCTGGTTACTTTGATTGTGAGGACGGTGTGGTGCTTCTCCCATGTGTCTGCGGGAAAACCTTTGTGGTGCACGAGGTGCAGATTGTGGAGCTTAGCCCAGGTGTCTGCAGGAAAGCCTTTGAAGAGAGATGCACAGGACGTATGTCATTGGGGAAAAGCGGTAAACCAGTGGGGATGTAGTAGCGGGGTACCCTTGATATTATTTACTATATGCTATATTCTTGTATGCATTACTTGGTGAGAGTAGCCATGGTGAGGTTGGGAACATAGTATACCTGTTTAGGTGACGAGTTAGTTTCACTTGTTGTTCACTGGGCTTTAGCATGCTTTCTTTACCTTTGCACGAGAGGCTTGGGGAGGATCCTACTGAGTATACTGTTATACTCACCCTATGTACATATAAACTGTTTTTCAGGTCACTTGGAGCAAGTTGGAGATCAAGAGGGTTACTACTAGCTTGTGGTTGGAGGAGGAGCTGTTCGGGCTCGTGTTCGCTGCTGTTTTTCTTTCTTTTGGGTACTTTTAGTTTTCCCTTTCAGTTGTAGTACTTTTGCATGACATTTCATATATGTACTTGGGATTCTTTTATATTTCAGTTATGAGTTGGAGTTGGTTGGAGTCTATTCTATCTCTCTCTTCTGCATGTGTTCTCTTAGAGGGTAATGCCTCCCATTTGTGTGTGTATTATACCCTCGGTGCTAGTCGCCAAACCGGGGCCTACTAGAGGTGGGACTCGGGGGGTCATTATCTCCCTTCTCACATTGCCGGCCTAGGAGGGGTACACTTTGTGGGGAGGGGGTCGTGACAGAGTGGTATCAGAGCTCTGGTTGAGGGATAGGATGGAGTTTGGAGTTAGGCACAGGTGAGGATGCATGGGATGGTAGGGAAACAGTGTCATTCATGTTTAGCAAGTGGGGTAAACACTGGAGACCGGCAGAGACATAGGCATTCAGGGCCCCCTATGATCTGTTGAACGGACCATTAAGTTTACAATGGCTACTAAACAAGTGATACCGATTGCAGGGTAGAGACCTAGGAAAGGATCATGCATCATTATTCTGTGTGCCTGTGTTTGAATGGGTAGACCTTGGGATAGGTAACCTAAAAAAAATTAATAAAACAAAATAATTAATTAATTAATGTTGAGTCTTCCATATTCCAGGATTAGGAGCTCTAACGGTTGTTATTTTACAGGTATGGCTCTAGGTCGACATCCTCGTCAGGTTTGCTTAGAAGGTGCCCAGCAGGCTGTTTCAGCAGATCGCCACCGGGTAGAGGTTGACGATGATGACACTTGGAGGAAGACACTCCGAGAGTTCCAGCACCAGAGTCTACAGAAGTACGAGGGCTCCGTTTCAGATGCAGTCACAGAAGACTGGTTGGAGGAGGTCGAGATAGGCTTCAGTTCGATTCGTGCTCGGAAGGAACACTGGGTGTCCTTGGTTGTGACGATGCTGCGTGGAGCAGTGAGACAGTGGTGGTTCTTGTTCCTCAGGGATCGTGAGGAGTCAGCGATCTCATGGGAGGAGTTTCGAGACAGGTTTAGAGTCGAGTTTCTTTCATCGACTGCGAAGGCGTCCAGTCGCCAGGAGCTTCTCACCCTTCGACAGGGGAGCTCCAATGTTCGAGAGTTTGGAATTCATTTCAGGAACCTTCTACGATATGCTTCAGACCTGTTACCAGATGAGGAGGCCAGGGCGAGGCATTTCGAGGAGGCTTTGCGTCCAGAGATCCAGCGGCAGGTCACCCCATTTATGCTGAAGACATATCTTGAGGTGCTGGAAAGAGCAGAGGTTGTTGAGATGACTTTGTCTAGGACCGGATCGTCATGAGAGGGGAATCGTCATGATTCCTCACGAAGTAGAGCTGTGGTCCGGGGTTCCCAGTTTTCAGGACAGAAGAGTTTCTGTTCACATGGGGGTAGGTCCCAGCCCTTCCCATCTCGTTTCTCAGGAGGCAGCAACTCTCAGGCCTATGCCAAGGGATCAGGCGCTTGTTTTTCTTGTGGTGGTCGTGGTCATCAGAAGCGGGAGTGCCCAACTTTTCAGAGCAGTCATCGTGCACCAGGCGCTCCACTCCAGGTTCCTCCGTTGAGGCTGTTCCAGCCGAGGCAGCAGCAGCAGGTTGCACCAGCTTTAGATCACCCGAGGGTAGATGGAGCAGGCAGAGGACAGCCCCATGACGCTCCCCGTCCTCAGAGAGCAGAGCATGGCTGTGGTGGTGGTCGTCATCAGGGTCAGAGAGGCCGCGGAGGTGGTCTTGGTCAGCTTCATGCTCTAGCGTTGCCAGCCCCAGGCGAGCCAGATGTCGTTCGAGGTACCCTTTGCTTGTTTTCTACCTTGGTGTATGCCTTGTTTGATTCAGGAGCGACACACTCCTTTATATCCCCTACCCTTTTCCACGCTTTGGGACTTGAGGTAGAGAGGCTTCCAGTTCCCTTGGCGTTGACTACGCCAGTTGGAGGTCGAGCTAGCTTGTTTGAAGTATGTAGAGATTGTGAGCTAGTGTTGGGGCAGCACCGCTCTTGGGGAGATTTCCTATGTTTACGAATACAACCATATGATGTCATCCTCGGCATGGATTGGTTGTATTCGGTGTAGGCTATTGTGGATTCCTACAGGAAGAAGGTCATTTTCATTGATGAAGATAGAGAGGAAGTAGTGTTTGTTGGTGAGAGAGATCCTCGGATGAGTCATAGACGAGTTTCATCCTTATCATCCATGATGGATGGGATGATGCTGAGTTCTTCAGAGGTTCAACAGTTGGCATTTCCTAGGGTCGTAGAGGAGTACCCTGACGTCTTTCCAGAAGAGGTTGTATCCTTACCCCCTCGACGAGAGATCGAGTTTGGGATCGAGCTACAGTCGGGAGTGTCTCTTATCTTGATGTCTGCGTATAGGATGGCCCCTTCTGAGTTACGAGAGCTACGTATACAGCTCGATGGTCTATTGTAGTGTGGTTTTGTTCGGCCAAGTGTGTCACCGTGGGGTGCACCATTCTTGTTCGTGAAAAAGGCCGACGACAGTTTGCGTTTGTGCGTCGATTATCATCGATTAAACAAATTGACAATAAAGAACTGCTATCCTCTCATGCGGATTGATGACCTATTCGATCAACTGAAGGGTGCAAGTTGGTTTTCAAAGATATACTTGCGGTCAGGATATCATCAGATGCGTGTAAAGGATGAGGATATCCCTAAGAATGCTTTCCGATGTCGTCATGGGCATTATGAGTTTGTGGTAATGCCATTCGGCGTGACAAATGCTCCAACTGTTTTCATGTGGTTGATGAATGCTGTGTTCTGTGAATTCCTGGACAAGTTTGTTGTGGTTTTCATCGACGACATCCTTGTGTACTCCACATCTGAAGAGGAGCATGCCGAGCATCTACGAGTCGTTTTGGGAGTTCTTCGCCAACATCGGTTGTTTGGGAAGTTGTCCAAGTGTGAGTTCTGGGCTAAAGAAGTTTGTTTCTTGGGACATGTTGTGTCCCAACAGGGAGTAGCTGTGGATCCTTCGAAGATAGAAGCAGTGGTGTCTTGGCCAGCCCCCAAGACCGTGTCAGAGGTGCGAAGTTTCCTTGGTCTCACAGGCTATTATATGAGGTTTGTAGCCAATTTTTCCCGAGTTGCGACTCCTCTGACAGCTTTGACCAAGAAGGATCAAGTGTTCATATGGACTGATTAGTGTCAGACAGCTTTCGAGTATCTAAAAGAGAAGTTGGTAAGTGCTCCAGTCCTTTTTCTTCCAGCAGAGGGAGTCCAGTTTGATGTTTTCTGTGATGCTTCACATCTGGGGCTAGGCTGTGTTCTCATGCAGCAGAGGTCAGTTGTTTCTTATGGGTCTTGGCAGTTGCGTCCCCATGAATGCAATTATGCCACCCATGATCTTGAGTTGGAAGCCGTGGTGTTTGCGCTGAAGTTGTGGAGACATTACCTCATTGGCGAGCGCTTTGTGGTTTTCACCGATCATAAGAGTTTGAGGTATGTTTTCTCTCAGCGGGATTTGAACTTGCGGCAACATCGGTGGATGGAGTTCTTGTAGGAATACGACTTTGAAATATCGTATACACCTGGGTAGGGAAATGTTGTTGCTGATGCACTGAGCCGAAAGTCATGTAAGGATGTTGTGCATGAATCTGGTGATTCCTGGAGAGTGATGGAAGAGCTATCATCTTTGAATCTTGATATGGGAGAAGTTGGGGGTAGAGGTTGTCTTTTCCAGATGACGGTGCAGTCATCCCTGATGCAGAAGGTGGAAGAGTCTCAGTTGGGTGATCTAGAGGTGGAAGTTTGGAGAGATAGAGTTTTTTGTGGGGAGGCCTCTGATGGTTGGTGTGAGGATGAACAACACCGAGTGTTGTATCATGGAAGGCTTTTTGTTTCCTTGGCGATGCGCGAGACGGTTCTCCGAGAGTTCCATAGTTCACCCTTGGCGGTACACCCTGGTGTGACGAAGATGTACTGATCCATGAGGAGTCAGTTTTGGTGGCCTGGGCTGAAGCGTACAGTTTTAGAATGTGTGTCTCGATGTTTAGTCTGCCAGAAGGTGAAGGCCGAACACCGTGTTCCAGGTGGTCTTCTCCAGCACTTAAAGATTCCTCAGTGGAAGTGGGAGGACATCTCAATGGAAATTGTTATAGGTTTACCTCGAGCTCCTGGCGGACATGATGCTATATGGGTGGTAGTGGATCGTTTAACTAAATCGGCCCACTTCATAGAAATCAAGGAGTTGAGCTCAGTGGAGGTTTTGTCGAGGCAGTATCTGGAGGAGGTGGTGAGGCTTCACGGAGTTCCTAAGACGGTCATTTCTGATCGAGATCCTCGTTTTACCTCTAGGGTGTGGAGAGGTCTCCAACATGCTTTTGGCTCTCAACTGTGCCTTAGTACTGCTTTTCATCCTCATACGGATGGTCAGACAGAGCGAACCATCCAGACTCTTGAAGACATGTTGCGCTCTTGTGTTCTTGATTTTGGAGGTTCATGGACGAAGCACTTACCCTTGGTAGAGTTCACTTACAATAATATTTTTCACTCTACCATCGGCATGGCGCCATTTGAAGCCCTGTATGGTGGGCCATGTCATTCTCCATTGTGCTGGACTGGGGTCGGTGAGTCTGCAATTCTCGGACCAGAACTAGTGCAGAATAGGACAGAGATGGTTCAAGTGATTCGTGAGAGGATGAAGACAGCACAAGATTGTAAGAAATATTATGCTGATCAAAGAAGGATACCCTTAGGGTTTAATGTTGGGGATCATGTGTTTCTAAAGGTGACTCCCCGTCGTGGGCAGCAAAGGTTTGGTCATGGAAGTAAGCTTTCTCCCCATTTTGTTGGGCCTTTCGAGGTGTTAGCTCATGTTGGGGGTGTGGCGTATCAAGTAGCACTTCCCCCTCAGATGAGTCGGATACATGATGTTTTTCATGTATCGCAGCTCCGTCGTTACCTTCATGATGAATCTCATGTTATCGATTGGGGAGAGATCGATATTGACGATGATGCAACCTTCGAGGAGCGACCTGTGGAGATCCAAGACCGCAAGGAGAAAGTGTTGCGTGGGCGTTCTATCCCCTTAGTTCGTGTCTTGTGGCGACACGGTGGCATGGAGGAGAGTACCTGGGAGCGTGAGTCATAGATACGTGCTCAGTACCCAGAGTTGTTTAATGTTTAACTCCTTTAATTTAATGATGTTTTCTTTGTGGCTGGACCTTTCATGTTTTATTTATGTACCTTTGATGTGATGTTGTGAATGATTTGTTTGGGTATGGATTGTTTGTTTCCATACACTCGGATGTCGTAGTTTTGTACCAACTTTTGAACAACTCATGGTGGTTTTTCCCTGAGAGGTATCTTATGGGGTGGTTGTTCGGACCCCTCTTTTCTTCTGGGTTGGTTTTTAATTCTCGAGGACGAGAATGTTTTGAGAGGTATCTAATGTAATGGCTCGGACCTCTCCGGTCCATTACATTGTGGAATGTTGCTGTTGGAGGTGTTCTAGGAGGTCAAGAGGACTTATCCCCAACAATTTTCCAATTTTCCAGTTCTGTGAACAGTGTTCCCAGTTTTATGAACTGTAACAAATTGGTAGCACTGATCGGTAGCACAGATCGGTAGCACTGATCGGTATTACAGATCGGTAGCACTGATCAGTAGCACTGATCGGTAGCACTGATTGGTAGCACTGATCGGTAGCACAAGATCGGTAGCACAGATCGGTAGCACAGATCAGTAGCACTGATCGGTAGCACTGATCGGTAGCACAGATCGGTAGCACAGATCGGTAGCACAGATCGGTAGCGCTGATCCGCAGCACTGATCAGTAGCACTGATCGGTAGCACTAATCGGTAGCACATATCAGTAGCACAGATCGGTAGCATAGATCAGTAGCACAGATCGGTAGGTGTACAGTAACGGTAGGTGAACAGTGTTTCCAGACTCCTACAGTTTTTCCTCTTTTGACGTTTCCTTTGACGTAAAAAGCATTTAAAGCCTTATTTTAAGGGCTCTTAAGGCCATTTAAAATGCCATAAATCCTATATTAATTATTCCTAAGTCTTGGAATGTTTTACTTGGTCAAACCGCATGGGTTAATGCGATCCGTTTTTAATGGAGAATTAACCGGATCTTAAACCGTCACCTCGTTAAATCTTAAAAAGGGGCGAGATATCATTCTTCCTTGTTCATTCCCTTTGTTCTCGACTAAGAGGTGCTATAACCTTTCAATCCTTTCCGTAGGAGTTGCACAATAAATCTTTACCCCGAGGATTGGTTCTGTTCTGTTTTGGATGCAACTGAGCCGTGTCGATCAATCTTCGATATAAGGTATGTGGTATCGCCGTTCTTTTGAGGTTCATCTTCTCCTATCCTATTTTCCATAATTATACCATGTATTCTCCAAGATTCTAATGGTTTTTCTTGGGGTTTGTTGGTACTGTCGTACCGCAGCATCCTCCGGTGGATGGAGTTGTCGCGAGGGGAGGATCGTGAACTGTTGTGTGGATAAAGAACGTGAGGAACGGTTTGAGGTAGGGGATTCATGGCTTCTCTAATTGTATATGTGAAATCGTAGAATTAGCTTGATTTATCCCTTTGGATCACAATGAAATTGACCTAATTAAATACTTGAACCAGATTAAAAGAATTGGTTGATCGCATGTTGTTTCTTTATACCGTGACAACGGTTTGCCTCATGTTTTCCTAGATATAGTGATATCTGTGTTTTCTTTGATTTGTTGTTCGTTCATGATTGAAATTGATAATGAACGTAAAGCCGGAATTAATTGTTAATTAATTGGCTAAAGATAAAGAGGCATGTAAATTAATCTGGTTTTTGTCGTTGTTGTAGTTGTTCTAATTTGAGGATAATCAAATTAGGGAAGTAAGCATGGTTATTTAATTGTGATAGCTTGCTGATTAGGCATCCATTATTGGAACCTACGAATAACAAATCTTCCAAATCCATATGGATTAGAAAACAGATTATGTGGGAATTTCAAAAAGGGTTCTGAGTTACCCGCTTTCTTGTAAGGCTGAAAGCCTGTTGGTTTGGAGCTCCGAGTGCTCATTGTGTTTGAAGGCTGAATGCCTTGTTAAAGGGCCGAGAGCCCATTTTGTGATGTTTGTTTTCCTGCTGCTTGTGCTGTGATGTGAGCCTGGATGGCTATTGTGATATGTGGAGGCATGGAGACTTGTGGTTGTGGCAGTGGATGATGCCTCGTGTGGCGAGATGCATCGGTTTATGCATATGGGTGTCGGGGAGGACACCAAGGGTGATTGTATGAGATGAATGTGATGGTTTGATGTTGGTGGGTTGGTTTCGTTGTTTATCTGCTTTACATTTCTCCACTTCTCAAGGCAGCTGGTCTTGCTTACCCTCTTTTCGAAGGAGGCGAAGACACGCAGGGTATGCCACGTGCTTTCCGTGTTTAGCCTCTCGATGGAGGATGGGTCTATGCTCTTTCTATAGGCGGAAAAGACTCGATGGGTAGTATATCTACTAACCGTGTTGAGCCTCCTTTGTGTTTAGAAGCATAGGATGTTTTTCTAGAATGCCTAGGAATGTGGAAAAGTAATTCTATAATTAATGTTTGTTTAAATGGTGAAAATCCACGGGGATGGAGATGCTAGAATTTAAAGGTGATGTAAATCTTAAAAAGGAGCAGTTTTTTTTGAAAGTGATGCCATTTCAGTTTAATGTGGAATTGTTCATTCTTAATTAATGTTTAAAGAATTAATTAATGTACAGTGGAACTAATAAATGAGAATGGAGTAATCTAATAAAGATCTTCAATTGGTTGTGTGCTTATAGGATACCTAGTCTTTGAAGTAGCAGCCTGGAGTCTGAGAGACGTTAGCTGCAGTTGTATCTAAGACTAGGTAATTCCCATAGTGTGGATGTGAGATATATATATATATATATTTGTACTTTTTGTGTTTCTATACGCTACTCCACCTTGTCGGTAAGGGCAACTGACACCCCGGGGATTCTGAGCCCAGGGGGTGTTTTCCCCAACATTCTGATGGGAGGTTGAATGGCTGACTACCCCCTTTGGCCCCGCTCTCTTCTCTTGGTAGATCGTTGTGCTGGTAGGAACAATGGTTAGTCTTACCCATATATGTGTGTAGAGGGCTGTGATGGCTTGTGGTTATTTCCCACACATATATTCTGGATATAGTATCCTATGGACTACTATATGTGTAACGTGTATAGGCTATAATGGCTTGAGGATCCTTACTCGGAGTATGGGCTGTAATGGCTTGAGGTATTATACCCGATGTATGATACATGTTATACGAGCTGTGGTGGCTCCCTGAAACTACCTGGTTACTTTGATTGTGAGGACGGTGTGGTGCTTCACCCAGGTGTCTGCGGGCAAGCCTTTGTGGTGCACGAGGTGCAGATTGTGGAGCTTAGCCCAGGTGTCTGCGGGAAAGCCTTTGGAGAGAGATGCACAGGACGTATGTCATTGGGGAAAAGCGTCAAACCAGTGGGGAAGTAGTAGCGGGGTACCCTTGATATTCTTTACTATATGCTATATTCTTGTATGCGTTACTTGGTGAGAGTAGCCATGGTGAGGTTGGGAACATAGTATACATGTTTAGGTGACGAGTTAATTTCACTTGTTGTTCACTAGGCTTTAGCATGCTTTCTTTACCTTTGCACGAGAGGCTTAGGGAGGATCCTACTGAGTATACTGTTATACTCACCCTATGTACATATAAACTGTTTTCAGGTCACTTGGAGCAAGTTGGAGATCAAGCGGGTTACTACTAGCTTGTGGTTGGAGGAGGAGTTGTTCGGGCTCGTGGTCGCTGCCGTTTTTCTTTCTTTTGTGTACTTTTAGTTTTCCCTTTCAGTTGTAGTACTTTTTCATGACATTCCATATATGTACTTGGGTTTATTTTATATTTCAGTTTAGAGTTGGAGTTGGTTGGAGTCTATTCTATCTCTCTCTTCTGCGTGTGTTCTCTTAGAGGGTAATTCCTCCCATTTGTGTGTGTATTATACCCTCGGTGCTAGTCGCTAACCCGGGGCCTACTGGAGGCGGGACTCGGGGGTCATTATCTCCCTTCTCACATTGCCGGCCCAGGAGGGGTACACTTTGTGGGGAGGGGGTCGTGACAGAATATGTTCTTCTTATTTATTATTATAGCATGATTAGTAATCAATTGTATTTTTCTTCCCTTGATATAAATGTATAACACTCCATCTAGTTTCACTATAGTTTAAAATTTTTAGAGCATCATTCATACTGTATTTTCTTATTCTCAACTATTTAATTTTGAAAACCCTTATGAAGCATGTAGTGTTGAATTTAATTTCACAATGGCATGATAAAATAAAATACATTGAAACAATGACAATAGTTACTCTAGTTTCTTTTTGTGCTGTTATATCCTTTGATTCAATCCATCTAGTATTTTTTATAAGAATTTTATGTTTACCTTTTGTAAAATGTGTCTATAGAAATTGAAATTCAAATATTTTTTAAAATTTTCATCTTAGTTATTGATACTTATTTTGATTTTGTAATCCTTGACAAGAATAACGTTCATCTTATTTATTCCCCTCAATTATAGTTATTTAGTATTGATACAATGATATATTGTAATCATGTGTTAGTATAGATATCCTTGTGATTTATTTCCTAAATTTCAGAAAATTAAATGAATGCATTTTGGAAACTTTTTTAGACATATAATTTTTTTTTATTAAACATATTACATTATGATATATATGAGTTTTAAAGTTCTTTTATATCCTTAACTAACATGGTAAGTCATGTGAAGATTGTTATGTTATGCATCCATAAAGGTTAAATAATTGGTGGGGAAACTAGTTAAATTATAGTATTAGATACGTGCACATGTATCATGTTTTATATGTTCAAAATAAATATATAAGAAGAATCTGGTCATCTGTAATTTAGTATATAATCATTTTTACGTTGAACTATGATATTAAAAAATAACATTTCCCCCAAGATTGATAAAGTATAAAATATAGCAATACAAATCATGATGTTTTATTTTCATGGTTAGAAAAAATATATTATATTGATTATTGAAAAATAATTTTATATATGTCATGAAGTCTTTCAGTCTGAGAAATGATGAAATAAAATAATACGACATGTGTCATTTTTAATTTCATGTTATGAATGAATTTTTTATTTTTATGATTCTATAATAATATTTTTAATGTAATATAGTATTTGAGAAAGATAAAGGATGCAATATATTAATACAACAGGTGTAGTATTAATTTTTTCCCTCATAAATCATGTTTTCTTGAGAAATAAAATTATAAAATAATGTTTACTCTAATAATGATTAATCATGTATCATTGTAATACAACATGTTTAGTTTAAATTTTATTTTCATAAATAATGTTTTACATTTATTATTATGAAAACATTTTGTTTAAGTATTTCTGTGTATTAATTGAACACACGAACAATGAATATATAATTTCTCATATGACATTGGAAGTGTATTTCCATGAAAATAAATTGAAACCAGAATGTCTTGTTTATACATATTATACATGGTTTGTGATAATACATGTCAGAATTTATTCCATTAACATTGATGCTTGTTAGAGCTATTTAAATACAATACATGTTATTTCTTATAATATAACATCTAATTTTTTATTGTTTTTTGGTTTCATTTTTATCATTAAAGTGACATGTTTTTATGCATTCCAGAAAATAGAAGATGTTGGAGTCCTTATCGGTGCTGTAAATTTTTTAAAATTATTATCCACATGGCATGAATGCTTGATCAAAAAGACCTTTTATTTAACTAATAATAACATATATATGACTATTGAATGGATTCCCCATTGAAAAGTTTTTATTCTGCAAAGGTACCCATGATAAATAAAATTATTAAATAAACCAGGACACTAAATATTTTTGGAAGATTATATTTTTGACTGCTATGTGTGATTTTACTTGATGTGATTCAATGTCTGACATGTTATTCAAAACATCATTAATATGATTTTGGGGAAACATGATCATTAATTGAGAAATATTAAATATTTATTTGAATGAAATTGCACAGGCAAGTCAGTGAGACCCAAAGTGGATAATATATTAACATGGGAAAGGGGATTCCATGATTTTGTTTCATGGGGGATTCTATATGATTTTATTGGTTATTGTTGGTTTGGGGTGATTGGAAGATTATATGGTGTAAGTGATTATGTGAAAAGAGTATATTCATATGGAAGATAAAGTGGTGAAATGATGTGGTTGTGTGAATTGACTAGTGGAATTGTTTGTATATTGGATGCGATGTTCATCCATTTGTTGTGCTATGTAGTAGTGGTGAAGTGCGGTTGAAGAGATATGTGGATTTGTAGGTATGATGTATTTTTATGCTGTTTTGTGTTGATATTTTTTATTGATTGACTTCATCTCCTCTCATAAAAATTTTAAATCACATAAATGTTTCTAGAAAACAAACTAGTTATTTTGGAATTCATGAAATCAATAAGTATGGTATTTCCCCCCACGCTAAAATATTTTTTAAAGGATGTGGTTAGTATATAAGAATATCACCATGTTGATTGGATTTTTTATTTTTTATCTTATATTTATGGAACATGTTATTACCAAAAATATATAATTAGGGGAAAAATATTTCCCTACATCAAGACATGTTATATTATAAAATGATTTAAAAACAGCATGGGAGAGTTATTTTTTCCCAAATCAGAAAATATCCTAGTGTGGTGGATGGGTTCTATTTATTTGTAATCATTTGGTAGCTCATTCTCAATTAAAATTAGTATTCATGTTTATAAATTAATTTTATTTTAAATTTCTACATGTAATGATATGATCCTTTGAATATTATAAATTTGAAATGTACGACCCATTACTGTTTCGGTAGATGTCTGTTCCTGGTAATTAATGATTTTATAAAAACCTATTAAAATTTTAAAATTAAATATGATGGTATGTTTAAAACAAATATAATAATTTTGATGCATGTCATTTTTAATTAATTTTTTTTAAAATTTGATTTGAAATTATATTAAAATTAATTTGGTAAAGAGAATGATAGAGTTCTATTAGAAGTATAGAATACATTTGGTGAATGCATGAACCCTTAAATTCTATTTATGTTGTTTTGGTAATCATGTTGAATAAAATATTTTATACAAAATTTCTTGAATTTGATTTCGCAAAGAGTATTTTGGAAATTTCTATAATATAATAAGGATTCAAAAATCAGTTTTGAGTCAAAGTTGTTTTTAGCCTAAAAAATTTGTTATATATTTTTCATGGAAATAAATTAATGAGCATGTTTTAAAACATAAAATATTTCCTACAAAAATGTTGAGATAGATTTTTGGAATGTAATAGATCATTTGAAAAATAATGGATAGCTTTTAAACTCCTTCACTGATATTGTTCAATAATGTGTTGTAAATTTTGTTTCTATAATATTCATAAATTGTTACTCACATATGGTAATCTATTTATTCCTCGTATTCCATGAAAGAAATATTTTAAATTTCTGGAATTTATATTTTAATGTTTAATAAATTCAGAAATTGAATCTATAGATATGCATTAAATTTAATGTCTTGGTGAATTTTTTGAAATAAAAGGTATACAACAATTTTTTATGATATGAAAAAATTAATTCAAAATTAAATTATCTGATGAAAATGTTCATAATGTGCTCCATTCACTATTTTTATGATTTCTTTTTATGTATATTCATAGTATATTGGACATGATATACCTCTCTATGTGTCCTTCTTCCGTTTGAGAGGTATATTTCCCAAGATATTTTTTGAAAGTTTTATGTGGATTTACACTGCACTTCCTGTGTGGGTTACATGATCTAAATACATTGAGAGACATGAGAGGTATATCATGGGTTGTTTTCAAAGACCATAATTGACATTCCTTCTAGTTTTTTTTGTTTATAGAGGATGAATCACTTCCCTGGTTCTGGTACTAGGGAGGCATAATGGCATGGTGGAGAGAACTCAAAAGAGGAAAATGTAGATGCGAGCCTAGTACCTGATGGTTTATTTTGATTTTCCATTTATCTATATTCCCAATGATGGTTGTTAGGACCCTTCTGCTATTTCATATTGGGATGATGTTGAATTCTCTAGGGTGAGAATAGTTTTTGGGGAATCTTAGTTTATGGACTATAACAATCGATTCCATTAATATTAAGGAAATGTAGTGTTAGAGCTGTCCATGTAAGTCAAGGTCAATCATATTAATGATTTTAATGATTCATGATTTACCATTTTTTCCAAAAACATCTCATTCCAATGGTTTCTTATGGAAACAATATATCACACCAACAGTGTCTCGTGGCGATGGTGTATGATGAAAAAATTCTCATCATGGTGGAATCCCCCTAGAAATGGCTCAGTATTGATGTCTCACCCTGGATATTTCTCAATTGTGGTAGGTTGTATTGGTATATTAAACCCTACTAGTGTCTAGTAAATGGTGTATCAGCTAGCAGTGTGTCCTGGACAGTGTCATATTGTTCATCATTTTTGGTCTTTTTTCTAGTGATCTCACATCCAGCGGGGCTCGTGAGTGGTTCCACAATGAGTGGTGTGTCCTCAAACAGTGCCACATGAGTAGTTCATTGTCAAATGGTTCCTCACCTTAAAGTTCCACATGTATAGTGTTTCTGGCGTAATCTAGTTTTTCCATGTTTACATCATCAATTGATGTAAATTGTTTTTAATACACTATTTTAAATTATTTTTTATTGATTCTATACCCATAAATCATTTCATTAATTTTCTATTATTCAAGGGGATTTTAATTAGTAATGACTTGTGGAATTAAATAGATTTTTTACTTAATGAAAATTTGATAGCATATATAATCCTAGACATTCAGGATCAAATATTTCATAAATTGAATATATTTCTGATCACCATTCATCCTTGTTTTCTCTTGATATCAAATGTACCAAATTCTTCTTCCCATTCAAGTTCATATACGAGGTGTTTTATTTTTGTGGAGTTCCCACCTGATGAAGTTTCTTCCTTATGTACACCCAATTTTTTTAAAAAATGACTATGAAAAAGGCTTGTTCTTTCTAATTCTGGTTTTCCTTCACTTCCATTTATATATATCATGATGGAAGGGTTTCTAAATCATAAATCATGTGAACATGGTCTCATCTAGATTAATAAAAACAATTAATCAATTTATATTGATAATACATGGGCAAGGGAATGTGAAATATGATCATAATATTTTATTGTTATTTTGATTGATGTTTTGAATCATATATACTAATTACAGAACGAAAATTCTGGTTAATGGGGTTCCTTGATTGGTAACAAGTGTATGGGTGGGGGAATTCTTGAATGTTATGTGGCTTTTAACGTCACTTATTATGTAATTGTAATACCAGGTACATTTTACTAAAATAAATTGATAGCCGATGATCTTATAAGATTCTATGATAACACAACATAACAGAGTAGTAAAATATAATAAGGGATACCTTAATAAATATGAATTTATATTTTTCCCTATTATGTGGTGTAACATTTTTGTGGACATGATTGTGTGATGTGGGATGGAATTGGTGATATGATAGTTGGAATATGACTATGTGGTGACATGATGGGGTATTTAATGAGATTTATTATGCAATAGGTACATGAAAATGGATGTGGTCCTAAAGTGATGTTGTTGTTGGAATCAGGAAGTGGTTTCATGATTCTGTAGTGTGGTTGGATAATTTATATCTACTAAAGTGTTAATCGAATTACTACTACATGTTAATATTTTCTAATGGGAAATTTTATGGAGGAAATAGATGATGGGGTTTGCTTTTTAAGTATTTGTGTTTACATATAATCAAATATGCTTGAAATATGAAATTCTATGTCTTTATAAATGAAACTGGATGTCTAATGAATGTTGGTTACAAAAATAAATGTGGTTGATTATGTGTAAATTATTGAAAAAATATACACTCTATAATGTGGATTATAGATTGAAAATGAATTTTGGATTGTTTTTTGTGTGTTTTTATTTATTTAGATGTTGATGCAGTTGTGTGGGTTTTATGAGATGGTTAGATCTTTTTTGAAACCAATAAGATGTTATTTTATGTCATAACTCCATATTTATAAAGAATATACATTCTATTGATTTATATACCCAACCCACCTTAATTGAGAATTATATTCCAAACACCACAATCATCATAGGGAGGGTGTATTTCCCAAACATCACTATGGGAGGGTGAATGGATGGACACATACTCTCCCCTATTCTCTCTTCCATGGGATGTAGTTATATCACAGGTTGTGATGAATAAAAGTATGTTAGTGGATTAGATACTGAGATTAGGTATCTCAAGTATCATCAAAATAAGTTATAAAGTGGTTTCCCTTGTGTCTTTATGATTATTTGGGATGTGGTATCCCAGGTGTCTTTGAGATGCTTTGTGATGTGCATTCCCATGTGTCTCTGGGATGAGATTTGATGAGATGTGATGTGATCTGCTGAGTTGTGAGGCCCAGAAATATCCCAACAGGATGTGTTGTGTGAACTAGGTGTGCATGGGTGGGTATTATTTTGAGGCCCAGGTGTGTGTTGGTGGGTTGTGTAGTGAGTCCTATGTGTGTGCGGGCGGGATGTGATGTGGTGTATTCGAAAGTGGTGGGAGTGTGAGGAAGACTTTTATTGGGGTGTGAGAGAGGATAATCTGTGTGATTGTGGTGTGGGGTAACCAATTATAGTTGTTCTATATATTATATTATATGGATGTGTTATTGGGTGAGTGAACCTTAGTGTAGTGTTTATTTTTGGTTAGAATAATTGTTACGTGATTTTTTTTCTACATGTTTCCCATGGGGGAATTAGTATGTTCACTTTACATGTCCATGACGAAAAATGGTTTTCCTACTGAGTATACCTGTATTATCACCCTACGTATATAAAAACATATTTTAGGATTCTTATAAGACATTAAGGAATTTTCTCGACATTTCATGTCCGTACCTATGGAAATGATGTTAAGTCAGTACCACACCATTTATTCTTTGGAAATATTTATTTATATCCTTTTTTATTTATCCATGAATTATTGGATGGATTGGATTTATTTTATAATATTTCATGTATTTTTTCTTTGATACATTCTATTTTCTGATCAGGTTTTTGTTTAAAGGGTAATGCCACCAATATTTTTATATTTATACATCGATTGTGAAGTCACCAACACGGGGCCTACTATAGGTGGGAATCGGGGGGTCATTATCTCCCATTCTAAATTTCAATCCTAGGATGTGTACCATTTTTAACATCAGGTTGCCTTGATTAGGTATGTTTTCCCTTTATCTAATTTTCATTCTCGTTTTGAAATCTTTTTATTTTATTCTATTGGGGTTACTACATACTGAGTAAAAGGTAAAGACCATGTACATAATGTACACGTCATGTAAATCATTCTGGTTTCATGTCAGGGATTGGGAGATCACACTGTGAATTAGGAGATCACACCATGAGTGGGTACACACCATGTACCTGATGTACACGTGTTTAATGGGTTAAATATAATATTATTAACTTTAGGTGATGGGTTTTTCAGTGTACTTATATAGCAAGGCCTACATGTCATGAACAAGGCGTACACATCGTGGCATTACTCATTCCCTGGATAAAGACATGCATTCAAGAGTTTTTCATAGTTATTTTCTCTGCATACATTTTGGATCTCAACTTAAGGTAGTTCTTGTTCATTTTTAAAAGACTCAAAAACTTCATGATCGATACAATCAGTTATGGTCTTACATACGTTTGTTTTTTATCTCTCTCGGTAGGTATTATCTCTAATTCATCCTTCAAACTAATCATGATAGCAACCTTGTCTTGAATTATAGGATACACTGATCCAAGTTGTATATTTATTTTTTTCCTCGTCGAGATATGTTGTTATATATTTTCTCAAGATCTATTCCTTGGATAGTGGTGGTGCGGAGGAGTTCCATTATTATGGTATGCATGCTTTCTTATATCCTACAACCATTGCCTTATATTTTGAATCAATCATCTGAGGTGTGCGGTTGATTCCAGGTCCGTTGTTGATGGTGTTGATGGCTATCATTGCTTCTAGATTCTGTTTTGGGGATGTGCGAACCAAAATTTTAGGTATGTGGTTCTGTCTCTAGCTTATGATAATGAAACTACTAGTATTTCTTATCAAATTTCATTATAAATTTATTTATGAAATTGGCATGTTTTTTGTTTGTGTTGATTTTTTTTTGAAAAACCATGGGTTTCACTCGCTTTTGATAAATGAATTATAAATGGTTTTCAAAGGGTTTCAATATATCTAAATGGGATTATGAAAAATAGCAAATGGGCTATCATGGGTACATATGTGCATTTATTATCTTGAGGCCAACATCAATTTTTTTATCATGGTGGTTCATATTGGGGCATTCCTCTATTCCCTAGGCATGTTGTTCTATGGGACTTATATTAATATTTTGGGGGGACTAGGATTGGTTTTTTTATGCTTCCTAGGCCAATTGTTCAAGGATCATTTTTTCACTTATTTAGTATGGTACGTGTAGTCTGCTTCCTAGATATATAGTATTACATTGTGATATGATACCTATTCTCTTGTTCTATAATGCATCTATTTCTTAGTTATACATTATATGAATTCTTATACTTGAGAAAAATTAAATGGAAAATGTTTCTTGAAACAAATATACCATTTTATGTTTAGAATTGTGGAAAATGGAATGTTTTCCATGTATTTAATTATAATTCATTTCTTCTTATAATTCCGTGTTTTATTTTAAAAATTAACATACATGATTTCTTATACTGAGACATACTATGGAATAGTAGGGTGGGATCCTACTAAGCATGTTAGCTCACACCCTACGCACGACGTTAGTGGTGTGTACACCGTTTTATTGCCTTACAGTATATGTAAATGAAACTCACCATAGTAAGGTGGTGAGGGTCATATCTACTGGGATTGGTAGCTGGTGATGAGATGGATGGAGTTCATCTATGCCCTCGATGGAGTAGTTGTTTGGTTTTGAGTCTTTTGTAGTCGGACTAGTCATTTGGAGTATTAGCTATAGTATTTATTCATCTATTTCAGATGCTTTTCATACTATTATGGAATATATATTTCATAATAATCAGTTTTCTCTTATTTTCTATATATATATGTTTTCTGGTTGTTTAGTTTGGGTGAAATTATTCCCTTGGTTTTTCATTCGATGATCGGGTTCTTGTCGCCAACCCGTGGGGCTTTGGAACCATATTTGTGTATATGAAAGATCAGGTTATGAACCATGTTATAGGGAAACCTGGGTTAGTTCTTTGCAGTTTCATACCAGAGGAGTTATGTCCTCAAGAATAATTTATTTTGATTTCTATTAGACTTGAGATTGGATTTTCCGGACATCAGTGGTATGTTGGGATTAGTTCCTTGTAAACTCATGTCGTAATGATACTCATGTTACCATGGGAGGTCAGGATATTTTTCTGTGCTATTGGTTACTTTTTTAAAATATTATTTTTCTAATTAAGGATTTTCTTGGTTAAAGTAGTATTTTCTTGGTTTTTAATAATTGTTATGTTTAAGTGTGTAGTAGTATGCCTCTGAAATGTTATCCACATGTTCATAAAGAAGCTGTTGTTGATTCTACTCAAGGAATCCACCAATGGATCATAATCTCATCGAGATTTTCATATGAAAAGTCTGTTATATTGATCATGATGTTCGAAGAGTTCATTATGCAGTGGCTTCTGTATATCCTAGATTTGGAGGGGAAAGGGATTGATCAAGTGTGTTCTTGCATTAGAAGCCACCATCCATTAAAGGGATGAAAAAACATCAATAGGTGGAGGATTGTCTTGATGTGATTGAAAAAATCATTATATTCATGGAGACACCTAATAATATCTTGGTGAAGAGCACAATGTTAAAAATCAATGGTTTCGACAAGTGTTAGTGGGACTCTATGGTCCTGGAAGAAACACATGTGGGCTAATATTGTAAGGGTTTATAATCCCTATTCATTCATAAGATTTGTCCCAAATATTAGATGTTGGATAAATACCTGGAGTTCATATCATTGCAACAGAGAGAGGATTCAGTGTCATCTTAGACCAATAGGTTTGCTAAGCTTGTACGTTTTTAGCTAGACATGGAATGGATTGACCAGATGAAGGCACTGAAGTTCCTGCAGGGTTTGAAAACATAAATTAGATCCCATGTATTCATGTTGAAGCATTATACCTAGGTGGAGATAGTGGACATAGAAATGATAGTAGATATTGACATGGTAGGAATGGATATATTTACCACCTATTTTCTTCCAACTGGTTACAGATTCAGTGGTGTGTGTGGGAAGAAGAGGAAGTGTCATGATAGTTGCTGGAGTGGTGGAGGCAGGTCTTAGCAAAAAGCCATCTATGAACCATCTGGTGCAGTTGGAAGTGTTCCTCTGAAAATGTACATGTGTGAAAAGGGGGGTAACCGCTCATGTTCGTTTAATATTCCTTTTAATATGTGTGATAACTATATATGTGTTGGCCATCTACAATGTTTCTTCCATGCTATTAATACTCATTGTTATGTTCCGGGTTTTTTGGTTCCAAAAGCTTCTGCGGTGAAGTCAAAATATACAAATACAATAGATCTCTAGACAAAGGCCTAAATAGTGAATCATTTACATGAAGTATATTAATTTCTAGAGGAAATTGATGAAGGTTTGGCAACAGTGAGAGGTACGCTCTTTATGGTAGCTTCAACAGCTACTGCATTTTTAGATATTTGTGCCACTGAAACATTTATATCTACAAATTTTTTTATTTTCATATATATCAAATGGAACATACCAAATGGAACATACTCCCTTTACAATGGAGTTAGAAACTCCTCCTGGAAGGAGGAAAGTGTCAGGGTTCCAGTGTCCTTTTTTATTCACGATTGGTAACACGATGTTAGTCTTCGATGTCTTATTTCAGAATATGTATATGATTGGAATCATCATCGGTTTGGATTGTATTGTCTCTAAAAGAGAATAGGTTGATTTTTATCATCGGTGTGTTTCATTTCTTACTGTCTAAGGGAGCCCTCATGTGTTTCATGTAGAGTGGGACCTGAGGTCACGTAGTGCAGGATGGTTCCATCAAGAGCACTAGAGTTTGTTGGTTGATATTTCATTTGATCCAAATGACATTTATTCTATTGAAGAACTTCTCATTGTTTTTTGAGACATTCATTACAATATATGAAAATAAAGATACATTATTCCACTAGATTGAAATGTAGAGGTTATGTTTGAACTAGTAACAGGTACGCATCATACATAGATAATTTCATAACTTATGGGACAAGAAGCATTAAAAAAACTCACGATATAGTTGGGAGACCTGTCATAGAAGGATTTGTTTCACCCTAGTGTTTCTACATGGGAATCCCATGTGCTCTTTTCCCTGAAATCATATGGTTCACTACAGTTATGCGTGAACTATAGGAAGTTGAACCGTGTAACAATTAAAAATAAATACCATTTTCATCATGTGTTTGATTTGTCTGATGTGTTTAAGGGGGATAATCGGTTTTCAAAAATCAATCTTTAGAGAGTTATCATTACCTCAGTGTATAATAGTCTAATATACCGAAGGTGGACCTCATTAGCAGGTATGCACATTATGAAAATATTGTGATTCCATTCGGTCTAACTAACACTACTATTGTTTTTAAGGCCTTGATGATTTAGATATTCCACCAATATCATGACACTATTGTTCTAGTATTTTTGGATGATATTTGGGTTTTTTAATGTTCGAGCATGATCATGATAACCATAATTGTTTTTTCATAAGATTCTGAGAAATCACTGTCAATATATAATAATTTGAAAATACAGTTTCTAGATATCGTAAGTGATGTTCCTGGGACACATAATTTCCAAGAATGGTTTTTTAGTTGATCCATAGAGAATAAAAGATGTTTATCCTTGGAAGGAACCTCAAAATTCTTATGAGATATGAAGCTTCCTTGTTCATGCTGGATACTACCGATGGTTCATCAAGGATTTCTCTATGTTCAAATCACCATTAACTGCTCTTACAAATATAGTAGTGAAATTCTAATGGGATGAGAAGTGTTAGTCATAGTTTTACAAACTGAAATGAACACTAACATCAAATTGTATTATAATCTTACCTGATACCTATAAGAGGTATTTCGTGTTCTATGATGCATTGGGTGGTGGTTTGGGATGCGTACTTATAAAGGACGGTCATGTGGTAAATTATGGCTCTATTCAACTCTAATAGCATGAGAATAACTACCCCACTCCTGATTAAGTGATTGATACATTGATTCATGTTCTTATGCGATGGTGAAACTATTTCATTGGGGAGAATTTCACAATCTTCTTTGATCATAATAGACTATGTTGTATCTTTTCCTAGAAGTTTAAGAATCTCAGATAGAGAGGTTGGGTAGAATACAATCATTCATTTGACATTAAAATTTCTTTCATTATAGGGAAATGGAATATTGTTGAAGATTCACTAAGCATGATGGAACCATCAGACGAAATTCTAAAATCAAGGGAAGAGTGAATCGTTATTGAAAATTTTTCTCTGTTTCTCTTTATTGGTCATAAGATTGCCTCAGGTATTTTTCTGACTAGTGTAAAGTGGTCATCATCTACAATGGAGTCTATCTTGAAATTTAAACAACAATTTTATGTGATTTTGAATATTTTATAAAATCATTGGGTGGGGAGACTATTTTTGGTTGGTCACTTTCTACATATATCATAAATTATATCGGAAGGAGGTTTTTCATCCCTACATCTATGGGAAGATCAATTTTTATATAGTCATAGATCTTCATGGACTATTCATCTAGGCTCTAAATAGATTTATTATGTCGTGGTAAGACAATTCTGGGGGCCATGTATGAAGCATGACATTTCAAATTATGTGTCCCACTATTACACGTACCAATAGATAAAGGTAGTGAACATGATTCCCTATAGTTTTCTTAATCATATTCCAGTGTTGGTTTGGAAGTGGGATGACATATCCGTGGTTTTTTCTGGTTTCCATAGACACACTGATATAACAAATATATTTATAGGTGGTAGTGGATTAGTTGAAAAAGTCTCCTCATTTAAATATAATAGAATACACAACTAAACATGAAGATCTAGGTGCACTATACATGCCAGAGATCATGAGCTTACGTGGGATTATTTTGGTTGTTTTTTCCGATAAGGATCTCAGGTTTACCTTATAGTTCTAGAGGTGTCTTCATGAAACAATGGGGAATCAGGTCATGTTGAGCACAACATTCCATCAATAGAATGATATCTAGATAGAGCATCTATTTTAGATCCCTGATGATATGCTTTGTGATTTTGTCATGGATTTTAGTGAATTGTGGGTAGCCATCTCAGTCATGTTGTGTAAGTTTTAATCAATAGTTACCAGTAACAATTAAAAATGGCACCTATTGAAGAATATTATGGTCACCCATGTATATCACCACTTTGTCGGGAAGTTGATGGTGACATATCATTGGTTGGACCATGACTAGTTCATGATATTTGGAAATGATTCTGCAAGTGGAGGGATGCATGTTTATATCCTAGAGTCAATAGAAATCATATACAAATCAATCGAATCATCCTTTGTAGTTTTACGTTGATGAAGATGTTTTATTTTAATATTATCCATGGATAGGTCACCGTCAACTTGTAAAATAAGCAATGTTAGCATTGAGATATGTTGGGACATTTGAGGTCACTAAATGGCTTTGGTAGGTTTCTTATTAGCAAGCTTTACCGATTTAGTTGATATGAATTCATGATTTTTCCCACATATCACATCTCAAGAAGTATCACGTTGAACCCACTCATGTTGTATGTTAGGATAAAATAGAATTAGACCCCGAAACATATATTGTAGAGAATCCAGTTAAGATTAATGACACTCAAATTAATGTCTTTCCTAGAATGTCAATTCTATATAACATATTTTTATGGTAACAGGTATCATATTCACATAAGACTTGGGAAAATAATTTTTTTATTACGTAGTAGTGGCCTCAACTTTTTTCAGGGAGTATAACATCCCCATGACATCCCACGGATTGAAAGCCTATATGGTTGGGAATTTTTAACATCATGTTACATTGATCGGGTATGCTATCGATTTTTCTAAGTTTATTTCAAGTTTTAAATTCCTTTTATGTGTTTTTTTCTATGTTTACTACAATCTATTGAATTGGAATGCAATGTGTGCCTGATTTACATGTCGTTTAATTGGTGCAATTTTCATGTCATGGATTAGAAGATCAGGCTTTGAATTAGAAGATCATGCGGTGAGCTATTACATGTCATGTTCTTAAGATACATGTAGTGTAGGGGTTAAATATTGGATTTTTAACCCAGTGTGTTGGGTTTTCAGAGTACATATCTAGCATGGCCTACATGTTGTGACCAATGTGTACATGTCATGATACAGACCATGCCTAGGTTAAATTCACATGTTCAATTGTTTTTCTTTTTTCCTTTCCTCTCTAGACTTTGTGTCTCCCGATGTAAAGAATTTATAGTGCATTTATGAAAGACCCAACACCTTCTACATTAATTTTAGTACTGTTTGAAATTTGTTGTGTTAGAAATGCATCTCCCAGGTATGTATGCTCTGTGATTTTTCCTAGAGACTAATCATGATAACAGCCTAGCATTGGGTTATGAGATCTGTAGATCTATAGTTGATGTTTCTCATTTTCCTCGTGTAGATCTATTGTGATATCTTGTCTCGGAGGCCATTCCTTGGATAGATTTGGTGTGGAAGACATTTTTTCTTAAGGAACATGGTCTTTTATCAATCTAACAACCCCATGTATTCTAATTTTAATCAATCCTCTATGTTGATGTTTCTATTTTAGGGACATCATTCACATTTTTTTGGGGTTTTGTTGCATTTGGATTCTGTAGTCGGTGTTTGCGACCAAAACATTAATGTAGGTGGTTCAGTCTCTAGCTTATGATAATGAACCTACTTTTTTTGTTTTCAATTATTTTTATAAATTGTTTGATTAAATTGGAATAATGATAGTGTATGTGTAAAAAGGGGTTTGAAATAAAAATGTGTTTTCCCTTTCATTTGATAAATTGACTATAAATGGATTTTAATTATTTTCAGGATATTGAAATTGTTTTGTGAAAAAGATCAAATGGGTTAGCTTGGGTACTTGGGTGGACTGTTTATCTTGAGGAAATCATCCAATTTGTTTTATTATCAATGAGGTTTATCTTGAAGATTTCCCCAGTCCCCTTGGATAATGGTTCTAGGATACCGATATTGAAATTTGTTGTGGATTACTCTTGGGGGTTTTCTCTTCTTCCTAGGATCATTATTCTTGGATTAGTTTTTTTTAATTTTTCGTATGGTACGAGTAGAATGTTTCCTAGGCCTATTGTATCCCATGATGGTGTGATACTTGTTCTTTTGTTCTGTATTGATTTAATTTATGAGAAATCCTTGATATTATTGATTATTCTTGTCTAAAACATTATGGAAAATGATATTTGAAATTGACAAACCTAATTTTTTATAACTGTGGAAAAGGGAATGATTACCATTTTATCTATAAAACTTCTTTGCAGCTTATCATGATATGATTTATTTTACAAATGATAATAAATGATTTATTAAACTTTGAATTTCTATGGAACACCTTGGTGGGATCATTCTAAATCTATTACCTCACACCCTGCATGTAACAACCCAAACATTTATTAATGAATATTCCTCCAGATCAGATTAAATTTTTTATTATATTAAATGGTTATATAACATATGCACTTATTTTGTTTTATGTTTTTTCGATTTATAATACCATTATGAATTTTTACAATTGATAATATATCATTTAAACAATGATCAATTGATTAGAATAAATATAGGGCTCTAACAAATCTAATTTAATTAGTCAAAGGAAGTGATATCCTCATCTAGTAAAATTCCTATATATGAAGCCCATTTTTCGGAGCCCCGAAATGAGGGAGCATCATGAGACTTCACTCAATACCAAGTAAAATTTATTCATCAACTTGTTACTCTTGAATGGAAAAACCTACTGGAGAAGTGGAAGTTGATAGAGATTACCACCCGAGCGATGTTATCCAAGCCACCACAAGAAAAATTCACAATCGAACAGCTTACCCTTCGGTATTCTATTGGTGTTATAAGGGATTATTTAACAAGACCCTAACACTATTATTATGTGCTTTATTAGTTTTATAAATAATATACATTTATTTAAAATATGTTACTTTGTAAATGGTTTTTAATGCACCAAATGTACATTTAGTTAACATTTAATTAAGACATCTATTTTGATTAAATAATTGATTTTTAGAATTAAATAATATTTTAATAAAATATTATTAGTACTAAATTACTTTTTATTAAATACGAATGATAAAATATTTTAATGAATAAAATTGTAATTATTATTTAGGATTGATAACTATTTTTATCAAAACCCATGAATTTTCAATAAATATCATTTATTATTTTAAAGTGAAAATGAAAATATTTATAAAAAAAATTATATAAAAGGAATATTATTTTTGGAATTAGGATATAAGAATTATCCATTGGTGAATTTTTCATAATTTTCTGAGATAATGGAATTTTTGGATAAAAATTAAATACCGTTTAAATATATAATGGGTTTTATGAAATCAATATGACTCAATAGTGATGTAGTAAACTAATATATAATATATGTTCGGCCAATTTATGTTTTTACATTAACATAATTTGATTTTAAATTTGATTGACTGATATTATGGTGCCTTAGTAGACCCTCCACGTCTTATAAAATATTTTATCTTTTTAAAATGATTTCATCGAGAGTCTGACTCACCACCTATACAAAATACTAATATTCTAATATGTTTGGAAATTGTACATATAATATAATTTTTTCCAATCCCATTTTTCAAAAACTAGGAGAAAAAGTCATAGTTTGGATGGTGGTTTTTATTAGTTTAATGTGTAATTTCCAAAACCTAAATAATAATGAATTCCAATCTTTTCCATTATAAACCCACCCTTTCTCCCACTTCTCATCACTCAAAAACCTTGAATAACTTCCCTACTCGGCCTTCCTCTAACTGAAATCCTCCCAAGGTGCACCATGCTCTCCTGATGCCTCTCTCTATACCCTCCCATGTCTTTGGGATCACACTTTTTGGTAAAGGATTTCTACATTCATCATTTTTGTCCATATTTCATTATATTTTCATTCCCTTTAATTTTCAATTAAAAAATTTGGGGTATTATTTATCACCTAAACCATACATACCTCATTATGAAATAATAATGAGATACCCCTTTCTCTATCAATAAATTCCTCCCATGTACACCTGTTACCATATCAAAATTTGATAAGTGATTTATCTCTCCTCATTTTCATTCAAAAAATTCTGTTAGTTTATAAATCTACATTCTATTACATATATTTGGACATGTATCTATATAACCCCATGCTTTCCATTTCATTTACATATGATGATACACCCCTTTAGCTATCAGCTACCATTTGTTTATAAATTCTTATGTCCCACTATTATGTTGCCAAAAAAGAACAATTATTTTCCATGCAAGAGTAATTGTGTAATGAATGCCATTCTCATTTCCCTATCTAGGGTATTTTACTTTAATAGAATTTACTTATTTATTATATTTTTTCATGAATTAATTCCACGTTCTTTTATTGTGGAGTAAATGATGATTTTTAACAGATACATGTTATATTTTTCATGTGGCACACATATGCATGAAATGAAATGATTAAGAAGCGTGCACCCTAATAGCTCTCTAATGCATTCAGTTAAGTTTAGTATCATGTTACATCAAGTGAAATTATGGTTACTCATTATAATTCGTGTTAAATTAGGTTTTACTGATGATCCATGTGCAATGAGCCTTGTCCCATTCTAATATCATGTTATTTATTGTTGTCACATTTCCATGTTATGATAATCATGCTATAGCATGCATTTATTTTCATGTTTCTCTTATGCTACATTTATATTCCTATTTCCTAACATATAATGTATTCATATTTTTATTCATTTTAATTTTTTACTGGTCTTTAAATATCACCCTTTTTATGTATTTCCTCATATTATCTCATGCAATTCTATGTACAATGGAATATGCGTGGTCGCGTAAAAGAAGTTTTCACTAAAGATATGTATTTAATCGTTTATGTTTTCATGTAATGTTCATATGTCCTAGAGACAAAATAACAATCAATATTATAGGTTGTATCAAGGGAATATTTTATTTTACAAATCATATTTAAGTGTGAAATTAAAGGGCATGGATGTTATAGTTGGTATCAAATGATAGGTTTAGTTATATTTGGGATTAGGAATAGAAAACCATAGTGAAAGACATAGGGATAAGACTATTTATAATAATAACATCCATAAATTTTTTTGAGCTTTGAGTAAGTGGTTTATCAATAGAATACATTCCACTCTCAATACAAGTAAGTAAGTGTGGCTTTGGCATTGTTGTATTTAGTGGTAAAACGCAAAAACACCGCTTTGAGCTAGACTCGAATTGAAAATGGTTCATGAACATTGGCCTTTCTGCACTATTGGTTACATCAATCTGGGGGGATGTTCTTTGCTATATTAATATTCTTAGTACGAACCATTATTAAGTGATTAAAAAAATTCCCCTAAATATATATATATAAAGAAGTAGATCAGGGATAACGTAAATTGATGCCTGGAAATTCATAATTTGAGGAAATAAATGTAATTTATAAGACATACGTTATTGTAATTGGGATAAACAGTATTTTTTACACCTAACAATATTTTTATTCCAACTAAATGTTGGTAATAGGAGGACTCATGTTTTAAACTGATGAAGAGAACAATGTGACGACTGTTCTAATGAAATGCCAAATCCAATTGGAGGGGAAATTGAATAAATTATCAAGAAACGCTTTTAGTTTACTCATGTTTTGAATATAAACATGTATGAAGAGGATAGTTAAACCCCCACCCCCCATATGAATGAACATGGTGCAATTGATATCTTCATGAGACAAAGGCCTCTTATTATTAATGGATCATATGATCCCTCAATTGTCGAAAAATAGATCAACTATATTGAAATGATCTTCTCCATTCATCAATGATCCGATCAAAAGAAGGTTCTACAGGATTCTTATCATATGGAGGGTTAATATGATCAATGGTTGTTATTGATCAAATATTTGAAGCTAGAGGAGGATATCGAGGTGTTGGAATGGAAATATTTCTAGAAACTTTTGTTCGATAAATATTTTCCTCGCACCCTCCGACCTTAGATGGAAAATGTGATTACTTTACCTCATGAAATAAGGTGAAACAATCCATCCTAGTGTGCATGGAAAACATCACAATTATTGCATGATACACCTCTATCCTTGTCATTACTCTTGAATTCAAGGTTGACTACTTGTTGGGTGGTCAAAAACTATCATACAGAATGCCCTAGTGATCCATGACATCAAGATCTATGATGAAATCTTCTGATGTGAAATCATGGTCAAAATTGAGATCGGAGAATCGCAGGGGTCTCATGTGAATATGAAGTGTAAGGTGGTGTTTAATTTTAATGGCCCGGTGGATAAATCAAATGGTGCTATGAAAATACAACACCCCACTTTCCAAAGCTATTGAAAGATGCACGCAATAAATTTCCTAAAGGGGATGAGGAAATGATTTAGGTGTTGAAGAGAAGGGTACCTGGACAATAAATGTTGACAAAAAAACCATATGTGGGATAGGGGAGAGAAATGATTCATTAAACCTTCAACACGTTTTTCATTGCTTCTACTGTAAAGATCAATTGGACTTTTTATACCAATGACCTATGCCAAGAGTTTTTTAGGAAACCAACAACCTTCAAGGTAGTAAGGGTGTGTTTTTTCCATCACTATAGCTGAAGTGAACCTCCACAACGAAGAGGGGGAAGGTACACAGGTTATTCATTCATGAATAGAAAACACAATTTTTTATTCGGGTTCTACGCATTATTTTAAATATTGAAATTTTATTAGAAGAATCCAAACACCAAAAAAATTCATGTAATTAATGATTTTTGTGAGAATAGAAAATGGGGAAATCATTGCGACTGATGAATATAACTCCCCCTATCACAATTTGTGGATTTAACTTCTCGTTGAACCCCTCCATACTCCCTCTAGTGTAATTTGATGAAATACTTGGCCTGGATTGGATTTCTATATATAGATCCAACATCAATTTCCATGAGAGGGGAATCACTCTCCATAGGTCGAATAGACCCCAGATTCTATACAAGTGCAAGGAGGAGGATGTATCATTTTTAGAACCATCATCTCAAGAGTAGATATCACATCCCTATGAGAATGTGTATCTTTCTCAGATGATTGAGTCAAAGGATACAAACATCCATGAATACATGCCTACTGTGAGGGAATTCACTATTGTGTTTCCTGAGTAATTGTATTAACTTCTTCCTATAATAGATGTTAAATTCTCAATTGATCGAATCCTTGTGGCATTACCAATATCCCAGACTCCATTTAGAATGGTTTTGGCGGGGATTCTAAATCCGAAGAAATAACTACATGAGATTCTAGATAAAGGGATCATACAACTAAGTTCTTCACCATGGGGTGCACCAGTCCCCTCCGTCAACAATAAGGATGGGTCCGTGAGAATTTTCATTGATTATCATAATATCAACAAAATCACTATAAATAAAAAGTATTCTATTCCCTTAATTGAAGACTTGTTTGATCAGCTATGTAGAGAACAATACTTCTACAAGGTGGATTTCTGATCTGGATATTACCAAGTAAGTTTAATGAAGGGGGATTTCCCCAAGGCTTCTTTCTATAAATGATACATGCACTATGAATTCATAATAATTCTTTTCGGACTAACTAATGCTATAAAAATCTTAATGTTCTTGATGATTATAGTATTTAGAGATTAATGGGTAAAATTTGTGGTACTCATCATAGATGGTATTATAATATACTAAAAAACCAATGAAGAGAATGAGGAGTGTCTATGAACTTTACTAGTGTCCGTAAAAAAGAAAATCTATATGCAATTTTTAAGAAGTGTGAGTTATGGATGAAGGAGGTCTCATTTATGGGTCATATCATCAAAAATAATGGGATATTTGTGGATCCCTCCATTAAAAATGCAATTGGGGGATGGTCAAGGCCAACATCAGAAATATATTTTTGTAGCTTCCTGGGGTTATCAGGATATTATCGCTGATTTTTTAGAAATGTATAACGATTTCCAGACCCTCTTACTAAGAATACTCGGAAGGGGATAAAGTTTTATTGGAGTGATGAATTCGAAGATAACATCAAGGAGTTGAAAATGAGTCATATAACTACTCTTTTTCTTATACAACTAACAAGTGGAGAACATTTATTTTTATTTAGTGATCCTTCCAAGTAGGTCCTAGGCTACTTGTTAATACAAAATGACAATTTCATTGCCTATGATTTAATGAAATTGAATTTTCATGAGAGAAACTATCCAACACATGAAATAGTGTTGGCAGTAGTGATCTTCTATTTAAAAATAAAACAACATTAACTATTTGGGGAGAAGTGTGAAATATATGTAGACCATAAAATCCTCAAGTATATATTCATACTAAATGAGATGAAAATGTTCCAATGATGATGGTCAGAGTTGATCAATGACTATGAATGCTCATCCCATTACTACTATGTTATAGAAAACAAGGTGGTGGATGTGCTAAGTATAATGGACCATGTGATTCTATCATTGACAACAATTTAAAAGGATACAATCTTCATAGATTAGATAAAGATGGACATGGGAATCACAATAAAGTGAACATTGAAAATCCATTCAAAAATGATTTCACAAGAGTCATATTTGGAATGGTTAAATGATGCTCAAAAGTATGATTATGGGATTTAGACGAAAGTGGAAACTATTATAAAAATAAAATCCTCGGAGATAAATTTTAATGAAGAATTAATTGTGAATTTAGGGACAAGACAATGTGTTCCCTCAAATCCAGATTTAAATAATGATCATTAAATGATTCATGTAGTTCTACTTTCACCATTCACCCAAGAAACACAAAGATGTATCGAGACCTACGAGAGAATTATGGAAGGTATAACATGAAGATATTGATAGTTGAGTATACATCAAAGTGCCTTGTATGTTAGCAAGTGATGTCTGAGAGTCATAATTCTATTGGGATGATAAAACCATTACCCATAATAGCATGGAAATCGAGGAACATCACCATTGAAAATTTCATTGGCCTTTTAAAGAAATCTAAATTAAATAATTTTATCTGGGTTGTTGGGGATCCTCTTAAAAATTCATAACAACCCCTTGCAATTCGAGTGGATTTATCATTGGATCAAATGGAAAAGATCTATATCATAAAAGTGGGATGACTACATGGTGTTCGACTGTTTATTGTATCTAATTGAGATCCATGATTCACCTTTATGTTCTGGAAGAGTCTTCAACATGCTCTGAATATTGAGCTGAAATTATGTACGTCTTATCATCCTCAAACTGATGTCCAATCTAAGAAGACTATCCAAACACTTGAGTACATGTTGAGAACATGATCAATGGACTTAAAATGAAGATGGGGAAACTTCTTCCCCTAGCTGAGTTATCTTTGAATCATATTTACCACTCAATAATACAAATGTCTCCTTATAAAACCATGTATGGGAAGAGGTGTAGAACAGCGACATGATGGGATGAAGATGGGGTGAAAAAACTCCAAGGTGTAGAAATGGTTAATGAACTAGGGGAGAAGGTTAAGACCCTCAAGCAACACATTAATTCTACTCAGAGTCCACCAATGATCATTGTGCATAATCGTTGATGAGACCAAGAAATTGATGTTGGAGACATGGTATTCCAATATATTTCAACATGGAAGAGGGTTTCAATATTTTGGAATAATGGGAAACAATGTCCAAGGTACATCAGACCGTTTGAGATCGTCGATCACATTGGAGTGGTGGCCTATTGACTAGAACTCCCACTAAAAATGTCTCACATACATGATGTATTCCATATATGACTCTTATGGAGGTACATTCCTGACCCCTCGCATGTACTCAATCAAGAGGTGATACATTTGGAGAATTACCTCTCCTATAAAGAGAACCCAGTGAAGATCTTAGATCATAGGGAAAAATTTCTACGAAATAAGACAATGCCCCTTGTCAATTTGTTATAGTGAAACCACAAGTCTAAAAAGGAAAAATGGGAATTAAATTGAGTGATTAAGTAGACATACCCACATCAGTTTTAGTGTGGGAAAAAAATTTCATTGGAGAAATATTTTGATGTGGGGAGATTATAACAACCCATTATTTTATTAATGAAAATTCATCTCGATCTGAATAAATGTATTATTATGTAAAATGGATATATAACGTATGTAATTATTTGGTTTTATGATTTGGTATTTTAAAATAATTTTATGAAATGTCACCATAGAAAATATAGTTTTTGTACATTGATCATATGATAAGTATAAATATAGGGCTTTAACAAATACAATTTACTCAGAAAAAGGGAGAGATAAAGTCATCTAGTATAATTTCTCCCTACGAAACCCATTTTTCAGAACTCAAAAAGGAGGTAGCATCACTGGGCTTCACACTTCTCCAAGCCCAACCTGATCTTCAACATGTTAAGCATTAATGGTACCACCCACAAGAGAAGTGAAATTTTATAGTGATTGCCACCCATTTAATGTTATCTAAGCCACTCCAAGATTCTGTGACCATATCACATCTTACTTGGAGGTCATACGCATGTGTATAAGGGGTTATCTAACAAGACCATAAATATATGATTATGTGCTTTATTTATTGAATAATCAATATAAATTCATTTAATTGTTATTACATTGTAAACAGTTTTTAATGTAAAAATAGTATTTTTTAGTTAATATTCAAATAAAAATATATTTTGAAAAATTATTGGATTTTTGGAAATAAATAATATTTTAAAAAAATATTATTATTACTAAATTACATTTTATTAAATACAAATTATCATATAAATTTTATGAATACAATTGCTATTTTTATTTTGGTTTGAAAACATCCTTTTTAAAAATCCATGAATTTTCAATAAATAATGGTTTTTATTTAAAAAGTCAAAATTCCCATATTTAGTGAATTTTTTAGATAAAATTAATTGTATTTTTGGAATTAGGAAATAGAAATTTTCCAATGGAAATTTTTTCATAATTTCCTATGCCATTTGAATTTTTGGGTAAAAATTATATACAATTTAAATATATAATGTGTTTTAGGACATCATAATGACCCACATAGTGATGTAATAAAATACTATAAAATATATTTTCAGAAAATATATGATTTAACATTAAAATAATGTGATTTTATATTTGTCTTATTAATTTTATGTTTCCATAGTGCACCCTCCAAGACTAATAAAACATTTTACTTTTTAAAATGATTTTTTTCAATGTGTGACTCACCTACAAATAAGAAATCCTAAAATTATAATAATTTCGGCCATTGGACCTAAAAAATAATGTTTTACACTCCCCTGTATCAAAAAAATGAGAAAAACTCATGGGTTGTTTTGTGGTTTTGATTAGTTTAATGGGTAGTGTCCAAATCCTAAATAAGAAATAATTCCATTTATTTTTTAATATAAACCAACCCAAGACCCCACTTCTCTTCACTAAAAACCCATGCATAAAGTCCCTAATAATTCATACTCTTTTTAAAATCCACGAATGGAACTCCATGATCACAAAAATCTTCTCTCTAGACCCTCCTAAGCCGTTGAGATGGCACTTTCAGGTAACAGATTTCTTCTATTCTCGTAATTCCCCTAAATTCTTTATATTTTTCTACCCTTTTATACTCAATTATAAATTTTGGGGTTTAATTTTTCTCCCCCCATACTTTCATAATAATGTTTGATTGATTGGATACCCCATTGTCTCTATTTAATTGCCACCCATGTACAGCCACCCATGTACAGTCATTACGAAGCCAAAATCTTAAAAGTGATTTCTCTCGCCTCATTTGCATTCAACCAATTATTTTTTATAACGAATCTAAATTACATTACATATATTTGGAAATGTATCTATATGAACCCCCAACTGTACATTTCATTTAAATATGATGTTTCACCCATTTCTCTCTTGTCAAAATGTTTTTTATGAATTCTTGTGTAATCCTAATATGCTGTCGAAATTGAACAACAATTTTCCATGCCAAAGTCATTGTGTAATGAATAAAATTCATAATTTTCAATAAAGGGTATTCACATTTATTAAAATTTACATATTGATTATATAGTTTAATTTATTAATTACATATTCCATTGTCTAGGAATAAATGATGATATTTAATGAATCCATGTTACAAGCATATGCATTAAATGAAAAGATTAAGAAGGGTGTGCCCAGATAGCACTTCAATACATTAGATAAATATTATAATCATGTTTCGTCAAGTGAAATGAGATTGTAATCATACCAATTCATGTTCAATGATGGTTTACTAATGCTCCATGTCAAATTAGCCTGGTCTCATGCTAATATCATGTTAAATGTTGTTGCGACATTTTCATTATATGATAATGAAGATTTATAATTCCTTAATGTTCATTATTTTCTTATGATCCATTTATATTCCTATTTACTAACATGTAATTTATTCTTCATGTTTATCTTATTCTCAATTAATATCCCATGAAATGGTATGTACGAAATAAAGTGTGTGGTTAATTAATAGTAGTTTTCAATAAAGATGTTTATTTCATATTTTAAGTTATCATTTAATGATCCTTGTACCCAAATAGTCTTTGAATCTTGATATTATATGTTATACCAATTGAATATTTTATTTATTGAATTATGTTTAACTGTGATATAAATGAGAAGGGTTGTTATACTACACACTTCTTTGATGGTGTGTATGCCTTAGATTGTCTTCCTATGCAGTGATCTGCAAGGCACCATAGTGAGGAGGTGGTGTTTATAAGGCCCCAGCCTTAAACCTTACTTAATCTAGAGTTATTACAAGATTACACATTGAGGATCTTTTCAGGTTTAGAGTTTTAGAGAATTAGATCATGAAACTTGCATTACATTCCACATTTAAACAAAGTGGTTACATAAAAGACAGTATTCATTCTTCCCATCAACGGAAACATATTTAAAATAAAACATGGATTCTTTCTTGACACATCCTTGACACTATCATCACATCATGTACCCTTCCCTTGACCTTTGAAAAACATTTAAAAAACATGGGATGAGCATAAAAATCTCAGTAAGGGATATATAGATATGGAAAGGAAACATGAGTACATGTATACATAAGAATGAAATCATACTTTACCCATAAAACATAGGCATATAAAATCATGAATAAATCATAGAAATCATAAGACATAAAGGTAACTTGAGGCATTCATAACATTCTTACATGGGGAGTAACCCACTTGGTTACGTATGGAATACCCGTCACAGTATATTCCCTAAATCTCTTCGGAGAAACCTTAACGTTTCACTCCTTCGCGTTACCCAATGCATTGGAGAGCTATATCGGGCTCACCCGCCCTTAGTTTATCATTGAACCACCCGTTATTCATAACAATTCCCAAGAACCATAACATAATCTTATCACATAAACATGAATAAAGGAAACATAACATTTCCACATTTCAATCACAATATAATATTTTAGGATAATGAAATAATGAATCCATTCAAAAAGAAACCATTTCCAAAACCATTTAAAACATTTAATAAAGAGATTTTTGAATCAAAGTGTCCCATACCACCTTGAAGCTTTTAACATTTTAAACCATTAATATCCATATAAATAAATCCTTAAAACCATTTTGAAAGCATGGATATTAATAAGAATAAATAATTAAAACATTTAAAACGATATTTTGGTTAAAGGGGTTTTACCAAAATTAGAGACACTTGAATACAATAATCGAGGAATAACATTTAGTCAGAACTTTATAATATCATGAGAATAAAAGGATTCATGATATAATAATCCAAAGGACAGTATATACACCATATAAGAGTGAATTGGTGCATAAAAACAATGAACCCTCAATAGAAATGTCAAATGTGATGAAATCCCTTATAAAGAAGGTATCCTTAAATTAAAGACAAATAAATCTCAAAAATATGTGTGAAAAATATATATACACCCAATATAAGTGGATATTAAGTGTAAAACAATAAAAGGTCAATCACACATATTCAATGGATGACATATTCAATGACTACAAGTTGAACCCAAAGAAATCGAAATTGGGTTAAAAAGTTCCCTTGACAGCCTAACGGCATCACATCAAAATGAGTTGATGAGAGATAAAAAGTGTATCTCATCACTTGGACATAAAATTTACATCAATAAGGATGTATGAGAACATATCCCAACATAAAAATATGTAAATTAAAAGACCCAATAAAAGAAGTCTTTTAAAAAAAGAGGAGGGTGAAAGGTTCCCTTACCGACTTGGGTATCTTTCAAAACATACACCCCATGAAAGAAAGACAATAGGTCATTGATGTAAATACTCATAAACGAAAGTATATTACACAAAGAGTAGAATAATGGGCAGTACATACACCACTCAATGGAATTTGTGGCGAATGTAGCATAAATCTCACGGGAATAAAAGTCAGATGAAAAATCCCTTACGAAAACTCGGCAGCCTAATAGCGCCACATAAAACTTCCGAATATGGATTGATGAGATAAAATAGGCTATCTCATCACATTACAATAAAATTTACAGCAAGAGGAATACAAAAGAACATCCCCCAGCATTACAAAGAGGAGCCTAAAAGAAGTGACATAAAGGAGAGTACTTAAAAAGAAAGAGAGAGGTTAGATATCTTACGAACGTTCGGCAGCCTAACGGCGCCACTCAAAACTTCCAAAATGGATTGATGAGAGAGAATAGGGTCTCTCATCACATTAAAATAAAAATTACAGTAAGTGTAATATAAATGATCATCCCAATAACAATAAAGATGAGCTTTAAAAGGAATGACATAAAAGTGTGTACTTAAAAAGAAAGAGAGGAGTGGGATCCCTTACCTCGGGTCCGACTTGACTCGATCATTCTTTAATCTCCTGAATAATAAACTTGAGTTAATTTATAATTCCTTAAGATCCTTTTTAAAGTTCATTATTACTTTTATACCACTTATTACCATGTCATAAACATTATGTAATCATTTAAGTTAATAATATTTGTTTTGCCGATATTTGGTTCTTAAGTCGAAAGTGGACTTCTTACAATTACATGTTGTTTGTGTGGCCAAATGTTTATTATATCCAGAATTTTATTCATTATGTAGATATCATATATTTCATATATATCCAGTACATGCATGCATTTATAACATTACATAATCATTTAGAGGTAAGAAATGAAATGCACCGTTCATGGAGACGGTAAGCCGTACGTACGCATGAACGCTACTTTCATTTCTATTTTGTATTTTATATAATGGAATAATAATGATATAAAAGTATATTATAATTCCAGTAAAATATCATATATAATATCATAGTTCCATCCTTTATACTTCCCACATATGGTATTAACGAATCGCATCACTTTGAGGGGGCGGTAGTCCGCACTTCCTAAAATGAAGATATCGTGTATACCCATAATGGAAGCCATAAAGGTAAGACACAAATGAAAAATACAGAAGCATAAGTAAAACATAAACATATTATATATCATATTTAAAAATAGTTACATCATAATGGCCACCTATGAAGGTGTTAAATGAATGTTGAACAATCATCGTTTCGGGAGGCAGAAATTCGCCATCCTCGGAAACCGTATGTTCTTTAACCATTTGATGTAGTTGTGTTAGAGTGTAGCTCGAATAAATCTTATAAAAAAATCCTAGTATATTGAAGATACTGGTGTTGTTACAAAAGAAATAAATAAAAAGAGTTATGGGGTTGTAGAAGCAAAATAAAACAAATGAACATGAGAGAATGAATTACCTTTAAAAGTGTAACTCCTTTTGATTTGAGCCTAATGGCTTCCTTTGAAAGGATTCTGCCCAAAGGGAATCCTCTAGGATGAGGAGAGGGATGTGGAGAGAGTAAATGGGAAGGGGTTGGCCGAGCCAAAGGCTTGAGGAGTGTGTTAAATGAGGTAGAGGTGGGGGCCTTTTATAAGAGGAGAGGAGGGGCACTTTTGGAAAGTAAAGAAATATTACTTTATTTGAAAATTTGTTTCGGTTTAAAAAGGTCCCACATTGATATAATTAGTGTATAAGGTGATAAGGCTTCGAAATACACTCATCCAATAAGTTTTGGACATGTTTAGTTCATAGATGTTACATTATCATTCCATTTTATTTAAATCGTCAAATAATGATACCATCACTGCATCATTATTATGTCATAAATAATTTAATTTATTTAATGTCTAAAAATTATAAAACAAATACTATGATGTAGGAAATCTTTTTATCTTTCCAATGAATATTTATTATCAAAAATATGACTTGTATAACCCCACTTAAAAATTGTTTTAGTAAAACATATCATGTTTGTGTCAATTTTACTTTTACATTAAATAAAATGTTATTTATGTCATTTCCCAACCAAAGTGGATCCATGGGGTCCCCAAGTTGACTCATGACTTGTCTTGGTCGGCCATGATACAACCAATGAGGGTAAGACATGTTTCAAGCTCATCTCATTTTATTAAAGCATAATTTTTACCTTAAACTACACTAATTACCACTAATCGCGATTAAAAACTTAATAAGTTACTATTCACCAAAAAATTATTTTAATCTCATTGAACCACATTTTACATCTTAAAGACAACCATGTATGTCGGATTTTTGAAAATCCAAACACAATGATGGCAAAATTTCATTTAAACGGAAAATCAGTTTTTATAAGTACCACTTAGTGGTTTCACTATTCATCAAAAATTGAAGTTTTTCAGAAAAATCCCAAAAATTCACCCTACGCTATATTTGATATTCTGAACTCAAAAATGAAGTCCATTTTACAAAATTCAAAACATATAAGTCACATTAATTAATTTAATAATTAATTCCCGCTGTCATGTCAAATAGCTTGTTTTATGAAACAATAAGTATCAAAAGATTGACACTAGTTTACGTCTGATTTCAAAGTGAAATTAATTCCAACGACCACTATTGGATTTAATGGTAAAAATATTTTCTAATTTCACTTTAATACCAATTCAAAATATAATCTAATCATATAAATAAATTAGATTAAAAATAGGTTTTGAATTAAAATACATCATTTTACACTATTCATTAAAAAATTGAACATTATCTGAAAGATACCAAAAATTTACACAAAGTAAAATTTGATGTCCCGATTCTTAAGAAGAGTTTTATTTGGTCCAATAGAATTTATAAGAGTGAACAAAACTATATTTAATGATGGTTCTCCATTAAAAGGCGATAAGTGAACCTTTAGTGAAAACTAGGGCATATACGCCTAAAATTGAATTCTTTCCATATTTTAAGCCTTTAGATTTTATTGGATAAATGTAAAAACATTTAAAAACATATATAATCATATTTTAGTTATTTATATCCATTCCCGCCATTACAACGGCTACATGTTAACTACCATTTAAAATAATATTATTTTATTATTAGAGTGCAACGTAAGATTCCCAAGAAACTCGTTGTTGCGTGTTGGGTACGCCATCGAGCATAGCGTCCCCTTTAAAGTTATTTAAATATTTTATTCACAAATATGGATAAATATGAAATGTCATATTCTTTATTTACCTGGGGTGTTACATCCTTCCCCCCTTTTGGGAATTGCGTCCTCGCAATTTTAAAATTGCGCTTGGAAACATCCTTGAAAGTCCCACATCGGAACAAAAGTCGGTAAAACAAACACTTTAAAATAAAGAGAGATAAGTACAAAGGTCACCCTAGTTAACCCATACTAGGATTCCTTGTATGAAAATATGGACCTTGAGGAAAAAACAAAGGGTCATGTTCTGATGGAGAGTGATAGAAAACATGTTTAGGAGAAAGTTAACCACGAGAAAATCACAAACTTGTGATGGGTTAAACGGTATTCGATTCCCCAGTAGGAAAAGTTAATAGACAAAATTTTTGTTTTAAGTTACTTTTTATTGAGGAATTTATTCATAAGGAAACATAATCACTTATCATATTGACTTTCAACTTTTATTAGATTCCTTACACAAACTCATATTTTCTCCAAAAGACGAGTATTTAAGAAGACTTGTTCACATTAAGAGTACTATAATCAACTTCTAGAGAATCACCTAATCCACAAAATAGAACTATATAATTCCCATGTCTTTAACTAAAACCAAAACCAAAAAGGCTAGTACAAGACAGATAATCCAGAAAAGGATAACCCTTTATAAAAATAAAATCTATTCATAATCTCCAAAATCTGTCCAACAAAACCCAAAGTTCAACGAGGACCATTTGTCCATAAAATTCTTCAAAGTAAACCAAACTATGATTGAAACCCAAATATTTGAAGGATTTAGTCACATAGTCTACCAAGTTAAATCGTAACATTTATCTCCAAACAACATCAGTTGCTCCTAAAGTCTCACATTGAAAAGTAATTAACCTAATCACATATCCTCCAAGATAGGTTAATCATTTTCATAAATAACCCAAAATCAACTTACTCTTAATTCATAAAATCATATAACTAGAATGAATCAGCCAAAATAACCAGGGACTTCACGTAGTCCAGTGGTAGGCGATAAATACCAGTTGCACTTTGGTTGTGGGTTCGATTCCCGCAGATTTGTCCGACGCGACGGGTAGTCACACGGTCTGCGTGTTTTCCTTTTTCCAAAACTATATAATTCTTAAAACATTCCCCAAAATGAGAAAAAAATCTTCAAGAATAATCATAACATATTTTAACCTCAAGTTTATCTCATTCCATTCATTTTCCATCATATCATAGAGTAACCCATAATTACCTAAAAAGTAAGGATCATATAAACCCTAATGGTTACCTTAATAATTATTACCTGAATTTCTACATCGAGTTGGCCATCTCATACATGATGCATTAGAGAACTCACCAAGGTTTAAGTGGTTGATCATGACTCCTTGATATTTGGTTTAGAACAACCACGAGTTTCCTCATTGAATCCTCCATTTTATCTAGTATCTTAATCAGAGAACCACCATAGTTTCCTTCAAACCTGTTGTCTCTTTGGTGCCTTCTAGATCCATCCATTCACTAAAAATAGAAATGTCAGTGTGAGTATATCAACAAAACCATCATGTACTAATGAGGAAGGTAAACACTAAGATACACTTACTCATTCACTTTATCTAAAACTAGGACTCTTTCTGAAATCCTAACCATTATGGTAATGTAACTTATGCTTAAAGAATACCCTAACCTCTAAAGTTATCTAAACTGACCTTTGATACCAACTATAAGGCCCCAGCCTTAAACCTTACTTAATCTTGAGTTATTACAAGATTACACATTCCGGATCTTTTCAGGTTTAGAGTTTTAGAGAATTAGATCATGAAACTTGCATTACATTCTACATTTAAACAAAGTGGTTACATAAAAGAAAGTATTCATTCTTCCCATCAACGGAAACATATTTAAAATAAAACATGGATTCTTTCTTGACACATCCTTGACACTATCATCACATCATGTACCCTTCCCTTGACCTGTGAAAAACATTTCAAAAACTTGGGATGAGCATAAAAAGCTCAGTAAGGGATATATAGATATGGAAAAGAAACATGAGTACATGTATACATAAGAATGAAATCATACTTTACCCATAAAACATAGGCATATCAAATCATGAATAAATCATAGAAATCATAAGACATAAAGGTAACTTGAGGCATTCATAACATTCTTACGTGGGGAGTAACCCTCTTGGTTACGTTTGGAATACCCATCACAGTATATTCCCTAAATCTCTTCGGATAAACCTTAACGTTTCACTCCTTCGCGTTACCCAATGCATTGGAGAGCTATATCGGGCTCACCCGCCCTTAGTTTATCACGTAACCACCTGTTCTTCATAACAATGCCCAAGAACCATACCATAATCATATCACATAAACATGAATAAAGGAAACATAACATTTCCACATTTCAATCACAATATAATATTTTAGGATATTGAAATAATGAATCCATTCAAAAAGAAACCATTTCCAAAACCATTTAAAACATTTAATAAAGAGATTTTTGAATCAAAGTGTCCCATACCACCTTGAAGCTTTTAACATTTTAAACCATTAATATCCATATAAATAAATCCTTAAAACCATTTTGAAAACATGGATATTAATAAGAAGAAATAATTAAAACATTTAAAACGATATTTTGGTTAAAGGGGTTTTACCAAAATTAGAGACACTTGAATACAATAATCGAGGAATAACATTTAGTCAGAACTTTATAATATCATGAGAATAAAAGGATTCATGATATAATAATCCAAAGACAGTATATACACCATATAAGAGTGAATTGGTGCATAAAAACAATGAACCCTCAATAGAAATGTCAAATGTGATGAAATCCCTTATAAAGAAGGTATCCTTAAATTAAAGACAAATAAATCTCAAAAATATGTGTGAAAAATATATATACACCCAATATAAGTGGATATTAAGTGTAAAACAATAAAAGGTCAATCACACATATTCAATGGATGACATATTCAATGACTACAAGTTGAACCCAAAGAAATCGAAATTGGGTTAAAAAGTTCCCTTGACAGCCTAACGGCATCACATCAAAATGAGTTGATGAGAGATAAAAAGTGTATCTCATCACTTGGACATAAAATTTACATCAATAAGGATGTATGAGAACATATCCCAACATAAAAATATGTAAATTAAAAGACCCAATAAAAGAAGTCTTTTAGAAAAAGAGGAGGGTGAAAGGTTCCCTTACCGACTTGGGTATCTTTCAAAACATACACCCCATGAAAGAAAGACAATAGGTCATTGATGTAAATACTCATAAACGAAAGTATATTACACAAAGAGTAGAATAATGGGAAGTACATACACCACTCAATGGAATTTGTGGGGAATGTAGCATAAATCTCACGGGAATAAAAGTGAGATGAAAAATCCCTTACGAAAACTCGGCAGCCTAACAGCGCCACATAAAACTTCCGAATATGGATTGATGAGATCAAATAGGGTATATCATCACATTACAATAAAATGTACAGAAAGAGGAATATAAAAGAACATCCCCCAGCATTACAAAGAGGAGCTTAAAAGAAGTGACATAACGGAGAGTACTTAAAAAGAAAGAGAGAGGTTAGATATCTTACGAAAGTTCGGCAGCCTAACGACGCCACTCAAAACATTAAAAATGGATTGATGAGAGAGAATAGGGTCTCTCATCACATGAAAATAAAAATTACAGTATGTTTAATATAAATGATCATCCCAATAACAAGAAATATGAGCTTTAAAAGGAATGACATAAAATTGTGTACTTAAAAAGAAAGAGAGGAGTAGGATCCCTTACCTCGGGTCCGACTTGACTCGATCATTCTTTAATCTCCTGAATAATAAACTTGAGTTAATTTCTAATTCCTTAAGAAACATTTTCAAGTTCATTATTACTTTTATACCACTTATTACCATGTCATAAACGTTATGTAATCATTTAAGTTAATAATATTTGTTTTGCCGATATTTGGTTCTTAAGTCGAAAGTGGACTTCTTACAATTACATGTTGTTCGTGTGGCCAAATATTTATTATATACAGAATTGTATTAATTATGTAGATATCATATATGTCATATATATCCAGTACATTCATGCATTTATAACATTACATAATCATTTAGAGGTAAGAAATGAAATGCACCGTTCATAGAGACGGTAAGCCGTACGTACGCATGAACGCTACTTTCATTTCTATTTTGTATTTTATATAATGGAATAATAATTTTATAAAGGTATATTATAATTCCAGTATAATATCATATATAATATCATAGTTCCATCCTTTATACGTCCCACATATGGTATTAACGAATCACATCACTTTGAGGGGGCGGTAGTCCGCACTTCCTAAAATGATGATATCGCGTATACCCATAATGGAAGCCATGATGGTAAGACACAAATGAAAAATACAGAAGCATACGTAAAACATAAACATATTATATATCATATATAAAAATAGTGACATCATAATGGCCACCTTTGAAGGTGTTAAAAGAATGTTGAACAATCATCGTTTCGGGAGGCAGAAATTCGCCATCCACGGAAACCGTAGGTTCTTTAACCATTTTATGTAGTTGTGTTAGAGTGTAGCTCGAATAAATCTTATAAAAACATCATAGTATATTGAAGATACGGGTGTTGTTACAAAATAAATAAATAAAAAGAGTTTAGGGGGTTGGAGAAGCAAAATAAAACAAATGAACATGAGAGAATTAATTACCTTTAAAAGTGTAACTCCTTTTGATTTGAGCCTAAAGGCTTCCTTTGAAAGGATTCTGCCCAAAGGTAATCCTCTAGGATGAGGAGAGGGATGTGGAGAGAGTAAATGGGCAGGGGTTGGCCGAGTCAAAGGCTTTAGGAGTGTGTTAAATGAGGTAGAGGTGGGGGCCTTTTATAAGAGGAGAGGAGGGGCACTTTTGGAAAGTAAAGAAATATTACTTTATTTGAAAATGTGTTTCGGTTTCAAAAGGTCCCACATTGATATAATTCGTGGATAAGGTGATAAGTCTTCTAAATCCACTCATCCAATAAGTTTTGGACATGTGTAGTTCATAGATTTTACCTTATCATTCCTTTTTATTTAAATCGTCAAATAATGATGTCATCGCTGCATCATTATTATGTCATAAATAATTTAATTTATATAATGTCTAAAAATTATAAAAAAACTACTATGATGTAGGAAATTTTTTTATATTTCCAATGAATATTTATAATTAAAAATATGACTTGTATAACCCCACTTAAAAATTGTTTTAGTAAAACATATCATGTTTGTGTCAATTTTACTTTTACATTAAATAAAATGTTATTTATGTCATTTCCCAACCAAAGCGGATCCATGGGGTCCCCAAGTTGACTCATGGCTTGTCTTGGTCGGCCATGATACAACCAATGAGGGTAAGACATGTGTCAAGCTCATCTCATTTTATTAAAGCATAATTTTTACCTTAAACTACACTAATTACCACTAATCGCGATTAAAAACTTAATAAGTTACTATTCACCAAAAAATTATTTTAATCTCATTGAACCACATTTTACTTCTTAATGACAACCATGTATGTCAGATTTTTGAAAATCAAAACACAATGATGGCAAAATTTCATTTAAACGGAAAATCAGTTTTTATAAGTACCACTTAGTGGTTTCACTATTCATCAAAAATTGAAGTTTTTCAGAAAAATCCCAAAAATTCACCCTAAGCTATATTTGATATTCTGAATTCAAAAATGAAGTCCATTTTACAAAATTCAAAACATATAAGTCACATTAATTAATTTAATAATTAATTCCCGCTGTCATGTCAAATAGAGTGTTTTATGAAACAATAAGTATCAAAAGATTTACACTAGTTTAAGTCTGATTTCAAAGTGAAATTAATTCCAACGACCACTATTGGATTTAATGGTAAAAATATTTTCTAATTTCACTTTAAAACCAATTCAAAATATAATCTAATAATATAAATAAATTAGATTAAAAAGAGGTTTTGAATTAAAATACAACATTTTACACTATTCATTAAAAAAATGAACATTATCGGAAAGATACCAAAAATTTACACAAAGTAAATTTTGATGTCCCGATTCCTAAGAAGAGTTTTATTTGGTACAATAGAATTTATAAGAGTGAACAAAACTATATTTAATGATGGTTCTCCATTAAAAGGCGATAAGTGAACCTTTAGTGAAAACTAGGGCATATACGCCTAAAATTGAATTCTTTCTGTATTTTAAGCCTTTAGATTTTATTGGATAAATGTAAAAACATTTAAAAACATATATAATCATATTTTAGTTATTTATATCCATTCCCGCCATTACAATGGCTACATGTTAACTACCATTTAAAATAATATTATTTTATTATTAGAGTGCAACGTAAGATTCCCAAGAAACTCATTGTTGCGTGTTGGGTACGCCATCGAGCATAGCGTCCCCTTTAAAGTTATTTAAATATTTTATTCACAAATATGGATAAATATGAAATGTCATATTCTTTATTTACCTGGGGTGTTACAGTGTTCGTGTTAGTTGGGATGGGTATCTGGCGGTGAGATGGTTGTAGTTCGTCCATGAAATCATTGGAGTAGCTGAATTGATTCGAGCCCCTTGTAGTCATACTTGTTGTTGGGAGTTTTAGCTACTATTTCCATTGTTCTATTTCCATCGATCTCCTTATAGTTATGGAACATATATTTATGTGTTTTCTGATCTCTCTTCATTGTTCTATATATATTTTGTGTTGTTGTTCATGTAGGGTGAAAATTTTCCCTCTGTTTTGTCTTTCGATTCCTGGGTCCAAGTCGCCAACCCGTGATGATTACAAATTCCCTTTTGGGTATGTGACAGATCAGTTCGGGTGACAATTTTCAAAAAAAAATCATTTGAGTTTATGAAATCTTTGTAGGGTGGGGGCCAAGGCTATTAAGTTGAATGAAAAAATATTTATTATTATACTGGTAATTTATTTATAATTTAATGTGATTAAAAAATTATCGAAAACAAAAAAACATATCCTCTTAAATTATTATTCAATTAATTTAAAATAAAACTAATAAATAAAATTATTCAATGTACCATGACATGAATTAATTAATTTATTCCCTGCTTTGTTGAGATAAAAAATCAATTAATGCATTTGTGATAACATTGAATAGAGTCAATTTTTTGCCTTGTAGGTTACAAAATAAAATAAAATTAATAGATTCAAAATTAACATAAACATATATTATAATAAAATATATTTTATTAAATGAATAAATACTAAAAAATATTATATTATCTAAGGTGAATTTTATATGGTTTATGTTATATACAATTATCCACTTTTTGGGATAATTTTTTTATAGTAACCATATTAACTCCATTAGATTAAATTATTCATTGTCATGAAAATTGGTTACATAGATAAAGTTCTCCATTACAAATAAATAGGGTAACACATAATCTAAAGATTAAGTATTTTTTTAAATGAGCGGTTTTGACACATAATAAACATATCTTTAAAAATATATTTTTAGCACAATTTTATTATGATAATTAATTTATATTAATTTAATTCATTATGATATTTCATAAGTTCCCCTCACCTCTTTTATTCATACATTGAAATAAATTTTAATAGGAAAATCACAAAACAAATCACATAAATCATCCATATACACATCCTATAGAAATTATTTCATCATACAATTATCCTATGAAGAATTTTGGTGAAATCAATAAGATGTAATCTAAAGAGGGGATATCATTCTTTATTGTGTTTTTTGATTAATTTTTTACACCAATCATTAAAATAATAATTAAACATTACAATATAAAAAAATACTTTTCCCCTACACACTGTTATGTTATTATAATAATGTAATATCATATATGAATCTTCGTCCACCACAAAATGGAAAATTAATCCATCATTCATGTGTACGGAGGAATACTATATCACGAACCATGGTAATTCATTTTCCATCACCACATCTCAATGATGGTTAAAGTGATGGATGTGGTGTATATATATGATATATATTACATATATACACTTAATTATAAATAAAATATCACTTATTTTAAAAAATTTACATTCATAGAAAATTTATAACATCATCCACGCACACATATAGACTTCCACCTCAGTGAATTAGTGACATTGTTTTCCAACACCATATCATTTGTATTACCTAAATTATTTTTTAAAAAATATAAAATATATTTTATGATATAATAATCATTATTTAAATATAATATAATACATTCTGTCTTTCCATAATGGTCTTTGAAAAATAGAAATGTAACTCATTTGTATATATGAACTATAGTGTCTACGGTTGTAACATAGTTCATTTTTCCTTACCATATATCATTGTAGGTTTTAATAATATAATTTATGAAAAAAAATAAAACTATTTTATGATTATTATGCTCGGTATTGTATAATAATTACCTCATCGAATGGGGTAAAAATATTGATGTTATTTTTGTTAAATGATCATAACACTAAAAAAACATACAATGTAAAAATAAAATTTTATGTAACTATATTTAATATGTATTTAGAAACATAAAATTAATAATTAACTTGAAAAAGTGACTTAATAATGTAAATAACTATCACATTATTTATTTATAAATATAATTAACAAACATGATGATTCAAACATCATGTAAGGGCCATTACATTAAATATATATCTCAAATATTTCCTTTTATCACTTTCATTACATGTACATATTTTTTAGAAGGTAATATTTTAATAATTTATTTATATAGAATTTGAATAAAAATAAAATAAATTTTATAACTCTTTAGAATCATATAATAATATTTTGAAAAGGAATTTGTTTATGGAAGTAATTGGACTTTGTTATAAAAGATATTAGAAATTTAATATATTATGATATTTTGTGACAATGTCTCTTTATGAATAAATAATAATTATTCTATTATTGGAATCCATTAAAATTATAATTTTTTATTCAAAAATAATTCATTTGTTTTGCATTTTATATCATATTTTTAAAATGATTTGTAATTTAAATATCATAAACTGTTTCAATAGGGGTTAAAATGAGTTTATCATTGCTTATATATAGAAATGTTCTATAAATAAAATGATTTAACATTGATATGGTACTTAAAATTTATATATATGAAACAAGTAAGGATTATACATCTAATATAATGGGATAACCTATATTATTTCTCATGGTGAATGGAGATCCAGATATATCATATATAAAGGGTGATCCCCATTATAGTTCGCTAATTCATTATCAATATCTGAATCTATAATAGTTAAACACTTGTGAGTAACCAATGATATATCCCATATGAATATAACTTTGATCCTGCTATTTCTATCAATGGTACTTTTTATAATGAGATACTTTTCTTAAAAGGGTACTCCCTTCGTAAGGGTTTTAATGTACAGATTTAATAAAAATTCATGAAAAATATTCACGTTAAATGGATTTATTATCTCTATGTAAATGTAGGTAAATGTAAAAATTCCTTCGGTCTTCATGTTTTTCAATATACAAATAGATTTCTTATTTTTACAATCCATATAGGGAATTTTTTGAATAAATAATATTTCATGAAAATTATCACATTGATTATTAATTGGTAATAGAAAATAATAATGTTAGTTAAAATATGTAAGTATTTTTTAATGAAGAGAAAAAATGTATTCAGTTAAATGTTTTATAGTTTCTGAATAATGGATACTGTTTTGATGTGACAATTTGTACTATATTTATTTGATATGTATGACTTATAAACAAAATATTTAGAACTAAATAACTAATGTATCTTTGGGAATGCAAGAAAGATAATATTATTCAAAATATAACACAATTTTAATTATTTATGACTCAGTACATAAAATAATGGTTGTGATTTTTGGTTTCCATATACAAGATTAAAACATAACTTATTATTATCCATATCATTATCCACATCATTATAATTATTATTATTATTTATTTAGTTATTATTATTATTTCATTTTTTAAATTTTTCGTTATCAGCATCATCATCATAATAAGAAGATTTACTATTATGAATATTATTAGTACTAGTACAACTAATATTGTTAATATTTTATTTACAATATCTATTATTATAAACTTTATTTGAGGGGAGTCATTGACATGATATTGTTGGGGATCTAGATATGAATATCATAACACTACATTAAACAAATTTTTAGAATGTTATAAATGATTATTAATATTTATTTTATCTTAAATGTTCAATAAAAATAATGATTCTTAAAACCTCCCAATAAATATATGGTGTTAAAGGGGAAAAGGCCTCAGTAACCATTTGAATATTTTTTCCAATGAAAAATGAAAATTTTTAGATATTTTTATACTCTTACTTCTATACTCATCTATAATGGTAATGTTCCTCACATTTCTACAAATAAAAAACACATTTTCGAAAGGATACATCTCTTTAGACACTATATTATAAAACATTTAATGACACTAAAAGGATAAAATCCTAGAAATATAATGTAAATGTTAATAATATTTTTCCGTTTAATGTATTAATGGTCACAATTATACTACACCAAGTAAGGGATTATCCAAAATTCATTTCCCTTCATAATGATAAATCATGTTTCTTAATTCAATGAGGATTTTCCTCAAATTCCATTTGAAATACGTGATCATGAAATGAATTACTGTTATAATCATCAAGTTATTTTTAGGTCTCATGTGAATGTTTTAGTCATATTTTATTGTTCTATCTTGGTTTTATGGATATCAAATATTTTATGGAATATTAGTTCATTGATTGAATTCAAATAAGTGACTGTTTGAGAACAAAATTATAATAATTTTAAAATATTCATTTATAATTTAAAAATATAATATTAATTAACATATTAATAATAGTTTTTTATAATAATAAGAATTAATCAAATTTTTTGGCTCAATATGGAAAATGATAGAAAAATTTATAAAAATTATCACATTTTCCAAAATTCAACAACCAGAATGATAAAAAATATTTCTGATTTTTTAAGTATTCGTGTTTTTGATGATGGTAAATCTATGAAATGGTAGAAATTTAATAATTCAATATTATTTGAGATATATATGATTAAATTTTTAATCTTGATAAACATATTTAATTCTCTCATTATGTTGAGTTAAAATCGAACTACTAAACCAGATGATATAAATTCTAGAAATCAATTTTACCCTCATTATTATTTATATCCATATATATATTAAATTAAATGAGGAAATGTGGTATCAATTGTCTTGTGGTATTTGTTTTAAATATTTATTATAAAAAATGGGATCCAAATGTGATCCAAGCTTCGTTATCGAAGGAACAACCATATAATTTAGAATATATTTACCCTTTAATTTAATTGATGTGTTCTATAGCTTTTGATGCATTAAAACACAATGTCTTGTGAGTAATGCTTATAAATTGTAAAATAAGTAAATATATATGGTATCTAAAGAAACAATAATTTTTAAAAATAATTTCTAATTCACATATGATATGTTTTTCATTTAAAATAATAGTATTAAAATATTTTTGTATGATCATTATTTATTCATATATTTTATATATTATAATTTATGCATGGAAAAATAATAAAAATTATTGATTATTAATTTATAAAATAGATTCATTGTTTATCAACTATTTAGAAATGAAATAATTCTCATTTAACAAAAAATAGAGAATTTTTGGGAATAAAATTATTGTACGCACACAATGTGTAATTTTTTATTGAAATTATTTTATCACTATTTATATATTATTTTATTTAAATTTGATTATAATATATTCAATAATATTATTTTGAATGATTTCATGGTCTTTAATTGTCATTAAATAGGATTAAATTCCATGTCATGCTTAATAATACTTTAACATTTAAATGGCTTTCATTTCATCTTAAGATAATATTTTGAAACAAATTTCTACAACTTATTGTAATTAAAAACAAAAAATGGTTATCTTAGTTGGAACTAGGTGGTTAAAATTTGGTAATATGGGATTTTTTATAATATATCGTTACCATGGTAAAACATTTTCACCACAAAATAGTTAAAAGGATTAAATTTTTTAAACATAGAGATAAGTCATTATATATATAAATATATTGCTAAATGTGAATCCTTGAAGTTATATTGATCCATTATTTTTATATATTGACCCATAATTATAATATTTTAATGTTTTGTATATTTATGTAATTTCTACTCCACTCAATTATAAAAGGATTTATTCTCCCCCTCCTCGGTTATATCAATTGAGAAATATAAATCATCCAAGCCTTAACTAGGTACCTTCATAACTCACCTAAAAACTTTTTAGAGGTTATTTTCATCCCTTATGTCCAATAAAATATTGAATAACATGTATACTAAATGATTATTCCATAATAATAGTTAATTTTATTTACTGATCTATTCCATGTTTATTTCTTCTTTAACATCCTGAAATTCATGAATAAATATATTGACATAATTAAACAATTATCATATCTATATATAATTTTATATTGGGTTAATTGGTATACCATTTTAACCACCTTTATATTTTATGGAATGATGACAATTTCATTCTTTTATAAATGTGGACTACCTCCTTCAAAAAAATAATGTGATTGTTTTTTCATGTCATTAAAACATGTATGGTCACATGGATGGAGTTAATTAAAATGTATATCATATGTTTGATATTAATATTATTATATGATGTTATATTGGTATTTTCCTTTCATTATTTCCATTAATTTGAAAAAAATTCATTACACATGCATACAGGAAAATTATAGTCTCTAAAAAGTGAATAAAATATTTTTTCATCACTACCATATATGAATGGTTATAAAATATAATATAATTGTGAATTATTTGAATTATAACAGCATTAATAATATCTATATAATTAATCTATTAAAAATGCAGAAGGATTCAAAATATTAGTTCAATACATACATCAGAAACAATGATGTTTCCACACAAATGATTCTTTTAATGAAGAATTATTAATTATCAGTTAATTTGAAATTATGACGGAATGTTACATTATATTTTATGATTTAATATGGTCTTCATATAAATTTATAAATAAGATTTATTTATTATATTTGATCAAATGAGATTGTACAAGGATATTTAAAACACAACCTATGGTTTTGTACTACAATAACTTTTCATTTTACAATTTTATAAATTAAATTTTTCATTCAAGGTGGTTAAAATATTCTTATTTTTTAAACCTCATATATTTTACTATTATATTGAAATTTAAAGTTCTTCTGGGTTTTTATTTAATTTTTCACTATTTGGTAATTAAATTGATCGATAAAATATTTTTTTAGTAAACATGACATAATTTCCTCTTTTATCATGTAACTCATTCTACAACGGCTATATTCATTAAACTTATTTGAAGAATGTATTTATATGTTATTAAATAATATTTTAATTTCATATTCAACCATAAATGAATTTATTTTCAATGTTATCGAAATTAAATCATTATAATGGTTTATGAATAGGTTATTTAAGTCTCTTCACAAAAGAATAAAAATACTATGATCTGGTAACATATACTACATGAATGGAATTTTATTCAATAATTACCATTTAATGACATGTAGATTAATTTCCATGATTATTATCAATGATTATATATTTATCATTATTTTTATAGTGATTAGTTATATAAAACTACCGAAAAGGAGTGTTTTCTCTTGATTTTCAATGAATTTTATTAGTTCATTTATAAAATAAATTTTTCATATATACCGATTTCCTATAATAATTTTTTTTACATAAATGGGGATTTTATATTATGATACCCAAAAAATTCCATCTCAGTAGGAAATATGATAATTTTTTAATTTAATTGATATGAAATTCAATTTTATACCACATGTTAAATAATTGATATTGGGATTTTGAATGTTTCTTACTTTTGTGTGGAATGAATATTTATATAATATCATTATGGGAAAATTGGTTCCATTATATACCTTTTATGCATCAGTTAATGTATTATATATCATAATATAATATAAAATAGGATGGATATTAAACCCACTTTAACACTAAAAATTAGATGGGGGTGAATTCAATCGACAATGGGACTTTTTCAAATATGTGATGATAGTATTTGTAGTGAGACATGACTATGATATGATTTTATATGAATATTTTTATTCCATAGATCCTATGAATTTTTTTATATTTATTAAATTCTAATAAAGAATATGATTTCGTATTGATGATTCATCATTCTTATGAGTCATATATTTTTAAATATTTATGATTTTTGTCATGGAAAATCATTATAATCAATAGTTGATTTCATATAAGAATCATAATTTATAATCATTATATAATATTATTATTCATCTGGTATGCGTACATGTGGTCAATAATTGATATTTACAATGATAACCCTTACATATCATCAATTTTTACCCTTCCATTTTTTTAAATTTCCTCTTATTTTGAAGAGTGAATCGTAGAATGATATGTCTAGGAAGTGTAATTTTAGAGAATAAAACTATGGGATATATTTAATATAATTCTTGAAATAGGTAGAATATATATATAATCAATATGGATACTAAAAAATTAAATTTTTTGGTTTTGTATTATTATGAATTTTATTAATTATTCGTATAAAATGATTAAATTTAATGTATGTAATCTATTTGGTAACTCAGTTTGTATCTAAGCTATATATATATAATTTTTATGATTGGGTTCTGAATAATATGATTATAGAACATTGTAAAACCTTTAATAAACATAATGAGTTGTCCAATGAACCTAATGATGTTATTTATAGACAAAAATGTGTAATGATTCTGGAATAATATGCAATGTATTTCATGATTATTTGATAGATCACTCTATTTATTATAAAATGATGATTAAAATATGATTTTGGGTTTTTATAAAAACATAGAACCAAGAAGATCCATGTTAATTACTAATGTGGTGAAAAACTCAATGGGTTTTCTCTAAATAATCCAAACAACATGATATATGGATTGATAAATCACGATTCTATTCTCATGAAACTCTATCATTCCCCAAATCACCTAAAATTAACTAATAGGAAAATATGTGATAATTGAAAATTTTGGTTTTTGATGTGGAATAATCTACTCTAATTCTATAGGTCCTCTTATAAAGTAGTGGTAATGATATCGATTATTAGCACTAAAAAGGTATATTTGATTATGTAGTACTTAAAACATAAAGAATTTGTAATTATGTTCTAATTTTTGTTATGGGAATAATAAAAGTGGTTTAATATTGTTAATATTACATAGATATAGGATTAAATATAATCCATAAAATATGATTAGATTAAAATGTTATTCTTTAGTATTAACTTTCTGGAAACACATCTCCTAAAAATTATGGCATCCCACCTTTTTATTACATAACATTTAATTACATTTCATAAACCAAGGATCTTTAAAGTCTAGTGACTTAGAAATCAAGAAAAATAAAACATGAAATCATAAAACACCCTTTTAAATACCCTTGGAAATCTTCCTGAAAATTTCTTCATATGTACAATTACTATTTCTCATAACTTGGAGATATACATCAAAGGAAAGGGTGAGCTAATGGCCTTATATAGAAAGCAAGGGAATCAGTTTACTTATGATATAAGTAAGAACATGATGAATTCCATAAGACATAAGATATGAAAAAAGATGCATATCATAATATAAAGAACCTGAATCAAAAAATGAATATTTTTCTACAACATTTCATTTATACATTCATGATCATGTCACCAAGGTTTATCCCAATGTTTCATAAAAATGTTACCAAGGTTATTCGCCACTGTATCGTGAAACATGTCATCATTGGATATTAAATTTTTTACCCAATGAATTGGAGATAACTGAGGTTGATCCCATAATATTTATTTAATTTCTTGTGATCCACATATATAAGAATAAAACATTTCATAAATAACACATGGAGAATTAACTAAATGTGTTTCATTTCAAAATTGTGATGTTTTAAGTGATCATAAAAAACAAGATCGTTATGTCATTTGTAACCCATGGGAAGGGAGTATGTGTTTTATATATGTCAATTCCATAATCACATATATATATTTTAGGTTTTTATGGTATCGCATAAAAACAAAATAGGTTTGAATATTTACATAAATAAAACAAGATATTTTATTGAGGGAAAAAGTGAGAAATTTGGAGATGATATTTCTGCATCATAATGGCTATATAAGGTGGTTTTAGAAAATATTGAAAAAAGATAGGACAATATTCACCCAATAATAAAAACAATTATACATTATTTTTATATAATATAAACAAATAAGATCATTTTAGGTATATATGAAAGAAATACAATATGAAAATTAGTCTCAAAGGAAAAGAGGAGATGTGATTTCTTTTATGAAACGTCACCAACCTAAAGGTGTCAATTAAAAAATCAGAAAATAAGTTGATGAGAAAAGAATGGGTTATATCATCAGTTGGACCTAAAATAGATAATAGTAAGAGTATATTAGAGCATTCACAAACTAAGAATATTGAATCATGAATACATAACATAATGGTAATCATGATTAAAAGAGGAGGGTGAAAGATTTCTTAACCACGAAGAGTATCCTTGAAAGCATAGAGGATGGGACCTTGGGGAATTGAAGGAAATTTGGTAGGACTCCTTGGGAGGTAAAAAGTCAATAAATTTGTTGATAATTATTTTTTAAATAAATTAATGAGGTAATGTCGTGGTATTTATACAAAAAAGATGGAATATTTAATTAATTTCACATGGACACCTAATCGGTGGTATTTGCAAAACCATGGGCTTGCCCATGGTTTTTTCCCAAGGTATTGGAAACATTTGATGCCTCATAACATATAATACTATTCACAAGTTGAACTGATTTACTACATCTGGATTAATTCATCAATGAATTCATTAAACTCCCAAAACTCAAAACTGTATTTTACTATTCACCGAAAAATATAATGTTTCCAAAAAATTACAAAAATTCACTGTAACATAATATCAATTATATAAATTAAAAAATGTGCTCTATTTATGAAAATATTTTTTAAATTTTTTTAATTTAATTTTTAAATAGAAATCATTTTTTTTCTAAAAATACTACTTTAAAAATTTAACATCTTTTGTAACACCTTTATAAATTAATGAAGGTCCCATAAAATTATCGTATAACCAAATGAAAATAATGTAACAATATATGATTACATTTTATGAAAATAAATTTCTAATTTAAATTATTTAATTAACTATAAAATTTAATTAAAATATTTATGACATACAAAAATAACAAAACCTATTCTTTGATCGATTTTTCACTTTTAATATGTCTAAAATGCATTTATACATTTATGGGTGATGTTTTGATTTTTTGGTCTATTTACTATTCATTAATATTCATTATTATTCATATGTTTATGTTACTATTCATATATTGTTGTTCACTAAATTTTTTTTTTGATCTTATTAGACTATAAATTTTTTTTAACACAACTTTTGAAGATGATTTTTGGAAAATCAATTCACATTGTTAATTATTTAACGAATACAATAATATTTTAAAATACCCCTTTTTTTGAAAATTCATCAATAATAGGGAACTGCTATAAACTCATTATATATTTATCTAGACATTTGAAATTCACGAATTTTACCATAATAATAAGTAAAAAATTTAATTATACAAAAGGATTCTAGAAAGTAACTATGTCTTCGTTACAGCCACGTATAAAACCTGAATAGGACCTATGTGTATGGTGTGTTATGGTGATAGAATATTGGGGTGGCTCAGAAAATATTTCCTGATTGGTGATTTATATCATCTTGAACTTATTCCTTAAGAGATTCCATTAAAGCTTCACCTTTTGATGTTCCTCTTGGGTTTGGTCCATAACATAGCTCAGTGATTCTACCTCCTTCCCAACCTCTAACAAATGGGCTTCATATGGCATGAGTCTACTAGATGATGCCATTGACAATATATTTTGAGTTAATTTACCATGATCATTCTAATTTATAAACAATAACTCTAATGTTAAGAGTTTAGTTTCTAACTGTCATATTTCGCAAAGATCCTATTACAGTCAAAACCCAACAGTATCATTTAATTATACTCACTTCATTAATTAAATGTTATTGTATTGATGATTATAAAATAAAATAACACACAAAAAATGGAAACAAATATTATTCAAAAGTTCAGTTCGTTATATTCTTCCCCCCTTATGAAACTTCATCCTTGAAATTTTATCTCGTACCCTCTGATGAGAAAAGGTGTGGGTACTTCTGTCTCCTAGACTCTTCTAGTTCACATGTGGCTTCTTCAAATTTGTGGTTCTTCCAAAAAACATTAACTAGGAAAGTAGTCCTTTTCGGTCGAACCTTGTCTCTACGATCCAAGATCTCCATTAGATTCTCCTCACAAGAGAGGTCAGGTTCCAGATGTACCACCTCTAGATTTAGTACATGTGAAGGGTTAGTTATGTACTACCTCAAGAGGGATACATGGAAGACATCCGGAACATGTGATAGATTTCAACATTGTGCAAGCCAATTGGCCATTTCTCCCACGTGATCAAGGATTTCATAGGGGTCAATGTACCTCTGTATGAGCATCCCTTTCTTCACAAACCTCAAGACACCCTTACATGTTTATATCTGAAGATTGTATTTGTCACCAACATCAATATCCAATTCCCTTCTATATTTATTGTAATTTCTATTTTTCCAACTCTGAGCAGTCTTAATGTGTTGTTGGATGGAATGTACCTTTTCTCTCTATCTCTTCCACAAGATCAGGCCCAAGAATCCTTATCTCACCAGCTTCATGCCAAACAGTAGGTGATCTACATCACATACAATATAGTTCTTCATATGGCGCCATTTGAATGCTCGAGTGGATGCTATTGTTGTAAGATAAATCAACTAAATGGAGATGTCAATCACATCCATCTTTAATTTCCACTGATCATGTTCTCAGCATTTCATCAAGTGTTTGAATAGACCTTTCAGATTGGCCATCATTTTGGGGGTGATAGGCCATACTGAAATTGAATTCCATGCTCACAGCATGTTGAAGGCTTCTCCAAAAATTTTAGGTGAACCTTGGGTCACAATCAGATATGATAGAATTTATAACTCCATGCAGCCCCTCCCCTTCCATCACGTAAATACATGAAAGTTGACCGAGAGGGAAATATTCTCGAATATAGATAAAAAGAGTAGTCTTTGTGAGATGATCCATAATAACCCATATCAGAATGTTTCCTTTGGATGTTCTTGGGAGACCTATGATGAAGTCCATAATTATATTTTCCCACATACATACTGGTAAGGGTAGTTGTTATAATACCCCATTAGGAAGTTGACACTCTACCTTCACTTACTGGCTTACCAAACACCTTAAAGTGTAGTTAGAAATATCATATTTCATATTATCCCACCAATAATAGTCACGAAGTTACCTCTACATTTTTGTGCTTCAAATATGTATAATGAATGTAGAGCTTTGAGCTTCGTCTATTAGATCCTTCATTATTTTCGGAATAGATGGAACTGATTGTATTGAATGAAATTTCAATACACCCTCTTGATAAATATTGAACTCATTAAATATCCCATCCTTCACAAACTCAAACATCGTCTATAATAAACGATCATCTTTTTGAGCATTCTTGATCTACTTTAGTAATACTGATTGAGAAATCATTTGGGTTATGGTTTATGATGTCCCTTTAGTTATAATTCTCTTGTCCAGTTTTTCTAGGTCATTGATCAAAGGATCTCTTTGAATCCACATCATGGAAAGAAAAAATGGGTCTTTACAACATAATGCATCTGTGACTTTGCTTCCTCTTTTGGGATGATAATGGAGTGAACAATCATAGTATTTGAGAAGTTTCAACCATCTCCTTTGCCTAATGTTCAATTTCTTTTGTGAGAAAATATTCCTCAAACACTGATGGTTTGTGTATATATCACATTTCCCCAAATAAAGATAGTTCCTCCATATATTCAGAGAAGCACCAATCGCATCCAACTCCAGATTATGCGTTGGATAGTTCTGCTCATGAGTCTTCAACTGTCGAGATGCATAAAAAATTACTTTTTCATTTTTCATGAGGACGAACCCAAGCCCTATGATATTTTCATCTCTAAAAATAAAGAATCCTTTTCCACTTGAGGGAAGAGTTAACATAGGTGTAGTAACCAATCTCTTCTTCAGATTTTTTATGAATTCCACACACTCCTTTGTCTAGATGAATGTGACCCCTTTTCTATTAAAATTTTTTAATGGATTTTAATGTTGTTAAATTTTTTTCACAAACCTCCTATAATATCTTAATAGTCTATGAAAACTACAAATCATAGTTATTTTCGTAGGCTGAGGCCACTCCTCTACATCTTTTTTCTTGTCATGGTCAACTGTGATTTTATCATTGGTAACAATGTGCCCAAAGAAAGAAACAATATGTAAACAGAATTCACATTTGTGGAACATCCCAAAAAACCATTTCATTGGTATAGTTTCCAAAATAACCATTATAGGATCCTCATGATCCTCGTGACTTTTGGAATATATCAGATTATCACCAAATAAAAACTACCAAAATGTTATCAAGGTAGTCCTTAAAGACCTTATCCATACAGTCCATAAAAATAAAAGGTGCATTAGTTATTACAAAGGGAATAAAAACAAACTCTAAATGCCTATATCTTGATTGATATGATGTTTTCAGAATATCTTCTTTCTTCACCCTCATTTGATGATAACCAAAACCAAGATAAGTCATAGATAATAATTGAGAACCCCGAATTTGGTCAAATAAGTCATCAATTAAAAAATGAGGGTATTTTTTCTTTATTGTGATCTCATTCAGTTATATATAATCAATGAATAGATGCATCAATACATCCTTCTTCTTCACAAAGATAATAGGTGCTCCCCAAGGAGATACACTCATTCAGATAAAACCCATATCCAAAAGATCGTTGAGTTGTTTCATTAACTACTCCAGCCCCACATTTTCCATCCTATACTGTTCTTTGATATCATATGACATCCACGTATGAGTTCAATGGATAAATCTATCTCTCTTTCTGGGGAGGTCTGAGAAACTCCTCAGGAAATATGTCAACTTATTCTAGGTCAATGTGGACATTTTCTTTCCTCAAACTCTCATTTTCTATTTCTAATTCACCAATAAACTCCATAATGAAGAATATTTGAGGTTCATATAGACAATGATAGGCTTGAGATATCTCTCCATGGAAGATAACTACAATTTCTCCATTGAAGATAACTCAAATTTCCTTGATTTTTTATTTGATCGTAGCATTATACATTTAGATTCAATACATCCCCAGTAAAATGCCCAAATCATGCATGGGAATGAATTCTAGATTTTTGATATGATTTTGATCACTAAATTAAATACTAGAGTATCAAAACACTAATGAATATTGGATAATCCCACCAGGATTCATGATAGATAAACCTACACTATGAAATCATGGGTTGAATATAAATTCATTCCAAACTTGGAGGAAACAAAGTAATTAATATACCGAGAATCAAACAAAGTAAAATTTATCATTGATATAACTACAAGAGTACATGTCACCACATCATTAGGATCTTCAACATCAGTTTTCATGATAGTAGATGAATTACCCTACTCCCTTGTCCTTTGCTGAGGCTGATGGTGGTTCCCCTCTACTGTCCTCAGATTTGGACGGTGATTGGAAATGTGCACATGTTTTCCACTCATAATTCACTGGACAAATGGTAGGGCCTAAACCATCTTCCCCTTGTTGTTAGTGTTTTTATGTATAGGTTTCAACACACAAATACAATTCCTCTCAATATGCCTATCTCTTCAATACTTGTAGCATTTCCCTCTCTCGAGCTGGCAGTTCCTCGAATTCTTCTTCCCACATTTATTACACGTGGGATGATGTACATGCTTGCCTCCTCTTCCCAGGTAAAATGTACCTCCCAATGCTTGTCTCTATATATCTCTCATTTTCATTAGATTTATGAGACCACTCCATCTCATCAAAATAAATCTCAACTTTTATTGCACTCTGCATGATCTAATCATGGCTATCATAGTCCTGGTTGGCAAGATTCATCTGCAGATGATGTCTCAATCCACCAAAGAATATATCAGCCATACCATTTGATTCCATGAAAATTCTAGATGTTTTATGTGAATTTATTTTGAACATTATCTCGTAGCTTCCCACATATTAATTCTCCTTATGCTTCAGTGTGGGAAACTCCTTCTACATTCTTTTTCTCATGGAACAAGTGAAATACATACTAAAGAAAATACATCTGAACTCTTCTCACTCCATAGATTTTACTTCCACTCTATTCCTTTTTCATTTAATCAATTCCCATAACCAATCAACTTATCATTCAAAGAGATGGATAGCCAGGGTGACCTTCTCTTGCTCTGAACAATGGAGCACAAAAAAGACCTTTTAGATAGTGCTGATCCATTGCTTAGAATTCAGTGGGTTCGTAAATACACTGAATATTGGTGGATGTTGACACATAACGGGTTCAATATAATGTTTTTTCCTTCACTGTGTGATCAGTATCTTGGATTGATTCATTTTATTTCCCATAACATGAGTCTATTGGTTCAAAATTCTCATGAAAGATTCCATTAGGGCTTCCATTAGAGGGCAGTCAGTGCATGGTCCATTATGGTCACCATTTTCTTGGTTATTTATATTTCCTACCATTTTCAAAATGAAAAAATCTGCAATGAGAAGATTATTTCATTTATAAATCTTTTAAAAATAATAGATTTTATGTCTTAAAACATTATGCCTTAAACAATTACTTTATTCTATAAATCATTCATAATGATTCATAAAATTATTATGATTAACTAAACATATCTCCCTGAATTTTCATTACCAAGAGTGAAGTAAGACCCATTGTCATGTATGAGGATACTCTAGGTTATTCTTGAGACTCCTTGTTGAAGTTTTAACTCCTAGATAAATTTGTGCTAGAGCCGACTCAACTTGATCGTATCCAGATAGGGATTTATTTTAATGATAAATAACTTACTCTATACTCCCCAAAATACCAGGAACTATTCCTATATTTAATATTTTCAATAAGGTTATTCTTAATGTTTTAATACCCTAATTTCTATTAATAACTAAAATACCCTTTAATAGTAGCTATGGAATCCCATATTTTTATTTCATAAATTTTCATTACATTTTACATACAGAGGATTTTTAAAGTCTTGTGTCATAGAAATCAGGGACAATAAAACATGAAAACGTTAAACAAAATTTTAAATCTGCTTCAAAGATTCATGAAATGTTCACCCTATGTACAATTACTGAATCTCATAACCTATAGACATACATCAAAGTAATGGTTGATCTGTAGGACCAGTAAGGAATGCGAGGGAATCAGTTTACTTGTGATATCAACAAGAACAAGATGAAAACCATAAGACATGATCAGTGCAAAAAAGAGGAATATCATAATTAAAAAAATTAGAATCACGACATGATTATGTGGATACAACATTTCACATAGACATTCATGAACATATCACCAAGGTTTATCCCAAGGTGTCATAAAAACTACCTAGGTTATTCACCAAGGTATCGTGAAACATGTCATTTCTATAGATTAAATTCTTTACCCAATGCATTGGAGCACTATCAAGCCACACCAGTAATATGTATTTAAATTCATGTGATCCACATATCTCATGATAATAAATTTCATAAATAAATCATGGATAATAAAATATATTGGGTTCATTTCAAAATCGTGAGGTTTTAAATGTTCATAAAAAACTTGATTGTTATGTCATTTATAACCCATGGAAAGGGTGTGTGGGATATATATAGCTAAATTTTAGAATAAAGTATATCATTTTTATGTCTTTATTATGGCCCATATAAAATAAATATTAATGTGTATTCAAATAAATAAACTGAGATAATTTATTGAGAGAAATAGAGAAATTTTGAGATGAAAGTTCTACAGCTTAACAGTTATATAACAAGGTTTTAGAAAATTTTGAAAATAGAGGGGATAAGAGTCAACAACTCACAAATAACTCATTATACATTAAATGAATAGAATAAAAAAATATATGATAACTTTATGTAAATTTTATGTAAATATCATATGGAATTGAAACTTGAAGGAAAAGAGAAGATGCAATTCCATTTACCCAAATTTGGTAGCCTAACGATGTCACTTAAAAATACAAAAAATTAATTGATGATAGAAGAAAGGTTAAGTCAAAATTTGGACATGATAATGACAGTAATAATAATATTTAAGAACATACACCCACATAATAATATGGAAACTGTAAGACATAACATAATGAAAATCATTACTAATAGAGGAGGGTGAATGTTTTCCTTACCTTGAAGAGTAACTTCAAAATCATGATATTTGGGTCCTTGTGGGGCTTGAGGGAAACTCATTTGGACTCTTTAGGAGTAAAAAATACTATAAATTCATTTATGTGGATTTTAGAATTAAATTAATGTTGTAATGGCTTGGTAGTTATATCATAAAAGAAGGAATATTTAATTAATTTCTAAGGGACATCTCATCGGTGGTATTTTCCAAACAATGGGCTTACCCTGGTATTTTACAATTTTATTGGACACATGGGACAAATAATAACATATAATAAAATTCACAATTAGACCACATATATTAAATCATGATTACATCGTCGATAATGTCATTAAAGACCCGATACACAAAACGGTATTTTTACTATTCACCAAAAAATCAACTGTTTCAGAAATATCCAAAAACATCACTTTGATATAATATTGATGATCCGAATTAAAAAATGAACTCAATTTTATTCATATAATTTTCAAAATAACTTTTATTTAATTATTAAATAAAATCATTATTTACTCTAAAAATACAACTTTAAATCTATAACTCCATTTGTGACACCTTAAAAAAGTTATCAAGGTCCCATAAAATTATTGTGTAATCATTAAAAAATAAAGTAACAATATATTATTACATTTTACAAAAATACATTTCAATTTTTAATTATTATATTAATTATAATATTTTATATGAAATATATTTCAAATACAAAATTAAAAGACTTATGTTATGATCGTTTTCAATTTTAAGATTTATAAAATGTATTTATATATTCATGGGTGAAGTTTCTATATTCTGGTCATTTTACCATTCATTACTACTCATATGTGTATGTTACAATTCATACATTACTCTTCAATAAAAATGAATTTGATCTTGTTAGACTCTAATTTTTTTACTAAACACAACTGTAGGATATCATTTTTTGGTAATCCATTGACATTATTAATTATTTGAAGAATACCAAAATATTTTAAAATACTAATTTTTTCTAAAATTCTTAAATATTATAGAACATCTATAAATTTATCTTATATTTATCCGTACATATGAATTTCACAAATTTTAACATAATAAGAAGTAAAAAATTTATTTATACAAACGTCTTAAATAATTTAACTAAGACTTCATTGCATAACCCCTTATAACACCTGAATAAATCCTAAGTGTAAGGTGTGGTATGGTGATAAAAATTTGGGATGGTTCATAAAACATTTCCTGAGTGGTGATTTCTATCAGTTTGAACTTCTCCGTTAGTTGATTTCATTAAAGCATCACATGTTGAATTTCAACTTAATCTTAGTCTATAACAAAGCCCAGTGATGATACCTCTTTCCCATGCTCTGATAGATAAGCTTCATATGGACCGAGTCTACTGGATGATGAAATCCACTCTTCTTTCTCTATTAATTAACCAAGATCATTTGAATTTATAAACATTTATTGTAATGTTAAGAGTTTCGTTTCCAACTATCATATTGAACAATGATCATTTACAGTCAAACCCCAACAATAACATTAAAATATACCCACTTCATTAATTAATGGATATAATTTTGTTTTGTATAAAATAATATAACACACAAAATTAATATACAAATATTATTAAAAAATTTGGGGCGTTACAAAAATGGAAAGGGAATTACATGACAATGAAATTGAAGTATTATAAATCTATTGGCACATATACAGAAAATTTTACATTACATGGGATATATGATCAAGGTTTTATCATTGACCCGAAATGAATAATTGAATAGTATTTCATTTACCAAAATGATGCCTCTAAATTGTTTTGAGAATGGTACATTATAATTTATTGTGAATTCTTTCTATGTTCTCTCATAAATAAAATTGAGAGTAAAGTTTATTATAATTCAAATTTCTATGATAATAAGAGAAAGTTGTTATTTTGAGATAATTAAAATAATAAATCTCAAAGAGGATTAAAATTAAATATTATATTATTGTAGAATTTTGGAATAATGTATTTCAGGAATTATCTGTAACAAAATATTTAGTTTTTTAGGTTTCAAATATAAGGCCATCCGGTAAAATAATATAGATGTGATGTGAAGATGTAAGACAATAAAACAAATGGAGTGAATGGTCAAATAAATTCATCACCCACACTCATATTCTATTATTATGTTAATAATGAAATTTAATATAATTTTGGTGAGAATACAATGGTTAATGATGACAATCACTGTCAACCTCTATTGTTAGGAGATAAATGGAAATATTAGGAAATCTCAGTTGTCAAAGTATGTGACCATAATTTTATATTGAAAAGTTTAATTATCATCAACTCCAAAACAATAAATTAATTCCTTGATTTTATAATTACCATAATTTTATATGATATGTTTTCTTTAATATCCTAATATAATTACCTCAATAATTAGATATTAAATTAATTTTTAAAACACCAAATCGTATGATGATGTTATCTGAGGTCCATAGTTCCTCTTTTATAGAACATTGATTGAAAATTTACTCATAAAAATATTTATTATTACTCTTCTAGTTTATTTTGATATTATTTTTTTCATAGATTTTCCTTATTTATAGCATCCCCATATAATTATCCAATTAAAGGATGATAAATTTTAATTTTCAAATAATCCTTTGAATATCAAGAGGTGTGATGATGAAAATAAAAATATAGTGGAAACTAATTGTATTATATTGGGTTTTTATCTATTCATGGGATGTATTGATGGACACAAGTCATAGGGAATGGAAAAAAGAACGGATATCTTCCAAATACAATATAGAAGCTATCTATGGTCATCAAAATTTAAGAGAATCCTAGTCAGTTAAAAGACTAATTTCTAGTTCACTTAATCTAATTCATTTTCTATGTTATTTAAAAAAATTAATAATTAGGTTTTTTTAAAACATGAAATTAAGAAAATGAAATAATAAATTGTAATACAAATCCATATAAAGACAGAATGAAATTAGGGGAGAAATGTATTGGTCAAAGGTTTGTCAACCTATGTTAATTGATTGTTTATTTATTTATTACATTCAATATGATATTTCATTATGTGAAACCTCATTAGTAGATTAATTTCATTCAATTTATTTATTGTTTCATTATATCATACCTTCATTGGACCAATAATCAACTCATGCAATAGTGAAATACGATAATACTTCAATGGAGAATTAATATTCTTAATATTCACAACTCCACCATATGTTGTTTCATCACATTAAGAATCTTCGCCACCACTATATGATGGGTTTTACTAGGAGAGGGAGGAAAAAGATCTTAAGCAATTAAAATGAATTTATTAGAATATAATATAATGTTGGATAATTTCCAAAACCGTTCAATTCTATAATATCGACAAAAAATTGAATGATAATTTATTTCATTGAATAACAATAATTAATAATGTTTTTAATTCTCCCCCAGGGAAAATCCATAGGATTGTCACATTCTATTAAAAAGTGAAAAGATATCATAAAGGAATTATGGAAGTGAAATAAATATAATTTTGGTTAGGAATATATAAAATGATGGAAGAAGAAAATAGAAACACATTAATAATAATGATGAATGTGTTACATGGGAAAAGAAAACTAAAATAATATGTAAAGAAAATAGAAATCCTAATGTAGCTGCTATTATCCAAAGCTTCCCCCACCCATCGATATCCTCTTCAATCCACCAATGTTTTATTATTTATAAGCATGAATAATTATTATTTCCATCATAAAGGATAAATAGTGAGTGTCAAGACATAATAGCTCTTCATCCATTAAATTATTTGTACCATACTTTTTTTTAAAATAATTCACATGATACCCACACGTTTTGGAGAAATCACCGAAAATACTCTTAAATAATTTTATTCCAAAATACGATTCACATTTTATAAAAAAAATTAATCTCCATCCTCCTTGTATAGAATATTATATTTCCAAATTATAATGAGATTTTATAATGGATGGATGTTTCCTAAGTCGTTAGTCAATGTTGAGCATCGAATATCTCCAATAATGAGTTTGTAAATAATTTAAATTAAATTGATAAATTACTCTATTAAATTTCATTCAAATACAACTAGTATAACCTCAATTTCAACTATTAATATCATGTTATGAGTCATTTATATGGGTTGGGTTCACTTTGTCTTCCTGAATGTTTTTCAAATTTATTAAACTTTTCATACCTCTGGTTTATTTAATTTTCTATGGTTCTGAAAGAAACTTTTGAAGACCAAAAATTATAGAATCCTAAAAATGAATAATGAAATTTAGATCTATATTTTAAAATACATTCTCAAAATACCAAATAGAATAAAATCAATTAAAATTAATAAAGAATGATATTTTAATAATTTAGATAAAAACCAACCATAAATCAAAAACAATGGATAAAAGATAAAATTGATAAATTTTGAGGGCTTAAATATTTGAAATTCATATAAAAATGATGAAAATATTAGCTGTATCATGTATTTTTAAAAAATGTTTGATTATAGACTCTAAAATGAATATATTATTAACGTGTGTGAATATGCTAATGCATTTCCTAAAGAGTTTCCAAGTGTTCCCTCAAGAAAAGTTTTTATTTTTTCAATTGAACTAATACAATTAGATATTACAGTTTGAAAGACTTTAGATATAGTATCCTAGATCATGTTTTAATAATTTACGGGGAAACTTCATGGTAATCTCAATAATGGATTCATATTTCTATGTGCAATACCATTGGGTAAAAATTATCACTTCATTAAGAATAATGATTGGATTATTTTTCGTCACATTTATTTTAAATAAATCAACAAGATTTAAAAAATAAAAAATCGACATCTAACAAAAATTTATTATTATTTTATATAAAGTGAGGAGATCATTTATTTTTAATGATTGATCATTGACCTGGAGATCATCATTTATGATAATAAAAAGAGGATATGTCGAAGATATCATTATTTATTATCTATAGAAACTATAGAATTATAGTTATTTAATCTGGAATTTGGGTGGCTACCGGTATTGTTTTGATCAAAGGAATATATATTTTAGATATTGAATTGGTCTATTTTTGGTAATCATTGTGTATTATATTCTTATATATTCTATGAAAATGAAAGATAATAATGTTCATTGAGGATTGTGGTGATGTTTGGAAGGAAGGATATGTTTTATTAAAATTTTACTAAATTTTTATTTGGGCTATTGATATTGTCATTCATGGGTCATATTATAAAAAGATATGTGGTATGAGTGCATCCTTATAATAAGGAAATAGTTGAACATTGTCCTAGAAAAACCATGGTGTCTAAAATACATTATTTTCATGGGATGTATAGATTATTCCAAAACTTATAGAGAAATTTATGACAATTATTAAATCCAAAACTCGGATAGCATAAAAGGGATACTATTTCCATTAGATCAATTATTATTATGAAACTATCGATAAACTTATGAGAATGTTGGTACGTGAACTTATTATTATACAACCCTATAATTGATAAAGATTTTTTATTTATAATTATCAATAATAAAGGGACAAATATGTGTTATAATGTAGAATTACAATGACGTAGCTTATGCATCATGCTCATAGATGATTCATGAGAAAAATTATTTCACACAATATTTCGAACTGAAATGTGTAGTTTTTTCTTTGATGATTTTTAAGGAATATCGTTGTACTAAATGGTGTATCATATATACGAATAAAAAATTGGAGAAGTACATATTCATATATTGATCAAAATATATGGTTGTATTTGTATAAATATTTTTTTTTATATAATACCACATTTACAAGGCTAGTATGTAGGTTTATGATTTTAGTTGTAAGGATCCTTCTAGATATTCCATGACGATGATTAAATGAGAAAAACCACTTTTTGATTTAAAAATGATGGAAATTTTATTCAAAATGAAAAGTTAATATCAGTTCTTTCATTGTGGATTGTTCAACCATATATTCATGTGAGGATTTTTGAGGTACTAGTATACCATATGGAGCATCCAAATAACATAATAATTGTTAATGAATTAAAATGTTACTATAGTGGAACAATAAATATCATGAATTGATTATGAGACTTTTCAATTCTTTAATTGATGAACAATCTATCAGATAAAGGCCATAATTCATTTTTCTCAACTCTTCCTTGATTTATAATGCTATATATTGATAATACGTCGACTTTTTAGTTGAAAACTTGAATAGAGATATTATCGAAAACAAATCACTATGATTGGAATGATTTTATGTTATGTATGATAATCAAAAGCTCTTGGGTATGCTAGAAAAATTAACCAATCTTTAGTGGATGTATGAAATCATATCCATGAATTTACAAATTGGAATCCTTAAGACATATAAAGAGGAAAATTTAATTTATTTTTTAGTAATTGCCTCAAGAAATTATCACAATTAATTACTATCGATACATATTTTTTCACTTAATAATATTTCAAATTTATATGTCAATGAATTGGTAATGTTTCGTGGAGTACCACTCTCAGGCCTATCTAATAAAGGTTAAAGTAATAACTCAATGTTATATAGAATCATTAAACAATAATTAAACACATAGTAGATCGATAATAATTTATATCGTTCATATATATATTATCAGCCTTAGAGGACCATTCAATCCACATTATATATGTTGGCATCTTTTATTGTATATATTAAATATTCCTGGGTTAAACACCTTATTTTAGATTTATTTTAATCTAATAATATATCTCATTTATGAATTTTCATTTATCCTTCGGAAGACCTTTTTTGAAAAACTATATAGCATTACAACATTAGTATAATATGTTATATAATGATAGTTGTTGGGTCTAGAGATATCTAGGTAAATGTCAATGAAAGTAAAATATATGAAAAATCACACCATATCATATTCAAGACAATATAATTGTTATCATGATAACTGTTTTTGGGATTTATAACTAAAGGTTTCTGATTAGGTGTTCCTATTGATATTACATTGAAATAATGTTATGATATTTTGGAATAAGGGACTGGTAGGAGCCCAATATATATGTCTTTATTGAATTCCAGATCACATTAGAATGGTAGATTATCACATTGATATTACTTCCAAATGAGTGGAAGTTCATGATTTTCTCTAGGTGATTTTTTTTAAAATTTACATACCTGATAATTTATATTTACTAATTTCAGAGGTCATACTTTGGGAGTATGGTCTTTCTTATAGGGACCAACTAACAAATCAATTTAATCATGGTGATAATTTATAAAGGTAAATGGAAAGTAAAATTTTAAGTTTATCCGGAGAATTCCAAAATTAAAGCATGAAACACGGGATCCCATGTATGTGATGAGGAAATGATATCATATTTTTTTATTAGAGTGAAAAATTTTCAAGTGGGGATTTTTATTTCGGGGTAGAATTTATTACCCCATTATTTTTTAATATATTATATTTAAGTATTTTAATTTATTTCATAGACTATGAATAAAACTAACATGAAAGTATTTGAATGAATATTATAAATTAAAAATTTATTAAAATTTTAATATATATAAATGAAATTCTATATTCAAACATATTATCTAATTCACTTATGAAATATTTTTTATCATAAAGAACTGGTTTGAAATATTGTGATTAGGATGATTTTTAAATTTATGTTTTTTTTAAAAATTAGTCATATTTATAAAAATATGATAAATTATTTTTTAAACATTTATTAAAAGAAATCATTGGCTATCAAATGGTTATAAATGAAAATAAAATGATTTCATAGACATATAGATGTTTTATGAGAATATTTATTTTACAAATTATAGGTGTTTCATTGTGGATAAATCAAGTCAGTAATCATTTATGACTGATTCTAATTAATTTTTATGATAATATAATAAAACCTCTATGATATCATTTATCAAATGATTTTTCATAGGGATTAAAAAACATTATGTTTTTAATAATTATTAAAAACATTTTTTTCTGATAAATTTCTTTCATTAAATTTTGCACTCTACTTTTAAATGAATTTATAATAATTATTATTGATTAATATGGTAAAGTTTTTTTCCTATTTGTAACCATTATATTCAAAAATGGTAATGTGGCCAATTTGAATTTGGGTCATCATGATTTGTTACTATTTTAGAATATTGTAACCAATTTAATGGTTTTGATGATTAAAGAGGGTAGTTATAAATAGATATAATAAATCATATATCACTAAAATTGGAATATATTATATTATTTTATTTTATATAGTCTCATACACATATTAACTTCTAATTTGGGACTCAGTTGTTTATTATTTATGTTATTAGTAATTTATTATATTTTATTGTCATATGTATTCATTAGAGTTCATGTCGTATCACTTATAAAAGGAGGTCCTCTCCCCCTAACTCATTCACACCATTTAAGTCATATATATCATATAGCCTCAGTCAATATACATTCATAACTTCAAAAAACAATTCCTAAATCTAATGTTCATTCACTATGAGCAAACCAAGATGACCCATTGTGTAATCCAAATGAGAATTCTGAATGATGAGGTAATTTTCAATACTGATATAATTCACGTTTCATTCATCCTTAGAATACTCTGAATATATTATTACCATCCTTACATAAATTAACCATCAGTATTACTAAAATAAAATGGTATTATATTTAGTGTTTATCCATCGCTTTCTTCCTTTATATCATTTGATAAATAATATTATTGTCCCCATAAATTTATATATTACAACATCCATGTGGTGATGTGATTTAATTATTATGTAATCAATATATAAAATCAAATATATATTCATTTATTTCATTTAAATTTCATTGATGATATTATTCATAATTTATAATGATATATTATTATTTACATTTATATCCTTCCATTCAATGGAAAATGAAAAGATTAATTTTTTGTATATACATACTACTATACCAACACAATTTTGTAAATAATTTTTCATCACAACCTTATTATAATGTTTATAATACTGTATAAAATGAATCAATATGATAATTATAACATGATTAATATTCTTGTGGTAATGAAACTAATACCAAGAATTACACCATATTACAGGTTTTCAGGTATACAATAAACCATATTTTTATCATGTTTTCATTAGGTATTGTTAATGGGGTTTTCATGGAAATTTTGGTAGTTTTGTAATTTTTCGGGGTAATTCATGATTCGTATATGGTTACCCAAAACATTTATACCAGGTGAGAACCATCATGCCCTATAGTGTTAGGGTTTTCCAGAACAGTGCTAGGTTTGAAAAACAATGTTGCAACCTTGTAGAAACATTACACTCCATATGAGTGGTGTATGCTCTGGGAATAGAGTTTTTATAATCATTTGGGTCTTCCCAACTATCTCTTCATGTGTCATAATTTTTTTCAAAAAAATATTAATACAAAAAATTTCCATTATTTTAACTGAAACATTACCATAATTTGTCCTAGATCATATTCCTAGATCGTGGACGCTCTCAAGAATTAATTTTGACTCTTTCTAATACATTACATGGAATATAGAAGTGTGGTGGATCTCTTTTGATTAATATTTATTAAGTTATTCTCCAACATTGTGTTTCATGCTACACTATATTTCTCTCCTCCTTAGAGAGTGTTATATCATCATGTTCATTGTTAATATAAAATATGTTTTAGTTGAATCATTATTCTAGGTTTTCTTAAATTATCCCTTTTACAATAAATATTCATTGGAAAATCCTGGTAAGGGTGTTGTTGATTTTTGAACTCCCTGATACAAAATGTTGGTTCTGGTTGGGTTTTCCCGTTTGATTAAAACAACATTTTATTGGTGTTTATTAAATAGAATTCCATTAATTTATGAAAACCCAAACTTTTGTAATTGTAATTTTTATTTAACATGATTCTAATATTAATGAATCACCCCCAATTCCAAATGAATTTGTATTTTTGGAGAAAAAAATTAATTTACTAAATTGATTATATCGGTTGGGATTTTATTTTTTTTAAAAAAATATTTTTTTGATTTAATAAAAACTTTTTATTTTTTTCTTTGAAAATGTTTGAAATATTGAAAAATCTATGTTTTATTTTTATACGTGAAGTGGTATAAGGAACATAAAGTCAGGAAATGGAATTGTAAATGATAATTTGATCGAAATATTATAAATTTACAATTATTGAATGAATTACTGAGGAAATTTGATATTGGGTAGTTATTAGGTTTTTTGGGACATGTATGAAGGGATGATAATTCCCTGTTAAAACATAGATGAAAAAAACTATAAAAAAATCCTAGTTATTTAGATTGAATCCCTAATTTCATGTTCATGTTTCAAATTTGGAATGAGCATGTAGGACATGTGTACGTATATTTCCATGAACACTTATATGAGTGTGTAATGACCCTATAACAATAAACTATCAAACTATATTGTGGATTACCATGGAGCTTACTGTGATTGGTTTGATATATATTGCATCATTTATGAAATTACATTACACTTTATAAATGATATATATAATATATTTTGTATAAAATAACTACAAAATCCATTATTGATATCAGTTACGTAATTTTCATATGAACGATTGGTTTGTTTTATATAGGAAAATGTATTTCCATAGCCTATTTTATTTAAATTAAATTCAGGATTTAGATTATTATTTTTGATTCTTCTAGTAGAACTCCTAGAGAGAACATACTAGGTTATTTCAAACCCTACATTTTTCATTGTTTGTCTGTATATTTCCATCATCCAGTTCTGAGAAAAGGGAACGTTCCACTTAAAGATACTATATATTCCAGATCTTTTTTATTAGAGTGATGATTCATCTTATAACATTGTGTTTTTATGGGTTCTTCGATATTATATGTTTTTTCTTTTGATAAACCTATTTCTATTAGGTAACTTTTCAATTTTGTGATTGTTTATTATGTTGAATTTTATATTTTATCATACACTATTTTGTGTAAAGTTCATTATCACTTATATCATTTGTGACACTATGTTCTTGTCTCTATCCTTTAGCGATTGGGAATTCCCTACAAGCCATGTGAGATCCATTTCAGGTATCAGGGTACCATGGTATCTAGGATGGTTCACGATAAAATGTAAAAATAGATTGTTTGTTCATATTTCCATGATTTTTAATAGGTTTTTGGGTATCTTTTTTTGAATATAAGAGTAATTTATGAGTGAGTTCCTAGATAATGAATATCATAATGATCATAAGTCAATCTGGGTGGCATGGAAAATGAATATTTATGAATGGTTTTATCCAATTTTAATCATTGACATAATTTTAATATAAATATTTTCAAATCCAAATCCTGTTATGTTACCTAGTGGAGAAAATTTTCTTTGTTATTGTAGTTTGAGTTATTGATATGAGATGAATTATGATGTATTTATTGTTTTAACCTCATGTATTGTATCATAATTCCACATATGAGATGTCCAAATAGGGCCCAAGAGGAATCTAATGGGGAACGATATCTAACGAAACCTCTATTGAATAGTATTTCAATTGATATGATTGTTTGTTTTTCCATTCACTTGGATAGGCTCATGCCCCTATTCATGATCAATATATAGTGGAGGAAATACAGAGGGAAGAATCTCAAAATCAGGCTAAAGATTTTCTTCTCTAGATGATAATAGTGTATCCATGTTTCAAAGATCCTTAGTTGATTCATATTGGTTGAACACGATTTATTTTTTATATGAGGTCTTGGAAACATCCTATTGGAATAAGTTGAACAATTCCCCCTTCAATATAGAGAGACTTAGTTGGATATGGTAGGACTCAATTGTATCAATGAATAATTATAAGGGTTTAGAGTTGATTCAATTTAATGTTATTTTAATTGACTTATTCTATACAGAGTCTATAATGTTGGATAAATCTATAGTGTTTTTTAATTTTGATTTGGATTGTAGGACCATTATAGAGTATGAGGAATGATTGGATGATTTTCTATCATTTTCACCTATGATTTTATCAAATAAGATGAAGATGACTCTATTATTTGATGTTTTACTTTTATTTCATATTCATTATCACATTTTCATGATAAATCATTGTATTTATGATGATGTCATTAATTAGTGATTAAGCGTTGAAAATGGTCAAGATAGTATATTATGTATAACATGAGATTCATATTCAACCAGTGATTGTTTGTTGAGTTCATTTAATGTAATTAGAATCCCTGATGAGTCTTATGGTGGATATTGATAATAATGTTCTTCCATAACTCCTGATTTTCATGGATGATTCCATATAACATTCTTCCAATGTGGAAAGCTTAGGCATTCAAAAGTGGTTTGCATTGAGGTACTAATGATCTAAGGTTCCAAATAATTATTAGGTCACATGAATAATTTTAGTTATATATTTTCCTCTCCAGGTAGTAGATCATGCTAATTAGAAAATAATTAACTATAATTAATTCATATGTTTAACTAAAAAAGGGGTTCCAACAATAACAATCTAGAATGATGCTTTATCATGTTATAAAAGTGTCTCATAGGAAGAAGATCATGTTCTGATGTCTGTGAGAGGTACCATCACTATATATTAATATATACATATTTTATAATTTGGTATTGGGTAATCTCATTTGTATATATCAAATATTATTTTTACAATTATATGTTTTCATATAGATTCTTTTTATTATCTGTTGGATATTATTATACCCCTCAAAATGAAGAGAGATAAGTGTCTCTATTTTCGTTGTAATGTGTTCTCTTTAGAAGTGTTTGAATGTTCTCATTATTTTCTAGTTAACTATTTTAAACCGCAACATTTCCTTTTTTGTTTATATTGGATTGTTGATAATAAGTCTTTAGTTGATTATTATCTTCAACGGATCTCTATTATGATGGTAGATGGGGTGTTTTTCATTATAAATGGATAATGGGACCCGAGTTCGGTTAGATATATACCATTTAATTTAAATATAGTCAAATTAACATCATTTTTTAGTTATTAAATATAGTAAGAATATTTTAGTAGTGATATCCATCCATTTTTATCATGCTTCAGGATGTTTTTCTTTCCCAATTAATAGTTTTTCCATATGTGAGGTAGGGAGAGTTTTATATTTATTTAGGGATTGGTAATAAGTAAAAATATATATAATTTAACAAATATAACTTGATAATATTGAATATTTGAAGATTTTATAGGATGATCTATTACATAAAGTCATTTTATTCCCAATTTTATATCCTTGGAAAATTTCAAATCAATTTTCTAAAAAGATGACGAAACACTTCTACCATCTATTGATTAACAATTCCCAACAAATTTATGTTAAATGAAATGTATCCATTTCAACGGATTAGTTATTAATTTTAGTAATTGAACAATTTGAATTGGTTTCAGATCATTGGTCATTGGTTTTGTTATCACTGATTGAGATTAAAATAATATAATATTAATAAAATTTGCATTTGCAGTAGGTGTGTAAACTATATGAACCATTTAATTCCATTTTTATAACAAATAATACTACAATATTTATGTGACTGATGAACATAATCCTCCTTGAGTAACATTATATATTTTTGGTGCTTATTGTGTATGGAATACAAGTTTAATCTATGTCCATGGAGGGTCATATGATTCATAAGATAGAATTTATATATTATTGTAAATAAATATGCCTTTATGGAATACAAGGGAAATTTGATTTATAGATTATGTATGTGATGTTCATGGGACCTATGGTTTTATAGCATGGTACCTCTGTTGATCCTACGAAGGTAAAAGCTATTATAAAATTGGAATACCATGTAATTTTTTCAACATTCGGATCAGAATTGATTTAGTTAGTAGTTATCATTCGTACTTAAAGTATTTCTCATTGTATATATTTTTCAATGACCACAATCACTCAAAAGGTTGTTAAGATATATTGGAATAATTTCTTATATAGTGTATTTATGGATATGAAACATCTTTTGAATTATTCTCCAATGTTCACTTATCTAGTGATCGAGAGGGGAAATATAGTGTTTTCTAATGTATCTCTTTTGGGATTTGGATGTGTCCTTATGTACGGTTCTAAGAACCCGGTTCTTATTTTAGAGGTATGGGCTTCTTCTTTTCCATTTCCTTAAGTGTTTTTGAGAAAATATGGAAAATGGGGCAAAATCCTGAATTTTGGAACTACACATGGTGTACTTTATCCACACGCCATGTACTTTTGGCCATGTTGGGAGGAGTACACAGGCATGTAGCCATGTCAGCGATGAAGGGTGTAGGAACCGACTACACTTCGTGTAGTGGTACCTTACACGCCGTGTAGTCAGTCAGCATGCTTGAATAGTAAGGCGGTGGAGTTGCCGCCAGCTGGGCGACAGTACACGCCATGTACTTGAGAGTACATGCTGTGTACTCATGTCGACAGATGAAAAATGTGGAGGTGCCGCCAAATGATCAGTTAAATTAAGGGAGTACACACCGTGTACTCAGAAGTACACATCGTGTACTTTGTTTTTTCGGCTTAAAACAGGCATTAGCCTCCTCATTTGGAAGAGGAGGCACATGAGCCATTTTGGAGCCAAAGGAGGAGGCCCGATCTTTGAAGATCCACCGGGCGTTCGTCTGGAATCCGATTCGGCTTCAGACGATCTCGTTGGAACTGCACAGGTAAGCCCTCTCCTCTCCTGGTACCGTTCTTACCAATTCTTCTCCTAACATAAGTTATTTACCTTTGAATGTGTTTTGTTCTTCGTCAGATCTACGCCGTTCATGGGTTTTTCAGGAGTCATTGTTTGGGTATAACGCTCGTTGACGTATAAGGTAGGTGGCTTGGTGTAAATTTCCAACTGTCGTGCGGTTTTGTGCGTTTTGTGCCATGAACCCATGTTGGGGTGTCATGTGGCTGAGGTCGTTGCTATATTTAATGCCTAGAATTGCATAGGTGATTAAATTGTGATAATAAAATGTTGGTTGGGATCGTTTCTTGGATCCGTAACCACCACGGGGGTGTGTTCCTTTGTTTAGCCATTTGGCTAGGATAACTAGAGGCATGCCTTTAATGTAGTAATTGTAGAATTGACTTGAGAGGAATTGCTTATTTAATGCATTTTACATGTTGGGCATGGCTCAGTTACCTGTTTAGCCTGAGGGTGTTTTTGTGATTAGCCTATGGGGACTGCATTATTTATCCTGTGGGTAGTAGTTATTTCGGCCTGAGGGCAACTTCTTCCGTGCATGTGGGCTGCTGACTTTGTGCTTATGGGCAACACTACCTACTCCTGAGGGAAAACTCTGTTATGCCTAAGGGCAGATTCTTGTGTAGGATACTCATTACCTGAGGGTAGGAGTTTACGTGTCTGAGGACACTAGTTTTTTACTTAGAAATGCACTGTGGTGATTTCTTATATAAAATGGATTTAATGAATAATTAAATGGAAATTTAACTGGTAAGTTAGTTACATTGTAGAACTGCTTACTTTATTGCATTTTACCACTGCACACTATTGTTTTATGTTAGCACGCATTTGGGAACGAGCCTTTGGTGGGTGCCTACTGAGATATATTTCTAACACCCTGTTTGGGACATGCTTTTAGGACCAAATTGATTACGTTTCTGCAAGTGTATATAGGGGCAAGAGTCCCTATAGAAGTACTTTACTGTTGATGTGGAGTAGGAGGGCATGGGACCGAGCCTAGGCTCGCGATGCCGCTGCCAGCTATTTTGCTCTATTTTGTGGTACTCTACTATTTGTTATACTATACTGATGTATAACATGTTTTGGATACTTTATTAGAAATTGAAACATGTAGTATCATTATTTATATACTGTTGGGTATATTCACTGTTGTAGTTTATTTCAGTTGTGGATGCTTTCCGCTTCTGCTATTTGTTTTATGTCTTATTTTGTATTCTTCTGCGCTACACTTTGACAAATGAGGGCATAATTTCCCCATTATCAGACCTGGGCCCTCACTGCTAGTCGGTAGCCTCTGGCGTTTGGGGAAATGCAGTTGAGGTCACGTGGTGAACTGGGTTCGGAGCACCCGTGGTGTGGCACCCGGATCCGGGACGTTACAAAGTAGTACCAAATGGGTTCTATTATTTGAGTTACTATTTGGAGTCGTAGTCAGGGATAGGACGGAACGGTAGTTGGTAATAAGTTGTGCTCGGGCGTAGCTAACCCATGTACAAGGAAAATCCAGTCTACCTCGGATTTTGCATTCTTTTGATTTTGCAATTTTACGGTTGATATTTTTTCACCGTTGGGTGATGCACTTGGATTGTGCAGTTTATATTTTATCTATGGGTTCTATTTAGTTGTAACCTGATGAGATGAGGGTATGTTGTCTCAGGCATCATATAGGCACATGCTAGATATCACATGTCATTCATAGTTTCCATTCCATGTAGATGCATTATAAATTGGCATGTTGTTGTGATAGTTGTTGTGCTAGAGAAGCATGTTGTTGTGATATTTGCTTGATAAAAATACCTGATGTGAGCTTGTTTATAGAATGGATGCCTAACTTTTGTTTTTGGAGAGTATGGGCCCCCATTGACCGGAATTTGGTGGAACATTGTCTATTATTGGTTATAACACATATAAGATGTCAAACTTTGATTCGTGGGGAGTATGGGCCCCCATGGGTCAGAATTTGACAGTTAGGTGTTAGTTATTTGTATTTTTTGGTTTTTGGGGATGTTTCTGAGGCATACTGTCCGGAAAACCCAGAATACACCTTGTGTAGGCCCTCATACATGTCATGTGTGTTCTTCTGTTTGGGAAGAAAAATGATCTTTTTGAGTACACACCTTGTACCCCGAGTACATGCCGTGTAGTCTCTTCTCATGTTACAAACCATGTGGGCAGCGGCACAGGGTAGCGAAGGGATTGGGTAAAACACGCCGTGTAGATTTTTTGCACGCCGTGTAGTGTGACCCGGAGTCCGGCCATGTAACTAACAACACGGGTCGGTGAACTACTTAACAGAACATGTTTTGTCAATAATAGACACGCTGTGTAGTGTGACCTGGGGAATCGGCAGTGTAGCTAACAACACGGGCATGTGTCACCTCTCCCTGGACACGCCGTGTACCTATGGGACACTCCGTGTAGTCTTGTACAAGGATAGACCCTGTGGTGTTAGTCGTGTGGCTGGGAAAGGAGATTTTGTACACGCCGTGTGTGAGTGTAACACATCGTGTGGTGTAAAGACCGAGAAGTCGGTCGTGTCACAGAGGACACGAGCAGTTGGAAAATAACACCATACACGCCGTGTAGATATTATACACACCGTGAAGCTTTGTTGAACGGAAGCCGTGTGGATTAGGCATGTAGAAGAACCTGGGCAGGGGAAAGGGAAGTCAAGTACACACCATGGAGTCATTTTACACGCTGTGTAGTCTTGTCTTGGAAATTTTGAAAGCCTTCTTCCCCTTGTTCCCATTGTGGTTCCTTCGCTTTCAGTCTTAATAATCTTAAATATGAGGCGTGCTTTTGACCATGTAGTGTCATTCCACCTAGACGACCGTGAGTTGTTCACCAAGAGTGCGGCACTGATTATACTCTGGAGATGGTGGGCCAAGGGCTACCAGTTGATCCACCAGCAGAGCCAGATGCGACATTAGCTGTTATACCGGACATAGGAGCGGAGGCGCAGTTCTGTGAAGGTTTTATGCAGTTTATACAGACCTTTTAGGGAACACCGCAGGCTGCCACATCTATGGCCGAGCTGACTTGTATCTTTCAGCAGCAGAATCCGCCTACGTTTTCAGGGGATGGCGGACCACAGGATGCAGAGTCTTGGTTGGGGTCGATGCAGACTATTTTCGAGCATCTTGAGACACCTCCAGGGCGGAGGGTCAAGCTCGTGACTTACATGCTGTGTGATTCTTCCAAGAGGTGGTGGGATGTTACCAACCAGTCAGATCATCACAAATACATGGAGTGGGAATATTTTCAGGTAGTATTCTATGAATTCTTCTTTCCCGAGATGTTGAGGTCAGATAGAGCTCGAGAGTTCATGAATCCGCAGCAGGGCACTATGTTGGCGATGGACTATTCTTCTCATTTTACAGAGCTTCAACATTTTGCATATGTGCTAGAGGGTGATGAGATGCTGAAAGCCAGACATATTGAGGCAGGTATTTAGTATGACATCCAACCACTGGTGAATGTTTTCAGGTTGCCTATTGTACAAGTGATTTTGAACCAGGCGTTGATTACAGAGAGGAACCTGTGGGAATCGAGTGGTGTGGCCCAGGGCGGATCCGCAATAGTTACTGGTGTTATATCTGTTGGCAAGAGGAAGAGACAGATGGACTTCACTCAGGGTAGCAGTACCAGTCATAAAAATGATTCAGGGGGCCAGGATATGTGCTACCAGTGTGGTAGAGAGGGGCACAAGAGACTACAGTGTCCGTGAGACCAAGTGGAGTGTCGAGTTTGCGGTAAGATGGGTCATCTGCAGCGCTTTTGCATGGCGTTTCCACCAGCTAGTAAGAGGGGTTCTGTGCAGACTCCGCATGCAGGAGTAGGACCAGTGGCTTCATACCAGTCGGGAAACTCGAATACGTTAGGGCGTGCATTCAGAGATGTTGGTCGTGGCCGTGGCAACCCGAAACCAGGATCTCAGAGGCAGCAGGGCGGGACAGCTTAGGGTAGCCAGGCTATGTTGTAGGGCCGCGACACTGGGCAGACATATGCAGTGCGACAGACCCAGCAGGAGCAGGATCTCGGACCTTCTACAGTCAGAGGTTCTATTCTAGTAGCTTCTGTCTTGTCTTCAGTACTTTTTGATACGGGTGCTACATATAGTTTGAAATTTGTACCTGTAGTGGAGAGCCTTCGGATATGTGTTTCTACTTCTTCTGATATCATTATGCTAGACACTCCGTTGGGGACTAGGATGACTAGTGTGCGTCAGTGCAAGGAGTTCCCCCTTGAGGCTGGAGGGTGTCACTTCCTTTGAGACCTCTATGTCTTGGAGAAGACGAGCTATGACGTCATTCTCGGGATGGACTGGTTGGTTCCCTTCCAAGCCTTTTTAGACTACTATCGTCGAAGGGTGTGTTTCATGTCACCAGAGGGCGGAGAGTTTCTATACAAGGGTGAGTGGGGTGTTCAGGCGAGTCGAGCTGGACCAGAGCATCATGGGCGAGGTGGAGTCACAGCCCAGATAACGAGCTTGTATAAGGATGATCAGGGGACTTTTCAGACGGACATCCCCCCGTTTGTTGATCATTTCATGGATGTATTCTCAGATGACTTTTCAGGTCTACCACTGATGCAGGAGGTGGATTTCTCTATTGAGCTAGTGCTAGGAGCAGCACCGGTGTCCATTCATCCTTATAGGATGGCCACGCCTGAGTTGCAGGAGCTCAAGAGGCAGTTAGAGGAGTTACAAGCAAAGGGTTTTATCCAACCCAATACTTCTCCTTGGGGTTCTCCAGTCCTTTTTGCGAAGAAGGCGGATGGTACCCTCAGACTTTGCGTGGATTATTGGAAGCTGAACCAGTTGACGGTTAAGAACTGATATCCCTTGCCACAGATAGATGATCTATTTGATCAGCTTCGAGAAGCACGAGTGTTCTCGAAGATTGATTTGAGATCCTGATATCATCAGCTGCGCGTTAGACCCGCTGATATACCTCTCACAACATTCAAGGGTAGGTATGGCCTATATGATTATATGGTTATGCCATTCGGACTGACGAACGTGCCATCAGTTTTCATGGCTCTGATGAATCGTGTGTTCCATCCGTATCTTGATTCTTTTATGGTAGTATTCGTGGACGACATCTTGGTGTACTCTCACACTCAACATGACCATGTCACCCATCTTGAGATCGTATTGAGTACACTGAGAGAGCATCAGCTATATGTTAATCTCTCAAAGTGCCACTTTTGGATGGAACAGATTCACATCCTGGGTCACATTATCTCGGAGGAAGGAGTTGCAGTAGACCCAGAGAAGGTGAGAGTAGTAGTTTCCTGGGAGCAGCCTAAGAACGTGTTTGAGATAAAGAGTTTCTTAGGGCTGGATGGTTACTATAGGTGCTTCATACATGACTTCTCCCGCTTAGCAGCACCATTGACGGGTCTGACTAAGAATGGTGTGAAGTTCGTTTGGTCAGAAGCTTGCGAGACAACTTTTCAGGACCTGAAGTGAAGGTTGACATAAGCACAGATCCCAATACTCCCAGAGCAGGGGTAGAGCTATACAGTTTACTGTGATGCACGAGGGATAGGGCTGGGAGATTTTTTGATGTAGGGTGACCGAGTTGTTGCATACTAGTTTCGGCAGTTGAGGCCACATGAGAGGAATTACCTGACTCATGATCTTGAGTTGGAAGCAGTTTTTCATGTGTTGCACTATAGGAGACATTATCTATTGGGGTAGAATTTTATGGTTTTCACCGACCACAAATGTCTCAAGTATATCTTTACACAGCGTGACCTGAATCTGAGGCAGAGAAGGTGGGTTGAGTACCTACAATCCTTCGATTTTGAGCTTTCTTATATGCCTAGTAAAGATAATGCAGTAGCCGATGCACTGAGCAGGAAGACTCAGATACATGCAGTGCAGGAGGCCAGTGGTGGATTATGGCTTTGTTCTCTGAGATGCATTTGGAGGTGCATGACAGACATGGGCAGACTTATCTTTCCTCGTTAGCTGTGACGTCTACCCTCCTGGACAGAGTGAGGGTAAGGAAACTATCGGATTCAGAAGGCCTAGTACTACGGGAGTTAGTGGAAAGTGAGGACCCTCCTCCTAATTGGATGATAGGCGATGATGAGGTTTTGCGTTTCCATGGATGTGTATGGGTTCCATGCGATATACGCGAGAAGCTGATGTGGGAGTTTCATGCTTCAGCTTGGGCAGTTCATCCCGGGTTTACCAAGATATACTGAGACTTGAGACGTCAGTACTAGTGGCCGGGAATGAAGAGGGAGATAGCTGGGTTTGTTACGAGATGTTCCACCTGTCAGCAGGTGAAGGCAGAGAATCAGAGACCAGCTGGGCTGTTACAGCAGTTGCCCATTCCATAGTAGAAATGGGATGATGTCGTGATGGATTTCGTGACGGGTTTGCCGAGGTCACCTCGAGGAAATAACGCAGTGTGGGTTGTTGTAGACTAACTCATGAAGGTAGCTCACTTTTTTGCAGATCAAGGATATCTTTGGTGTGGACGAGCTCTGAAGGCTGTATATCCGAGAGATCATATTTCTTCATGGGGTCCCTTGTTCTATCGTTTCTGATAGGGACACCCTCTTTACATATCGTTTCTGGTAGATTATTCATAGGGCGCTGGGTACACAGGTGCTTCTGATCACAACAAACCACCCTCAGACAGATGGCCAGTCAGAGAGGACGATACAGGTGCTAGAGGACATGCTGCACGCATGCGTCCTAGACTTTGGGGGCTCTTGGGAGAATCATATACCCTTAGTTAAGTTTGCCTATAACAATAGTTTTCAGGAAACCTTTGAGATGGCACCATACGAGGAATTATATGGTAGGCCATGCCGATCACCCTTGTGCTGGTTAGAGGTAGGTGAGGCAGCTTTACCGGGGCCACAGCTCATGCAGGAGAACTCTGAGCGGGTCCAGTTGATTCGGAAGCAGATGGCTACCGCGCAGTTTCGTCAGAAGTCTTATGCTGATCGCCGTAGACGACCTTTCGAGTTCGTGGTCGGGGATCAGGTTTTCTTACGTGTTTCATCGAGGCTGGTACAAAAATGGATCAGGAGACAGGGTAAGCTTTCACCGAGGTATGTGGTGCCATTCGAGATTCTGGAGAGAGTCGGGCTGGTTGCCTATCGGTTGCAGTTACCGCAACGGTACCGAGCCATGCACGACGTCTTCCATGTGTCTCAGTTGCATCGCTACCATTCATACCCGTCTCACACATTTCATCCTGAGGAGGTTGAGATTTAGCATGTTGCATCCTTTGAGGAGAATCTGATCCGTATTGTTGATAGGAGAATGACGGTTCTCCTAGGATGGTCAGTTTCTCTCGTAAGGGTGCTATGGCAGTATGGCCGAGTGCAGGACGAGACCTGGGAGGGGGAGGCTGACGTACATGCTCAATGGCCAGAGTTGTTCTGAGCTTTATCTTCACCACCCTTGGAAAGGAAATTGGGGGACAAATTCCTCTAAGGGGGGAGGTTTGTAAGAACCTGACTCTTATTTTAGAGCACGGGCTTCTTATTTTCCTTTTCCTTAAGTGTTTTTGAGAAAATATGGAAAATGGGGAAATATCCTGAATTTTGGAGCTACACACCATGTACTTTATCCACACACCGTGTACTTTTGGTCGTGTTGGGATGAGTACACGGGGTGTGTATCCATGCCGGCGATGAAGGGTGTAGGAACCGACTACACGCTGTGTAGTGGTACTATACACGATGTGTAGTCAGTTGGTAGGCTTGAATAGTAAGGCGGTGGAGTCGCCGCCAGCTGGGCGACAGTACACACCGTGTACTTGGGAGTACATGTCGTGTACTAATGTTGACGAATGAACAGTGTGGTGGTTGCGCCAAATGAGCAGTTAAATGAAGGGAGTACACGTCGTGTACTCAGATGTACACACCGTGTACTTTGTTTTTTCGGCATAAAACAGGAAGTAGCCTCCTTATTTGGCAGGGGAGGCACTTGAGCCACTTTTGAGCCAAAGGAGGAGGTCGGATCTTTGAAGATCATCCGGGCGTTCATCTAGAATCTGATTCGGCTTCGGACGATCTTGTTGGAACTGCACAGGTAAGCCCTCTCCTCTCCTGATACCGTTCTTACCAATTCTTCTCCTAACGTATGTTATTTACATTTGAATGGGTTTTGTTAATCATCAGATCTACGTCGTTCTTGTGAGTTTCAAGATTCGGCATTCGGGTATAACACTCTTTGACGTATAAGGTAGGTGGCTTGGTGTAAATATCAAACTATTGTGCGGTATTGTGCGTTTTTGTGCCACGCACCCATGTTGGGGTGTCGTGTGGCTGAGGCCGTTGCTATATTTAATGCCTAGAATTGCATAGGTGATTAAATTCTGATAATAAAATGCTGGTTGGGATCATTGCTTAGATCCGGAACCACCCCGGGGGTGTGTTCCTCTGTTTATCCATTTGGCCCGGATACCCGAGGGTATGACTTTAATGTAGTAATTGTAGAAATAACTTGAGAGGAATTGCTTATTTACTGCATTTGACTTGTTGGGCATGGACCGGTTACCTATTTAGCCTGAGGGCGTTGTTGTGATTAGCATGTGGGAACTGCACTATTTAGCCTTTGGGCAGTAGTTATTTCAGCCTGAGGGAAAATTCTTCCGTACCTATGGGCAGCTGACTCTGTGCCTGTGGGCAACACTACCTACGCCTGAGGGCAAACTCTATTATGCCTGAGGTAAGATTCTTGTGTTGGATACTCATTACCTGAGGGTAGGAGTTTACGTGTCTGAGGAAACCAGTTGTTTACGTAGAAATGCACTGTGGTGATTTCATATATAAAATGGATTACATGAATAATTAAATGGAAATTTAACGGTTAAGTTAGTTACTTTGTAGAACTGGTTACTTTATTGCATTTTACAAATGCATGCATTTGTTGCATGTTAGCACGCAGTTGGGCACGAGCCTTTGGTGGGTGCCTACTGAGATATATTTCTCCCACCCTATTTGGGTCATGATTTTCGGCCCAAACAGATTATGTTTTTTCAAGTGTAGATAGGGGAAAGAGTCCCTATACAGGTAGTTGACTGTTATTGTGGAGTAAGAGGGCATGGGACCGAGCCTAGGCTCGCGATGCCGATGCCAGCTGTTTTGCTTTGTTTTGCTGTACTCTGCTATTTGTTGTACTGTACTGATGTATACCATGTTTTGGCTTCTTTCTTAGAACATGAAACATGTAGCATAATCATTTATATACAGTTGGGTATATTCACTGCTATAGTTTATTTCAGTTGTGTATGCTTTCCGCTTCCGCTGTTTGTTGTATGTCTTAATTTGTATTCTGATGCGCTACACTTTGACAAATGAGGGCATAGTTTCCCCATTATGAGACTTGGGCCCTCACTGCGAGTCAGAAGCCTATGGCGTTTGGGGAAATTCACTTGAGGTCACATGGAGAACTGGGTTCGGAGCACCCATTGTGTGGAACCTAGATCTGGGACGTTAAAATGGTGATCACATTATAGCATAAAGCACACAAAAGATTAAGATAAATGAGGATGATTATAAAATCCATGACCATGAACATGACCATGTAGTTATGATGAATGATCTTAACAGTTAGAGGAATTAACATTTTTTGAAATATTTACTATTTAATATGAAAACAATATCTTTAGTAAAATCTCTTCTAAGAAATATTTTAATCACTACTAGAGGTGTCTGATAGAGTGGAAGCAATATTTTTATAGAGACATAAACTATTACTCACGGAATGGTAATGTTGAGGATGATTCACTGAGTAGGAATCTTCTGGAATACGATATTAAAGAACCACAGGGAGACAAGAACACGTTATCTTTTTTTACATAGTTTTATTTAGGGGTCTCAGATATAGAGGCTGAGGTTTTCCATTCTAGTGTTCAATTGACCTACACTTTTCTCAAGATGATTCTTCATGATCAGTTGCATGATGAAAAATTTTGTAGCATAAGAACCTCTCTATACTATCTATAACACTTCTAAGTGGTTGTTATCCACATTGTGTATTCTATTTTTTTAGAATCGTTATTGTTCCATTATCTATGAGTAATATTTGGATGGGGGGTTTATATAATTCCTAGTGTGTAGTTCACCAATGAACCACAGTTATGTTCTATGAAATGTATTGTTGATTATGGTGGCTAGGTATGAAATATAGAATTTCTGATTTTGACTCTCATTGTTTTACATGCCTACTGGTCAAAGACAAGAACTACATATCATTCAGTTTACCACATCAACTTATAGTTCCCACATAGAAGTGGGATGAGATATCTAGGGAATATGTGATTGGGTTCCCATGTATTGTGACTAAAAATAATTTGAAAGGATTTGTGGTTGTTCATATGACCAAATTGGATCCATTTATACCCATTACTAAGACAACCAAAGTTGGAGGGTTAAGAAATCTGTATGTGAAATAGATTTTTGTTTTGAACATAGTTCCCAAATTTAGATTATTTGATATGGAGCCCCAATTTACTTCTCACAATGGGTGAGGCCACTGAGATGAGCATAGATATTAGGTTCATTAGATCATTCTATACCATCTATTAGTGAATTTGTAGCTTGATAGAGATCTATTCATATCCTATAAGAAATTATTCCTTCCAAAATTGTTGACCATGGTGTTTCATTTGTATAAAATTTAAAATAATTTTATGTTTGTTATAAAAATATTTATTTTCCCTAAATTTGAATGAATTATTTTGTGGCCTTGTATGTTTATAATTTTAAATATCAACTACGTTTATTGGAGATCGGTAAATATTCCATGGATGGACTAATCATGGTTTAAGAGCTGAAAATAACGATTAGTTTTATTGTTCCTTTAAAGTTTTGGGAAAATATATGGTATAAAACGTATGCAAGTCATTTTTGTACACCATAAGAGTTTTCAGATTGTGGGAATTTGTTTTTGAATGATTCAACTACTTTGGGTCATCATTGACATGGGATGAATAGAATTCTTAATCATTTTTGGGTGGGACATTATAATGTTGTTGAAATGGTAGAAAAAGTATCTCACTACTAATTAATTCATCCATGGTTTATGTCGATATATAACATGTTTCATATAACTAATTATAAAAATTTATTTCTGATCCATTTCACATTTTGAGTTTTAATAATATTTAAACTTATATTAATTTTTTTATTGCTGGTCATATATTTAGGATTGTTTATTATGAGACCAAGGTACTATGTGAGAGGAAGATACATTTAGACTGTGTGCTATAACAACATGGTTCTTTCATGGATGAGACAGGGTATTTGGAGAATAAAATGAAAAATTAATGGTCTCAACATTATGAACTATAACTTCTTGAAAGGATTTATGGGGGGAAAATGTTTCTTTTATGGGGATTTTGTAATATCTTATTACTGGCATACAACAATTTCTCAACATATATTTTTATCTTGTTTTATATATATATATTTTTTGACTAATTTTTTATAATTAATCAATATTTTTTATGTTTTTGGTTTTTCAATATTGTTTAACAGTTTTATCAAAACATGAATTTCTCCTGTACAAACTATGAAACTCTAGACAACAATTATTATCACGGATGGAACACGACTTAAAAAACCAAGAACCCAGTTATTAGAAACCGGGCACCCAATTAGATTGTCACACAGTTATGGTACACATTCATTCTAAATGTGAAACCCTACCCGGCTAATCTTAGGTGTGTAGTATTTTTGTTCTTATTTTTCTAAAAAAACCTAATTTTTATAACACCTGACCGACCATAATTCAATCATGCTCAGAATAATATTTATTTGGGTAACTAAAGAACCAACTTTTTATCCTCTAATCCTATTCCAAGAAGGATAAATTGTTTCTCATTCAATTCCTCTTAGATATGTGAGTCTCATTCCATGTGTTCTATCCCACTCCCCCTTTCTCTCCACCATTAGGGAGTTTTATATCATCCCATTTTTTTGGATCCCAAATCATTTTTCATTTAATCATGATTGTAGTTCTAATTTCAAGACATCTGTTATCAACAACATTTGGAATATCCCATTTTAGGTCTTGTGGATACATTATCGCAGATATAAAGTTAGGATGTTCCATTTGAGTTTGGTAATGTGAATAATCCTTGATTGTAATTATTTCTTAAATTACATTTCAATAAATATATGAAATACCAAACTGATATAAATGTGATTTGTGGTATTAATTTTCATAGAATTTTTTGAAAAAACACTATTTCTAAAGAATCAGGGATGTGTGGAGAAATTATCAATTAATGGAAATTATTATATGATCTGAGAAATTATTAATAAAAAATGGGATTGGATGAATTGATACCAAACTATGATTTGTTTTTTCATTCAAAACAAATGAATTGATGAAAAATCCATGTTTTGGTTTTGAATGTTAATTTTCATATTGAGCTAAAAATATGGAAATCACATTATAAATACTGATTTTATTTGAAACAAGATTATCTTTCATTTTTTTGTTGATTAATTTATCACATGATATCAATTATAATAGATATAATTGAACATAAATAGAATTCAAGGATGATAGGATGATCATTCCATTTAAATATATTTATGATGAAAACTCTTGAAAATCGTAATTATGATTATATTATCCATGAAGGATATTGGTGAGTCATATTTATCCCAAGCATGAGGGACGTGTGTAAACATATTTCCATGATCCTTGGTATTAGATGTGTGGGGATCCTACAACTGGTAATTATTGTAAAACATGGCAGATAAGAATAGAGCTCATGGTGATTTGTTTTATATAGATTCCATTATTTATGAAATAACATTACTCTTGCTGAATGTTTATATGAAAAATTTTATATAAAACATTCACATAATATATAATTAATATTTTTTCCATATTTTTTTATTGCAGCATGTTTAATTTTTAAATATGAAAACATATTATTAATCCCTATTTAAATAAAATTGATTTATGGTTTTGTTTATTAATGTATAATCATTTAATTGAAATCATGGTGTTACCCTATTGTGATCTCTTTCTCACACCCTACCATTTTCTAGGAGTGTTTTTAGATTTTCTAATACCATGTACATAAAATGGGAAATAAACACCTGGAGTTTGAAGATGTTCTTGATCATTTGAGATTAGAGTATGTTTCAACATGGGACATTGGTTTTTCTATTGAGTACGGTAATGATGAACAGTCTAGGGTTTTGATATATCATTTTTGTTTCTTGTGCATCATAATTTTATCAATTTGATCATATTGACTTGTATCTTTTGTCTTCAATTTTTATTGTAGTAAATTGGTTCACACTTTTATCTTTTGGGATGTGAGGTGCTATTTGGAAACCTATGGGTATTCGGAATTCTCGTTGATCCATGTTATTGAAAACTCATGTATTGGGGTACTAGTGTATCAAGGATGGACTCTGAGACTATTAGGAATATATTGGAAACATATAACTAAATCATGGTTGGGAAGTAGAACAATTAACAATTGTATATTAATTTTAATGAAGAATTATTAATCATTGTGTAATTGTTAATTATTATGAAATAATAAATTTTATTTTATTTATTAATATGATAAATTAATATATATTCACTATATTTGGATTTATCATAGTGTTGCCTCATAGAATGTATAATTAAAGATACAATTTGATTTAAGGGTTTATGTTTCAATATCACTTCTATATAGAATTTTAAAAAAGAAATAACTATTTAGTAAAATTACTTTATAATTGTCTTTTAAAACCAATTTGTTTTCTTTAAAAATATTAATTTTTATATTTCTAATTTTTATATTTCCATTTCCCTAATTTTACAATTAAAATAATAAAAAATGATTTGATGAATGTAAGACATTTTTCTTATTGGTAATTGATAATTTTCATCCATTGCCATAGATAATAAAATGCTATTGAGAATGTCAAACTCAATGATGTTATTATGTGGATTCATTTTCGACCATATTTTTTTGAATTAATAACCTGAAATTCTTACACAAATTTTAAGATTGTTTATTTATAATATTATATAAATTCTTGAATATAATGTTCATATTCAAATTTTAAGAAATAAATATTCTTTTCCACTATAATAAATTATAATTGATCTAATTTATAATTTATTTCTCAATGGAAATTTTAAATGAAAATATGATTTCCCATATTTTGGGAATTTTTATTTTTAATAATTTTTAAAATGAAATGGTATATTTTCACCTAAATTTTAAAGATTATTTTAAATTTTTTGAAAAAATAGTATTTCCTATTTTTCAAAATAATTCATTGATTTTTATATTTTAATTTGGTTATTCTATTATATTATTATTCACATTCTTTTATAGGGATTATTTTAATGAATTTTTATTTCAATTTTAAAAAATCATATTATGTTCCAAATTGCTAAATATGTGATGATGAATCAAGAATATATCAAATTTATCAATGTAAATCATTTATAATTATTTTCATTATGAAATTATTGGGTATGTTATATCCCTAAAATTTCTGGCATATTGTTTGAGATATCCTGATATAATGAGTATAGAGATTGAACCTATTCATGGAATGAAAATTGTTTGGGGAGTGAACCCAATCCAATATGGGACATTCTTCACATTTTAAATAAGGTCTTGGTAGCGATTCATGACAAATGAAATGATTTTATTTTCTAAATATTACAACACAATTCTAATGAAATGTTCTTTATGATTTTGATAATCTATCTTCAATCATGACTGATTGACATTGGATCATGAATCTTATGACTAGTGTTTTGAAATGATAAAGAATTATTTCATGACTAATGATTTATGTTCTATGAATAATTTGTTATGAAATTAAAATCTTAATAACATGATCTCACAACATTATTAATATCATATATCTTTATATGATATTCTATTATAACCCACTATGTTTACACTTACTGAGAATATATGATCACCCTTTCTATTGATTCATTTTCCCTGTGTAAAAAATAAATGTTATAAGTGGGTTATTTGAATGATAGGTACATTTAGAGAACATTTTGCGTGGATATTGAATATCTTTCATGAAATAATTTTATTGTTTTCATATACTTCAAATACACTAAATATTTATGGATAATGGGTGTGTATTGTTGTGAAATTTATTAAATATTCCCCTAAAATGTTTATTTTTTTCAAAATTTATTACTCTGTTAAAATTAATAAAATTAAACATATGGTTTTTAGAATAATATTTAATTTTGTTAAATTATTATTTTTTTTGTAAAATCATTTTTGATTTTGGATTAAAAAATTTCTATATTTTTTTTTAATAATACATTTAAAAATTTTAACTTCATTGAGTAGGTAATTAACTCATCATATATGGTTTTAAAAAAGAAGAAGTTGGAACTTGACAATATAAAAGATTGGTTCAACTCAATTTCTAGATATAATAACAACAAAATTATAAATGTTCACTACATCATCAGCATACATCAAAAAAATTAATTCACTCAAAAAGACTAATCAATGCATTAATAAAGCACAAAAACTATAGAATATTATAGATTCAGTTGATATAATAAATATTTATATTAATTGAAAAAATAATTTCTTATGAAATTTCTGTATGTCTCAGGGACAATGTGTAATCCTTTAAAAATATTGATTAGTGAACATTCTATTATGAACTTTATGAAATATAAAATACCTTATAATGGAATAAAATAAAAAAAAATGATATTTAATCTAATTACTTCTATAATATAAAATGATAAAATTATAATATAATTTAATATATTGAACATAGGGGAATTACCTTTCTGTCATTATTGGATTTTATTTTATTAGGAAATCATTAGATAAATTTTAGGAATAGTTTATTAATTCATTGTCATTATTTGATAATTTTATTGAGATAATTATTTTATTTAGATTTTTTATTTTTTAATTGGTAATTGTGGATATTTTTATTCATATAATATGTTTGTAAATTTTAATATTATAACTATTTTGTTATAATTTTTTTTAGATATTAATGCAATTAAGATTATTGTTAGTTGATTTTTTGTTTGAAAATGTTATTCAATGAATATAAAAAATCATGCCACATAAACATCCCTTTTTGAATTATTGTGTGTCGAACAAAACAGGTGTATTTTTTTAAAATGATTTCTAAATATTATCCTTTTGAATATAAAATATTAGGAGAGAATGAAATATTTTTTTATGTGTTGATCATAATACATTTGATGTAATTTTTCGATAACATTTTTTTGTTTTGGGGTATATTGTTCCATGTTCCCCCAAGAATAATAGTCTCTAATATGTGTTGGTTAGAGATATAGGGGCTTCTATTAGTGATTGGTTATATCTTAGCTGGATTTATCGTGATTCGTAATGTTGATATATGTTTTAATCCCATTTTTATCCAATATAATATCCATTCACTAGTGTTATATTTTGAATTCATTGAAATATACTGTTGTTTCATGGGGATTTGTTCAAATAATTCTCATCGGTCTTCAATTACATGTATTAAATTATCATAGTTAATAAAAAATTTTAAATGATTAGTTTAAATGATCCAAAATCAGGATTATTACTTTTTATTATTTATATTTTTTTCATTTTTTTGATTTAATTATTAGAATGTGAAATTAAATATGATGATCTTGGTAAAGATATTCAGATTTCTGGAAATAAAAATATGGGTTAGTTGACATATCATAATTTGAATGAGATGATTCAATGATCATACTGTTTTAATTTTTCCATAGCTGATATTCTGAGTGTAAAAAACCAAGAGATTCAACATTCCACCTCACATGAGCTAGCATGTCACAATGTCCATATTTCTCCCTTGATCTCCTTATGTTAGAAACTAATTTAGAGGTATTGAAAAACCATTTTGAATAATTTTACCCAATAATAAAATAAATTTTATGAGTTCCCACCCCATAGGTTTGGAATTAACCATATGTATATTGTATAATCATGAATATGTTATATACAATTTTATTATATGTAAAAACCCAATCATGTATTAATGACATATAAAAAACTAATCAAACCCCCGGAAAAAAAATCATATCATAAAAATATAATATCAAGGTCAAGATAACTCTATGTAAACAAAAAACATAAATAAAACTAATGATAATGATTATGGGAGCCTAAAATGGAATCACACGTGACATGAATGGTGATACATATTGGAATCCATTTATAGGGTACTATCCCTATAATTTTCGTTTTTTATATGACTAGAGAGATATCTATTTATATCATCTCTAACTAACATGAACCGTGAATATTTATGCCTTATTATGAACATGTTTTAATTTAACTAAACCTACCATAGAAGTCATTATAACCACACACTCTATGTATGTATTTATACACTGTGAGAAATAATGCATGGTATGTATCTTCACAAAGGTCCATGCACTATAATTAAAAATATATACCTTTCATACTAATTTTAAAAAATTATAACATTTTACTTTATAACCTTTATAAGAAATCATGTTACATGTAACCATTATTTTAATAAATTATATTTATATGATTGATTTGATTCAATGTTTTTAAAAACAACTACTTAAACATTTCATAGTAAGTGTTTTATTGGATACATAAGAATAACTTATTCTAATGAATACATCGAAAACATCCTTGTTTAGAAGTAATAACTAATTATAGCCCATAAAAAACTAAAAAAATTTAAATTTATTTAGAAAATATTTAATAATTGATGTGTAATCCTTTTTCATAAATTCTATATCCAAAGTCATATAAAGAATTAATATATTAATTATCATTGAAAACATTCATATCTACATAACTAAATTACTTGTATCTTTTATGAAAAAAACACCTATCGATACCATTACAACCAAAATATTCAACTATGAATAACCTATAGAAGACCAAATTGCTAACACGTTTAAATAATAAATTCACAATAGGTTAACAAAAAATATCTATTTATTTAAAAAAAATATTAACATGGGAACTCCTTCGTTATTTTCCCACAATGTAAGTTAATTGAATTAAATAAATTTTCTAACTCGTATGCCTTTTTTAATCCAAATACCCAAAAAATATTTTTTATCCTCCAATCCCGTATGATGGATAAAATCTATTATGCATAGAATAGTCCATACTTTTCGACCAATAGAAAAGTACCTTTAGGATTATTTATGTACTCAGACCAGTATTTATTTCTTATTCAACCAAGGATCCTGTGAAATATAAATTAAGGTGGGAAATATAAATTGACATATTTAAATAATGCACGGTAATGAATTTTATTATTAAAATTGAATTTTTTTCAAACATATAACCGACAGTGATAGAAACATCACCTTTTAATGATTAATTTATTTCATATTATAATAACCATCAACCATGCTAAACCCATTACAATCACTTATTATATTTCACATCTAATTAAACATCATAGAAACATCTAATGGACAATTTATGTTGTATATAATTACTAAATCGTGTATACATATATGTTGGTGACATAATGATTTTGATATTTAATTATATTTGTTAAATAACAGACTAGAAATCTAAAAAAACGAATGATATTAACTTGAATAAACAAATTAACACAATTGGGATTCATTATTGAAGAGTAATCCATAAATGTTGATGAAATATCCTAACCCCTTTTAAAAACTTTTGAAACATTTATTTTATGTCATTATATATAATAATTAATCATTTCATGAGACTCAAACTAATTCAACAAGAGAAAACATATGTTGTTATTTTTACAACCACTCTAAATTCCTAGTTTATAAGAAAATTTATTTTAAATATTTATTCATGAGAGTTCCACATTTTCCCATGGTAATATAGAATATGAAATAATATTATTTTTTTATAAAATAATTTTAAATATTTAAAATAGTGTGTTTATATTTTAATGATGGATTTGAATAAGAGACTAGTCATTGAATTGTGTTGAATGGACTGTGCATAGAGAAACAAACATTATGTTCTCAAACCCATTGTAAATTATTTTTAATAAAATAACCCATGAATGGAAATCCTTCAATGTTTATTTCCAAACCTTAAAATTGTGGGAACCTAAAATAAGGGGTGTTTAGGATGAAACCATACCAACCACGGTCATAGGGAAGAAATAGATTCATTAAAAAGGAACAATATACTAGTATTGGTAGAATGGAAGGGATATGTGATTATTTAAATCAATAATAAAAACTATGGTATAAAGATTCGTCAACTTATATTCATGAGATAATGGGGATTTGAAGGTTTACCTATGGATTTACATCAAGAAAGTGAGAAATAAAGATTCTCTATTGAATATAAAAGTAAAAAAATGGAAAATGTATTTATATTCGTTCATAGATAAGCTAAATGAATTACAATGTTGTGTATCAACCAGACACAATATTTTAGATATTAATATTGGATTATTTAAATAGTTGGTAAAACCAATCTATAATAATCGATAATCCACCATAAAAGCCATTCACCCTTCAATGTTTCCCCAATACGGTTATGTAAACCTATAGGAAAACTATGTTCCATAGGAAAAACCTTTATAATTTGAAAACATAATTCCACTATGTCAAAATTATAAGTAAAAATAAATAATTAACAAAATATATAAAAAATTAAACCATAAAAAGAAAAATTATCACAACCATATTTCATTTTATCTAAGAAAATCCTAAATGTAATTATATTATTTAATGAATAGATAAGGTATAAACATTCACTTTATGTTTTTAATCCCAAAATCAAATGGATGTCATTGAAATATTCTCAGAATAAAAAAATTAACGATGATTACCCATTGTGGTAGAAAATAATGGAATATGTTTATTGCTCCAAAAATTAACCAATTAGGTAAAATTGGTATGGTAATATATGAAGATACTAGTGAACACACCCTAGTTATTTAGGATGGGATGAGTAGGCATTAATCATCTTTACATTATAATGATGCAAAAAAATAAATAACATCCACTTTTCCCATTTATAAATATATTTTAATTTAGACTCATTGAATAATAAAACTATAGGTGATGAGTATCCCTTTCAATGAATATTGTCTTTACTTAAATTCAGCTACCATAGAACATGAGCTACACAGTAATACATGAGACCATTAACTCTATTAAAATTCATAATTTTTCTCAAATGGTATCCATTACATTTAATGGTTTATATAATAAATTGAATCAAAATATCAATTAGATATTATCAAAACCTATTAATGTTAGTGTCAATAAAAATGGAGTCTATGACAATGACTTATTACAAATATTTCTTCAACACTTCCATTAATAATTCATCGAAAATGTGATTGAGTTCCAGAATCATTATATCTTAATGTTCTATCAAAGCTATCCATATGGAATTACTATTACATATAGAGATCAAAATTCTAATTTTATAGTAACATCAATGATTCCATATATGAATAAAAAACTAAAAAATTAGTAAATACCTCTAGAAATCATTTCATCAGTTCAAGTTTGAAATGGATAAACCCAAGGATTCATAAAAGAAGTAGATCCCAATTTAAATAATTTGTTCAATGATTATATTTATATATTATATTACACAAATATCATTGAAAATGACTTGGTTTTGAAAGAACATTGCATAAAAATGTCATATGATATGGATTTACTCATTGATGAAATACTAAATATTTAGACCTAGAAGAAGCCGATGAAATGAAATAAAAAGTCATTTTAATACCACCAAATACCTTATATATGTAGAGGTTATTGTAGATAGAGTTCAAAATTTTATTGATGTATCCTATATATGTAGAGGTGATGGTGGGAATTATCATAAATATAGGAATAATAAAATGAATTTTCTAAGAAAATTAAATGAAATATAATGGAATTTTAATACCACCACATACCATATGAAATTAATTTTCTTATTCATGTAATTATGATAATTCCCTTAACCATCTCTATCTATATAGGATACATTAATAACATTTTAAACTATATCCACAATCACCTCCACTTTAATATAATTCTTCACTAACACAAAATAATAGTTAAGTGTAAAAATGAAACCATTAAATAATGGAAATATGAATTACTTTTTTAATACTATATACTCCATAAATTTCATCTTGATCTAGTCTAATAAAATATAGTAGTTACTCAATAAAAAGATAAGAAAAATCCAACACAAACTAAACCTTTTTCTTGATAAAAAATAAATAACTCTCCCAAAACACCAATAGATTATCATAAATTTATTATTGATTAATAATATTTATGAATACTTCCTTTATTTGATCATATCTTGAAGTAGTTGAGATAATATTATTTCACTGCTTCTAACATGATCATTAAATCAAAAATGTTGAAAAATTGTGTTCATGAGGCACTAAAATGTCATGATGGATATTTTTTTTAAAAATAATCTATTGGAAATAATTTTCCTAAGGGAAACAAATCAAAATAGAATAAATTAGATAATTAAAATTTTAAAACACATAAACATAGTGTTTATATTGACTGTGGAGAGGATAAACTCTAATGTCTATTAATAAAGTTGACAGAAATGATAAATCTAATAGGTTGAGATATTTTAATGGTTCTTCTCATTAAGATTCATTCATAACCCCAACATGAGAATAAGATTGGAAACATTGAGGGAAGATAATAAAATATTATTAAATAAAAAATATTATCATTTAACATCAATATTTTAAAAAGTAATCGATCTATACAACAAAAAAACCATGATAATCCCATGAATTCCATATGAATTTCGTCTATTTTGTTAAAAATTTGGAACATAAGAAAAAAAAATCAGAGTCAATTTATAACATAAAAACATTTTATTTTTAATGTAATACATTTTAAAATATATCAGGAATGATATATTATTAGTATTTCATAATTATTTTTTCTAATCATTTTAACAAATATTAATCTCATATTTATGTAAAAATTATTAACCCGAAAAATTTAATGATTCCCCTGTAGAAGACTCCCAAAAACCCATGAAGAAAAATTATATTAATTTAAATTTTATACCTAACATATTAGAAATAAATTAAAATTAAAAATATTTAATATATTTTAAATAAATAAATATTTATTTATAATTAAAATCCAAAAAAATTTACATAACATTGTAAAAAAAACAATAGAATTCCTAAACAACTAAGTAAACCTCCAAAAAGCTTTAATAAAACTATTAAAATATTTCCACCAAAAAATATTACAAAACATAAAAACTTAAACACATTATATTAACATCTACAAATAATAATAATATTCATATATAAACAATTTTAAATGACAAAAACAATTTCAAATCATAAAAAAAATATTTGAATTCCGGAATAATTTTAAAATATTCATGTTTTGGCTCCATGGTTTGGAAACTAATGAAATAAGAGTGTCAATTATTCGAGAATACAACGAGAATTTGTTTCATGGGTCTTGCTTTTTTTAATGATATTTCAAATAACATTCCATGGATGGACCTCTTTCTAATAGAATGGAATTTTATTAAAGAAAATAGAAAAAAATACAGTAAAAAATACAATCCATAAACACCAAACAACCATAAAGTATGGATATAGTTAAAAGGAAACCAGATAAAAACAACCCAATGAAATAGGGTGGGATCTCGATGACAAGAAGAAGTTGCTGCATAAGGAATCCCACAACAGAAGGATTACAGATACCCTCTGTATAAGCCAGATCGCTTCATCAACAAAGACTCCAAAACCAAACTACGAAGACACCTATATGCCCCCATCAAAGGCAGTAGCCGACTTCTTCGGATCAGCACTGCTCCCACAATATAATGGAGCTTCAAAAAATAGCAATCAAAGAAAACCACTCTAGGCCAACACTCCAGGAACGAATCCCCAAAAAAATATGCATCAAAAAAGAAAACCGAGAAGAAAAACAGAGAACAAAGGCCTGCTACTACATATGAGTAGAAAAATAAAATCAAACCACTCCAAAGAATCACTTAGCTATATTGATCGGAATATAGAAGAAGCTCCAGCGGCCCAGGAATGAAAAAACACCTTCACGCCCAAGGGTATTACAGCTGGCTCACCAGAATTTGGGAGGACCACTGCAACTAACCAGAATTTGGGAAGACCACGGTAACTGAATGCAGCACAGCAGGCTCTAATTCCAACCTGTATAAAATGAAACAAGCCTCTCCAAAAAATAAAAATGAATAAAACTAAAAAAACAGAGCCCAAATAGAAAGGCAGGACACAATGATGAAAAATTCCTTACAAAACAACCACAAACATGGATAATAGATAGAATACAAAAGTCAAAAATGGGAGACTTGTCAAAGTCCTTTTTATGAAAAGGATGGATATTATCAAGAACATGATAATACCCAAAAAAATCAACTCCATTTACACCTTTATTATCCAGTCCATTAGTAATAGAATTGGATTCCCTATAAATGTGAGTGATAATATGATTCAAATAAAATAGAGTCTGCAAACAATTAATCCAAAATTAGAAAGCTTCCAGGACAAGTGATGAAGGCTGATCCTTATGGCAGAAACAGCAACAGAAGAATCACTCTCAATCCATAAATTATCCCAACCACGCTTCACATCTAGATCGAAAGCAACGATAATGCCAAGCATTCTAGCCTCAAGTGAAGAGGAAAAGCCACAAGATCCATGAAAACAACCATGGACATCCCCTTTATGATTCTTGAAAATAGCACCATACCCAGAATGCCAAGGATTGCCCCAAGAAGAACCATCTGAATTTACTTTTAACCAACCAAAAAAAGGTTCCTTCCAGAGAACTTCTAAAGTACCATGCGGAGGATTGAAATTACCCTTAACACCTATCATGTTCAGAACTGACAAATCATGAACTGAGTTGAAGCAAAAATGATACCTTGGAATATCAACATTACGCATTTCACCACGAATAGATGATAAAACCCCACTTACCAAGAAGGTAAATATATCGTGAATCATCTTATTCTGAGCAAATAAAATAAAATGAATCAGTTCAGAAGTAGCAACTCTAAAAAGATCCATCAATTGGGGAGAGAGCGAAATAGAATGCCAGCCTTGAAGGAAATGATGAATTGAAGACATATTAGGCATGGGGATTTCTAAAATATCAAAAACAACCTTCCACATTGAAGAGGAATTGACACAAATAATAAAAACATGATCAATATCTTCCCAATGTTGATGGAAAAACACACACGAAGAGAAGAGAGAGATGCCATATTTCTGAAGTAAACATTCAGTAGGAAGCTTCCCATGAGTCAGTCTCCAGGATAAAGAAGTCCGAGAGGGCCTAATAAATTTCATATGAAGATCCATCGTCCATTTATACCCTATATTTCAAGATAGAGAATGACTATAAAATTATTTTGAAGTTAGCAGGCCATTTATAGCAGGTTCCCAAACCCAAAAATCCTCTCTGTTAGAGAAATAGTAACTATTTATAATTGTAACAATATGATTAGGGAGACCCCCCATATTATCAAGCAGATCATTAATTGTAGCATCCAAATCAACATTAAAATCATCATTCATCAAGGAATCAGCTAAAGGACATCTAGTCCAATGTGCCTTCTAAAAGGATAAAGATGAGTTCCTTGAAACAAGACATCTTCCATGAGAGTCAATGGAAGATAAGATTGATTTAAAAACAGGCCAAACTGAAGAATCAAGATAAATAAAAACTCCATTCCTGAGCCTGTCCCTGAATTTATTAGGAATAATTTCCAGAGACTCATAATTACTATTGAAAAGACTCTAATTGAATGAAGCCTGTAAAGAATCATTAAACACCTCAAGATTTCTAATAACATGACCCCCATAATCATATAGTTTACTACAATTATTCCAAGGGACCGTAACTAATTTTATCTCCGAAATATTACCGCTCCAAATAAAATTTTAAATAAAAATATTAATTCTCTTGATAAGAGAGATCGGCCAGTTATAGACCATGAATGAATAAACAAACATAGAAATGATAACATCCCTAACCAAGAAAATCCGACCTACCAGGGAAAGGGACCTACCATTCCTTGTAGAAATATGTTGTCTGATTTAATATATTATATCAGAAAACTAACAAGCTTTAGGCCTCCCCCAAAACACAGTAAGACCCAAATATGTGAAAGGAAAAACACCTTCATGAATACCCAAATCTCTAATAATTCCAGTCTTCCTAGAAATAGAAAAATTCCTAACAAAATAAACAAAGGACTTATTCCAACTAATCTCTTGCCCAGAGACCTTTTCATAATGCAAAAGGGCACGCTTAATATTTTTAATATTTCTCATATCCCCTTTAGTTAAATAATAATATCATCAGCATAAAACAAGTGATTGGGAGCAACAAAACCTCTACCCGCACTAATAGACTATAGTTTCCCAATTCCATCCATAATAGAAAGTAATCTACTAAGATAATCCTATGCAATGGAAAAAATAATGGTCGAGGGAGGGTCACCTTGTCTGAATCCTCTAGAACAAGCAAAGAATCCATTAGGGGAGACATTAACATGGAAAGAGATAGAAGCTGACTCAAAAAATATTTTAACCCAATTAATGAAAACATAATCAAAACCAGAAAAATGAAGAACCTTATAAATGATATTCCATTTTATAGTATCAAAAGCTTTCCTGACGTCCAACTTGAGATCAATATTACCATCCCTTGCGGATTTTGTAAGAATGTTTGAACATTCCGATGTAGTAATAAGACAATCTTGAATTTACCTACCCATAATAAAGCCAAACTAATTAGGAGAAATAATCTTACTGGAAATAGGGGACAACCTTGTAGCCAAGATTTTGAAAATAATTTTAAAAATTGTATTGATCATAACAATTAGTCTAAACAAATGAATCTCATTACCATTCTCAGTCTTGGGAATGAGGGCAAGGAATTGAGCATTAGCCTTAAAATTGTCTCCTTCCAAAGCATCTTTGAGATTCAACAAATTATTAATCTTGGAAACCAGCTGAGTCTCACCCAAAACATCTTTAGAGAAGTCATTTGAAGAATTATTCTCCTTCACCCTTTTTACACATACTGAATAATGATCAATATAAATCGTGTTTTCATGAATCATAATTGTACCATTTTATTGGGATTTTAATTATATCCCCATGGTCTAGAATAATTAAACTAAATAATATATCAATGTATGACTTTGATACTATATTGTAGTGAATAATCCCATAATGACCTTCTAATTCACCTTAGTTGACCCATTAGGTAGCTGAATGTGTGGTCCCAATCAACACCAGCTGTAAATAATATCTAATACATTAGAAAACTCAATTGGGAATGATTTTTCAAAATTAAAATGAAACTTAATGGTAAATTTAAACATTTTATCTAGTTGTATCATCCTAATAATTGAGAGTAATATACCTAATAAAAGAACTTTTAAAATTTATATAAAATTACTGAAATTATAAAAGTATAATGAAAATAGATCCCATACATGACACATGCAATATCTTTAGGAAACCCATTATTAAGGTCACAATAAACACCATTAACCATAAAGGAACATGCTACCAAAAATTGTGAAAGAATGGAAACACATTTCTTATATATTAGAACAATAATGACACATAAAGGAAAATGTGGACACAAAAGAATCTCTAAAATGATAATTCTATAGGTAACCATAGTGCTCCATCTCTATTTGACCTGAAATAATAATAAATCACGAATAAGAATCTCTATAATAAAAAATTAAATAATATAACTTAACTAAATAAAAAATTCATTAACACAATCCTTTAATGAAACCGAAGAACTATTAAAATCATTTACACAAACCATATTTTATTATGAATATCAAATAAAATATAAATTAAAAATTAAATATAAATAAATTACTACTAATATATAATTATAACTAAATAATCATGAAATAATAGAATCATCACTATCCTGGGTCCACATAGGTTCCCTGAATATAATATAGGACTACATAATTTTGGAATCCATCAAATTTTCATTATTAATGTGATCGATCTTCAAAAATAAATTTTTTTACCCACAAAGACAGATTGATAATGAGAATACCCTACAAAACGAATAGTCCAAACCTAGGGAACAAATAATAGAGTCAAATAATTTCTTGTGATGCATTATTATTCTAATTTAAACTATGATAAAAAAATATTCACATATCATATAAAAAGGGGAGTAATAAAAATAAACATATAGAAGTATGTAAATTTAATAATCTAAACAATGTAATCCAAATCCCCCAAATTCAATCAACCGTTTACAGACATAATATGTTGAACCAGAAATCTCATTCATTGGAATTACCATATTATTTTAGAATATATACATTATTATAAAAATACATATATGAGAACCATAATAGTTTAGTTAATTTGGTAAAATAGAAACATAAAAAATGGGCCATTAGAGAGCCATGTAACCGCTAAATATGTTCCTCATAACTAGATCTATTATTATAAATATTGTACATAATATATATCTTTATAACCTACTGAAAGTATTCAAATAAATGGATATGAATTTATTATTGTTATCTTTAAATAAGGAATATATGTAAAAATAAAATGAAAAAAGTGTTCTGTAACATGGGAAGAACATTTGAGACCCAATCTATATATATCTAATATCATAATCATCAGTAATGGAACTAGTATTGGTAGTTTATAAGGCATGATTCATAATTAAATAAAATAACATGATCCATGAGTGTATAATACATCGTATTTTCTATAAAAAATCATAGAAAATCATTCCCATATTATTTGAGGCTCACTATCATGACAATCATTTATATAAATGTACTTTACTGATAATGTATTACACTATATTCGTACCCATTATTACTGAACTAGGTTAACATTATGTTCTACAAATATATTTTGTTACAATGTTCACTTCTTGTTCCAGCCCTATCATACTTGGATATGTTCAATTCAAATAACATTCATGTCTATCTCATGAGAAAAAAAATCATTTCCAAATCTATTAGAGGTATATAAAGGTCCCCCTATCATATAATTATGTAATACATACATGTTCCATAATATCATATAAAATTTTATATTATAACTACATAAATGAAATGGGTATCATAATAATTTTATTTAATCAATACATGTGGAAATGATATATGTCTCATAATCATTCAATCATAGGATATCCTAAGAATGTACTTGGGTTTGATAATAGTTTTATAACCATATAAACCATGGAATTGAATCAGGTTTTATAAAAAAATTTTAATCATAAAAATAAATAATTAAGAGATATAATATAAAATATATATTTGGATCATATCCTTATAAAGGAATAATTGACACCAACAGATGTCATCAAAGATGGAAAATAATTTTGAGTGATATTTTAAATTATTTCATGAAGAAAATATGCTTTCTAGTTTGAAAACCCCTATTTTAATTATAAATCATTTTGGAAAACAATTTCATTTAAATTAAAATTAAAAACATATCATGGAGTATTTTATATAATGATTTCTCATGACACTGGATTTATTTATCATCCTTTATATGTTAAAATGAATGTTTATATCACATTTGATGCAGAAGAGGAAAAAATAATTGTTTTATAAAATGATAATAAAATTCATTTCAAATCACTATTTTTAAAATTCAATCACGGATAAAAATTCCTTTAAAATATAAAGATACCATAATAAAAAAAGATAAATTTTTAAGAAATAAATATTTTGAAGGAAAATAGATTTATAACCAAAGAGAGAAATAACAACATATTTTTTTATATATATTTACTTAATTAATTAATGTACCATAGAGTGGAAAAATATTACCAATATTTGATGATATAATAAATATCCAAATTAGAATAAATTTATTCTGATTGAATTAGGGGAATAACATTACACATCAACATTGTATTCTTAATCATATACAATCTAAATAATCTAAGAGATTATAACATAAAATCATTACCCCTTTTGTATCAGTCATTGATAAGACCCATAATGAAATAAAATAAATTGAAACATTAAATATTATCATGATGAATAAATTACTTATATTATATCTCAAAGAGGTTTTATATACCCATCATAAATGGATATAGTTGCATAACATAACATTCATATCAAAGAAGGCATGTTGACATAAAATTTCCTAATATATTTGGTAACATTTGAACCATAAAATCTCTAAAAGGGATATACAATAATTATTATTTAAATAAAAAAAATATTTTTATAGAATCATCATAAAATAAATGATTTGGTAGTATATATACCACATATAATTAATAGGTGTTGAATTTATTATGTGTCTCACAAAATAAAAATGTGAGACGAAAATCCCCAAAATTAAGTCTTCACTCTCATCGTACTCAATCAAATCTCCAGTATGATTAAAATAATTTTATTAATAATATAAAATACTACCATATTATGATATATATAAACATATATTTTTTTTATTTCAATATATTACTCTTTTATTACCAATTCATTGTATAAGTTATGTTTCAGTTAATCTCGACATTGTTTTTCTTATATGTTTTGACATGTTTTTCTAGGTAATATTACTTATATCATTATTTAATCATATAAATAATTTGATGAATGATTTGAATATTTTATATTTTTATTATATATTTATCTATATCAATCTATGAAATATATAAATTTAAAATTAAATTGCTCATTCATGGAGACCGTATGCAACACGTACGCAAAAACCCCAAATCAATTATCATGATGGACTGAAGGAAAAAATATATTCTATATTTTTATTTCATAATAATTTTTATACTATATATATCAAATATGATTATTAAACCCATCATTCATAAATTACATGCAATGGTTAAATGAATAATATCTTTTCACGAGGCGGTAGTGTGCCCAACACAAGAATGACGTTATCGTATTCCCACAAAATAGAATACCAGAATGTAGGTGAGATACAAATATTTTAGAATACTAAATAATAATTAAAAAACATAAATATAATGTAAAACATGTATTTACATAATTATTTATAACTTGTTTATATGGTAAGGTAAAAAAGAATAACCTTAGTTTTTGAGTATGTAGCTTTCCATTCAAAACAATGGTGATTTCATAACCTATTTATGGAAGTGTTTGTAGTTTTAGGATATAACCCTAACATAACAACATCATAGTATATTTATTAAATTAATCATATTTAATAATATTTAAATAAAAAATATATGCTTTTTAGGATGACATAAACCAAATATGTTCGTTAATGAAAGCTTCATCTTCTTTGGGTTTCTTAAATTGTATTGAACCCAATGCCACATTTGTAATATTTGGTCCCATATGATGGAATCTATAATCTTATTAGGCTATATGATATATTATCTTTATAGATATTTTCTCTACCATTGGGTTATCAGGGTTTGATGAGAGACATAGATGGGGTGGATTTTATAAGGTAGGTGAGGGGCACTCTTATAATTTTTTTTTGAATGAATAAATTCCACCCACATTTTTTCATTTCACAAGGATATAGTAATGGAACAATATTGATTATAGATGGTATAATATCAAAATATGGTGATAAATTATTTTTATGACATGTGTTGGGAAATTTTTACACTGTATATTCTTACTTAAACCATTCAGTATTCTTATGTTTTCCTTAATTGATGTAATTAATTTATTTTTCATTATCATATGACATTGGTCAAAAAACTATGATATCCATAATAGAAATTATAAATTACATCCATTCAAAAAAATTAGGTAATTTTTTGAAATTAAAAATATAAAAATGAAAAAAATTAATTTAAAATTAATCCCACATACATATCTATAAAGAGTGTTTTTTAGACAAAAAATATCAACATATTATAATATTTTAAAAAAAATATTATTGATAAATTGATGAATATGGCTCCATTAGATTAATTTTTTTATAAATAAACGAAATATACATTGAAACCCAATAAAAATATAATTTTAGTCAAGAAGTAAATTATATGAAAAATGATTTTCAATTTAAATTCAGAATTTTTTCAAGTTATTAAAAATTTATATATTTAAAAAATATCTAAATAAATTTTTTCTATAAAAATTTTGATATATTAATTAAAAAAATTATTCTTTTATCAAATTAATTTTTAATCGCCCAAAAATAATTTTACATTTATTTCTTAAGAATACATAAAAGCTATGTTTCGAGAAAATAATATTTTTATAACATATAAAGACATTACAAAGATTTATATAATGTATCATCAATATATATTCATTATAAAAAAAATCTATATATTTAAAATATTTTTATTTCATTTTATATGAATATGAATAATGGATTTGTTATAGCATCCCGGTTTAAAAAATATATTATCAATACATCATTTTTTTTTAAAAATTAGTGTATCATGTAATTCATGATAAATCATTATTGCATGTCATAAAACAATAACATGGTGTTTGGTATAATGTAATATTTAATTTTATTAGAAATAAATAAAAGTGATAAATGAAATTTAATTTATTCAAAAATAATGTTCATAAGAACTCAGGGTGTTGCATTCTACAACCCCCCCCCCCCCAAATGACTCTATCCTTCGAAATTCAGCTATTTTCTAAAAAAAATAAGGATACTTATACCTCATCATATAATAATGTTCCCAGGTATTTTCATAAAACCAGCGCGTTATCCAAAAAATATTGATAATGTTAGTGGTCTTGCTTCATTGAAATGTCTCTACATAATTCAGGAACACCATTTATTGTTCCTCTTATGAAAGGTCATGCACTAATAGTATGAAGTCTGAGTTTAGAGAATATAAGGTTTATTTTGGTTACTTACTTATGATATATTCATGGAATCCTTCATGGAATTTAGATATGTTTGGTGTTACCATTATATGATAGCCTACCATTATGATAAAATAAATAATTAAAAATGGAATTATATAGCTAGGGTTTAGTTTCCATTTTATCTTAATCCATATAACCATATTCCATAGAAAAAATCCTAAAAAATCCTCTAACCAAAATAAAATTTAAGATCCCTACAATGATTAGTAGAATAAATTTTCTACAAATGTTCGTCTTCCATGATAAGGTGTTGAATCCATCAAACTATATCTACCATTTCATCAGGAATCTCTGGTATTAATACCATTTAATCCCAACAATCATTCTAGCATGTAACCTTCCATTCTATATAGTGCATTATAAGTGTCTATGTGAATAAATTAGTGAAGGATATTATTTATAGAAACTCATACAGGATAGTGGGTTGATACCAGTCATTTTTGATGTCCAAATAATAAGAACATAACATATACTATAAGTTATTAATTTTTATATAAGACTAAACCTCAGTCTAAGGATGGATGTTTTACAGAAAATCAATTCTATATCATGATCTTTTAAAACAATTCGGTAAAACATTGTGGGAAAACTCATATACCCATAATATATATATGAATGTGGTTTTACATACAACATTACTACCTTTATAATGTATATCATGTTATGTCAATCCATTTATAATTATTATCTGATAGCAATGAATGGTGATGCCCAATTATAAAATTTGACTACCACCCATCTTTCATTATTCCCTTTAGTGATTTTGGAGGGTTCAATGAAAAAATATATTTTAATTCCCACCCATTTCCATTCCAGTATTTAATGGATTAATAAAACCCTTAGACTTCTACATACAGCCAAAAGTTAATGACATACAATGAAAGGAGATCCAAATATTTTGATATCTCTCTTCATAACTTCTCACAAAATGTATTATTTCATATCTTTGAACATTTTAATATTTCCATGACTAATTGATAGTGAATAACAATGTGATTCCTTTTATAAATAACCATTAATGATTTGTATGAATGGAATGCATACACAATTCCTGAATATCATCAATTTATATGATCAATATTAAATCCATTAACCATTGTAAACTTATTTTACAATTATACATCTTCCTTTTGTGCTTCCTTAAATATAACCTAGATAGATGGATGAACATTAATGTCACTACCCATCCTCGGGGCCCATTACGTGACTACCCCATGCCGGCCTTCCATAGTATAACTACAACTAAAGGAAAGTAAACAACAACAGAACACAAGCGAAAGAAAACACTAAGTACAAAAAAAGTGCTGAAAAGTAAATGGGCCAGAATACAAACACAACTGAAAAGTACAGCTACAACTAAAGGAAAGTACAACAGAAAAGACAAGCAGCTAGAATAATAGAAGTAGCTCTTGGGTCGTCCACCTCAAATCCTACTTGAATGGTAGGTGCAGATAGCGCATCTCCGGGATCGTCTACCATGGATCCTACCTGAAGGGTAGGTACTCATAGCCTCCACAAAGATCCAGCCCATCAACCTCCTCTGAGTACCATCTCTTCTTGAAGTCCACCTCCGGATACTAACTTGTCATGAGGACCACCTCTGGATACTGACTCTTCTTGAGGCCCACCTCCGGGTACCGTCCAATCATTGAACACTCAGCCTCAGTCTATGTTGTCTGTCATCTGCATCCAACACAACGAGGTTCGGGCATTGCCCGTGCTGGGGTGAGTATAACGATACTCAGTAGGGGACCCCGAGACCCTCATGGTATCACTAAATCCAATAAGGATAATCACAAATAACGTTCTCAACCGATAACCCTTACATAGGTATAATCCCACACTTATACCTAAGTTATCAAGTAGGCCATCTCAATCAAGTGGTATCACACAGATATGAAATCAACGGATAACCACTACTAAGGGATAAGCCCATAAATATACCTAAGTTATCAAGTAACCCATCTCAATCATGAGGAAATCACAAAGGTCATTGACTTAGCTCAAACCATGATTTTCATTATCGAAACTGCTACTACTGAAGAACTCATTCTCTGTCAAGTACACTAATCCTGACATGAATCTGAGGTGCTTCTCACTAACCTTAGACTGTTGAGGTACTTCTCCTATCGAGTACCATGGGTGAGCCACCCAAACACAGTAGTGCTCCCCACCGGGGTTTTCCCCCCAAACATAGTAGTGCACCCCCCCCCCCCCCCAATAGCCTGTAGAGGTACTTCTTCAGTCGAGTACCTTGGGTCTTACACCCAAACAAAGTAGTTCTCCCCGACGTGGGTCCACCACACATACACAGTAGTGCTCCCCACTAGACTATACAAGTCACTCCTACTCGAATCGGACAAGCAGTCATCAGGTCTCAGCCAGCTACACGGTCTCCGTACTCCATACACTCGACTCTGGGAGGGTCTGCTCCATGAGCTACTAGTCGATACTCCAAGTATCACAAAGTCCCATGAAAAGGTATCTCAATGTACCGCCTCGTTATAGGGGTCTCAACGCAACAGATGGCGCGTCAATCGGACCCCTGGTCTGTGAGTTATTATCCTTTTTGTCCCGGGGGCCCGGTTGTTTTCGTGTATGAACCAAACCGGTCGTATCTCAACTATACCCCCAAATCTAATAGGGTATACTCATAGGGACAGTTTCTCAACGTGATTACCAACGCCACTGACGGTTCGCCAAACGGTCGTTCGGTCTGAAAGTTATCAGCTTTTCCGTTCCAGGGTCCCGGTTGGATTTCAGGTACAATCCAACCCAGACAAACTCCAACCGCATCCAAACATCAGGTGAAGTATACCAAAAGATCTATCTTGAAAAAAGGAATCCAAAAATGTCGACGGCATGCCAATCGGACGTCCGGAACTCAAGTTATAACGGTTTCCGCTCCGAGGGCCCGATTGGTTTTGGGTTCGAACCAACCCGAACCTACATAAACATCGCCGAAACATCGAGTGTAATATACTGAAATGATATTCGTGATACAAGGATCCCAACGCAATTGACGGTGTGTCGATCGGAGGTCCATAGACCATGTTATGGGCGTTTAAACAGATCTATCTGGAAGTAGGGGGTTCGGGCCCGGTCCAACCCGGCCCGATACCCCCTGGGTCAACCCAAACTGGGTCGACCTGACTCGGGTCCAGGTCTAGCCCAGTTGGGTGCGGCCCGGCCCAGCTAGCGTGGCCCGACCCAGTCGTCGCGGCGCGGATCGACCGACGCGGCCTGGCCCCACGCTGGGGGCCCGGCCCAGCGCGGGCGGTCTGGGCCGGCGCGGGGGGTCCGACCCAATGCGGGCGGCTTGGCGCTAGCCGAGAGGGGCGCAAAGGGGGGTGCTACGCCTTGCGCTAGCCGGGGGTTTCAACCCCTGGATTTTATGGAACGTCCAGCTATTAAGGTCGGCCTTGTGTAACCGCCGACCCCGAGGGGGTCTCGCCTCTAGGTGGCACAGGTGGCTGGCGGAGCCCGACCGCCTCCTGCAGAACCGCCACGGCCTAAGGCCATGGCTCCCGTCCGACCGACGTCTTGACCCTCCGTTGCGGCCTACTCTAGGACTCGACCTCCTTCGGCCTCACCGGCACGGCGCAATGACACATCACACCTCCACCGTGGCCCGCTCCGGTCGCTGTCCCTTTTCATTCCCGCGCGGTGCTACGGCACCGCTACACCTTTGCCGCAATTTCAACAAGGATCAACAAATTTAAGGGGAGGTGGATCAGTCGTGTTTTGCGGTCCGATCTCCTCCCTTTATGTCATTAACAAATGTCCAAATTATATAACGAAGAACGTTAACATAATCATGAACATAAAATTAACCCCTACCTCGACACAAGCTGTTGAATGATGATCGTCGCAGGAAACGACTTTGGGGGGTGAAGCTCTGTATACGTCAACGGAGAAAGTCTGAGGAGGAAGCAGTGTGTCCCTTCCTTTTTCGCGAAGAGAAGATTGTTTGGTGACATCGATGGCGAGTTTCTTCATCGGTACCTCCTCCTTGGTCATGGAGGAAGAAGATGACGGATGAAACCAAGTCGCCGAGTCGATGCTCTCCCTCGGAGAAAAAGCGTTCTTCATTGAAGTGGGGACGTTCTTCGCCGAAGAATATGAAGTTCTTCCAAGGTACAAGAGCTCCCCCTCACCCAATATCCTCACACAACTAGCCATCCTAATAAAATAAGGCATCCCCCTTATTTTATGATGTTTTCCATGCCTTTTCAAAAATTCAAAATTCAAAATATATACTATTTAATTAAATGATCTCGAGTTGTCAAAATAAATGCGGTGTTAAGTTGGAATGATTAATGAGGGTGAGAGGGAGGAGTTACTCACAAAAAGGGTGGAGTTAGGTAGTTTATTAAATGTGAAGGGGTGGGGATTGTGTGGGCCCCACCTCACATTTATCCTCTCAAGGTTTGTTAGTAACCAGTGGGTCCCACCGCAACTCCCACACATAGGATTAAACCACTTAGAATAAGGAAATAAAATTGTAACACAATTTTATTTTACATTATATTTAATCCACAATTTTAAACAACTCCTCCCAAGCAAACGCACCTCCGGGAAAGGTCCTCTTAAGAAAATACCGCCGCTGCGGTTTCATCAGTGCCATCAGATTTCAATTCAGAGCACTTGTTCAAAAGATAGATAAACCCACTCATTCGTTCAGTGATCGTACCCAAGCTAAACTTTGGAAATTGATTCCGGGCACACTGGGCATCAGAATCAGGTGCCATCTGAAACCGCGCACTCTCAAAATTCCAATGAAAATAAGAAAAAAACATCCTTGAAATTTTCAAGTCTTTACATTACTCCCACATCAGGGCTTTACGTCATCGTAAAGCTACAACAAAAAACCAGGAAAACTAAAGGAGATATCGAGCACACATATGAGCCTAATGCTCCCATGTACTCTTATGAGGTTCCTATTCCGCCAACAAAAGCGCACAAAAGAAATTGACCATCCCCGTAGGACCTACTCATGTCAATCCTCAACCTCATCTGGAACCCTGTGAAGTGACCCTATCATCGATGTACAGCTCTCCATGGTCAAATATGACGGATAGGTCATGCACACATCTCCTCAGTTGAGATACGTGGATGACGTTGTGCACCCAATGCATCTGAGGTGGAAAAGCTAGGAGGTAAGCCACCTTTCCTACTCTGTTGGGGACATGGAAGGTACATTGATCCTCGAAGATTACTTTCCGCCTCAACCAAATCTCCGTAGACCTCGTCGAGTTGAGAACCGTATAAGGACGTGGTTGCCATCCTCGAAGTCTAGAGGCCTCCATTTCCAGATTAGAACTGAAACTCAAAACTCCTGCTTCCACAATGGTAAGGTTGACAGATTCAAGAGTGATCGACCGCTCCCTCTTATGCATGAGTTTATCATGTGTGGCATGGGGTTTCCTTTCTACCGACCGAGGAAAACCCATCCCAACATTGTAGATAAACCACAACTATTTCACCTAATACAGTCAATCTGGGTATGATCTGTGAACCCAATACATACCCAGACCAACATCGTAAGGCCTCGACGCTGCCACCAAGAGATTCCAACCAAAACTCTCGCCTCAAGGGTAAGATCACACTGTCAATGTATCTGTGATTATCAAGTCTCATCCCAAAGGTATCTACAGACATGAGGGTCAAGTCAACAGCTTACTGGAAACTATAGGTCTGGGACAATATTTGTGGAAGAAGGGAATGATTCGTATCAAAGTTTGTTGTAATGGCAGCTAGAGGTGAACACAAACTGTCACTCAAATCATTCTTAGTGTCATTGGGTCACACTCCTTGACCGCATGAAGCTAGTCTTTTTCCCTGCCCTCCAGATCCCTGAACATGGCGGGGATAACAAAGGCGGGTGGTTGTCACATGTTGAAATGTAAACCACATCGTGCAGCTCTCCTAGCTCTCCGTCCATGTCTACTGCTCCGAAGACTCATTTTCCCTTATGACTTCTTCTTATTGATTCATTTTACATGCCATAGTCTCTGAGATTGGTGCCAGTTTCTGGGTTCTTACTGCACTGTACAGTCTTCATCCGCTCATGGATGGTCTGCACCTTCTCCGTCATAGCTCATACCATCATTTGTCGGTAGGAAGTTATCCAACGTGGTATGTCAGTCAATGAACACCCTTCTTCGCCTACGGTCTGTAAGATCTTCTATGATTTCTCCTTTTCCGAAAAGAGAAATCTGGTTTCATCCCCTGGACAAACCACATTTTTTGCCTAATATAGTCAATCCTGACATGAATGATGCATTCATGCCATGGACGACGTAGTAAGGCCTCGACATTACTACCAATAGATCCAACTGTCACTCTCGCCTCCAAGGGTTGAGTCACACTGTCGGTATATGTGTGAGGTCACTGGGTCTCCTCCAGTAGAAATCTCAAAAGTGAGGGTCAAGTCAACCGTTTTAACCAGGACCTCTCAGTATCAACCAAACAAAAGGACATTAAAGTAAACATCACAAAGATAAGTGTATTTTATTATTTCAGCTCATAGTACAAAGACACAAATACAATAGAAACATGGAACTAGAAGTACCAAGAATAAAAGGAAAAAATAGTTCCGCTCCTATCCACCTACTTCCAGATGTCCTCTGCCTTGATCATCGCTCGGCTGTTGCTCAAGCACCCACCAATGCTTCTGTCTCGGTGGCTCCTCAAATGCATGTGGATAAACTATGCGGGGAGTCGGACAGTCACGTGAAAACCTCAGGTGAAGTATACCAAAAGATCTATCTTACAAAAATGAATCCAACGAAGTCGACAGCACGTCAATCAGACACCCGGAACTCAAGTTATAATTGTTTCCGCTCCAAGTGCCCAGTTGGTTTCGGGTTCGAACCAAACCGGACATACCCAAACTTCGCCAAAACATCGAGTTTAATATACCGAAACGACCATCTCGATCCAAGGATCCCAATGCAACTAATGGTGTCTCGATATAAGGATCATAGCCCATGTTATGTGAATTTAAACGGATCTTTCCGGAAGTAGGGAGTTCGGGCCCGGTACGACCTGCCATGATACCCCCTGGGTCGGCCCGAACCGGGTCGACCCCACCTGGGTCCGGGTCCGGCTCAGTTGGGCGCAGCCCGGCCCGGCTGTCAGGGCTCGGCCCTCCTCGCATGGCCCGGCCCAGTCGGCACGGCCCGGCCTAGTCCGCGCGGCCCGACCCGGTACTGGGGACCCGGCCCGGCTCGAGCGATCCAGCCTAGCACAGGCGGTCCGGCCTGGTGCGGGCTGTCCGTCCCAGAGAGGGCCGCTCGGTGCTGGCCGAGCGGGGTGCAAAGGGGGGTGACGCCCCTTGTGCTAGCCGAGGGTATCATCCCCCGACTTTTCTGGAATGTCAAGCCATTAAGGTCGGCCTTGTGTAACCGCAGGACCTGAGGGGGTCCCGCCTCCTGGTGGCGCCGGCGGGCGGTCGAGCCCGACCCCCTCCAGCTGAACCGTCGTGGCCTAATGTCATAGCTCCCATCTGACCGGCACGGCACGACGGTGCCACGCCCCTCCGCCCTGGCCCACTCTTGGTCGCGGCCTCCTTTAGCCTCACAGGTGCAGCTCGACGGCGCTGCACACCTCCTCCGTGGCCCGCTCCGGCCGCGATCATTTTTCATTCTTGTGCGGTGCTACGGCACCGTTCCGCCTTCTCCACAATTTCAACAAGGATCAACAAATTTATGGGGAGGAGGATCGGCCTTGTTTGTGCGGTCCGATCTCCTCCCATTGTGTAGATAACAAGAAGACAAATTAGTTAACGAAGAACGTTAAAATAATCATGAACGTAAAATTAACGCCTACCTCGACACAATTTGTCGAACTATGATCATCGCGGGAAATGGCATCGCAGGGTGAAGCTCCATATACGTCGACGGAGAACGTCCGAGGAGGAAGAGGCATCTTCCTTCCTTTATCACAGAGAGAAGATTTTATGGCGACGTCGATGGCGAGTTCCCGCGTCGGTGCCTCCTCCTTGGTCGTGGAGGAAGAGTATGACGGAAGAAACCGAGTCGCCGAGTCGATGCTCTCCCTCGGATAAAAAGCATTCTTCTTTGAAGTGTGGACGTTCTTCACCGAAGAAGATGAAGTTCTTCCAAGGGACAAGAGCTCTCCCTCACCCAATATCCTCACACAACTAGCCAACCTAATAAAATAAAGCCTCCCCCATATTTAATTATGTTTTCCTTGCCTTTTCAAAAACTCAAAATTCAAAAACTAAACCATTTAATGAAATGTTCTGGAGATTTCATATTAAATGGGGTGTTAAGTTGGAAAGATTAATGAGGGTGAGAGGCAGGTGTTACTCACATAAAGGGGGGAGTTAGGCAGTTTAAGGAATGTGAAGGGGTGGGGCTCGTGTGGGCCCCGCCTCTGCTTTATCCTCTCAAGGGTTTTTAGTAACCAATGGTTCCCATCCCAACTCCCACACATTGGATTAAACCCCTTTGAATAAGAAAATAAAATTATAACACAATTTTATTTTACATTGCATTTAATCCACAATTTCAAACAACTCCTCCCGAGAAAACGCACCTCCGGGATAGGTCTTCTTATGAAAATACAGCCGTTGCGGTTTCATCGGTGCCCTCATATTTCAATTCTGAGCACTGGTTCAAAAGATAGATAAAACTGATCATTCGTTCACTGAAAGTACCCGAGATAAACTTTGTAAATTGATTCCGGGCACACTGGGCCTTAGAATTAGGTTCCGTCTAAAACCACACACTCACAAAATTCAAAAAAAATTAAGAAAAAAATTTCCATGCAATTTCCAGGTCTTTACAATTAAATTGAGAAAGATAATATTTTTCCCTTATCCTTCATGATTTCCAACTATACCATTTCATAATCCAAAAATATTTGATCCTCTTTATCCCCCTCATGGATAAAATAATCTGATTCTTTTGACACAATGGATTATCCAAAATGTTTTCCTTCCTATGGTGGTAATGTATTGAGAAGTTATAATCCTTTATCATCATTAAACATATTCTATGGTGCATATTCAACATCTTCTGTGTGAAAATATACTTCAATATTTTATGATCAGTATATATATCACACATTGTTAGGTAAAGAAAATGCCTCTGTATCACTAATTCTTAAATAAATACATCGAAATCCAAATCATGAGTTCTGTAATTTTACTAATGAATAATCAATTTTCTTGAGGCATAAGATATATCCATGTTATTTTTCATAGGAAAACATCCCAATCCATTATTTGATGTATCACTGTGGATTACAATCTTTTATACATTATATTGTAATGCAAACATAGGTTCGCTGAATAACATTCTCTTCAGTTCCATGAATTTTTCATCACATTAATCTATCCAAATGAGTGGATTTCATTTTTGAAATAACATGCTCAGGGGATTATATAGTAGTATAAAATTATCAAAAACCCGTTAATAATATCCATCACTACAATGGATACCATCTATCTTTGTCACTGTGGTTTGTTTGGGCCATTATTCTACAGTATCTATCATTTATCGAACTACTGAGATACTTTAGTAGACATTATGTGACCAAAAATGAATCTTTTATATAAATAATGAAAACATTATAATTTTTACATATAAAATATCCTTCTTTAGGATCCTTATAGAATTCTCATATTGTATTCATTCTCATTCATTCTCTTTTAACATATTATAATATAATCTATAAATACTAAGACAATTTGATCAAGGTAATATCTAAATACAGCATTAATAATTATCCAAAAAGATATCAATATAGTTAGTCATACTGAAATGCTTCACTATATAACCATATAGTCTATACCATGTATGGAAGTTAATTTTGGATGTATCTACCTTCTCAACTCTGAATTGATGAAACCTAGAACAAAGATCAATCATGGAAATTTATTGAGCTCTACAAAGTGGATCAAACAATTAATCTATACATGGAAGAAGATACTTTTTCTTAATTGAAATATCGTTTAGCTCCTAGAAATCATTGTTGGGTCAGAATGATCTATATTTCATTTTCAAAAAAAGAATAGGTGCACCCCATGGTTACACACTAGGATGAATGACTCCCATATCAATGATTCCTTTGATTTTATTCATAAATTCATGAAACTCAAGCGGATCCACTCTGTTAGTAATATATGAAATTGGTGTGGCACCATGTATGACTTATATTGAGAACTCAACATGATGTTTCTTGTAATACTAATAAAATCATGAAAAATAACTTCATATATTATTGAAAAATCATAATATCATCAATGTAAATTTTATCCCCAAAAATTTTAGATAAAAAATCATTCGAAATGGAATTTAATAATTATATAATGTATGTAATATCCAACAGAAGGTAAAAATTATCATCCCATTGATTAAAGATCAAAGGTTGGTTTTGAATACCATAAATATCATCCCTCCCTAAACAAATGATGTTTTATTTATTCCATAAAATATAATACATGCCAAAAAGATAGTCAAATCCAAACTAATGATGAATAAATATATCATAGGGAGCACATCTCCACAATCATCAATCAGAGATGAATCATAGATGTGAGATGTGATCATCTAACTATTATGGGTTTTTACTGAAAATTAAAAATGTAATTTATTGGTGTAATATTGATTCCCTTTTATAATTAATTGTAAAATATATATTGGTTATAACCCTAGTCAAATAAAACATTAGTACTTATAGATTCTATTGTATGTGTTCCTTTTGACATATAATTATCATAACCATCTCCAAAAATATTGATCATGTGAAATTTCCCATTGTGCCATGTTTTATGATGTTTCTGATGTCAATCAACATCACTAACCCTCTGGTTTGGCAATTTTATAGAAAAATTCCCACTCTTCCTATACATTATGCACCAAAGTGTGGGAGGTTCATTCTATATGGATTTCATTTAATCGTATATTTAGCTAACTTCCTCCCATTATATAGGCTATCAATTGCAAGATAAAATTAACATCAATAGTTTAAAAAAATAGTCCTCCTAAGTAAATTACCTCCAATATTCTTCCCAAAATTAGAAGATAACAGATTGATCATCATCTTCCCTCAAAGGTTCTTATAATTTCATTTGGACTATGTCTTATTTTTATTATATAAACAGTAAGATTCATACAAAATTCTATATTTAATTTCAACCTTTATTACACCTAGAAAAATATATTCACAGTTACAGAATATTATTAGGTGTAATTACCTTTGGATACATATTTTATGACAATGAATAATCAATCATCTGTACTTTCAGATCAGATGATAATACCATAAGTGTACTTCAAAAGTCTTTTAAAAATTATCTCATAGGTACTAATTAAATCATCATTTTTTTCCAGGGAAATATTTCTATATTTTTATATGTATAATATTTCGATGTACTTATTTAATATCATGTTCTTAAAATTTTCCATATCCATGTAGTCAACATAATAATGTTTTCTCAAAATCTTGATAATATTCCTCCATTGATCTGATTTACCATAAAATCGTTAGAATGGAAAATGAATTTTTCATGTTTGAAACAGAGTTGGATATGAAATATCATTTTAATGGTAATGATCATCTGTTCAAAAACTACTAGGTCAGTGGACATACAGAAAAATAATGGAATTAACTCATTAAGGACATAATCGAATGTTGTTCCCTCCTTTATTCATTTGGATGTAAAACATGATTCTTACAAGAGATTGTTGTCTTATATTTGTCAATGATATTTTACATTCAATCTCATATAACATATTAATTATTATGAGGAAAATAATTTATTTTTCTTTTTTAGTCAGCATTAATGTTCATCATTCATGTTTGAATATTGACTAAAATAAAAATTCATCATGTAGTATACATTAATCGCAGTGGGAAACTATATAATCATGAAAATAACTTAATGAGTATATAAATTATGACATATTTATGAAAATATGACACCCTAGGATTTTCATATGTCATTCATATCTATATATTATTTAAATATTACATGATGGTTCACTATGTGTTTATAAATTACCAATCTTTTATCCCTTAGGTGTGTCGAACTAGATCTACAACAAGACCCATTTTTGTGGGCCAATTCCTAATTCATTCTAGATTAATATAGTGTTTTAGAGGTAGTTACTCCATGGTACATTTTTCTTATATCCAAATCCAAATATAGTGTCCAAATATTTCTGTATTTATAGGAATCAATTCATTCTATCATTTACTAAAATTATAGAATAATTTCATATACTTTGATTTATCATTAAACTTATCCTTAGAAATATCCATAAGAATATCACTATGATTTTTTCTTGCTTTTTTCCATAGGTCAACTAAATATTTTCTATTCAACCAACAATAATGACCCTGGATACTCATACATAGAAATTTCATAATTTTTAGGAAATTCTTATTTCATTATATAAATACACATAAAAGAACCAAAATAGTGTAGTTCATTTGGAAACATGGAAACAAATCCAATGGTCCATACGAGAGATACATGATCTCATACTATGTTATTCATAAATATAAACCATAATAGAAATATCGTACATAATACATATCTTTATAACATTGGTAATGTAAACATATGTAAGGGTGAGATAATATGCTCAGTAAGGGAATAAAACAGAGATATGTAAGTATTACAAGAGATTACACTTACAAGAACATGATAATAATGTTTTAATTCCATAAGATTCATTTTAATAATTATAATAATGGGTCATGGAATATATATTGTCATATCATATGACATATTACATAATGGAATCAGTGAACACGATTCATGAGATTATAAGTCATTAAATTTTTGACATATATATTATCATATAAAATCATTCCCATATTAGTCAAGGCTCCATTCCAATACAATCATAGGGGAAAATTTCCCTTACTAAACTGGGTTAATATCCTGCTAAATCCTTATATTATGGAACAAGTTTGAATTCACATTCTGTACTAGTATTTCAAAATCTGGATTACATTCCTTTTAATATCTTCCATAATAAATTGAGATCACACAATATTGTAGTCATATCTATCTAATGAGATATAAATTATTACCCAATTTATTTTAGGTAGATATATCTCCCACCCATCATGAAATGATTTCATACATATGTGATACAAAAGATTTTAAAAATTAATTGCACCATAACAATGAATAATATGGAATAATAATCTTTTTATCTTATGGAAACCTCTATAATACAAACATGTTTCATATTAGTTTTAATAGACAATAACCCATAATAGGAAGTGTGTCATATGAATTTGAATATTGAATACATCATGGAAGAGAAACATTTTTCACAAAAAATAATCATAAATATTAACCATTTAGAGAATTAATATTAATGATATAATGAGATTATATCCCTATAAAGGAATAGGGAACTAAAACAGATCTCTTATTTAATAGAAACTAACTTTGAAATAACATATAAAATATTTATTGATTAAAAAATACATTCCATATAGAAAAATACATTTTAAAAAAGAAATAAAATATAAATCCAACATCATTAAAAATAACCTTGAAAACATTTCAAGGAATATTTTATGAAATTATTGTTCATGACATCCGAATATTTAGTCCATTTCATTAACATTATAATTAAGGTTCCTTTGACATTTTTGCTAAAATACAAAGGTGTATTGTTTTTGAATAATAAAAGAAGATTCATTTCAATTTTTTGGGTAAAAGTCACACATGAGTTAAAACATATTTTAAATATTGTAATATGGTAATTAAAATTTAATAAAACATTTATAGAAAACCTGGGTTTGATAGAAGAATGGTTTTTGATAAAACTAAAAAATAATGTTTTGTTTATTAAAAACATTTTCTTAGTTATCATAAGTATAACATAGAGGATAAAATGAAAAAAAAATTAATATATAAATAATAAATGGGGGATAAGAAAACTCATAATAATTATTAATTTTTAAATCATGTAAATTCATGTTTGGATATGTGATCATAAACAGTCTTGATAAATGATGATATTAAGACATAAAATCATTACGATTTTGGAAGCATTGACCAATTTGGCCCATGAAATAATAACTTAAACCAAAAAAGAAAATATTATTTGATGAATAAATTACTTATATTACATGTCAATTCTTCTTTATATACACCTTGTAATAGAATATATGTTCATAACATAATAAACATATCAAATAATGTAAAGTGAGATAAAATTCACTTACGATTTTTTAAACATTTGTTCCTTAAACCCAAGGAAAAGGATATCCAAAAATCAGTATGTAAAAATTAAAAAAAATTAGCATAAACACCATAAAATTTAATTTTCAGTCGTATATACACCACATAGCTGAAATAGTTTGTGAATAAAGCATTTGTCTCAAAAAAAGTTGTCGGAAAAAATCTCATTCCCTAAGTCCTCACTTTCTTCCTACTAATTTAAACCACATATATAATAAATATAATTGTATTATAAATATATAAAAGTAAAATATTCATATATATAATAACATTTATAATCTTATTATTTATTTATAATATATTTTTTTAACTTCCTTGTTAAAATATAATATATGGTGAGTCCAATAATAGATAGGTTAAATGGGTCTGATCTTTCCCCCACTATGGGGAATCAAAATGAACACTGATGGTTAATATAATTATGGAATGATGTGGGGAGTTGGGGGGATCAGGGAAACATGCAGTTCATTGGACCATTCCTTCAAAATATTCCTTGGATTATGGGATTCCTTCAATGTGGAGAATCATGATGTAATCATTGGCATTATGGTGTGTTCTTATAAGAATATCCAACTCGCTTCTATTGATAACAGTTATTTAACAGTTAATAGTTTTTTTGGCTAGTTCTCTACACAATTTTCAAATGAAAATTCTATCTAAATGTGAGAAATATGATCCAAACAAATACCTAATTGATTCATATATGGCTTGAAGGGAATATAATTGTTGGGTTTTTCCATCCAATGTAAGGCATTGTTTGAAACTCTCTTGTTTCATAGAATGTTGATCATTTCCATCTAAGGGATTCAATCATGTATGTGTTGATGTTCTAGTTCTACACTAATTCATCCCCAATAATCACACTAATCTTTTTTTCCTTTTTACTAATTTATTTCCCCTGAATTTGAAAACATAATACAAATTTTTATTTGTCCATGATAGTTCCATGCTTCGTGTAATAATTTCTTTATTTTTCATACATGATTTGACTTATTATTACTAGTAATCATTTTTAGATAAATATGTAATTATATCCAGAATGTATATCATTGCTTGAGTTTAATATATATTTCATATATATTTATTTATAATATTTTATAATATATAGAAATAATAGATTAAATACATTGTATATAGGGACAATATGAAATGCGTACAGTTTAATGTAATTTCAATTTTTTGTTATATTCAAAGTAAGAATGTTATATAATTAATTATCATTAAATAATCGATTTTTTCATGTATATAAAAAATTCTTTATTAAACCCATTCTGAATACATTCCATGTAAATCATAATTAAATCAAATTTCTTCACATGGAAGTAGTCATTCATACACCCAAATGACATTATCATTTTTTTACACAATGGAATGCATGATGGTATTATTGATAATGGAAATAAAGAATTATAATAATATCATAAATATCATAATATCATATGTAAATAATATTTCTATCATTATTACCATTTTGATAGATATTAATATAATAACAAACAACATCGGTTTATGAGACGGTAGTCCACCATTCACAGGAACATTGATATCATTACCCATTGGATGAAATATTGTTTCATTGTATGTTAACCAAATGACATAAAAAATTATTTTAAGGATTCTATGCTTATTCTATATAATGTATATAATAAATTAAATTAATTAGAGGAATAAATAAAACATAAAAATCTTTTGATGAACATTACCTCTTCATTGGGTATCTCTTTTTGGTTAGTAGAAAATGACATCCTTGGTGGAAATTATGCCCAAATTATGACACGTGAAATTAGAGGAGGAAATTTTATGTTTTATATTTTTTGATACTTTTCAAACCACTTTGTATTTAATATGTGAATATATTGGGATAGGGGGTTGCATTTTATAAGGGAGGTGAGTATTAATATTGTAATCTTCTTAAAATATGAATTCTACACACAACTATTCTTGTCAGGTGGCACCAACATGGTAAAATATCAATAAAATACTGAATATGGTTTATATAAGGCTATAAAATAGGGTTCATATAATTTTTTTTTCAATTTTACACATTATATTCTATGACTAAACCTTATGTGATCATGATTTCACCATAATCGATGTAATTAATTTAAACTATCTTTAATATTCAAAACAATCAAAGATTATTTTAACATAATTAGTAATTATAAATTATGTTGATTATAAATATGTAATCCAATTTTCATATTCAATTACTAGAAGGGGATAAAATATTTTTAAATTAATCTCACATACCTATATAGAATGCACTTTTTTAAAGAGTAAAAGATCACAATGTTTCAATGTTTTTATATGTAATTTCAAGGTAAAATTGATTCCAATGATAGAAATTTGATTACTATATCTATTATCTGAATACATAAAAATTACAAAAATTATAAATAATAATTAAACTATATAGAAAAATATACAATAAATCATTTTCTAGTTCAAATTTATAATTTTCATTATTTTTCAAAAAATAAATAATTTCTAAAAAATATATAAAATTAACCAAAAGAAAGTTTAAAAAATATGGAATTATATAATGGGTGATTTCATATTAATATTAAAAAATCCAATACAAATTTATTTATTCACTTACAGTCATAAAAATAAGTTTCTTATAAATTGGTATTTTTAAAACAATTAATTTTTTTTATAATTATTTATATTATCATCAAAATGATTATATTAAATAAAACTATTAATTAAAAAAGTTTTTATTTCTATCTATATTACTATATTTAATTGATATTTTATCATATTTTAGTCTAAATATGTAACTCCCAAGTTTAGGGTACCGCATAGTGGTGCCCCCTAATAGGTTGGTCACATGTCTTCAAGTACATTTCTCCAGAAGCCAGAGGAAATTGACTAGCAGTGAGGGAATTGGGAGTGATATTGGGGAAACTATGACCTCATTGGCTGAGTAACACAATAGAAACAAATAGATAATAGTAGCGGAAGTAGTAATATCGTACAATAAGTAAACAACTAAAGATTAAAAGAAAATAAACAATTGAAGAATAAATATATGTCAATAATAATAAATGTCACAAGTACCTACGAAATGAGACAGTCAATCACAATACTGAAATTTAGTATATATGTAATTTACAAAGGATAAGAAGTATTCATATCCAATAGCATCGCAAGCCTCAACATGGTCACATACTCTACTACTCCATGACAATAAAGTACCTGAAATAGAAGGGAACTTGCCCTTATCTATACCTACGAAAATATAATTTGTTTAGGAACAAAATCATGACACAAACAATGTGTGAGATGAATCCCTGTAGAAAACCACTCATTGAATTGGGCCTACCTATTAGTGAATATATTTGGAATTAAATATGAAAAGTGATATAATAAACACATACTCAATAGTAAGAAATCATATAGTTTCAACTACATTAAATTAGATTTATTTAAAAAATCAAATTATCTCTACAAACCCTTTGTGATGTCTTCACAATCTAACCCTTCTACTGTAGTTTAACCAAGACTCTCTGAGAAAGCACTAACCATTTATTCCTCATGTGGTATCATTATGGTAAACTAAAGACACTCTGAAGAAGCACTCAATGTCCAATTCCCCTTATTATATCTCCACATGGAATTACTAAAACTCTAATGGTACACTCACGTCAATCCACCATATGATCTCACAACATAAAATGTATAACATAAACTCTGGAGAAGCCCCCATTATTAAATTTCCCAATGGTCTATGTAACACCCCATTATTTCATAGTACATTATTTCTTCAAAGTAATTCAATAACATCCACTACACGCAACACCGAGTTCAAGCGCACAACAAGATTAACAAACTAGCCATTAAAAAGTGGTTGTGAATGGTAATAACTGAATTTTGACCATTATGTAATCATTATAATTTTAGAATCCATATTATGAGTTTCATAGACATAATTTACGAACTAATTCGTTTATTTCAGATAAACGAATTATTTTTCAAAAAATGCACTTTTAACGTCTTTTAATGGTTAACCATTTTCAAATCCAATATTTGAAACATTTATATATTAAATTTGACATCATAAAATTCTTCTTTAGAATCAGGACATAAAAATTTAGTTTCAATAAATTTTTGGTGTTTTGATGATAACTTTCATAATTGGGTGAATAGTGAAAATACTATATTTTAACTGAAAACAACTTTTTTAATAAAAATAATGTATATTGTTAAATTATAAATTTTAATGGTGTATAAGTAGAAATAGATTATATTTTTACCATTAAATCCAATGCTAGTCATTGTTTGTAATTTCACATTGAAATTGGACATAAACAAGTGTCAATCTTTTGATGGTTATTATTTCTTAAAAATACACCTTTTTCATTTGACCATGAGAATTAATTTTAAAATTAATAAATAAAAATTATATTTTTTGAATTTGGTAAAATAGATTTCATTTTTCGATTTGGTATATTGAAATTTTCCTTGGGTGAATTTTTGGTATTTTTCTGAAAACATTCAATTTTTGATAAACAGTGAAAAACACTGAGTTATAGTTTAAAACTGAATTTTTATTTAAATAATTATTTATTTAATATAAATTTATTTTAGGTCAAAATAGATACATAATACCTATATAATTTCAATGTAATTCATTTGAGTAATTTTATAATAATTTTAGATATATAAAAATTTTATTGAACTTTGCACCGTCTTTTACCCAACTCCTAGGAAAATTTTCAAATTCACATAAACCAAAATTTTACCACTTCTTTGAGTGGAATTTAGACAATCCAAGATACACAATTAATATCAAGGAGTAAATGGTGGTTTAATAAGATAAATATAATTTTTGATGAATAGTAACTTTTACATTTATTTACCATGGTTAAAAGTAAATAGGGTAATTAAGGGTAAAAATGATATTAATATTACCCTAACCCATTTCATAATTCAATTGGAGAGTTTATCTTGAAAAAAAACCCTTAGAAATAAAATATTATCATTTAGGTCCACTAGGATTAGATTAGAACATTAATTATTATTTAATTCAAAGAAGAGTTGAAAGAGTTAAAATAAAAGTTTAAAAACTAAAACATTTTTAATATAGGGTTATACATAAGAAAAAATAGATTATAAATTTTCATTAAAAGGATAAAAATATTTCATACATAATGGTATTTTAGTTATAATTTTTAGACATTATATAATTTAATTTATTTATGACACAAAGAAGATGTAGTAATTACCGTATTAATGAAATATTAAGATAATTGATATTATAAATACCCAAATAAATATAATTTGAGACTTTTTATGAATTAAAATAATTTTTTAGGTTAATATGACATATTAGGTATGGTTATATGAATAATTTTCGAAGTAATAATGTTGTTATGAATTTATCAAAAAAAAATACTCAATAGTGTCAAAATTTACATAAAAGAGTTTTTAAAAAATATTATATTATTAATTGATATTCAATTCCTAAAAATCTAAGGATTGGCCAAAGGACTTATATCATGATAGTTGTATCATTAATGGACCACTTGGGGGTCTCTATGAAGTTTACAGTAATTTTAATAACCATATAATATAAAAATACAAAGAGACATGTTAAATGTCCAACTAATTAACTAAGAGTTAAACCTAAAAGATAAGGTAAATAAATTGAACCAAACCTGTCTAAAACCTATTTATTGAGTGTATTTCGACCCATCCCCACATATTCCCCAAAATAAATCAATTTTGATCAATTATAAACAGAGTATGAATTTATTATAAAATAATATTTTAAGTTTTTCATAAGGTGCCCCTCACCACCCTTATAAAAGGGAACTCCCCCTTCTCTCTAATTCACAACTTCAAAGCCATTTGGCACAGCCAACCCCTGCCAAAATATCCTCCCAACTTCCCTCACTTCAACCTAGAGACCATAGTTTGATCTGAAATCCAATCTAAGGAGCCCTTTTGATCAAATTAAAAGGAATAACCCGAAGAAGAGGTAATGTTTTCACCACCCTCATTCAAGTTACTTTCATCTTTCACTTCTTCTTTATTTGTTATTTTCATTCTAAAATAATAAATATAGTATCTTATATATACTGTGATATTATTATAAATATGGTCCAACCATATTCAGTATTCTATCCATCCTTTTAATGACATGTCACCATATGTGCGTACGTACGGCCTACCGTCTCTATGTCGTGGTGTAATTGTTATTCAATAAATTATTATTTAGATAGGTGTGATAATAATGTGTAAATGATTTAAATAATAAATATAACATGATAATTATTCTGTATATATGATATTCAATTTAATTATATATGATTTTAATATCAAAAGAATGATATTTTCGCTCTTGCGTACGTTCGGACTACCGTCTCCACGAACGCGATGAGATTCATTCCCATCATATCCATTCAATAATAATTATCATTTGATGATTAAAAATAATTTTTAAGGACTTGATATAATTCTGTATATGAATAATATACAACCTATCCATAACAAACACGGATTATGTAATAAAACATATAAAATCAAACGTGTAAGTTAACACCCAAAACGAAGACAATACTAAGATATTATTAACAAAGTAGTGTTAAAAGATCATATATGATATCATATTAATTTATATGATTCATGTATAAATTAATAACAATTATTTAACCATTATATAGAAGTTTAACCTACCCTCGACCAAAGAAAAGTACAAGGTAAGGGTTTATTTCACAATCACTTTATTATCCGAGGTTGTTTATACGGAATTATCTATTGGGACCACTTTATCATCCATATCCATGATTCTTAAAAATGTATTTCAAAACATTCTTACTATTTTACAGAATATCGTTTAATGACATTTATACCCTTATTTGACTTTTTATAAGAATTTTATAAAGTAATCATTCCGTCATTTTCCCAAAAAGGTCCTTTTTAACCTTTTCTATATAATTAAGGTAAGAATGCCTTTTTTAACTTATACATTAGAGTCCCAATGATTGACGTAAATGTACATTACATTACTTTCACGGAATACTTAATACATAACAAAAACAGACACACATGGACCGTAATACTTTAGTGTCTTTGCAAACTCAGAATATAATCTTATAATCGTGGGGAAAGATCTTAAACATCTCCCATAAAGATCATCCCCTTTTGTTTTCATACCTAAAACCTTTCTTTAAATCCTGGGAAAACATATAAAGGGCGATCTCAAATGGTCAGTAAGGGTAATCATGGATAAAATAAAACATACCATATAAATTTGAACTTAAAAACATGAACATACTGTTTAAACCTCAAAATTTTGAGCAATGACATGGAAGAACATATGGAATAGATCATAATGGAACATCAATAATGATAAAATAGCATGGGAATAAAACATGTAATTGTGTAAAACCATTAATCACTTGATATGGTTTCCATAGTAGCCAAGGCATTGCTTCCAAGACCATATTAGTGGACAAAGTCCCTTACTGAATTGAGTTCACTCCTCGTTCCAGTCCTGTATCACTGAACCAGATTAACTTGTCCATCCAACCATTTCTATATCATGAGATATAAATAATTACCCAATGAAAAAGAGGGAGATATTGGTCCCACCCATCTCATAATGAAATCATTCTTACTTGTTCCACAAAATAAACATAAATCATTCATTATAACCCAAAGAATAAAATGGGTTTCAGAAACATCATCCCATAATAACATATTTCAAATAAAACAAATGGATATCATTTCTTCATAAGAAGAATCAAACCATGTAAATAATAGAGGCATTATACTTGAAACATAATCATACTAAATAATGTCATCTTATATAGAAAATAGTTTTAACAAAACACATGAAATGAATTCTTGAGGAAAATATCCTTTCTTCTTCAAAATCATTTTATTTTCACAAAATGACATTTAATTTTAAAAGAAACAGATTTTGTTGATAATAATCATGAAATAATTTAGATCAATATTCATGAAAATTAGGAGTTATGTAACTGTAAAAATCTGTCCACGCTGTATAAGTTAAAAAAACATTCTTCTCGTACTTTTTCCAGAAAAGTCAAAAAGTAACTCGTATGGTAATAAAAGAAGTATTCCTTACATACCATGTAGTAAAAGTCAAAAATGGGTAAAATGGACTTTAAACCAACATGAAAACATTTTTAAAAAATAGGGACATGGATGATAAATATAACCCCAGTAAATACTTATGAATAAACAATCTCAAATAAAAACGAGATTGGAAAAGTTATCCCTTACCTTATGTCTAATATGCTTCGTATGTATCCAAACATCATTTATAATTATTTAAATAATGTCATTGAATTATTATATAATCATATTCATTGTTATGATATCATATATGGTTCACATAGGACTTTATATTAACCTTTCCTTCGTGAATTTCATGTTAATGACTCATTTTGGGTAAAATTGTTTCATTTATCATACGTGTTTCGATTTTTTTTCTTTATATTATTAAATATATCCTGATTTACGTAATTCCAGAATGTATAACATGATTTATATATAATATATATTCATCATATAAATATATATGATAGATCGATAAATGGAATGAAATACACTGTTCATGGAGACAGTAGTCTGTACGTACGCATGAATGTTGTTTTTGTTTCCTTATTGAATTGAATGGAATTATGTAAATGAATCATATATGTACATAAATATAGTATCATTATTATGTAATATCTTTAATTATTATTTATTATATATACTTTAGAATCATACTTGAATTGTTATTTATGAAAAATGAATCTCATCGCGTTCATGGAGATGGTAGTCCGTACGTATGCACAAGCGATGATATCATTCCCATAAATATTTAATAGAATTGTAGTGGATGATATAATATCTCAGAATCAATAAGATGTTATAATAACCTTATATTGTAATTTTTTACACCATTATACCCATCCAACTAAGGTGGTGGTGGAAAAACTGATTACACCACGGTGTGGAGACGGTATTGCGTACGTACGCACGCATGGTGATTTCATTTTCCGTAAGATGGATAGAGGGTGAAATGGGGTTGTTTCATATTTATAATATCATATCAGTATAATAGTGATAATTATTTTATTATTTTACAATGAAACAAAAAAATAAGAGGAAGTTGAAACAGAAAAAAACATCAAAGAATTGGTAGAAGAGATTACCTCTTCTTCGATGCACCTCCTATAAGCATTATTTTAAAGGACTTGAGTTGGTCATTTGAGATGACCAGAACCTCCATATTGTTTCTAGGGAAGTTGAGAAGATAAATGGTTAGGGTTTGGCCGAGTTTGAAGGCTCAATGTGTTGTGAAAAGGGGAGGGAGGAGGTTTCCTTTTATAAGCGAAGAGAGGGGCACCTTTGGAAACATAAGAAATATCAATTTATAATCAATTCAAACCCTACATAAAAACCTAAAAAAATGAATCAACTCGAATATAATATGAGATAAGATTTTAATCTCATCATCCAATAAAATTTATACATGTTGGGAATTTATTTTAAACCTTATCAAATTGATTTATCCTTATTTAATCTATTTAATTTTATTTGTGGAAATACAATTCTAAATTTTAAATTTTTATAAATAATACCTTCTGTGTTGTGAATTTTCCATAATTGGATACTTTATGAAATTTTTGACCGTATAAATTTCAATTTATAATTTTTAAATATTTTTTTTGATTTTTAATAAATTTTATCATATGTTATTTTTATTAAATAACAATATTGTCAATTTTGACACTATTCATTTATTTGAATTTAAATAAAATCCACACATAATAAATATTGGAACCAAAATATTTAATAGATTCTTAACATGTAATATTCAACTAAAAAAATCTTGGATCACATTAAATAGTTAATGTATTATTTATTTTAATATTTGTAAAACCATTTATTTGATATTTCAATCAATTAAATAATTTCAACATCACTATTGTGTCATCATTAATGATGATTATTTAGTACCTAAATATTATAAATAAATTTACATGATGCATATAATTTTATTATATTTTTGTAACTATTCATGGTTGATGTTTTATGAATTTTATCACTAAATTAAAATTATTACACTTATAAGATATAAGAGAGTGACATGTTGTCGCTTTCTTTGGTTTTAATTATAATTATATCATTTTCATGGTCAATAGTCCATGAAACGAATCTTTTACGACCCTTAGGTGATATGGGTTGACTTTAATTCATCAAATATAATTTTGGCAGGTTGTAGGGTAATTTTATAATCTTATTTATAACCTTAATTACCTGATTTACATTTAACTATAGTAAATAAAAATCACCGCAGTTACTATTCATAATGTCGAAAAAATAAAAGTAACATATTTTCATAATTTTTACCCACTAAATCCTAATATGGAATCCATTTTTCAAAATTAAAAACCCTAATGTTGTAGTAATTAATTTAAAATTATTCCTATTTTTAAGAAAATGAGTTTTAAAAGTTAAATCATTGCAAAAGACTAAAATGATTTTACCTATGAATTAAATGTAAAATCAATGATAATGACATAAATTATATTAAATGGTAAAAATTTATTCTATTTATGATTTAAAACAATTCAATATTATAATTTAACCGTATAAATTATTACGATGAAAAAGTAGTTTTTAATTAAAATATATCGTGTTTTTACTATTCATTAAAATATGAACGTTTCTAGAATAATATGAAAAAATAATCCCAAGTAAATTTTTATATACTGATTCCATAGAATAATTTTATTTTATTAAATTGAACTTATAAGCATGTCAAAAACTAGATTTAAAGTTGGTGCGCCATCAAAAGGCGGCAAAACTGCATTTTTTCAAAAATACTTATTTCACCCAAAACATTATTTTTTTCTCATACCATGTGCTAGAAAATGTGAAAGATGAATAATAATGTTATAAAATTGAAAATTTAGTTACTACTATTCATAACGACTAGTTTATAATAATACATCGTTGTTTAGTGAAACCCAGTATTGTGTACTACACATGCTATCGAGGAAGGTTGTGATTGCATGTAATGAAAGCCAAGTCAGGGCTGTGTGTAGTGAAAGATCCCTATGGTGTTTCCTATTAAATCATCAAAACTTATTTCATTTATACATTAAAAAAATTTATACATAATGTTCCGTACAATAATATATACAAAATGAAGTTAAAATTTGGTGTAACATGATCCATGAATAGTGTTGCGTATACTTCAAGCTAATACGGTTTTGCGTATAGCACAAGAAATTTTTGTGTAGGGTACAACACAAGACATCAATTAAATTAAAAATAATAGTTCTCATATAAACTCAGGTTGTTACATATACGACGGGTGCAGCTATTTTCCACCGTTATAAAATCATCGAAACATCCCTAACAAGCTTATAAGAATATTTTGAAAGTAAAATTTTTATTTTATAGTTACTTGACTTTTAAATGATTTTAAAATGAATATTTTAATAATTTTTGAACGGTTCACTTTATCAAGATCAGAATTTTAAATGTTTTAAAGAATTATCTTTCATAATATTTTTAATTAATGTCCATGTTTTCAAAATGATTTTAAGGATTTATTTAAATGGAAATGATTGTTTTGAAATGTTATTCCTTTTAAAAAGTATCAAGGTGGTATGGGACACTTTGATTCGAGAATCTCTTTTAAATTTCTTCATTTATAAATGTGTGACTTTTCAATGATTCAAAAAAGAGATATTTCTATCAAATAGTTATGATTTCATCTATGTCAACATCCTTTGATGGATTTTATGCTTATTTGAAGTTGATTTATTATGATACAAAACATCCATATTGTATTGAAGGTTTTGTGATGTGTTAGACTGTGGATGCGTTATTTTTATACCATTCATTGTTTATAGAGAATGTATTGACATTTCATATGCTAGTTTTAATACGAATGTTTAAGTTATGTTTAAACATGTTCATATGAGGAATGTATTAGAATTAGTAAGTTATGGTTGGAGCTCGCTATATCTCATCGATGCATCAGAAGGTCTCTTGAGACAAACTAGTGTCTTGGCACAAGGCCATGAAAAAATATTATTTGTAGTCTTGGCACAAGGCCTTGACTATGTGGTTATGATATTCTGCCATTATACATTCCATCATTATGAACGTGGTTAATGAAATTTCATGTGATTATTCGACTAGTAGAATATCAATGTGAATAAGTAAATGGAATTATTTCATTTTATTACTGTAATATGATGATGAAGATCATGTTTAAAATACTTCTATTTTTGTTATAAGTTTCCTTAAATGTTTAAGATTCTTAATGAATGTTTCCACTATATTGTTATCCTTACTGAGCATCTAAGCTCACCCATTTCTATGTTATATTTTTTTTTCAGGATGTGAAGAAGTATTTTATGAATGACCTATAGGTATAGTCTGAGGGGATATGAGAATGGCCTATGGAGAATATGTTGTTGTAGATTTTATTTTATGATGTAATGCAAGACTTATTAATATATATAGTTTTTCAAAGGCCACTAAACAAATCAGTCTTTGGAGACTTGAACTTTTGTGATCATGCCAATGTTATGTAATAATGCACCGACTCTGGGTAACTAGTGTCGGGGCGTTACAGTTGGTATCAGTGGAAGGTTAGTAAAATCAATGGAAGCTAAATTTAGATAAACTCTTATTAGATCACATAGCCCTAAGATAGACATTGAGGATTAGTATAGAAGAACATCCTAGAATTTTGGTATTGTAGATATTTTTTGACTTTTCTAAGAAAAACATCCATGTCTGGATACAAGCAGGTAGAGGCGACTCCGGCACAGATGTACCTAGGGGTAAAACCTGAAAACACCGCTTTCAGCTAGACTTGAATGGGAACTGGTGCACGACAAAGGGCTTTGCTCCACTCTTGGTTACAAATCTCCCGGGGGATATGATTAGGATAATTTTCATTTTCATTACAAACCATTATGAAGGGTTTATGAGTATATACTTCATCAAAGAAAACATATATATAATTATAGATTATGTCCATAAACTGTTCAATTTACGTTAGGTATTTTACATTTTTTGAATTATACATTACAATTCATAAACTGACCTAGTTTAGGCCATTGTATAGAAATGGCACCCAGTAGAAGGCATGCGAACTCCAGCAATACGTATGATCCAACGAGTAAGAAGTATCTTGTCTTTAAAGGTATGAATCCATGATTTAGAAGAAAAATAGTCACCCATGTATTCTCAACATATAAAGAAATTATATTATGTGTTAATAGGATAAGTAAAGAATTTTCTAAGTCCTATGGTATTGAAGGAAAGCAAGAGAAGAAAAGGATGGAAGAGACAAATATGGATAAAGGGAAGAGGGAATAGAATAATTTTCCCATATGTGATAACTATTGGATGAAACAGCATGGAACTTGCCTGAAGGGAATGAGAGTTTTTTATAAGTTTGGTGAAAAAGGACACCAAGTACCTAACTGTATGGGTAAGAAAAATGTTTCAAATGTACAATGCTTCATCTTTAATGAGTTGGGACACAATGTGAACCAATGTCCAAATCATTATAGTATGCCCCAAAAGATTCTATTGTATAATAATCATGTTATGTTACTTCCACAGATAAGGAGGAATGATTAGAGTTCTTATGATGTCAATAAAGAATTATGTCATTTGAATGTTGGATCAACGATGTACTGTTTATAATAATTATATCGTATATTAGGATTGTACTGCAATACAATTTTTTTAAGGATTTAAGATTGTGTGGAACCATGAAAAGTGACTCAATAGCAGGTTAATTTTTTTGAAAATATATGGTTGAGAGAATGATAAACCATAATATGGTTTTGATACCGAGGTAGTGATTTTTGGAATAATACATGATTGATTTGGATAAATTATATTGGATATTACTGATTACCATGAAAGTGATTAATGATATGTATATTCCATCATTGTCTGAGTTTACAACATTTTTTTATAGAAGGAGTATATCCAGTATTCTATAATGAATAAGGGTGCATGAATGTAATCAATAAGTTTTTATGGTAATTTAGGATGTTGTAGTGTTTTAAAAGAATACATGATAAAGGTGTTCACGTGTTATTACGTGGAAAAAATGATCTTCATTATTTTTAACTTCCCTATAAATTTTGGACTATGAGTTTGGACAGAAGTATTTTGGATATGTCTAGTTTGAGATTATTTTTGGATTTCCATAAAAAGGACAACTCGGAGTTTGGGCGACAACCCTTCGCGTCCGGAAAGGCCACATGAATTTAACCCACAACCGAAGGGAAACTAGGTTTTATCACCTACCACTAACCCATGTGATGTCCTGGATTGAATAATGTAGTTTTTTCAAAGGGTCTGGTAGATTAATTATATATTCATTTTTTCTGGAACCCTATACGAATTGGATAAATAAAAGATTTTTTTAAGTTCTATTAACTTTTAGAGTGAAAGATGAGTTTGTGGTAGAAATTTGTTAAAGGATGGAACTCTGCTTGAAAATTATACATTTTTTTCCTTAGTCTATGAAGAAATAAATTATTAAACTTTTGGTAAGGTATCTTAAAACAAAAAATTTGTTATCCTAATACATTATGTTTTGTTGAACCGATGGTATATTAAATCATCATAGATTGGTGGCATTGAGGCCCACAATTCTACAATTTTTTGTGATTGATGACCTCAATAACTATCTATAAATATTTACATTTTTACTCCAATTATATGTCTCTCATTTCCACCCATGTTCTCCTAATCGTGATCATAATTTGGTGGTAATTCTTTCATTTCCCTTTTCCTCTTATTAAGACTAAATTTTATTAACCTAATTTATGATGTGGGCTTTTCCAAAGGTATTTTCTATTTTCAACATTTTATTTTCTAAAAACAATTTCAAATTGTGAGGATGCAATTTATTGAAGAAGGGAAGAATGTAACACCCCAAGATTTCATAGTACGTTATTTCTTCAATGAAATTCAATAACATTCACTATACAAAACACCGAGTTCATGTGCACAATAAGATTACCAAACTAGTTGTTCAAAAGCAGTTATGAATAGTATTAACTGAATTCTAAACCTTATATAATCATTATAATTATAGAATCCATATTATGAGTTTCTTAGACATAATTTAAGAACTAATTATTTTTTTCAGATAAAACAAGTATTTTTTTAAAAATGCACTTTTACCGTCTTTTATTGGTGAACCCTTTTTAAATCCTATATTTGAAACATTTATATATTCTATTTGAAAAAATAAAATTCTTTTTTAGAATCAGGACATAAGAATTTTGTTTCAATAAATTCTTGGTTTTTTCTGATAACATTCATATTTGGGGGAATAATGAAAAATACTATATTTTTAATGAAAACAACATTTTTAATTAAAATAATTTGTAGTGTTAAAGTATACATTTTAATGGTTTATAAGTACAAATAGATTATATTTTTACCATTAAATCCAGTGATGGTCATTTTTAGTAATTTTACTTTGAAATTGGACATAAATAAGTGTCAATCTTTTGATAGTGATTATTTCATAAAAATACGTCTTTTGGTTTTGACAACAGGAATTAATTTTAAAATTACTAAATGAAACTTATATGTTTTGAATTTGTTAAAATAGACTTCATTTTTGGATTTGGAATACATAAATTAGCCTCAGGTTAGTTATGTTATTTTTCTGAAAACATTAAATTTTTGATGACTAGTGAAAAACACTGGGTTATAGTTTAAAACAAAATTTTTATTTAAATAATTATTTATTAATTTTAATTTTATTTTATGTAAAAATATATATATATAATACCTATATAATTTCAATTTAATTCATTAAAGTAAGTTTCTAATAATTTTTGATACATAAAAATTTTATTGAACTTTTCACCGACTTTTACCCACCTCCTAGGAGAATTTGCAAATTCACATAAAACATAATTTTATCTCTTTTGTGAGTGGAATTTATAAAATACAAGAGGCAAGGTTATTATCAAGGAGTAAAATGTGGTTCAATAAGATAAAAATAATTTTTGCAGAATAATAACGTTTTTCTTTTATTTACCACAGTTAAAAGTAAGTAGGGTAATTAAGGGTAAAAATGATATTAATATTACCCTAACACATGCCATAATTCTATTGGAAAAGTGTATATAGACCAAAAACAGCCTTAGGAATAAAATATTATCATTTAGGTCCACATGGATTAGATTAGGTCATTTATTATTATTTAATTCAAAGAAGAGTTAAAAGAGTTGAAATCAATGTTTAATAACTAAATGATTTTTTATATAGGGTTATGCATAAGATAAATTAAATTAAAAATATTAATTAGAAAGATAAATATATTTAATACATAATTGTATTTTATTTATAATTTTTAGTCATAAAATCATTTATTTTATTTATGACACAATGATGATGCAGTAATTACCGTATTAATGATATATTAAGATAATAGATATTATAAATACCAAAATAAATGTAATATGAAACTTTTTATGAATTCCAATAAATTTATAGGTTAATATTACATATTAGAAATTTTTATATAAATTTTTTTGGAAGTAATAATGCTTTTATTAATTTATCAAAAACAAAATACCCAATTGTGTCAAAATTGACATAAAAGAGTTTCTAAAACCAATATTATATTATTAATTGATATTCTATTTCTAAAAATCTATGGTTCCTCCAAATGACTTATATCATGATAGCTGTATCATTAATGGACTACTTGGGGGTATCTTGGATGTTTATAGCAAGTTTATTTACCATATAATATAAAAAACAAATAGACATGGTAAATGTCAAACTAATTAACTAAGAGTGAAAACTAAAATATAAGGTAAATAAAGTAACACAACCCTGTATAAAACAAAATGGTTGAGTGTATTTAGACCCATAACCACCTCCAACCCGAAATAAACTAATTTGGATCCATTATAAACCAAATAATAATTTATTATTAAATAATATTTTAGGTTTTTCCTAAGGTGCCCCTCACCCCCTTATAAAAGCAAAATCCCCCTTCTCTCTAATTAACACCTTAAAAGCAATTTTTATCAACCAAAACCGGAATAAATATCCTCAAAACATCTCTCACTTCAACCTAGTGGCCTTAGATTTATCATAAATCCAACCTATGGGTCCCTTTTTATCCTATCAAAAGGAAAAACCCGAAGAATAATTAATGTTTTCACCACCCTCTTTCAGGTTCCTTTCTTCTTCCACTTCTTCTATCTTAGTTATTTCCATTATGAAATACTAAATCTAGTATATTATTTATAATATGATGTTATTATAAATATGGTACAACAATATTGATAATTCTATCCATCCTTTGAATGACATGTCACAATATGTGCATACGTACGACCTACTGTCTCCACGTCGTGGTGTAATTGTTATTCCATACATTATTATTTGGATGGTTATGATTGTGATGTGTAATTGATGTAAATAATGAATATAACATGATAATTATTATGTATATAAGATATACCATCCTATTATATAATATTTTAATATCAAAATAATGATATTTTTGCTCGTGCGTATGTACGGACTACCGTCTCCACGAACGCAATGAGATTCATTCCCCATCGTATCCATTCAAGACTAATTCTCATTTGATGATTAAAAAAATGTTAATGGACTTGATATCATTCTGGATATGAATAATATACAACCAATCCATAACAAACACGTTTTATGTAATAAAACATATAAAATTTAATGAGTAAGTTAACACCCAAAAAGATGATAATACTAAGATATTATTAACAATGTAGTGTTAAAAGATCATATATGATATCATATAAATTTAAATCATTCTTGTATAATTTAATAATAATTATTTAACCATTATATAGGAGTTTAACCTACCCTCATCCAAGGTAATGTACAAGGTAAGGGTTTATTTCAAAATCTCTTCATTATCCAAGGTTATTTTTACGTAATTATCTACTGTGACCTCTTTATCATCCACATTCATATTTCATAAAAATGTATTTGAAAACATTATAACTATTTTAAAAAATTTGGGTTAAAGTCATTTATACCATTTTTTGACTTCTTGTAAGATGTTTAAAAAGGAATATTTTTGTTGTTTTCCAAACCAGGTCCTTTTTAACCTTTTCGACAAAATTAAGGTAAGAATGTATTTTTTAACTTATACGGTGGGTGTGGCTATTTTCCACTGTTATAAAATCATCAAATCTTACCTTAAAATATTATAAACATATTTTAAAATTAAATGTTTTATTTTATAATTATATGAATTTAAAATGATTTCAAAGTGAATATTTTAAGAATTTGTGAAAGGTACTCTTTATCAAGTTCTGAATTTTAAATGTTTTGAAGATTTATCTTTCTAAATATTTTAAATTAATGTCCATGTTTTCAAAATTATTTCAAGGATTTATTTATGTGGACATGAATTTTTTGAATTGATATTCCATTTCTAAAGTTTCAATGTGGCATGGGACACTTTGATTCATAAACCCCTTTTAAATTACATCCTTAATAAATGTGTTACTTTTCAATGATTTAAAAAAAGAGATATTTTTGTCAAATAGTTTTGATATCATCTATGTCAACATCCTTTGATGGATTTTATGCATATTTTTTGTTGATTTATTATGATACAAAACTTCCATATTGTATTGATAGTTTTTTGATATGTTTGACTATTGATGTGTTATTGTTATACAATTCGTGGTTTATTGAGAAAGTGTTGAAATTTCGTATGCTAGTTTTAATACGAATGTATCTGTTATGTTTAAACCTGTTCAAATGTGGAATGAATTGGACTTAGTAATTGATGCGTGGAGCCCGCTATAGCTCCTCGATGTATTGGTAGGTCTCATGAGACAAACTAGTGTCTTGGAATAAGGCCTTTAAAAAATCTTATTTGTAGTCTTGAAACAAGGCCTTGATTATGTGGTTATGATAGTATGGATTTATGCATTCAATCATTATGAAATTGGTTATTGATATTTCATGTGATTATTCAACTATTAGAATATCCATGTGATTAAATAAATGGAATTATTTCATTTTATTTCTGCCATATTATGCTGAAGTTCTAGTTTAAAAGGATTTTGTTTTAGTTATAAATTGACATAAATGTTCATTCTTATTTATGAATGATTGCACTGTACTGTTATCCTTACTAAGAATCTTAGCTCACCCTTTCTATGTTTTATTTTTCCAAGGATGTGATGAAGAATTTTAGGAATGACCCGCAGGGATAGTCTGAGGAGATATGAGTGTGGACTATGGATGATATGTTGTTGTAGTTTTAATTTTATGATTTAATGTAAGGCTTAGGAATATATCTAGTGTTTCCAGTCCTACTAAACTAAACAGACATTCAAGAATTGATCTCTTGTGATCAAGCCAATGTTATGTAATAAAGCACCGACTCTGGGTAAATGGGGTCGGGGCATTATAGTCTAACAACACTAGGTTCCCATCACACTGTGTAAGAAATTGTGCACAAATGTTATCTAGAAGAAAAATAAAATCTGATATATAACATGCTTATGAAATTACAATGAATATCACAATCTTGTCAGATAATATCCACTCCATCTTAACAATACTAGGAATGGAAAACAAAACATCCTAATGCACAATTCTAGACCCAATGGCCAATATTGAATAATAATGGGAAATAAAATACATATAAAGTTAATAATCAATATATATAATCAAACATCCATACTAAATCAATAAAATCATATCATGAATTAATTAGATAAAATTCCCAAAACATGAAATTACATAAACTAGGGTTTTGGGACCTTTTTCAAATATAATTCAATAAAAAATACGAAATAGAAGAAACCACCAACCTCGACATTATACGACTTATATAGTTGAACCTATACCTTTGAATCAACATAGAACAACAAAGATCTAAAAAAATGTCTCAAAAGTTCCACCATTGTTATGTCACACAAGAGGAGAAATCAACAGAAAATGCTCTATAAGAAGGAAGAACTCATCGATTTGATTCCAACGCAACCACCAGAGTTGGTTTTGGATAATGGACAATTGATCGGTTGTTTAGAGAATAATTATCACTCTCAGTCATTCCTGGATGATATGTGTTTAGAAGAAGAAAATTTGTGGAATGAGACATGACCCCAGTCTAATTAATAAAATAATAGGAAAATTTACATGGCATGTACTATTAATGAACACGCTGTATATTCACCTCAACCAACCGCTGACATTAGCGGTGTGCCACGTCAACCCACATAGCCATGTCTCATCCATTAGACGGCCAAGATGTGGAAAAACACAGTAACATGTTACACAACTTGTACTCCTATGTATATGGTGTGTACTCCTATAATTTCCAAAAACTCCATTTTCCAAAAAAACAATCGAAAAAATGATCCCTACATGAAAGGAAGATCTGAGTTCTTACAAACACCAAACCTTAAAGAAAATTGTTCCCATATATCCCTATCAAGGTGGTCATGAAGAAAAATAGTCAAACGACTTCAGCCACTATGATCGCACATTGGCCTCCCTCTCTGAAGTCTTATCTTGTACTCATCTGTGTATCCATAGCACCCATACCAGAGGAACAAACCAACCATAGAAAACACTCACCTTGTGACCAAAAAGATGGATAGGATGATCCTTGAATTATGTGTCCACCTCTATCTAAACCTCCTTGGGTTAAAATACATGAGATGGGTCTGAGAAGTAACGTCATATCTGAGAAATATGGAATACGTCATGCATAGACTAGTACCTCTGACGTAACTGCAAATGATAGGCAACTGACCTAACACTATCAAAATCCTGAAATGGCCTGACATATCTTAGAGAAAGCATACTTGTCTCCTAATCATTATATGTCCAAAACTCGTTGTGACACAAAAAATAATAATCTCCACCCTCGAACTCTAGATGTCATCTTCGTTGATCATCATAATATTTCTCTCATGACTATGTTGTATGCATCAATTTATGAATCAACTCTATCTTTTTAGTGGACTCCTAGAAAATATGAGGTCCCGACATAGCTACCACTCTAGCCACCAGCCAACATATGGGTGATTGGAATGGCCTACCATACAATGCATCATATTTTTCCTTAAAATTTGTTTCTTTAAAACTAATATTATTGTAAAACCCCACCATAGGTAGGTGCTTCTCCCAAGTAACTCTAAAATATAGGATGCATGCTTGAAGAATGTCCTCCATCACCTATATCGTACCCATGAACTGGCCATCTGTCTGGGGATGGTAATTTGTACTTATAAGTACATGTATACCAAAAGTCTTCTGTAGTCCCTATAATAAACATGAAGTAAAACAAGAATCCATGCTAGAATAGATAGTGTGTGGTACACCACATAAGCATACAATATCTCAGAAATACAACCTTCCTGGCTCATCAACACTGAAGGTCTTCTCGATCGGTATGATTTTTGTATCATTCATGATTCTGTCAATAAAAACCCAAACGACATCGTTTCCACGAGGAGACCCTGTTAAACCTATCACGAAGTCCCTCATAATAGCATTCCAGTTCCACTCGGGAATGGTTAACTGATGCAAAATCCCTTCTAGTTGATGATGCTCTGCCTTCAACTACTAAAATGTAGAACACCTCAAAACCCCAATAGTTACATATTTCTTCATATTGGGAACCCAATACTGATGGTGAAGATCTTAATACATTTTGGTGACACCAGGATGAACATCCCAAAATGAAAAATAAAAATCCCACATCCTCTCCTCGTGTAAGTCTAATAACACCCATACACTCCCATTAAATCACAAGATCTCATTCTCACTTATGCTCCATCCATGAATAGTGTTCTCTCTTGAAAAACCCTCCTGTATAACTATTAATTCAAAATATTAATGATGAATCATCCGTAATCGATCAAGTAGAGTAGAGGTAACATCTAAAGAAGAATGAAATGTCTTCATATCTCAATCATGAACCTCCAAATTCATTTTTGTGAATATATCCATAAGCTTCTACTCATTGTTGGCCTCCAGAATAGCCTATACCTGAGTCCTCCTATTCATAACATAGACCATTTCTTTTTCATTCCCAGGTGTGTTGCAAAGATCAATGTCAAGGAAATTAATGTACTCTACAAACCTTCGCTTTCTCAAATTCAAATTGTGATGAGTGAAGATAATCTTGAGAATTTTGTGATCGATGAAAGCCACAAAATGCTCTTCCAACAGATAATGTCTCCAACATTGTAAATCATGAACAACATCATCCATGTCAAGAACGTTCTTAAAAAAGTTACTATCATGGGGCCTCAAATACTATGACACGTACTCAATGAGTCCCCCATGCCTTACATAATTTGTTCTCCCCACCCGATACTGGATGAATCATTGAAAACAGTATAGCACTTTCCATAATTTGGAAAAACTAGAATCGATGCTGAGGTCAACATCCAATTCAACTCTTGAAATAAGGACTCACAAGAATATGACAACCCGTACATTACACCCTAATTATTTTGGCCCTTAATTGGAATTTCAAAGAATTAAAAGTCATGTACAAAGAGTTTTTAGTAACCATAAAGCCATAGAAAACTTAGTACCACAATGAATTTCTTCAGATGCTCCCAAAAACTACTTCTCTCACTTTCTCAAGGACAACTGATACTCTTTTGATTGAGAATTCATCACCTAAGATGTGAATCTTGTCCAACCAAAAGTTGAATTTTGAGAGCATAGCATATAACTGATGGTCTCCCAGTGTGCTCAAAATGATCTCATGATGAGTAGCAGGGTTGTGTCGAGTGTTAGACTGCACCAAGATATCATCCATGAAAACCACCCCAATGGAATACAAGTATGGACTGACCACTCAGTTCATCAGTTCAATAAAATTTATAGGCACGTTCATGATACTGAATTGAATAACCACATATTCATATAGACCATACGTACTTTGACAGTCAGTAAGAGGTATATCAAATAGTCTAACACACAATTGATGATAATTATATCACAATTCAATCTTTGCGAACACCCTAGCTCCTCAAAGATGATCAAAGAGATCATCAACCGTCATTACGAGTTACCGGTTATTGACCATCAAATAATTCAGCTTCTGAAAATCCAAAAAAATGTATGAAGGTACCATCCACCTTCATCTTAAACATGACTTATGAAGCCCTAGGAGAAGAACTGGTTCGGATTAAACCCTTTGTCTATAAACCCTCTATCAACTTCACGAGGTCTTGTACATCTAGTGTAGCCATAAAATAAATATAAATGGGCATCAATCCATGTCCTATAACAAGCTAAATATAAATGTCTACCTATCTCTCTAGAAGAAAACCTGTAAGGTCATAAGGAAAGACAACACTAAAATAATCAACAACTGGATTAATGTCTATTTGTGGAGTCTATTGGTCATCTAGATGTAGACTAACAATCTGGTGTGTAACTCCTCCCATCCCAAGTTGCTCGAGCCCTTCTCTTCATACATGGATATCCCATTCTACGTTACATAAAAATGATCTGCTCTCTGGTGATGTAAATATCTCCCTACAATGAAAGTAGTTGACAACAACCTAGTTGGGAACCAACCGGTCCATTCAGAGAATGAAATCATAGCCTTCCATCCATATTACAAAAAGGTCCCATAATAAGTGACACCTATATACCTCAAGAGGGAACACCATGTACATACATACAATATATGATATAGTCCCCAACAGAGTTTCTATTATCAAGATATCAACATAATAAAAGTCATAGATCCCTAGTCTCTCCACAACACAAACAAATATAAAACTATTGTAAAGCCTCTATATCAAAAATAAAAAAAACTAAAACTAAGGAAAATATAATCTTACCTATAACTGTATAGGGTCAAAAATACTCCTCCTTTTGGTTCTTCTTCAATGAAAATGTCTGATTTTTAACTTGAACATACAAGCCTTCTTATCCACACTAGGATGATCCACCAAGGTTGTCACCTAATGCCTATGGACTGGATAGCATGTTCATGACCTCCACCTCGTCCTAAAAAGCCAGACGAACATTAGATCCCAGATTATTGAGAAACTAGTGGTCCTGATCATGAATGAGGAGTCCTAGAAAAACCTCTGTCACAAAATACTGGTGAGAAAAACTGACAAAAATTCAAAAGATGATCCATCTTACCATTACATCGGCATTCCACTAGGACTCTCATGCAATGTGTCCTCGTATGCCTTCTCTTCCCACATTGGTAGAACACCACCTAGTCATCAAAAGAAGTAGACTGCCTAATTAGATCTCAATGCATAAACCTCCTATAGTGTTTCTTGCTTCTATCCAGTGTGCTACCAACACTGAATGTCTCGACACCCGGGCTAATAGCCTCAGATTACCTCAGATAGTTCTCTATGATCGACTCCCGGTTAATTATAGAGGAGATGAAATTCAACCTGTAGATGTTCACATGGGATCATATTTTATACATGAGACCATCCTCATACTTCCTCTCCATGAATTACTCGTCACCCCCTGGAATGGGTGTGAAGCACTGTAGTTCTATGAAGTGAGAATAATACTATTAGGACATGGCCTTAAAAACATTATATAATATTGAATTAAATGAATAATTCATATTGAGGATATTTTCAGGTTTATAGTTTTATAGAATTAGGTAATAACTATTACATAAATACTAGAATATTAAAAGTAGACAATACTACTCAGTATCAATTTTTTCATTAAATAAAAACTCTTAAAAATAAACATGTCTTATTCTATGTTTTAGAAATCATGGCTTTTCCTTGATCCCATATGTGACCCTATTCATCTTTAATTCCTATAGAAAACATTTCAAAATCATGGGATGAGCATAAAAAGCTTAGTAAGGGTTATAAAATAAATACAGAAAACATTATCCATTAATAAATACAAATCAATTAATCAAAACTTTCCAATCATAACATACCTTACGAAATAATATGATTTTTGAATAACACACATAAATCAAAAAATAATAAAGGTTACTTATGAAATCCGTATCAAACATTAATTTTAGATAAACCACATACATAGGGAGTTATACTAGAAATACCCATAATAATATATTCTGTAAATATCATATGAGAAACATCACGTTTACCTCCGTCACATTAACTAATGCATTGGAGATCTATCTCAGGTGCACCCGCCTTAGGTTTATCACATAACCACCCGTATACGTAAAAAATGTCCCATAAACATTTCATATTCATACCACATAATACAAGAATAAATGAAATAAAAAATTTCCACATTCCAATAACAATATATCAAACGATGATATTGAAAGAAATAATGCTTTATTAAATCATTTTCAAAACCATTTAAAACATTATTAGAGAGAGATTTGAATCAAAGTGTTCCATACCACATTGAAGATTTTAAATGAACTATCATTTGAAAACATTAATGCCCAAATAAATAAATCATAAAACCCATTTTTAAAACATTTACATTAATGAGAAGTATTTGTAAGAATACTTCTTTAAACCATTTAGAAAGATATTTTAGTTAATGATTTTTTAACAAAAGGAGAGATTCATGAATAAAAATAAATGAGGAATAAAATTTAATCAGAATATTATAATATCATCCGAATAAATGGATTCATGATATAATATGTAAAATAATAGTATATCAACCATTTAAGAGTTAATTGGTTCATAACAACAATGAAGTCTCAATGGAAATGTAAATTTAGATGAAATCCCTTATAAGGAAGGAATCCTTAATTTAAGGAAAAATACATCCCATTATTATGTGTAACAAAAATAAATACACACATTATAAGTGTATATTAAGTGTGAAACAATATGAGTTCATTCACACATATTCATAGGATGACATATTCAAGAAGTACAACTTGATCCTGAAGAATAAAAATTGGGTTAAGAAGTTCCCTTGCAAAAATTTGACGGCATAACGGCGTCACTTTAAAATTCAAAAAATGAGTTGATGAGATAAAAAGGGTATTTAAACACATGGATATAATTTTTCCTTTAATAAAGATATATAATAACATATCCCAACCTAATAATATGTAAATTTAAATTCATTACAAAAATAAGTCTTTTAAAAAGAGGAGGGTGAAAGGTTCCCCTACCGATTTGGTAACATACAAAACATACGCCACATGAAAGAAGGATCATTAAATGAATATTTAAATGATCATAAATTAAATTATATTATACATAGATTCCAATATTGGGTAGTACATATTCCAGACAAAAGGAAATAGTTCCAAATATAGCATGAATCTCACGAGAATAGAAAAGTGAGATGAAACCCTTTACCAACTTCTAATCAACTGAGTCATAGGACTAAAATATAGAAAAAACCGAATTAATCACAGAATTCCATAAATATAATGAGAATCATGATAATATATATGATATAGAAGTACACAATACACCACATGCAATGAATAAGTGTTGAACAATGGAAATCTCAGAGAATTAAAAGTAATATAAGAAAATCCCTTACCTTCTTTCTGACTTGACTCATTTGTTCCATGTTATTCCTGAATAATAAACTAAAATTAATTTCTACATTCATAAGAACCTTTTTCATTTTTTAACCTTTTTATATCACTTATTACCATGTTATATACATTATGCAATCATTTATGTTAATAATTGTCATTTGGCCGATATTTGTACTTGAGTAAAAAAAATGAACACCTTATAATTACATTTTGTCCATGTGGTCAGTAGAAAATTATCCCCCGAATGGTATTAATGATTTAGATACCGTAAAAATAATTTATATCCATTATATATATGTATTTATAATAGTACAAGACATTTTTTAGAAAAGAAATGAAATTCACCTTTCAGGAAGACAGTATGTCGTACGTACGCATGAACACTACTTTCCTTTCTATTTCATATTTTAATGGAAATAAAACATGATGATACATATGTATATTATAATTCCAGTGTAATATCATATATTATATCATCAAATCAATCCTTTATACATCCCACATATGGAAATAACAAGTCATATCACTTTGAGGGGGTGGTAGTCCGCACTTCCTCAAATGAAATTACCGCGTTTACCCATTATGGAGACCATAACGGTAGGATATAAATGCAAAATATAGAAGAATAAATAAAATATAAACATCATATATATCATATATAAATACAGTTCCATATTAATGGCCACTATGAGAGGCGGTAGAAGATAATCTAACAATCATCATTTCATGATGCGTTAGTTTTCCATCCACAAAAAAAGTATGTTATTCATCCATTAGATAGAGGTGTGTGATAGTTTAATTAAATTCCTTCTCATAACAATGTACTAGTATATTTAGGATACTGGTGATGTTATAAAATAAAGGAATACTACGTGTTTATGGGTTGGAGAAGTAAAATAAAAAGAAGAAGATAAGAGTAATTGTTATCTTTAATTGGGGTAACTTCAATTGGTTTGAACCAAAAGGACTTCTTGATGTGCCTTATAACTATGGTAAGGATTCTAGGAAGAGTAATATGGATGCATGAAGATTAATTGGGCAGATTTTGGATGAGAAAAAAGTCATTAAAGGTGTGAGGAATTTTTTATAAGTGGTGTCTTTTTATAGGGGACGGGCCCTTTAGGAAAGTGTGAAAATATTATTTTATTATATAATGATATTCGGTTTATAAAGATCCAAAACTAATTACAGTCGAAGATAATATGACTCATGGTCGAAATAAAACCATCCAATAATAATTGGATTGTTTTTGGATGTTATTTCAATATTTATAATCTTATTTATTTAAATCATTTGTTAATGATATATACACTGCATCATTATTGTGTCATAAATAATTTAATTTATTATATGTCTAAAAATTAAAAAAAATACCATGATGTAGGAAATATTTTTATCTTTCAAATTAATATTTATAGTTTAAACGATAACTTATATAACCCAATATAATAATTAATTACTATAAGATATTTTTTTGTCCTTTTTTCCATTACATTAAATTAATTAATCTAATGTGTCATTATCACACATCAGTTTCTCCATGGGGTCCCAAAATCTACCCAAAGTTGTCTATGGTCGGTTGTGATTAATCCAATCAGTTTAAAACATGTTTAAGGTGATTTTTTATTATTCTAATATTCTTTTTAACTTGAATTACCCTATTTACCTTTTACCGCTGTAAATAAAGTCAAAAGTAACTATTCACCAAAATTGTTTTCCAATTATTAAACCACATTTTACATAATAATAAAAACCATGTATGTTAGATTTTTGAAATTCAATTCATAGAAACAGTAAAATTTCATTTAATAGAAAAAGTCAGTTTTTTAACTACTACTAGGTGGTTTCACTATTCATCAAAAATTTATATTTTTTAGAAAAATACGAAATATTATGCCTGAGATATATTTGATATTCAAAATTAAAAAATGATGTATATATTACAAAATTAAAGTCACAGAAGTTTCATTAATTAATTTAAAATTAAATTCCGTTGTCAAAACAAATAGCCTGTTTTTAAGAAATAATAACTTTCAAAAGATTGACACTTGTTTCTGTACAATTTCAAAATGAAATTATTAACAATGACCAACATTAGATTAAATGGTAAAACAATATTCTAATTACAATTTAAAACCAATTAAAAAGATAATCTATCCATATAAATAAATTAGTTGAAAAGGAACTCTTGAATTAAAATACATTATTTTTCACTATTCATTAAAAAATGAACTTTATCAGAAAAATAACAAAAAAATACACAAAGTAAATTTTTATGTCCCTAGTCGAAAGAATAATTTTATTTTGTCAAATGAAACATATACAAATTAATAAACCTAGATTTAAATAGGGATCGACATCAAAAGGCGGTAAATTGACCTTTTACTAAGTATTAGAGTATTCATGCATAAAATTAGATTCATGCATATTTTATGCCACTAAATTTTTATTGGATAATTGTAAAAAACGTTTAACAAACATATATAATCATATTTTAGTTATTTCCATTCATTCCCACCAATACAACGGCTTGGAATAACTACCATTTAAAATAATAATAATATATTATTAGTGCTCAACGAAAGATTTCGAAGAAACTCGTTGTTGCGTATCGGGTACACCATCGAACATAGAGTCTCCATTAATGTAAAATTAATATTTAATTCACAAATAATAATAAATATGAAAATTTTCTTATCCCAAATTTATCTAGGATGTTACATCCATCCCCCCTTTTGGAATTGCGTCCTCGTAATTTTTAAACTCGTCTTGGAAAGATGATTAAAAGTCCCACATCGGAAAAGAGTTAGTAAAAACAGTCACTTTAAAAGAAAGAAAGAGAAGTAAAAAGTTCACCTTTGACAACCCATACAAGGATTCCTTATAGGAAAACCCAGCTATGGAAGAGAGGAAAAATAGTCAATTTCTGATGGAATGTGATAGAAAACCAGATTTGTAGAATGTTAACCACCAAAAAATCACATACATATGGTGTGTCAAACGGTCATTGATTACGTAATAGGAAATGAAAACCAACATTTTTTTTGTTTTGCAATCATTTTCATAATTTTGAGGAATTCATTCAATACATATTATATGAATATAAGGAAATAAACATACCTTCACATAGAGTTTCATCATTTAATATGTTTCTACCAAAAACTAATCATCACTCCAAGCAATGAGCACTCAAAAATTAGTGGTCACATAAAAATCACAAGATTAATCATATAATGAATATCATAATACAATAAAGAAGAACTATATATTTACCTTTTCTTTAGACGTCAACTAAAACCAAAATGGTTCGTGAGAGATCAGATAATACCCAAAAAGGAAAATTATTTACAAGAAGAAAAACTACTCTTAACCTCCAAAATTTGTCAATGAAAACCCAAAGATCAATAAATACAATTCAATAAATAATTTTCCTTAAAATTCTGCAAAAGTAATCCAAACTGAGATTATAACCCAAATCACATAAGGATTTAATTTCATAGATTTATAAGATACATATTTACATGTATCTCCAAATAACACCAGTTACTCATAAATTCTCATATTGAAAATTAATTAACTAAATCACATATTATCCATGATAGGTTAGCCATTTTCATAAACAAATAAAATCATCATATATCTATAATAAAAACATATATTCTTCCATACTAACTTTTCAACCATTATTCCACAATTTAAATCCAATATAATTCTATCTTCCTTAGGTATATAGTGTTTCCTCAAAAGAGTGAATGTCCTTCACAAAAACATTTATCACATAATAACTAAATCATTTTTCTATACTAAGTATATCCATTTGATAAAAAATAAGTTTCAAAAATCAACTTATTCTTGTACCATAAAATCATTTTACTAAAATAATATGTCATACTAAATAGGGAATTCTAGTAGTATAGTCGTGGGTGATGCACCCTTATCGCCCGTCGGTTTTGGGTTCGATTCCTGCTTCCTTTCCAGATGCAAAGGGTTGTCACCGATCCTACTGGTTGTCCTTATTATAAAACTCAAAAATATACCTAACATGTTCTAACCTCAATGGTTTCCTTATACCTCTCATATTCATAATAACTCATTATGATCTCATCATATTAAATCTTGAAATCTTATTTCACCACCACATGATAAAATAAAATGATCCTCTAAATGAATAACATCATACTTTGATAATGTTGTCCATTTGGTTTCATCATCATCTTATTCATGTAGGTATAAGGTTCATGCATTGTAACAATGATTTAGATATCCTTCGAAATTATTTGCTTCCTCTATCCAAATACACCTTGTACAATGTGGGTAATATGGGTGATCACAGAAAAATATTTTTGGATAATAATAATGTATGACATATAATTTCAAAACATCGGAAAAAACATGATTTCTATAAAACATTTAGACTAAATTTGAGTTGAAAAATTCAGTTAACGGTCCTTTTAAAATACCATAAATATGTGATGATAGACTATATTTTAAATGAAAAAATAAATAGGTTGCACAAGGGTCTCCTTCTTCAGCTCTTTTTTTAAAATCATAATATGCTTCAAAATCCTGTGATAAGGTAAAATATTTTTAAATTCCTTGATAATAATTACCTTTCTTGAAAAAATTATTATATTGTAACAATATTATTTGTTTAAATATAACCCATGATCCATGATGATAACGAGGTATAGTGGAGATGTTTTATATATCAAAAAAAATCTTGATAGTGAATTATATGCTAGGGAATGTTTCCCAATCATCCGAACATGTCTTTTCAATAATTATAGCAAGCAAGTCATCAGGAAGAGAAATGGATGTCATTTTCGATCCTCCTCATTCGATTTGTAACTCACATTCCTTGATCGTAAAAAGTTATAAAACAAGTATTTAACTGAAATAATAGACATGGGACTAACTATGTGTTTAACAAAAACTCTTAATCCTTAATATTGTCTAAACCGGCCTATGATACCTTCTATAAGGACTCGACCTTTAAATATTACATAATATTGATTTAAATGAATAATTCACATTGTGGATGTTTTTTGGTTTAGTTTTTTAGATTATTATGCCATAACTATTACATAACAACTTGAATATTACATGTAGACACTATAACTTAGTATCCATTTTTTCATAAAAGAAATAATCTTAAAAAGAAACATGATTAGTTTCATGTTTTAGACATCATGACTTTTCATTGATCCCATCTATGACCCTGTTCATCTTTATGTCCCGTGGAAATCATTTCAAAAACATGGTATGAGAATAAAAATCTCATTATGGGTTACACAATAAGGAAGGAAAAAATTATTCCATCAATAAATACCAATCAATGAAACTATACTTTTCAATCATAATATACCTAACAAAATAATATGATTTATGAATAACACATACAAATCATAAATCCTAAAGTTTAATTATGAAATCCATAAGAATCATAAATTTTAGATATCACAACTATGTAGGGAATTATACATGGAATACCCATCAGAATATAGTCCCTAAACCACTTAGGAGAAACCTCACATTTACCTCTGTCATGTTACCCTATGCATTGGAGCGCTAACTCTAGCTCACCTACCCTAAGTTTATCACGCAACCACCCATATATGTAAACAATTCCCAATAACCGTAAAATATTCATAACACATAATACATGAATAATTGAAATATAAAATTTTCACATTCCTATCACAATATATCAAATCAAGATATTGAAATAAACAAGGCTTTATAAAATCATTATCAAAACCATTTAAAACATTTAATAAAGATATTTTTGAATCAAAGTGTCCCTTACCACTTTGAGGATTTTAACTGAATTATCATTTGAAAACATTAATGTCCATATAAATAAATCCTAAACCCTATTTTGAAAACATGGACATTAATGAGAAATATTTATAAGAATAAATATTTAAAATATTTAAAATGATATTTTATTTAATGAGTTTTTAACAAAAATAGAGATGTTTGAATACAAATAATTATGGAATAAAATTTAATAAAAACATTATAATATCATGAGAATAAAGTTAATCATTATATAATCTGTCAAAAGAGATCATATACACTATATAAGAGTGAATTGGTTCAAAAAAACAATGAAGAATCAAGGAAAACGAAAATTGAGATGAAATCCATTATAAAGATGATATCCTAAAACTTAGGATAAATCAATCACATAATTATGTGTGAAAAATATAAATACACCCAATATATGTTGATATTATGTGTGAAACAATATGAGTTCATTCACACATATTTATATGATGACATATTCTAGAAGTACAAGGTGAACCCATAGTAAAGAAATTGGGTTAAGAAGTTCCCTTACAAAAATTTGACAGCTTAATGGAGTCACATTTTAATTCTGAAAATGATTTGTTGAGATAAAAATGGTATCTTGTCACTTGGACTTAAATTTTGAATCAATAAGGATATATAATAACATATCCCAACATAATAAGATGTAAATTAACAAACATAAAAAAAATAAGTCTTTTAAAAAGAGGAGGGTGAAAGGTTTGTTTACTGATTTGGTAACTTATAAAACATATGCCACATGAAAGAAGAATCATTCAATAATGATGTAAATACCCATAAATTAAAGTATATTACACAAAGATTACAATCATGGTCAGTACATAAACCACACAAAAGGAAATATTGGCAAACATAACATGAATATCACAGAATAAAAGATGAGATGAAACCACTTGCCACGTTGTAATCAACTGAGTCATGTGACCAAAAGGTAATATAAACCAAATGAATCACAAAATACCATGAATATAATGAGAATACTAATAATAGATATCTATTTTCAGTACACAATACCCCACATGAAATGAATAAGTCCCGAGCAACAGAAATCTCAAAGAATTAAAAGTGAGATAAAAATCTCTTACCTCGTGTCCGACTTGACTTGTTTGTTTCGTGTTCTTCATGAATAATAAAATAAATTTAATTTATACTCTCATAATAACATTTTTAATGTTTATTATAATTTTTATATCACTTATTTCCATGTTATAAACATTATTAAATAATTTATGTTAATAATGGTCGTTTTATCGATATTTGGTACTTGAGTCAAAAATGAACCCCTAATAATTTCAAGTTGTCCATGTGGTAAATAGTCCATTTTCTACAGAATGATATTCATGATTTAGATATCATATAATTAATATATATCCAGTATATATATTTATTTGTATTAGTACATATCATTTTGGAGATAAGAAATGAAATGCACCGTTCATGGAGATGGTAAGTCGTATGTACGCATGAATGCTACTTTCATTTCTATTTATTATTTTAATGGAATTAAAATATAATGATAAATCAGTATATTATATTTCTAATATAATATCAGATATAATATCATTAACTCTATCTTTTATACATCCCACATATGGCATTAATGAGTTTTATCACTTTGAGGGGGCGGTAGTCCGCACTTCCTCAAATGAAATTATCACGTTTACCCGTTATGGAAACAATAAAGGTATGATATAAATGTAAAATACAGAAGAAAAAAAGAAAATATAATCATAATATACATCATATATAAATAAATTTCCATCTTAATGGACACCATGATATGTGTTAGGAGATAATAGAACAATCATTGTTTCGTGAGGAGTTAGTTTTCCATCGACAGAAACAATATGTCTTTCAGCTATTAGATGGATGTGTGTTTAAGTGTAGTTAAAATACATCCCATAAAAATATCCTAAAATATGGGGGATAATTTATTTGTTATAAAAGAAAAATAATAAATGTAGTTTAGGTGTTGGAGAATTAAAATAGAAGAAAATAAGTTAAGAGTAACCATTACCTAACATTTGGGTAAATTTCTTTGGTTTGAACCAAATGGACTTCTTAAAGTGCCTTCTACATAAGGCCAGGATTCTAAGCAGAGGATAGCGATGTAGGGAGATTAATTGGGCAGAGTGTGGATGAGACAAAAGGCTTGAGAGGTGTGAAGAATTGGTTAGAAGTGGTGACCTATTATAAGGGGGAGGAGGTGCTCTTTAGGAAAGTGTATATATATTATTTTATTATATAATGATATTCGGTTTCCAAAGGTATAAAATTAATTAATTTTGAATATAAGATGACTCATAGTAGAAATAAAATCATACAATAAGAATTGGATAGGGTTTGGATGTTATTTTAATTGTAATATCTTATTTATTTAAATCATTTATTAATTAGGGATATAATACCTCATTATTGTGTCATAAATAATTTATTTTATTTTATGTCTAGAAATTATAAAAAAAATACCAAAATGTAGGAAATACATTTATAATTACAATGAATATTTATTGTCGAATATATAACTTATATAACCCCATGTGAAAATTAATTTACATAAAGATATTTTTTTGGGTCATTTTTTCCTTTACAAAACATTAATTAATCTAAAGTGTCATTATCACTCTTAAGTGACTCTATGGGGTCCCAAAATTGACACAAATATGCCCATGGTCTGCCATGAATCATCCTATAAGCTTAGGACATGTGTTTAGGTAATTTTGTATTATTACGATTTTCTTTTTATCTTAAATTACCCTACTTACCTTTGACCACGGTAAATAAATGTCACATGTTACTATTCACCAAAAATTATTTTCATTTTATTGAACCATATTTTACATACTAATAACAACCATGTATGTCAAATTTTTAAAATTCAATCCACAGAAGTAGTAAAATTTCATTTAAATGAAAAGGTAGTATTTTAACAACTACTAAGTGGTTTCACTATTCATCAAAAATTATTGTTTTTCAGAAAAATGCCAAAAATTCATTTTAAGGAATATTTGAAATTCCGAATTCGAAAATTAATTCATATTTTCAAAACAAATAGTATGTTTTTAAGAAATAATAAATTCCAAAAGATTGCCACTTGTTTATGTCCAATTTCAAAATAAAATTATTTTCAATGACTAAAATTAGATTAAATGGTAAAATTATATTATAATTATGCATTAAAACTAATTAAAAATAAAATCTAACCATATAAATAAATAATATTAAAAGTAAATTTTGATTTAAAATACAGTATTTTTTATTATCCATTAAAAATTTACATTATCAGAAAAATACTCATGTTCTCATAGGCTCGGTTATCCCTCAAATTCTTTGGGAAGAAGTTATCAAAGAAGGCATGTTAAAACTCATCCCAATCCATACCCTACTGCCACCATGCTTGTGAAATTAGATAAAACCATCTCATGAAGGAATCTCAAAGCATATATGCATCGTGCTTCACCCTCCTCTTTAGAGGAATCTCTAGATGATCAATGATAGACAAAATGGCTTTTAACCTTGACTCGGTAGCAAGAGGTCCTATTTCCCATGAAAAAGGGGGAGGATGATACATATTAAAGACCATATTCAACTTATCCATAGATGGGACCTGATGTGATGATCCCATGAAGGTCTGAATAAACCTAATAAAGCCATCCAAAAAAATTTCATTAGCACTTGTGTCCAGAATGATGATTGTTTCCATGACAGGCATGATGGGAGGATCTTCTAGTAGTCCTTGATCATCCATGTATGGTGTCTGATCACTAACCTTTATCTGGAATACACCTGGAGGATGTATTGGTGACATGACTCTGTAAGGTCAAGGGGTCCCCATAGATCATGAGTATCAAGGACGGAAACCCAGAAGTGAAAGAAAGGGATAGGAGAAAGAAAACATTCAAAATATTCAAAATAGTAGTACACGATGTTTATCACTCGTACTCTGCGTGATTATTTATAATTTTATCCTGGTCGGTACCTCTTCCAAAACTATTCATGTAACACCCCAAACACATGGTGAGTTCTTATTTTACACGACACATACTTGATCTTCTTCCCCTAATAGATTTATTCTAAACAATTAATCCACACGGTCCCCATAGAACATGACAACATGACATGTTTGTGTCAAAAATAGTGTATACTCCCTATGTTTCAGCCACCCGTGTTGTTAATAGCAAATTTGGAGACAAGGTTGACTATACACTATTATTTATGCTAGAAAGGGCATGTACTAGAAGTATTTCACAGACCCGTGTCGTTAGTCAAACGGCCAGATACACAGTCGACTCCACAAGACATGTTCAAGCTGGACACAACATGTATTATTTGAGTTTCATCCATTCGAGCCATTAGTCACATGAGAGGAAAAATGGTCTCCACAACATGGCATGTACATCTGGTACATGGCATGTTAAACCAAATATACCCCAACCACATGTCCCTTCCATAACAGGCAGTCTCATGGTAAAAAATTACACAGCGTGTACATATAGTATATAGTGTGTACTTATGAAAAATTGTTCCTTCCGGAACAGAAGAATACATGGTGTGTATTCATCATTACACACTATTTATACAGTTTTATTTGGATATTGAGTCATAAAAACTACTCTCAAACCCCACAAAACAATAAAACATTCATTAATGTTCCAAATTCCAATCCAATAGGTGCTATACTATCTACGAATCAAAGCATAGAATCTTATACATGTATATCACAAGTAATAACAGTGCAACAAATGACATGTTCCACCAAATTCTGATCTATGAGGGACCATCACACCTATGGGACCAAATTTTGGGGCTCATATAGAAAATAAATTACACATTAACAATAACCTATCAAATACCAGCCATTCTATAATTGAATTTTTCTTAACAACATTCATATCTAGAACAACATCTATCACAATAACATTCAATCAGTAATCCAGCCTAAATTGGATGACATGAATGCATGAAAAGTGATCTATTGAATGTGCCTATATGATGCATGATATGGAATACACTAATCTTATTGGGTTTAAACAGAAATATATCCTTAATAATTTCAACAATAATAGCACAAAACAAGTGAATCACCCATCGGTGAAATCAAATCATCTATAATAATTAAAAAAACTAGAAAATCAAAATAGTTGAAGTAAATTATATATTCCCAGTACACAGGTTAGCTACATCCATGAAAAACTTATTACCAACTTCCTATTTTTTCATATCACTATTTATAGGATCCAAACAGTATGTGAGGATGAAAATAATTCCTCTGATACAACTTTGAAATTTACTGGTTCCAGGTTCCGCCAAGAGTTTCCCTATACCTCATTGGACACATGGACTCAACACATTACCCAGAATGCCAGATCCATCAGACTAAAAGTGAGGGACATGTGTGAAATTGTGGGGAAATTATTTCCTCATTGGCAGAGTAACATAATAGAAACATCCAAAACACAGTAGCCGAAGCCGAAATATCATAAAATAAGTAATCAACGGATGATAGAATGTAAATAAACTACTATATCATATATAAAAAATATGTAAATAATAATTAATGTCAAAATTACATAGGAAAGTTACCAAACTAGTCACAATATGGAAATAAATTTCTAATCTAATGAGAAAATGAAAAACATGTAAACTACTCCTACAACATCACAATCCTCAATGTGTTTGAATGCTCTCTAATACCACAGAAATAATGTACATGAAGTATATGGGAGTTAGGCCTTATCTATAATTACAACAATATAATATGTTTGGTCCTAAAAGTAAGAACCAAACATTGTGCGAGACGAATCACAGTATGAAACCACCTAAAGATCTGTGCCTAACTGTCAGTGAATATATATGGAAGGAAATATAAAAAATTAAGTAATAAACAAGGATATACTAAAAAGTAATCAATATTAGAGTTTCAACTAAATTAAATTTAATTTATTAAAAAAACCAAAAAATATCAAGAAACTCTCTTGGAAGTTCTCATATTTTAACCCCACTAGTTCAACTTAACAAAGACTCTCTATGGAACCACTCACCATCAATTCCCCATGTGGTCATTTAACGGTAACCTATAGACACTCTGGGGAAGCACTCAACATACCATTCCACTTGTGGTCCCTCAACGTGGAACAACAGACAGTCTGATGAATCACCCATATCCACTCCCCTATGGCCTCGAAATTTGAAATGTTTATCAAGCACTCTAGGAAAGCCATCAGAGTCCATTCTACTTATGGTCTAACTACAACTGATTCCCAAAACCCATTGTAAGTAATCTTGGACAAAAGATGTCTAGAATCCAATGTAAATATCAAATAATACATGTCTAAGATTCTAAAATGCATATCACTACCATGTTAGATAATATACACATTATCCTAACATTACTATGCATGGAAAACAAAGAAACCTACCAGGTAATTTTAGACCCAATGGCCAATATCAAAAAAACATGGGAAAACACATCCAAGCATAGAAGTAAACCCTATTAATAATCAAAGACCCCTACTCATGCAAAATAATAATAATATTATGAATTAATTGGGTCATATTCTTTAAACATGCTATACCCTAAACTATGGTATTGGGAAATTTTTGCACATAAAATTCAATGACCACTAGGGAAAGGAACAAACCTTCTACCTCGACATTGTATGATCTATATAGTTGAACCACATCCTTGGAATTGACCTAATATACCATATATATACAAAAACTACTCAAAAGATCAACCAAGGATATCTCACTCATGAGGTGAAATCAAGAGAAATGATGAAGAAGAAGTAATAACTGACATATATGATACCAATTCAACTGAAATAGTTTTATTTGAATAATGGATGATCGTTCAGTGTATTGGAGATGAATCATCACTCTCAGTCACTCCAGGACGAGACAAGGTTAAATAAGACAATTTTAGGAATGAGACGTGACACCAATCGATTTAATGAAATAATAGAAAATGTATACGACATCTACTACTAATTAACACGTTGTGTTATCGACTCTACTGACCCCCGATATTAGCGGTCTTCCACGTCCCCCCACACAACCTTGTCTTGTCCGTTACATGCCCAATATGTGGTAGTAAGGGGTAACTGGTTACAAAACATATATTCTTATGTTTGAGGAGTGTAATCTTAAATTTTCCAAAATCTCCAATTTTACTCAAAATCCTCCGAAAACAAGATCCATACATGAAAAGAAGATACATGTTCTTAAAAAATATCCAGCAATGTTTCATGATCCATGAAAATAACATCTTGGGCTATATCGGCCCTTGTGGTCTTTGGTAAGATTTTATCATAGAATTCCATATTAAAATTCCTCCAATACATCCCTTGATAATAATTAATTTGAGTAAATAAATACCACCATATGGTGGTATAATCACATAATATAGATATATATATATATATATATATATATATATATATCGAGATTCACCATCATATAAGAAGGCATCTCTTGAAGATCAATGATTGATAGGATGGCCTCTAGCCCTAACTTTACATAATATTGTCGTCTATCCTCTAAAAGTGAGGGATGATGTTACTACTGGAACTCACACATGAACTCTAACATAGTTGGTATAGTTCATGGTGCTCCTTGAATGATCAAAATACAGGATAAGAACCCATGTAGAAGCTTTTAATCACCAACTATTCAATGTACAACTACTATTTTTGCATCAGTACTACTAGAGCATCTAATGGTAGCACATTGTGAACTACCTTTGATGTATGGTCATTGCTACCTTCCTAGAATATGGATAGAGGGTGTCATGGTGTCACACCTCTAAAAATTCCAAATACATGCATTATATTGTGAAAATTATCTATGTTAGTACCTCAAAATCACATATACTAAAATGGGATACGTACATGACTTTCATGGTAATAATACACCCCTCTAAATACTCAAAGATTCATCTCTAGAATAAAAAAAATAATATATAAAAACTTTATACAACCTAATTCCTATGACTATCACCACTGGATTTATTATCTATACTAACAGTTTTGGGAAAACTGGTGGTATAGTTCACTAATTTGGAACTATGCCAACGGTTTGGCCAAAATCATTGTTATAGGCCACTTAGATGGACCGATATATATATTTTTCTCAAAACCTCAGGTATAGGTCATTAATTTGGATCTATACCAATGGTTTTGGGAAAACCGTTGGTATATTTCACTAATTTGGTCCTATACAAACTGTTTTGGAAGAACCTTTGTTATAGGTCCATTATAGAGACACTATTCAAACTGTTTTGGCCAAACCGTTGGTATAGGTCCCCAATATACCAATAATTTGTCCAAAACCATTGTTATAGGTCCCCCCAATTCCAACGTTTTGTCAAAAACCATTGCTATAGGTTCTAGAATCAAAGAACATATACCAACGGTTCACAAAACCATTGGTTTAGGTCTTTACCAATGATTTTGAGAACCGTTGTTATAGGTACATTTATTTTTAATGGAATCTTCATATAGAGAACATTAAATAAATCAAAATTTAAAATACTTATGACACTATATATATATATATATATGAAATTATGTTCAAAAAATTATGTTAGGGTAGTGGTTAGGTCACTCAATCACAAACAAGAGGTGCTGGGATAAAAACAAACCCAATGATTGTTTTTTTAATTACATATACCAATAGGTTTATGGAACCGTTGGTATATATTTTCATATTACTTATACCAACGGTTTTGAAAACCATTTTTATAGGTCTATACTAACAGTTTTCCCAAAACCATTGGTATAGACCTATCCCCCCGGCTTACTTGACAATGGTTCTCCAAACCGTTGGTATAGGCTATACCAATGGTTTGGAGGCCTATACCAACAGTTCTAAACCATTAGTATATTGTATATTTCCAATAGTGACATCACAACATTTCAGATATGCTGCGATGTTGTATTGTTACAATGTATATGGTCGAGTCTTGGTCATGTTCTCGGTTATAAGAAATTTATGTTTCCATTTAACTCATATACATTCTATTTAATTTAATATTAAATGAATTTAACATTTATAAGGATTAATTTTAACATGTTTAACTAATAATTCCCCAAATTATGATCAATAAGGGCCTATACTCATTAGGAACTGATGTAAAACATCTACTTGATTCGCAGTGTAACCCACTCTAGTATGTCAATCACAATAATAGGTATAACTATCACAAAACAAGTAAAATCCAAATAAATCAACTAATGCATTAAAAATGGAATATCATAATTCATGTAATGTTATTCCAATAAGATTAAAAATATGATGCATGAGATATAAAAACATCATCATATTATTTTTAAAAAAGAACTCATAATCATATCAATAAAAACATCACAATTCATTGTAACCAAACAATAGTGGAATAAAATCAACTAAAATAGTAATAAACTATTAGATAATAATTTTATTCGAGGAAATATAGATTTTTATTAAACATGAGTTACCTATGATCGGACATAGCTCATTAAAAAATCTAAATTTCTTACAATCACTTTATATTTCTTTCCAAATAAAAAATAAAACAATAAAATAATTCTCATATACCATTTTGTAACATCCTAGAAATGGATGCCACACAACAGTGCCTCAATCCCAGTTGGCCACATAGAATCAAGAACATTATCCCACAAACCATAGGACACCCACAAGATGTGATGAAATAGGTGTGGATGGGGTGAAACTATTCCATCATAATTAGAGTGTTGCACAATGGAAATTTAATAACTGATATTTATTTGAATTAGAAAATAAATCATACAATAAATCAACCCCCAAAATATATAACATTATCAAAAGGAATCTCATATAAAATGATGATGACCATATAGGTCATTTGTATATAAAAAATATCCATAAAAGGTATACAGGGAAGCTTTAAAATACATGGAAAAAATGGAAAAAAGGTGACATTGTATCCCAACTGACATCATAATCCCCAAATCAGTCATGTGAACCCCTGGTCCTATGCTTTACTCATGAACCTATTGTTGGGTGATTTACCATATCCATACATTTAATCATATAGTTTTTTTGTGTACATACATTTTTAAAAATAGGTTGTGAGACATAATCCCAATAGAAAACCACCCAATGACTAGTTCCAACAATTCAGTGTTTAAATAACAGTCACAGTGCGCATGTAGTGAAATAATATGAAAGGGAATTTCTCAAATTTAACATCATTTAATGTCCAGATTCAAATTTGTAAAAAATTGCATTAAATCATTTAAACTAATTTATTTATGTCTGATGACCTGCAATAATTCACAGTTCCCCATAATAACATGATTAAAGAATTCCTAATCAAGACATCTCAAAAGCATCAGATTGAGACAGAATCACATATTATGCTTTGAAATAGAAGACTTGATAAATAAATAATTTCATTAAATATTCATTTATATACCTAAGAACATCCATGAAATTCCAAATTTTGTATCCAGGTATCCCTCCTAGTCTCAAATAAAATATAACCCAACAACCCCATTTGTTGTGATCCTCATAAGAATCCATGTATCATTCAAAGTAGTAGTATAACAACTCTTCCAATTGAGTCCACCGTTGGAGGACCTCTGAGGGAGACCAAGTGTCGCCCATGTCATATATGATCATATTACCTTTGTTTCTTTTCCTAGAAATACATATGGAATCCACATATCACTCAAAATTAAATACCAATTCTTTTTGAGTCATTCATTGTCAATCCATATAGGGATTCCAAGTGTCACTACGACATACAATTGGTAAATGAAAATTGAGTTGCTCCCTATTATTGATCTCTGAATCCATCTGTCGCCAAACTATAATTATAATATTTAAATAAACATAAATAAATTCCTTATAATTATGTGAGGTTCATCAATATGAATAATTAATTTAAACCTCACCTTAAAAGGTGGGTAAATGAACAATATAATCATAGAAGGCTTACCATTCAGTTTCTCACTTGGGAAAAATATAATGGAAATTTACTTTTCAATAAGATATGATAAATAAAAGTCAAAGAGAATAGTCCTCCATCCCTTCATATTAATCAACTCAATACAAATTCAAACTACTATTGAAATTAAATTTCAATTCACAATGGACCTGTCAACATTGAACATCTTATGAAAAGGGGAAGAGGGTCACATCTCAAGGGTATCCAATTTCATATTCCATCATTATAGACCATTTAATTAAACAGAAAAACCAAATGGGTTGTTCTAATTTCATGGTCTACAACTTATAATCATTCAATGATGGGATATTTTAATTAGATAGGACATGCCTAAATATATAATTCATGTATTTTATTTTATTTAAATGAATCAATCTGAGAATTGATCATGTATAGAAATAACATTTATTGACACATTTAAATAAATCAAAAGGTAGGAGACCACCTTCTATGGCTCTGTATAAGATATCATGTCAGGTATTAGCTCCTGAATTTACATGTATCATGATAAAACCAATGAATCGATGAAGAACCTAAATATAGAGAACAATATATTTTAGATAAATAGCATAGCCAAATCTTGAACAAATTTGGAGTGGGAAAAAAGTAATTGATATATTATCAATGGAGATACAGTGAGACTGGTAGTGCTAGATTCTGATAAAATATTTTAGAGATCCTTCAATTCATAGATTAGTCACTAGTGATGGATTCAAGAAGGAGAGCATATTTTAAATTGGATAATTGGACGAATACATATATAAATAATCATTAATTGGTGGGGGGATTTAAATTCACTATAAACACAGGGTCACATGATTTGGATGCATAGTATGACAATCCTTAGCCAACAATGGATGATCTTTTTTAGGAAATTGAAACACTACGATGTTTGTACAGATGGTTTGAATAAACATGAAGATTATATGAAAAACTCCTCTTTAAAAATTGCACAAATATTCCAATTACTGTATAACCTATGATTCACAGTTTATCTATCCATGTGATCTTATCATGCTCTTTTCCCTTATATTGCATGGTTTGTTAGATCGTGAAGCCTGCCCCAAATGGTTTTTAAAAATCACTTGTTAGGTCATTCTCACCAAATGATTTGGGATCTGGGCACCAAACATTCCATAAAAACCCATTATACCATAATAATTTCAATGTGAATTCCCATTATGTTGTATTAAGATATATAAATCGAAAATTAATGCAAATAAAATGATATTTACCATAAGAATGAACTATTATATCAAAATATGTCACATATTAATAAAACATAGTGTTTCATGTTTCACAAGAAAAACTCCATCTTGTGTAAGATGAAAACCATATCTAGTGTTTCATGTAATTCTTGATATACTGAATGTTTTTTATAATGATAAATATAGAGCTGATTCAATTGGTTTAAAAAAATATTTCAAAAAATCATGGTTCGTTACGCATTATTCATAAAATCAATATATATATGTTTAATATTGAGTTAAAATGTAGCTCCTTTTAATAAAATTATTACTTTTTCAAAATAATGTTTTTTTCTTAATTTTATTTGATAAAAAAGGACTTCTATAAAACTAAATTAAATCTATGATTTTATAATTATATACTAATTTGATTACATTCTGATATACTATGCATTAATTTTTATATGACCCCGTATTTTATCTATTTATTCCCAACCATTAGATATTCATTGAATCAGGTTTGGATGAAGATTTATTAACCATTGTTCTTATTGAAGACCCAATGATCTTGAACTTCTACCATTTATATTTTTACTCTAACAATAATTTATCATGTGCATCATGGGATTACTCTATAGAATCCCTATAGAAAATTCATCCCTTATTCAAACAAATGGGATACATATGGAGGAAATATGCTTTTTATTAAGATTTAATATTAATTTATTTATCCATTTTATTATATTATTTATTAAATTTAGACCAGGATATTTAATAGCTATATTTTAAAGTTCATGTTTACTATTCAAAATATATAATTTATTTATTTTAGTTTTTTATGGATTTTGAAACACATGATTTATATTTTATTTATTTTAGTTAAAAATACAATAAAATATATTATCATTAATCTAAATAAAAAAAAGATGAAAAAATTGATTTTGGATTATGAAATTAGTGGTATTTTAACAAATATATAGGATAATGATCTCCCAAATCTGCGCCATACAATGATTCATATTCAAATTGTAAGGATCCCCTTACTGATAAAGGGGTGTTCTATAATAATTTTACATTGAACGATTGTTGTGGGATAAAATACAAAAACATTGAATCATCTATGGTTATACGTTATCAGAGGCCCTTAAGAAATAATTTTTATTTGTATTATAGATATAATATTTGTAGTGATTATTTTATTATGGGAATGCATGAACTATAATTTTTTTTTATATTTTCATAGATTGAGGATAGTTTCAGTGTGTATTGTTATATACTCTACCCCTATATATCTTTTAATTTTAATTAATAATCTTTTAGGGATCTATGACTCCTTTTATTATATATTTTTATTATTATTCATATTATTATTTTTATTGTTGTTATTTTTGTTATTATTATTTAAACAATACACTAGAAATGTAGATCTATCATGGATATTAAATCTATGTGCACTATGGTTCAAGTACAATAATTTTAAAATTATCCAAATTTTCTAGGGTGATTTACTATATAATTGTGGAAAAATAATTCTCTATAGAATAGTATAACAAATACAAACTTATGAGGGTCGACATTCACCAATTTACTGGTAAATAGTGGATCTTGGAAAATAATTTGTGTAAATTTGGACATGAAATTCTGGTGAAGTGATTATTTAGATAAACTTCATGTTTTTTAATATAAAATACAGTTTCCTAAATAAATATAAGTGGAGAGCATGATAACAAATAACACAAAAAATGTGCTATATAAGTGTATCTTATCCAAGAGAAAAACATGTCATGGGATACATGGAATGAAAATAATGGATGGATTCATTCCATTACCATACATCATATTAATTTATTTAATGTAATTTTAGGTGATTCATCTTCATTATTTGATGCACAATGTGGTGACTAGTTTTGTTGGAACATGCTATAATACGAGAATAATATTTGGGATAATAATTTCATAACTAGTATATTAGGATAGATTATGGTTAAATATCCACATTATCATATTATGCAGGTATTTGGTAAAATTAGTGTATATGATGACTATTTTTGGAGGGTACAAAGTGATTTAATTGGGATTTTTTGTACATATTTTTTTTCATTTTCTAATCCCTACATAATCAATATGCCAAATTATTAATAGATTTTTATAATTTTCTTAGTTTTTGAAATTTTATAAAAATCATATTTCATTTGACTTTTATTCCAATTATTTTTTTTATAGCATTAAAATATTGTTCAATTATTGGTGAATTACTATAACAAATGTTATTTATAGATATATTTTTATATTGTAACATCCCTCCCATAATCATTCAATGGTGGTGTGACATGTGTGTTACTAGGCCTTAGGTAACATCCCCAAGACAACAATGACTGAAAATAAATTCCCATGGCCTTAAGAAAATTTTGTGCTTGATTATCAAATTGAATGATAAAAAATCCAGACTACAAAAAAAAATCTGACCGAAGCTCTATATGATGCATTGGTACCACATAAATCTCAAAAAAATGAAACTAATAAATTATACAATCATAGTAGTAGAGACCAAATTATATACTCGAAGAGAACTAAATGAAAGAAAACTAAAAAATTCCCAAGTGACATAATCCAATAACACCCAACCTACTCCATCCTAAAACATCTCCTGACAATCCCATGGTATCAAAAAGAATAAATATAGAAATGAGATACATTAACTTTTCATGTGCCTCAATAGATGACATCTAAAAATAAATAATATTTCATAAATAGTGGGAAAGTCTAAACTCAGTTGGATTTAACCAATGACTCCCAAAAATCACACTCCCAGGACGAAAATTATAAAGAAAATTTATATTAAATATGTTAAAATCAATTTATATAATTTATATCAAAACCATAAACAATATAAATTGATATTTTTTACATGAATATATTTTTCTCATATATTTTTTATATCAATCATTGTGTAGGAATAAACAAACCATTCATTCCAGGGGGTAGTTCGATAATAATGTGTGGTATCCCATAAATCCACCATATCATAACCATGTAACGAATAACAGGTTTCCAAATGATAAAATCCCATCTGTAGGGTCACTCCTATGAATTTAGTCACACTATACCAAAATTCTAAATATTAATTATAGACCATTCATCAAAAAACATATACATTTATTAATTTATTTCAAAAAAGGATTTATGTGCATCAAAATATATATGAAAATTTTTAAATCCTCATTTCAAAATTATAAAATAGGGTTGGATTTCCCAAATTCCATCATTTTTCCCACATTCCAAAGATTTTTCCAAAACATGTTTCAATCAAAAATCAAAGATGTCTTTCACTTTAATTTTGGGTTTATAAATAACTATATACTACCTCTTCATGTTATCACTCATGTATCAGATGAGATAAAATCCCCCAAAATCACAATGGTTTGAAAAAATGTAACAATATAATGAAACTAAATATACATTCTGATAAATTTTTACCATTAACCAAAATATCCAATATCATCATGATTTTCGTCAATGTGCATAGATATATTCTATATGGATTATATCTTTCATTAATGGATAACAAAAAAACAATATATCTATGAAAAATTATGAATAAATATATCATACTGATGAATTTTGAATTCTAACATGCTATGATTCACATAAGTATATCTTATGAATAAAATGGAGTCATCTCACTAGCCAAGGGAGGAATAGTTATTCAAGAAATCAGTGGAATAATAAATTAATGGAGGAATCATGGATTAATTTTTAATAGATCCACATGCATATTTTTTCAAAAATTATTTGATATTGTGAAGTTGTACATCATTGAATATTGTGTCCTAATCGTGTGGTGTTACAATGTTAATCTAACCCCTCAGCTGGTAGGCTTGAATGGTTAGAAAAAACACGCCAACTATGTTTTTCTAAAAATTTATATTTACACAAATTCCCTTATGTAGTGTAATGTTTATAAAAACTCTTGCATGAAACAACTGAAATTCCTAGGTTGAACTTTCTTCCTTCCAAAATTTCCTATGGGAGGTGAATGATTTACACTAACTAGGAGAAAATTGTCCACAACTATAATGTACACCAAAATTTTCCAGGAAACCATATAACATCATGACACATAACCCAAAGTACATATATAATCCTAAAATATAAATAATGATTCATGTACTAGAAACATCATATTTTTCATTCTCCCCACCATTGACCATTCTGTCCATTAAAATTAAAAATCAATGTTTTGAGGCACATGTTTGAGCCACTACACTAAAATTTTACTCTCATTTTACCATGATTCATCATGAATTTGACCTCTTTTCCAAAAACCCATAATATTACAATTCATTTCTAATAAAATGTATTATCATTCATTTATCATACAAATAAAAAATATCCATTATGACCAAAATTGAACACTTTCTAACAATTCATGATATGAAAATCACATTAGTTGGACCAACATCAATATGGTTACACTATATAGAAGTGTATTCAAACAATTTTGTACACAAACATCATTGTAAAATGGTGTTCCCCATGAAATTGTTAGTTATGCATTTTTATGCTACACACTTAATGTTTTGATAAACATGTATACTTTCCACAAAACCAACATGATGACTATATAAAGATGATTACATTTATCCTAAACAATATATATGAAACAAAAAATTACACCATTTCTAATTGTTGGACGAAACAAGATGTTACCATTGGAATCATCCCACACCTCTTAATTTTCATGGGATGTGATGGGTATTCTTCTTGAAATTAAGTGACATACTCGTGACGTAAAATGACTCAAAATAAATTTGAAGTCCCCAAAGTGTAAATGGTGGATGATTTTCCCACTGAATGATAAAAAATCCTAACAACATAATGAATTCCAAACAAACCTCTATATGATTCATGAGTACAATATAATACTCATAATATAATCAAAACCCTGAAACATAGTTTAGTAAATGAGTAAACTAAAATAAATTCTAGAAGAGAACAAAAAGTACAGAAAAAATAAAGCTCCAACATGAAATTAATCATCAATACGCAAATATATCCATGATCTTTATACTCTTTCCATGAAAATTTTATTAATAAGCATCACTAATGAATTGATATGCCTTACATAAAACTATATACTAATAGATGACATTTACAATTGAAAAATAGTTCCTAATAAAGTCTTCATTCAAAACAATGTATAATTTCTCCCATGATATATTAATAAATTCCACCAGATGATGACATGTTACAATAAATTATATAAATTTTGAATAGATGTTTAATCAAATTAACATAAAAAAACAATTTCCAAATATAAAATTTTCCTGAATATAAACTCTATCATTTTATTCATACCCCTATCCTCTTCTCTATAGAAACACCTGCCCAACTAATTTTACCATACCAATGGGTGGTTAATCCTTGATCGACAAATTCATCACTATATGGCCAATAACAATTTATAAAATTGAACATGACCCTTCCACATGAAAACATTTTTGAATGATCTCACACCATCCCAGAATTTCAATTTTGCATGAAAAAATGTTCCAAAAAAATATTACCTTCATAAAATATATTTATGAATAACATTTAATTAATCAAAAAACAATATCATGTTTAAAAAATAATAATTTAAAAATAACAAACAAAAGGAAGATTCCCCAAATCAACTAATTTCTCCCAAATTACAAATAAATATAGAAAATTGGTTTCCATCATGTATTATAAAAAAAATTCAAAACAATTTATTTAATATAATTTAATAATTTCTATTAATAAACGTTATTATTCAATTAGAAATGATAGCGAGGCAACCAAAGATAAAATGGTTGTAAAAAATGAAGAATGGATCTATGAAGCTCTAGATCATAGATTACATCAACTTTTATTCGATTAAAATAGTCAAATTCTACAATTATTCTTAACATGTAAGTTATATTTATAACTTATAAATTACATCACTATTTTTAGTACAGTGAATAAGGTTTGATCAATGAAATTAAAATGAATAATTTCATGCCAAGGAATCCAGTTATCCATCACATTTTCATTCACCTTCAATTTTTTTTCGAGTAGAGTGAGATCATCTCTCAAGAATAAGGATTGAAAGGAATTCAATTAATTGGTGTATTAAATGATTAAAGGTATATCGGGGCCTCAATTCAAATTACCCCAATATATTCAGGGTTTCTAACTATACATCACCTAGTTTGGATATACGGTTTGGAAAAATATATGGCAACCATATTTTGAGACTATATTTATCTTACCCCTCATGTAGCTGGCTCACCCAATTTGACAAAACATGTGACATACATTTTCACATTTTAGTAATTATAATGTTTTACACTAAGAATTCACTTGGTATGGAAAACAAATTCACATACTCTGTTTCCATTTTCAACCATTTCATAATTTTCTAGATGTGCTGCAGGGTTTTTTACCACATAGAAATCCAGAAAATACATAAAATGCACCAACTGATTCCAATACCTATTATCAGTAAAAAAACATAACATGAATAACATAAACACTCAAAATACCTGAATAAATCATGTATCAGAAATTGTGGGTGATACACCTATTTTTCACTAATATATTTGATTTTGGGGGTATATTAGGTTACATTGTGTGGCTAGGTGTAGTTTATTGATGGTTGATGAGGAATTCACAATATTGTTTCATCATGAGTAAATCATTATAGATACAAAAAACATGAATGGGAATTAGATGATTGGAATTAACATGATTAAGGATAAATGGGCTAGGAAATTGGATAGATATGACTAGAATTTCTAGGGTAATAAAAAATTAACATATTAAAATTTTCTAAAAATATTTATCAAATTGCAACCTTCCTTTTGTACTTTATAAAATATGAAATTTATATACCCCTATTGAGGGAAAAATCTCATTTCTTTGTCTTAATCAACTAGATCCTTGGGTTCATGGGATGCTAATCCCTTTTTTGGGTCTTCTCAAACACACTACTAATCTATAACATAATAAGAATAATAATACTTATTCCATTGATACACCCATTAAGTTATTTATGGATGGGGTTTGTATCAATCAGGTTAGGGGTTCAATCCCATTATGCCTATAATTTATCCATGGTTCAATTGTGGTTTTTCAAAAAAATTGTTCACTAATTTGATGTGACCAAAAATGTAGTTAAACCACTGACAATTATTGTGTTGGAAAATTAATCTTAGATTATATGGGATGCATTTAGCCATGGAATTTGGAGATCATAGGTGGCTCTATATGCTAATATGATCACCTGTTATATATTGAAAAAATTATGTACTTATAAATGGATTGTAATGTTTTTGGTTCATCATTAATGTTGTATGAAAATATATGGAATTTAATTTTGGGGAATATAATCGTTTATGATTTAAAAAATAGTTGATATTCTATATTATAATAATAATGTTCTTAATAATGATACCAAAAATTCACAGAGATATATGTAGGACATACAAATGACTTTCATGATGAAAAATGAATAAAAAACAAATTAATAGTTGAGATGATTTTTTAGACATCATGAAAATTTATATTTACCTTGTTTTGGGTTTATTTAAGTTTAATATTTGATAGCATTATAACTAGGAGTCTTTTTTTTTTGCGAGTTCTCCTTTGATGAGAGGAGTAATTTGAACATGTTTTGAGAGTTTGTGTATTATGATTTGGATGAAATCCCTTAACAACCTCGTGTATATTATTTTAATTCCTAGCTTCATTAATAATATAATTATTATTTCCATTTTAATCAACATTAGCAACACTATTATTATTATTCCCCTGCATTGGAAGGTAAGCTATTGTTGTTGGGGGGTTTGGTAGGTCATAAGCTCATGTCAACAGAAGTGTTTACTTTATTTTTTTTCCATGTCCATATAACCTTATCTAATTAGTATAATAACGTTCCCCATATTAATTATGATTATTATTATCACCATATACACGGGGATTTTCCTTCACATGTACCATAATGTATTATAAATAAATTAAAAAAAAATTATCATATGTACACTATTTATGAGTTATAATAGAATATAAATTCAGATCCAAAATTGTAAAAATAGTTATATTTTCTTATATAGAAAATCATTTGGATGTAATGGTTATCTTTAAAAATATATCAATTTATTGTTCTACCAATAAAAAAATTTGGCATTCTAAATTGAAATATAGTGTGATTTTTTTCTATGTAATTGTGAGAAGAATGTTTAATTTGATTCCATCTGTATGTTCAAATATAATAAGTTTGGATTGTTCAAAAACTGTATGATTTAAATTTCAAAATTATTTTATGGGGATTATGGAAATGCAATGGATATAAAATAAACATTAATAAGTGGTATAGTTTGGATCAAATGATACCTTATTCTAATAAAAAATATAATATATGTCCTCCAGAACTGAATTTTCATGGAACATGCAATGTTATAGAAGTAAATGAATCATTGAAATATTTTTGTGGGAACATTGTGATATAAATTTCTATAATTATCACTAAATATGGAATTCCATATTTTATTAAATAATCTGGGTAATGAATGAATCCAAAAGAAATGGATGGACCATCATTAGTAAAACTATGAAAATAATTCTCTTGTGAAGGTAGATATATATCATTAATGAAGGTTATAAAACCTATAGTAATAATTTATAACAATTCACACATTGATATTTTTAGGTAATGAGATCATGAAGAAATTTAATGTTTTTTAATTTCAACAGTCGTTATACCTATAGGGTACCATTCTCGAAACATGGTTATGAACACTCTTATTTCTAGTAAGGTAATATATAGATGTAATTCCTTCTATTTTAAATTATTGAGAAGAGAAATAAAGGTTTTTATTATTAGGAAACTGTTAGATAAAATAATGGATGGGAATATTATATTGTGATGTTTGATCTTCTTTTAATCATGACTAAATATCACACTTTCAAAAAGGGTATTTTTCAATCAAGGAACTAAAAATTCAAAACCAATTTGGACTGAAGGATTAACTTGTGTGTAATGCCTATGAACATGATAATATCAAAATGAAATGATTATATTACTGTAAATTTTTATTATATTTTTATATTTATGAAATAATTACAAGAAAAATACGGATGAAATTAAATGGGTATATGAAATATGTTGATGCAATAAAATAATATAGGAAACCAATCTAATTAAAATTAAATGATTTCATGGAATCCAAATAAATAATCTAAAAGGATTCATTTGATGGAAGGATTAGAGGATCCATAAATTAATAAAAAAAGAAATATGTGTAGATTTGTTTTTGATAAGTAATTAATTTATGTTTAATGTTTTAGGGTGATTTTTAGGATTTGTGTTTGAGCTTTATAATTTATTTATGGAAAATGTTAATTTTAAAATTAAAATGTTTTTATTGGTAGATTTCTCAATTTATTTCTATGTTTTATGATGTACGAACAATATATAATTTTTTACATGTGAAATAATTTGTTTATTTATGATATAAGAATAATTGGTTATTATTTTTAATAAATAAATGAAATTACACTCAATAAGAATAAACATTGTCTTTGAATCAGTCATTCTTCATTAATGGAATGATGTATTAGTCTATTCATTTAAAAATATAAATTGAAAATATATCATTTTTATAGTTTTTGTATCACAGTTAGTTCAACTAGTGTGGAGGGAAATGTCTTATAGATTTTAGATTCACTACACTCTTTGAATCTATATTGTGTGCATTGAGATAATTGTCAAAAATTTGATTAATTTTTCTTTAGAAATATATTTTTTTATGAAATTTAAATATACACAGAATTCTGATTGAATTATGAAAAATTTCTGGTTCCATATTATTCATTTAATATTTATCCAATTAAAAAACTCATATAATATATAATTTTCATTTTAATAAATTACAGTAAGACTAACTATTCAGGAAATAAAATTATAATTTATTTTCTTATTTAATAGTTTCCTTGAATTATATTGTTATACTCATTATAATAATATTATTTAATTCTTTTTTAAAAAATATATTTAATAAAATCTTTTATTATAAAATTGAATATTAAAAATTGATTCTTAAATTATAAAATTTCAATTTGAGAAAAGTAATTTTAATTTTGAATTCAAAATTTAATAATATTCCTATTCAATATTTTTTTTGATTTCATCATATGTTTGATTTCTCAATCAATAGTAAAAAATAGAGCTTTTTATTTGAATGTGTATTTTATTCTCAATTAAATAAAATTTCAAATTCAATTATAGAGTAGTTTTAAAATATTATTCTTTATCATTAATTAAAAATAACAAAATTATATCCTTCATAATTAATTTTATTCTTAAATTATCTTTAAGAATACTTTTATACTTAAAAATACATTTTTCTATTAATGTGTTTTTGTAACATTTTTCTTATTTAAATTTAAATTTATTTATTCCATATATGTTTTTTCATAAAAAATTCAGTCCATATTTGGAATTAGGGGGTAAAAATTTAGTAAATAATTCTTTTTTAAATCCTTATAAATAATGATATTTTATAATATTTTTCATAACAATATGTGTAAATCAAATAATTAAGGTTTAAATAATATATAGTAAGGAAAAGATATCCCTAATGAATTACATAATATCATTTTATTTCTATATTCATCAATAGTCACAGAAATTCGAATATATAACCTTCCACTTCTATATGGACTGTGTTTTTTCATTTATAATATTTTATGTAATGAAAAGTAATAAATTTTATTCACATAGTATTATTATATATAAATATTTTAAAATGTTATAAAAAGATTTTTTGTTCAATTTTAAATATTCATTTAATATATAAATTTTTTATTTATAGTTGAAATTTAGTTATGATTTTTGAAAATAAATAATTATTTAAAATTTGTATGAAACCCAAAAATATTAGTATTTGATAAATTGAAAAATAAATTATATTATTTATAAATTTTTAAATTGCTAAGATATGAATAAAGTATTGTATTCCTTTATTTTACTAGGTAATAATAGTGTTATATAAAAATTAATACATTATAATAAGTTTTAATCATTGTCTTGTAGTTTTAATAGTAAAATTAAATTAATAGTTTCATAATTGACATTAATAAAATATAACCATTAATTATATTTGTTAAAATGAGTGTAAAATAATAGAAATAATGTGATAACCCATTTAAATTGGGTGTGGTATTAAATATAAAAAATTAAAAATTTATGGTTAATTATCTTTTTTAGTGAATATATTGACCCTCCAGATTAAAGAATTTATTATCATAATAATTACATATCATAATTGAGTGGGTCAACAAAGATAGTTAAAGCTAAATTATTAATGTAAACATTCCATATTTCATTTTATGTGGGTATTTTAACTGATAATGAATATATATTCTAATAGTGAGAATTTATATCCATTTTAATACGAAAATTAATTCATATTAAATTCATATATTATGATATTATAGGAGTTATCATCTCCTATAATATAAAACTTTTCCTCCCCTCCTCATTTATTTTCACATTAAACCTATTTTTTATATTAACACATATTAAATACCTAACATACATCTCTATAAACATCTATAATGAATTTTTTGTTATATTTTTTTCCTAGGATTGATATTTTTAACCAAAAGAGGCTGTCAGATGAAGAGGTTTTGTTCTAATCCAACTGTTTTTACATAATTGTTCATACACATATTTCAAATATTCATTTACATTGATGATATTATAAAATAATTATATATTATTCTCTTATATGTAATTATAATAGTGTAATATCAAATATATGTCTGGATCCTCCTTTGAATGTGAAATGAATATGTTGTTTATATCTAAGGAAGACTACTACATCGTGAACTGTTGAAATATTTTTAAACCATAACCTCTCACTGATGTGTATAATGATGGATATTATTTATATATATTATTATCATGAAAATTATAAAATTTCACCATGTTAAAATAAATTTTTCTCATACAATTCAATTCAATAATAAAATATAGCATTTATCTTGTGGTCTTGTATACTACCTCCTCCATGAATAAAAGTGATTTTTTTTCATTAAAAACATTAAATGGATGATATAAATTAGATTCGTAAATAGTTAATGTATATATTTGTTATTTAATTGTTATTTAATTACAAAATAACAATAACTTAATTTCCAAAAGGATCATTGAATAACTGAAGTGTAACTAAGGCCTATATACAACCTATCGTCTCCATGATTGTAAAATGATCCAATTTTGATAACTATCTTTCATGGATGGTTTTATAAATATAATATATATATATATATATAATTATTTCATCATTATTATAATGGGGATAATAGATTAAGGAAAATATTGTTCACTGTCAATCTAGTGAAGGCATTATAGAAAAATGATCCTAGTAAAAGAAAAAACTACAACATAAAATTAAATTATTAGATAACTATATGTAACACTACAATAAATAAAATACACTGACTAATTGACTTAAATAAATTTTATGTATGTAAATATTTAAATTTTTTTTGTTTTTCAGTAAGTTAAATAACTAACACGTGGAGCCACACTCGAGGTAAGGGACTTTATTTAAAAATTAGTTTGTTTTATTTTAATTATAACTCTTTTTCTATAATGTCCATATTAAAAAAATATTAGTGTATTTATATTGAAATTAAATATTTAAAATAGAACATTTTTGTCACTTTTGACAGACGATAAATGTTTTTCAAAATGAAACTTTTTGAAAAATGTATTGAAATTCATTATAAAATAGAAAAGAAATTTTATATTTTAATTTATATGGTGATATGGTCTCTTCTAAATTCCATTAATATTATTTGATTCTTGGAATCCAATAAAATATTTCACATTTTCATCTGGAAAAACTGCCATCCACTGTATTCTAGAAATTTTATTTTGATTTTTTTAAATTGAAGGGTGATTTTAATATACTAATGTTTTATCTAAATTGGATTTAAAGAATTTTTAAAATAATTTATAATTAAAAGGTGAACGAATTAATTAATTTAACAATGATATGATAATTTATATTTATGTATAAGAAATATGTGATCATGTTAAATATAATATAATGGGTTAATATCACTTATTTATCAAGAATAAAAGTGATCGTAATATATCTTATATGATGGTTGATCCCCATTATATCTCTCTAATTCAGTATAAAATATTCCATGTCATAATAGGTAAGAAGGAGGAGGCAACAAATGATGTATACATTTTGAATTTAACTGAGCAATAGTTATTTCTAAAAATGAATGTGACAATAGTGATTTTTGTTTCCTTGAGGGATTTTTTATTGTTTTGGGGTTTAATATACTTATTTGATAAAACAATATGTGTTTATTAAATCTAATAATAAATAATTATCTCAATGGAAGTTGAGATAAATGTAATAATGTCTTGGTCTTCCATATTTTTCACTATAATATCCATTTTATTCTTTTTGTGTTACATAATGATCTTTTTTCTCATATCATATAATTAAAATGTTTTTTAGTGAATTTATGGATGGGTTGGGTAAATTAATTATTCATGTTAAAGTCCTTAAATATTTTTCGTGAATAGAAATTACATGTTCATTTAAAAAATTTATAGTGTGTGAAAATAGATATTGATTAGAAGTAACCACTAGAAATACATGTGATTTTTATATATGGGTTTTGAACAAATTGTATAATACTATATCACTAAATGTAATTTATGAATAAAATTATTTGATTAAAATTTAAATATTATTATAATATATAATTCATATGATTGCGTCATTATATTAAGGGTTGTGGGATTGGGTTTCAATAAATGGGATGATCTCTTTTTGATTATTATGAATATCATTATCTTTATTATTTTTATTTTCATTTCCATTATTATTATTAGTTTTGTGATTATTATGATTATTATTACTATTTTTATTTTTTCATAATGATTATCATCATCATCCTCAAGTTTATTATTCTTGTTTTTAGTATTAGTACTAATACTACTACAACAACTATAATAATTGTTATGACAATGTTTATCTAAAGATAGTCTTTGACAATGATCATCTAGGTGTTATGTATAAGAAAACCATAACACTATATTCATATAAATATGTTGATGTTATAATTAATTAAAATGATATTTTCACTCTAATGATCAATAAAATTAATGGTATTTGAAATCTCCCAAAATTATTTGGTGTCATTGCCTAACAGGATTCAACTCCTAATTTAATATCAAGTTCTACCATGAAAATATCAGTTTTTATATTTGTAATGACCATTTTCCTATAATCATCTAGATGGGTAATGTTCCAGTCAATTATTCAAATCGATATTCCATTTTTAAGGGGTACACCTATGTATAAAATATATAAAGAACATTGAATAATACATAAAAGCAGAAAATCCTAGAAATATAATAGTCTTGTTATTAAATTACATCCTTCTATTTTTTATTAGAATATAACTACAATATCCATGGGTTTCTTCAATATCATATTACCTTTGAACGAGATCAAAATACTTGATTAATGAAATAGATCATTTTCTCTTAATTCAGGTAAAAAAACGTTCAATTATGAAATAAATATTGTAATTATTTTATTATTTAAGTCTCATATGTATGTGTACTTTATTATTTATGGTTAAAAATATGTATTATGTCATTAAAATAATTCATTCCATACTACATATTGAATTTTCATGATATGATTTACTATATAGAAAATAAATTGGAATTATTTTGAATATTTCATGAATAATTATATTATATAATCCTAATTAAAAGATTATTGATATTATTTTTTTGTTAAATAATAAATATTTCATGAATTGTTTTATTCAATATGAATAATTTCCCATATCTTTAACGGAATGTCTATTTTTTCAAAATTCCACAAAAAATATGAGATATAACAGTTGTTTATATTGTTAAATTTCATATCTGTGATGATAGTAATTATATTAAATGGAGGATACTTAATAATGGAAAAAAAGAATATATATATATATGAGTAATTCTTTACTCGTTTTAATCATATCTAATGATTCATTTTTAATGTGAAATCATAGAACTACTGATAAATATGAATTTAATTAGTGAATTTTTAGTCGTGCTTTAATATATATATATATATATATATTGTTATTTAATTTATACATGTTGGTTTGAATTATCATGTTGGATTTGTTACAAATTTTAATTTTCAAAAAGAGGAAACAAATAAGAAGTATTGTTTATAACATAATTAACATCTAGAGAATTTAAAATAAATTTACTATTTAAGTCATTCGATCTAGTCATTATATTATGAAATAAGAAACCATATTATCATGTGAGAAATTTCGATACATTAGAAAATTTATCACTTTATAAGTTATTTATATAAATTTTAATTTTCAAAAATAATTTCTATTTCAATAAGGGTATATTATAATCCTAAATAATTACTTTAAATTTTTTTCTATTTTAAGACCCCAATATTCTCTAGAGTTTTATCATGCCCATTTATTGCTCCCAATAAGATTATCATTCTCTTCGAACCCTATGACAATAATTTCTAAATGAATGATCGGCTTCATTTTGGTTTTGTTCTTATATCATTTACGCCATTGTGATTTTGATTTCTCCATTAAAATTTGAGGATTTTAGAATTGGTGATATTCCATCAATGACCATAAGCTGAGATATAAAACATTATATACCCATATTCATTATTATAATTATTTATTTGTAATTGTTGAATTATAATTTCCACATTTGTAAATTTCATGATCTATTTATTTAATTACTTTTTTATCTAATTAATGGTTTTGTGGAATTGGTTGAGTAATTGGATTTTGAAATCGGTGAAAATTGTGATTTTGAAATTAGTTAATTAATTAAATTTTGAAATGGTTGTCAATATGAATTAATTAGTTATATTCCCTAGCCTTGAAGGTTTAAAGGATATCCTATTTAAATTTTCAATAATGGAGTGTTTGTGAAATGATCATACTATTCATTGTGAAAATTGGGATGAACAATGTTTTTTGATAAATTAAAATTTTTCGCCATTATTTTAATAACTTATGATAGGGTTAATCTTGATTAAATAGTATATATGTGATATGTGTGATATATTAGGTATATGTGATTGATTGATAAATAAGGCATGGGAAAAGTATTGGAAATCCAAATTCCAAGCATCTCCCAAATGAATTCTTGTGATTAATATTTTATGCGACATGGACTGATGCTCTAAATAACCATGTGGTGTGGGAAAGCGACGGATGGTCCAATTTCCCAAAGGTACCAAGGAATGATGTTATAGGCGTTATTATATTAGAATTTCACTATGGTTCCATGGGTCTATAATATGAAGTTTAATTAAATGGATAATGATACAATGGTTCATTATTCCCTATTATATATTGTTAGGCATCGACATGGGATAATGTAGGTAGTGATAGTTTGGGTGTTAATGTGAACCCATGTTATTTCGGTAAATTAAGGAATAATGAAGAGTGATGATTGTTGAATTAATTGATTTGTAATTCATTATTTATAAAACAAGATTCATTTTTATATACTACATATTGTTTAATATGTAGTTAGTGGTGGCCTAATTAGTTATACTCACACCCTAATTAGGATTCCAAATTGGCGCCTCAATAGACATCATGTTTTTGTGATAAAATTAGGGAAAGGGACTAATGTAAATGGCATAGTTAGGATAGCACATGGATGATGGAAATGAATTTTTTGTCGAGAACCATTTGGTGTGTTGTTATTGTCTCTTTATTTTGGTTTTCTATATTAAAATGTAAAACTCATATTTCATGAAATATCTATTTATTATATTTGAATATTTTTTTCATGTTTTCGTTCGTCGTATGATACAATTTATTATTTGATTATGATATTATTATTATTTTTGGTTTTATCATCTTGATAATATTTATTTATTTCAGTTATTTTTCTAATTTGAAGATTTTATAGTTTCCCCTCATTATATATATATTATAAAATCACTGTTAGATGGATTCCTCTGGAATATGGGGAGGCACGATTGAGGTCAGGTAATCGACCACTGTAGGGTACAATTGTTTGGAACCCAGGATAGGATGATAAAAATTAGTATCAATGTATATTTATATTAATATTAGTTTTATTTCTATTATGTAATGGTAGAAAAGTGTCTTGGTTGATACATTCTTTGTTTTCTAGGTAATTTATGGGAGTAGCTAACCCATGAATGGGGGAAAACACATGTACCTGTGATGGGATTGTTGTTAATGATGATTTTTGAGATATATGGATATTATTTAATCATTGGTGATGTACATATTGGGTTGTGCAGAGATTTTTTTTAATTTTTTACAATCATTTTTATGCCTTGAGAGATTAATAGTCAAGAATCATTCTAGGAACATATGGTTATTTGCTGGCATGCATCATTTTATGCAAGGAGAAAAATCACCAGGTAAATGGTATGTTTCTAAAGTGAAGATTATTTTCATTTTTGTGTAATTTAATTTAAATTATTCAAAAATGAATTTATAAATTATAAATTATATTATATATTATATATGATATTAAAAAAATGGGTGTCTAATGAGAAACATGAATGACATTGTTTATTGGTCTATGTTATCCATGTTCATGGTGAGGGATTGTAGAGGGTATTATGAACTCCGTGGTTTTGAAAATGTGGTGGGGTGTGAGGGATGAATTGTTATTTATTTAGATGAATCCATCATAATTAACTATTATAATTATGTTTTATATTTATTATGAAATGTTTTTTTAATTTTACAAATATGCCTCCATGATGTCACTTATTGATAGGATGATAAAAGCACATGACTGGAAATGATCCACTACTAGTGGAACCAATGTTTCATATAGATCCAGTTGAGAGTTCCAGATAGAAATTATATGATAATATTTCTCACAATATGTAGTTTATGGAATGTGACCCAGGGAAGGTTTTGCGTAACATGTTTTATTTGACACATGAGTTCAATTTGAAGAAACCAATAACATTCTCTATACAGGGTGGCCCTATGGTAGCTGTGTTATGTAATGAGTATATACAGATTACATTTAACCATATAGAGACCCTATTAAGAATGACATCATGATAGTAACTTATATGTTATGTGGTCATGTGAACCAATGGAGGGATTCCTGACATGAGACCGACAAATAAATATTATGTAGTAGAAGAACATTTAAGATAAGTTATTGACGAACATTTTAACCATATACACTAAATTTTTATAGGTAAATGGGGTTTGTGAGGTGGATTAGGAGACTACATACTTTATGAACATTGTTGGTTGCATTATGTATATGTACTTACTTTCTATTACAATTGGAGTAAATGACGAAACTTCCAAATAATGGTTTCAGGATGGGTTTAAATGTGAAATTAAGCTGTAGGATAACATATATATAGTGAATATGTTTTTTAAAGTGGTGATTCATGCTCTCATGTCAGAGGGGACCTGGTGAAGTATTCCAATGGAACACATATGGTTTCATTTGAATATCTAGTAGGTACATCTTTTGAGAGTTGGAATCATCTCATTAAAAAAATAAATCATGAATATAAAAAGAGGAGTGGAAAGTTGTAAAAATAAATAAAGTATAAAATTAAAGGATTTATCATCCACTAGTGTGTACGTTGGTCCACATACATTGTCTGCATTCCCAAAAACATGTAGAGGGATGAGCATGTGATGGGATGAGGAAGGGAAAGAAGTTCTACAGAAACCTGGGATTGGTGGATACTAATGACGAAACATGGATGAATCATACTATTTGAAGGGGTATTCTACCTTATATCGGTATAGAAGTTTGAGTTCTTGTGTCCATGGTGGTTGAGTTATTGGATGTGATACATCATGAAAATATAGATCATATCACGAGAGAGGTACAGTTCAATGGACACAAACATTATCATAGGGAAGAGTGGTATGATATTTCCATGTAGTTATTCCATCACTTTTGGATAAAGATGTTGGGGCCTTTTTGTTAGAGGTACTATTATTTTATATTATACACTATCTAGATCTTTATATGATACAAGATCCTCTCATTATTTAATATATAAAAGACATCTGAATGGTTGGAGTTTGATGATAGAGATTGTGAATGGGTCTAAGATAATCGCCACACCATTATGAGTATGTTCGAGATAAATATATTTATGAAATGGTTGTCATCTCAAGGTTTTAGAGTATCATTTTCTATGCAGAATTTACATCCTGGATATTTCTAGGTTTGACTTGATTTGGTGTATGTATTTTTTAGTTTCATATTGTTCCCACATGGATTGTTATAGTATGATATTAAACATTAGGTATCCAAAGGGTGAAAATTATTTTCATCATGGAGTGGGAAATATTAATGTTGGTTGTGCTGGTCTATTATGTTTGAAATGGTGGGAGATCTTTGCATATGTTACAATTCTGGTGTTGGATAATGAGGGTGAGATATGGGATTTCCTTCCAGACATTGTATACTTACTCTGTTATGTGTTTCTAGAGTGATTTGAAGGTCTCCAACCTTAATAGTTTGTTATGTTTATGATTGTGATCATTTGTAGAGTTGAGCCAGTTTCTATTCCACCATATAGAATGGTACCATTAGAGTTTCATGAGATGAAGACTCTACTAGAATATTTAATGGATAAGGGATTTATCTATTTCCATATGATGCCTTATGTTTCCCAATTATTGTTCCACGAAAATAATGAAATTATGTTTCTTGTAAAAATTTATTTCTATTTTGGATATGATTGAAAGTGAAGAACATATATCATCCTCTACATATCAGTGATCTATTTGAACTGTTAAGAGGACCGTTTGTGTTCTACGTGATTGAATTGAGAATTGGGTATCATTAAATGGGAATTTTAACATCAGATATACCGGATATTACATTCAAATGAGGTGATGAAAATTACATGTTCATCGTGATTTCATTCATCCTGGAGAATGATACAACTATATTTTTCATCTTAATACACTGAATCTTCCTCCCATACCAGGATTAGTATTTTGTTGAGTTTTTGATGAAATTTTGGTCTATAAAATACTTGTGATGATCATTCCCACCATGATGACATAATTATTATTACATTGAGAGATCATAGCCTATATATAATGGGGTATATGGGTCAATTCTGTATTGACCAGGTATATTTCATAGGTCACATCATCTTAGTAGAAGGTTTTCCAGTAGAATTGGGTATTTTGTGAGTAGTGGGTTCTTGGGATCATAACCAGAATGTTCATTATATTAACAGCATTACATGATTTGAATATTATTATTAGAGGCTCAAATAGGATTTTCCTACTCAAAATATTTTTTAAGGGTTTACCAAGAAGTAATTAACCATTGAATGGATGGGGGAAAGTGAGAGAATATTTTATTTTATTGAACATTTTACTAATCCAACAATTTTGATCATACCTGAGCCAGGATATGAATATATAGTGGTTTTGATGCATCTTGGATCAAAAATGGAGTGGTGTTGAAGTATTGAGATTGAGTTATTGTGTATTGGATTTGAAAGTTGAGGAATATATAATAGAACTACCATACATATGACCTCATGTTATATGCATTGGGTTATTCCTAGAATTGTTAGTTACATTGTCTGTTGGGTGAAAATTTTAATATGTATATCAATCACAAAACATGAAATTTATTCTTTTCACATTGAGATTGGAATAATTGGCATCAGAGGTGGGATAATTTTATGAAGTCATTTGATATTTAGCTAACAAATATTCTTTGTAAGGGAAATGTTGTTTCCAATTATATAATCATGAAGACACTGATTCTTGTGGTTCCTGAGTGTCTCTATGTGTGAAAAATGATTACCTTATTGGTTGAGATGTATGTTGTGGTTCAAGAGGTCCTTGATCATTTTAATTAAATATTAGTATCAGTTAAATCCAAAAATTTGGCTTGAATAAGTGAGAGGAAATATGAGGTTTTTGAGTTTTTTGTTTACAGATAACTTTGAAGGAGGGGATTCATCTTCAGATTGGAGAATTGATGAATATGATATCATCAATGTTATGAATTGTGTTGTTTTTAAACATGTTTGTGAGAATAGATTATCAGGAATGTACATATTTCAAATTTGGTGGTGAATCCAGGTTTAATGAATAATTATGAAGACCAACATTGATTTTACTAGTGGCCAATAATGAAGGAGTTTATTATAGTGTTTTTGACATTATGAAACCCATGTCAATAGGTAAAGGCTGAGAATCAATGACACAGTGGGATGGTATGTTAATTACCCATTTAGGAATAAATTTGGGTTAATGTAACTATGGATTTGGTTGTAGGTATTCCCATGAAGCTATGTATGTCAATGATATATTCCATTTATATAGGTTTTCTGATATTATAGTTATAGATCATGAACCACTTTTACCTCAATCATATAGAAGGGCTTAAACATCATTGGGTACCCACTTATTTCTGAGTATTTATTTCCACTCAAAGAGATATGGAAGATAGATTGTACTATATAGGTTTTTGATGATATGTTATGATATGTAATTTGTTAAATTAGATGGTCTTCAGATAAAGAGTTATTTTGTGCGGAGTTACCTTATAAAAATATTTATCATGTGGCTATTCAGATGGAACCATATGAGGCTCTTTAAGGTAGTCCTTCAAGATCACCTCTATGTTGGATAGAGGGAAAAGAGTCATAATTTTTGAAACATAGTATCATGAAGTGATATTGTAGAATGTTTAGCTGATTCAGTAGAATATTGATATTGCTTAGAGTCGAAATTTTTTGTATTCTTATAGATGAAGATGATAACCCCTTATGTTTAAATTTGGTGATCATTTATTCCTTCATGTGTCTATTATATTGGGACATTTTAGGATTCGGATGGAAGAAAAGTTGTTAGCATGGTTTTTGGAACCTTTTGATATTCAATAGGGAGTTAGGATAATGGAATATAAATTTGTTCTAGCATAGAAATATATTACTATTATCGATGTCTTTCATATCTCATACCTTTGGTGATATAACTCTGATCCTTCTCATGTAGTTAATCTTTATGATGTTGATCTTGAGGCTAATGGGATATTTGAAGAGTATCCAATTTTTGTTATGTATCAAAGTGAGAAGTTTTTGTGGGGAATCATTATGAAAATAGTTTGAGTATTATAGAATCATGGACATGTTCATAAGGAAACATGGTAGAGAGTGAAATATATTTCAGCTCAATGGCATGATTATTTTACGTCATAATCATAGATATGTTTTGGTGTACATCTTGTGGATGAGATAATTTATGGTGGGGAAACTATTTGTTCTCGACATTTTCTAGAGACTTCTCATGCACGTTTGTAGATCTGAAGAGGATTTGAAGGCTCTATAAAAACCATAAGTATTGAATAAATATTCTAATTGAAGGATTGATATCCCATTGTGTTTTTGTCCTAGATCATTTGTGCCATTGTGATTTTGATCACTCTATTTCGATTTTGTGATTTTTTTGTGAATACCTATTTATGAAAATGACGTAGGTGGTATAATTTGCGATTAAATTTTTCTAAATTATTATTTTACATATGAAAATTTGGAAATTCAATTTCCATGTTTTTTATTTCATTTTGAATTGAATTAATTAGTAATTTAATTATTTAATGGGTCCCCAGAATTGGTGGACAAATGTAATGATGAATTTGTGAAAATTATGATTATGATTTTTGTTCATAAATGAGTCATAAAATTGTGTGACAATCGTAATTAAATTGATTTGGAGCCTTTATGGGTAAATGGGAATTTTGATTTAATGTCGATTATTGGATTAATGATATAATGTTCATATTATTCCATTTGATTGAAGGGCAGAACCATGTTTCTTGATATGTTGAAATAATGAACCATGATATTGATAATTGACACAATATTCAATGATGATTAAAATTCAAAAATGGAATATGTTTAATATATGTGATATACATTTTATATGTGATATATGTGATTTATGTGATATATGTGATTTATGTGATATATGTGATTGATTGATAAATTATATATGAGAAAAAGGGAAGATGATCTAAATATCCTTATAGAACAGAATGTGTGAATGTTAATATTATTATATCGGATTGAGACAACTACTTCAAATACCCATGTTGCGTAGGATATATATTAATGCTATTCAGGTCCACGAGGTTATAGATATGACATTCTAGTCCCTATTATTTTAGAATTAGACAATGGTTCAAAGGGGATGTGATATAAATGTGAAATTAAATTCTTAATTATTGAATGGTTTGTGATTTAATATGATATATGGTTCAGACTCTGGATTGGGTAGAAGAATGTATTGACGATTTGGGTGTCAACCTGATCCTATTATATTATATTTTCAATAAAAGAATAATGATGTGTGATAACTATTTATCTTATTTATTATACATTATTCATTGTAAATATTCATACTCTATTATATAATGAATAATGTTACAGATTTCATGTAACGCCCCGACCCCAGAATCCCAGAGTCGGTGCATTATTTTGTATCCATGTCATTATCATAAAAGATCAAGTCTCGAAAGACAGATTAGTTCAGTAGCTTTGAATATACTAGATACATTCATAAGGTTTACATTACATGATAAAATGAAAAACTACAACAATATAGCCTCCATAGTCCACACTCATATCCTCTCAGACTATCCCTATTGGTCAATCATACAATACTTCTTCACATTGTAGGAAACAAATAACACATATAAAATGGTGAGCTCATATGCTCAGTAAGGATAACAATATAGTGGAAACAATCATAAAAAATCATAAACATTTAAGGAAATGTATAACTAAAACAAAAACCTTTTAAACATGAACATCAGCATAATATGGAAAAATTAAAATTAAATAATTCCATTAACTTATTTGTATGGATATTCTACTAGTTGAATAATCACATGAAATATCAATAACCACTTTCATATTGATGGAATGCATAATGCCAGACTACTATAACCGCATATTCAAGGCCTTGTGCCATGACTACAAATAAGATTTTGTCAAAGCCTTGTGCCAAGGCACTTGTTTGTCTCATGAGACCTACCGATGCATCAAGGAGCTCTAGCGGGCTCCACCTGTCACATACTAAGTCCAATGCAATACTCATGTGAAAACTTTCAAAGATAACAAAAACATTCGTATTAGAACTAGCATATAAAATGTAAATACATTAACCACAAACCAGGAATGATATAAAAATAGCACATCCAGAGTCCAACATAACTTATTTGAAACAATATGGAAGATTTTACTGTGTCAGATTATCCTCAATTGAGAATAAGGAAGGATGTAGACATAGATGAAAATAATCATGAAAACTATTATAGGGAAATATTCCCCTTTTTCTTGAAATCATTTAAAAGTCACACTGTTTTTCAAGAATCCATTTAGAAATAGATTTCTGAATAAAAGTGTTCCATACCACATTTAAACATTTAAAAGTAATTTTAATATTAAAACTTTAATGACCATATAAATAAATTATTAAAACCATTTTTAAAACATGGACATTAATGAGAAATATTTAGAATAATAAATCTTTGTTACATTTTAGAATGATATTTTAGTTATAGTTCCTAAAAAAATGAGAGACACTTGAATAAAAATAATTGAGGTAATCAAAACATTTTAATATCATGATAATAATGGGATTCGTGATATACTATGTCAAAGTAAGTTATATACACCATATAAAAGTTATTTGGTTTATACCAACAAAGAAGTCTCAATGGAATGTAAATTGAGATGAAATCTTTTAAAAAGACCGTATCCTTAGGTTAAAGATAAATCAATGACATAATTATGTGTGAAAAATAGAAATACACTAAATATGATTAGATATTCAGTGTAAATCAATAATAGTACATTCATATATATTCTTCTAAAAACAACACCCATGAATTGGATGTTTAACTAAAAAAATGGAGATTCAAATAAAATTACTCTTATCAAGTTCATATCGATGACATGATGATTTATCAATGGATTGATTATGTGAATCAAAAGTATATCCATATAAAGGGGAGTGGAAATTATGTTATAATCAATTGAATAGTTATTCCACACATAATTTTGGTGTAAAATAATCAATGAATTATGCGTAAAGCTGAATGGGTGGAAATTGAAATTTCAAATTCCCTTATCAATTTGGTAACTTAAGAGACATTATAACGACCCATAATTTACATACATTGTTATTACTTCAGAATTTAAGGACACTTATTACAACATATAACAAAAACTGGAAAGGACTATATAGGTATAGTGTCTTTAGAAATTGGGAAACATAAACAACTGGTTCATAAAGCATCTACTTTGCCTCCCATTTATTTCATCATATCTAGAGACCCTTTTGGAATATCCTACTTAATAACCTTCTTCCTAACCTGGGGAAATAAAACATACAAAAGGGTGAGCTCAAATGCTCAGTAAGGGTAAACAAAAGAAATATCAATCACATCATATACATAAGAATATAACTTTTGGAAATATTAACCTGCAAAAGAGATCGTAATTTCATAACATGGGATAAATAATAGTATTGAAATGTAATCCCAATAATAATAACATAAAACATGAAACTTTTTGGCATACACACATAATCATAGAGAATCATTTCTTATTAGTCAAGACTCATTGCCAAGACTATCTTAGGGGACAAAGTCCATTTCTGAACCGAGTTCACTCCTCGTTTCAGTCCTGTTTCACTAAACCGGTTTAACCTGCCGTTCCAGCCATGTCTATCACATGAGATATAAAATCTTTACCCAATTCATTGGAGGGAGATATAGGTCCCAACAATCTCATAATGATACCATTCTTATTTGTGCCACAGAATCATAAACCATACATCATAGCATAACCCATGTAATAAAAAAAAGGGAATCTTAAACATCGTGACATTATAAAACAATTCATATAAGATAAAGGAATTCATAAATAAATTTCCATAAAAACATAGACAAATAAATGTAATAATAGGGATAGAAACAGAACCCTATATTATCTTAGATGGAAAATAATTTTGATAAAACACTTGAACTGCATTCTTGAGGAAAATATCCTTTCTACGTCAAAAACATTTTTCCTTTATTAACATGTCATACAATTTTAAACTAAAAAAAGTTGATTAAAAATAAACTTGAAACATGTAAAGGAATATTCTTGGAAATAATGTTTTAAAAATCCATTCATGACGTATAAGTTTAAAAAACATTCTTCTCCTACTTTTTTCGGAAATGTCAAAAAGTACCTCGTATGAAAAACGACAAAAGATTCCTTTCATATCTTTTACTAAAAACTCACCAAAGGGTAAATTGGATTTAAACAATTGTAGGTGGATGTAAATAATATTACATATTGAGTAAAATATCGATGTGGATGATAAAATACACCCCGGTAAATTCCAATGTATAAACAATCTCGGATAAAAATAAGGTTGTGATATTTTCCCTTACCTTAGGTCTGATTTTCTTTGTAAGTGTCTGAAACTCCAGTATAATGATTTAAATAATGTTATTGACTTATTCCAGAATCATAATTATTTTTATGATATCATATATGGACATATTCTTAGCTTCATATTAGTAATATTTTATTACTACTTGTTATTCGGGTGTTTATTAATTTTTTGTTCTTATGCGTGTTTTGTCGAATAAATTCTTATTATTATTTTTAGGTTATAAATACCTAATTTCCAGAATGTTATTAGTGTAATATATATCATATTTATTCATTCAATTCATTTATATAATAATTATTCAATGAAGATCATGTATAACGAGTCGCATCACATCGTGGAGACGGTATTTCGTACGTACACACGAGCGATGATATCATTCCCATGATCGTGATATTGTAATGGAGTGTATATATACTATTTAAGAATAAATATCACTTTAAAATAATCATATATAGTTATTATTTACACCATTATACCCATTCATGTAAGGTGGTGGTGGAAAATAGATTACACCACGGCGTGGAGACGGTATTCCGTACGTACGCATGCGCGGTGATTTTGTTTTCCGTATGATGGATAGATGGTGAAATAGTGTTGTTTCATATTTATAATAACATATCAGTATATGGGTGATACTGATGTTATTACTTCATAATGAAACAACTAAATAAGAAGAAGTGGAAGAAGAAATAAAGTTGAATGAATCGGTAACGGACATTACCTCCTCTTTGAAGCGCCTCTTTGAGACTTCCTCTTAGGGCACTAAAATTGGACTTTCAAAAAGACCAGGACCTCTAGTATGTTTCTAGGGAAGTGGAGATGATACTTTTGTAGGGGTTTGAGGATCTTGAAGGCTCAATTTGGTGTGAGGAAAAGATGGAGGAGGTGCCCTTTTATAAGGGAGGAGAGGGGCACCTTTGGAATAACTAAAAAAATTATTTTATTATAAATTAAAATTCGGTTTTTAATATCTTCAAATTGATATATTTCGAATCTAATGTGGGTATGGGTCGAAATCCTCTCTTCCAATAGAATTTAGACAAGTTAAGGTCATTATATTAACCTTATCGTTTAGTTTTAACTCTTGGTTAATTAGATTGACAGTTACCATGTCACTTTTTATTTTTATATTATATAGTTAATAAACATACCATATACATCCAAGAGACCCCCAAGTGGTCCATTAATGATACACCTATCATGATATAAGTATCTTGGACGAACCGTAGATTTTTATGAATATAGTAACAATTAATAATATAATATTTTTTTAAAAACTATTTTATGTCAATTTTGACACTATTTGGTAATTGATTTTTGTGAAAATCATAACAGAATTATTAGCTCTAAAAAAGTTAATTAAATCAACAAAAACATGTCATATTAACATATAAAATTATTTTAATTCAAAAAAAGTCTCAAATTACATTTATTTGGGTATTTATAACATTAATTTTGTCAATATTTCATTAATAAGATAATTACTGCATCATCATTGTGTCATTAATATATTAAATTATTTAAAGTCTAAAAATTACAAATAAAATATAAATATGTAGGAAATATTTTTATCTTTCTAATAAATATTTATAGTCGAATTTATCTTATGTATAACCCTATATTAAAAAAGATTTACTTATTAAACTATGATTTTAATTATTTTAACCCTTCTTTAAATAAATTAATAATAAATGTCCTAATCTAATCCTAGTGGGCCTAAATGGTCATGTTTTATTCCTAAGGATGTTTTTGGTCAAAGTACACTTATCCAATAGAATTACGACATGTTTTAGGGTAATAATAATATCATTTTTACTCTTAATTACCCTATTTACTTTTAACCGTGGTAAATAAAAGTAAAATGTTAATATTCAACAAAAATTATTTTCATCTCATTGAACCACATTTTACTTATTGACATCAACCGCGTCTCTAGGATTTTTGAAATTCCACTCACAGAAGCAGTAAAATTACGTTTTATGTAAATTTGCAAATTCTCCTAGGAGGTGGGTAAAAGACGGTGAAAAGTTCGATAAAATTTTTATATATCTAAAATTATTATAATATTACTCCAATAAATTACAATGAACTTATATATGAATTATTTCTCAATTTTGACCTAAAAAAATTTAAATAAAATAAACAATTATTTTAATTGAACGTTGGTTTTTAAATAGTAACCCAGTGTTTTCACTATTCATCAAAAATTGAAAGTTTTCAGAAAAATACCAAAATTTCACTCTAGGATAATTTCGATATTCCAAATCCAAAAATGAACTCCAATTTGAAAAATAAAATTTATAAAATTTCAAAACGTGGTTATTTCTATTCATAACGGCTAGTTTTAATAATATTTTAATAGCATATCGTTGTTTAGTGAAACTCGGTATTGCGTACGACGCAAGCTATCGAGGAAGGCCGCGTTTGCGTGTAAGGAAAGCCAAGCTAGTGTTGTGTGTAGTGAAAGATTTATTTGATGATTTATACAACTTAAAAACAAAATATTTCTCATAAAAGTCTCGGGTGTTACATTCTACCCCCCTTAAAATGAATTTCGCCCTCGAAATTCATCACTTTTTAACAAACAGATGATGATACCTCTCCCTCATCATACCCTCTAGCTCCCATGTATCTTCTTATGATTGGTGGTTCCTCCATAAAACATTCACCGAGCGAGTGGTCTTGTTCCGTAGGAATTTTTCGCTACGATCCAGAACCTCTTTCGGCTGTTCTTCATAAGAAAGATCTTGTTCCAGTGGTACAACTTCTGAGCTGAGTACATGTGAGGGATCCTATATGTACTTTCTCAGGAGAGATACATGGAACACATCATGAACTTGAGAGAGATTCGGTGGAAGCGTCGATCGTTAAGCTACCTTCCAAACACGATCCAGTATTTCGAAAGGACCGATATATCTAGGGCTCAACTTTACCTTCTTTCCAAATCTCATGACCCTCTTCCCTGGAGATATTCGTAAGAACACTTTATCACCCACTTCAAACTCTAATTCTTTTCTTCGGTTGTCGGCATAACTTTTTTGTCGACTCTGAGCTGCTCTTATGTGTTGTTTAATAGATCTGACCTTTTCTTCCATTTCATCAATGAGGCCAGGTCCTGATAGCTTTCTTTCCCCAACTTCATCCCAGCAAGTTAGAGCCCAACATTTCATTCCTTAGAGAGCTTCATAAGGATCCATCTGAATACTGGAGTGAAAGCTATTATTTTAAGAAAATTCCACCAAAGGTAGGTGTTAATCACAACCACCTTTGAAATCTATAGAGAAATCTCTCAACATATCTTCTAGAGTTTGAATTGTTCTCTCAGACTGACCGTCTGTCTGAGGATGATAAGCAGTGCTGAAACTCAACTCTGTATCCAGAGTATACTGAATACTTCACCAGAACTTTGAGGTAAATCTTGGATCCTGGTCAGATATAATATAAATTGGTACTCCATGCAATCTTACCACTTCCTTTACATATATCCTGGAAAGCTGATCTAGAGAGAAATCCTCTCTAATAGCAATGAAGTGTGCAGACTTTGTAAGACGATAAACTATGACCCAGATAGCATTATTTCCTTTGGATGATTTAGGAAGTCCTTTGACAAAGTCCATAGTGATTTTTTCCCATTTCTATTCGGGTATGGGTAATGGTTATAACATCCCCTTAGAATTCTGTCTCTCAACATTAACTTGCTGACAAACCAAGCATCGAGAGACATATTCAGCAACATCTCATTTCATGCCATCCCACTAGAATTACTCTTCCAGGTCCTTATACATCTTTGTGCTTCCAGGATGAATAGATAATGAAGAACTATGAGCCTCATCCAGCAGCTCTTTCATTAATTCAGGGATTGGAGGAACACAATCCCGATTCCTAAACTTTATTATCCCATCACAATCATGGTTGAATTCAGTAAAATTTCTCACCTTCTTTTGTAACATGACATCTTCTTTCTGTGCCTCTTTAATCTTCACCTGTATAGATGGTTGAACATTCATTTTAGAAAGATAAGATTTTCCCCTTCCAATATAATTCCAAGATCCATCCTTTGTAAATCCATAAATATTGGATGTTTTCTGATCCTCATCATGGATAAACTGGCATGGTCTTGTCGACTTAATGCATCTTCCACCTTCTATGCTTTCCCAGGGTGATAATGAATTGAGCAGTCGTAATCCTTAATCAGCTCCAACCATCTTCTTTGGCGCATATTCAACTCCTTTTGTGTGAAAATATACTTTAAACTTTTATAATCAGTATAAATATCACACCTTTCTCCATAAAGATAATGCCTCCAAATCTTTAATACAAAGATTGCCGCAGATAACTCCAAATCCTGAGTTGGGTAATTTTTCTCATGTATTTTCAACTGTCGTGAGGCATAAGCTATGACCATATCATTTTTCATAAGAAAACACTCCAATCCCTTCTTGTATGCATCACTGTAGATCACAAACCTTTCTCCACTACAAGGCAGTGTGAGCACAGGTGCACTGGATAACCTTCTTTTCAACTCCTTGAAATTCTCTTCACATTCCTCTTCCCAAACAAACTTAACTCCTTTCCGAGTCAACTTGGTGAGTGGATTAGATAATCATGAAAAATCTTTCACAAAACATCGATAATATCCAGCCAAACCGAGAAATCTTCGGATCTCAGTTACTATTGTTGGTCTCGACCATCTTTCGATAACCTCTGTTTTTGCTAGATCCACAGATATCCCCTGTTTTGACATTATGTGACCCAGAAATGAAACTTTTTGAAGCCAAAATTCACACTTGGTAAATTTGGCATAAAGCTTCTCCTTTATCAGGGTCGTTAATATAATTCTCAAGTGAACCTCATGTTCTTCCTTGCTCTTTGAATAGACAATAATATCGTCTATAAAGACTACCACAAACTGTTCAAGATATTCTCTAAAGACTCTATTCATCAGATCCATGAAGATGGTAGGGTCATTAGTTAGACCAAATGGCATCACTATAAATTCATAGTGTCCATACCTTGTACAGAAAGTCGTCTTTGGTATATCCTCCCTTTTGACCCTTAATTGATGACACCCTGAACGAAGATCAATCTTGGAAAAGTATTGAGCTCCGCATAGTTGGTCAAATAAGTCATCAATGCATGGGAGAGGATATTTGTACTTGATAGTGATCTTGTTAAGTTCTCAATAATCAATGCAGAGTCTCATTGATCCATCTTTCTTCTTAACAAACAGAACAGGTGCACCCCAAGGTGACGCAGTAGGGCGTATGAATCCCTTATCAAGATTCTCTTGGAGTTGTTTCTTCAATTCCTGCAACTCAATTGGGGTCATTCTATAAGGTGTCTATGATATAGGCAAAGCACCTGGTACGAGTTCTATTGAAAACTCTACTTCACGATTTGGTGGAAGACCTAGAAATTCCTCTGAAAAAACATCATCAAACTCTCGTACAACGGGAATATTCTTAATCGTGAGTTTCTCATCAACCATTTGAGATAAATAACCTTCATTTAGTGGAATCAAGACCCATAATATGGAAGAAATTTACACTGGAATGTTATGTTCATCCTTGCATCGATAGACGATCATATATTGATTTGGAATATGAAATGTGGCATCCCTTCAATGGAAATTGATATGAGATCTATATAAAGAAAGCCAATCCATTCCAAGAATCGCATCAAATTCCACTATAGGAAGGATCACAAGATTTGCAGGAAGCACTTTCCCACAAACATCAATCGGAGATGAATGATAAACTTTTGATGCGACTGTTGTGCCATTAGGGGTTGTAACAGGTAACTCGACATCTAATTGTTAAGGTAATACAGTGATACCCTTAGAAAATTCATCCGAAATAAAAGAGTGGTTGGATCCATAATCAAATAAAACATTTGATACTTTAGAGTGGATGGTAAGTGTACCTTTCACCACAACGTTATCATACTCCACATCGCTGATAGAAATTGCATGTGATTTTACTTTGTCTTTAGCCTTATGAGTTTGTTGACTTCGACCATCATCATCAACCCTTTGATTTGGGCATTGATTCGCATAATTCCCCATCTCCTTGCACGTGAAACATTGGAGTGTAGTAGGTTCATTCTGTGTATCCATTCCTTTGTTTGCATCATTAGACATCTTCTTCCCATCATTGCAGCATTCAAATGCCTGATGACATTCCTTTCCACATTTGAAACATTTACTTGTCCCTTTAAGACAACTCCCTCCATGTTTCTTTCCACACTTTGAGCATAAGGGAAAGCTCATATTATTTTCAGTGTGCTCTTTAGATTTTCCTTTGAATTCCATTTTCCTCTTCTTATCAAACCCATATGATTGATGGGTTACTCCAATCTTCATCTCAACTTTGAGATCACATTGAACAATTTCCTCGTAGCTATTGAAGCCCCCTATGGCTAATTCCATTCGAAGACGTGGTTTTAAGCCACTAAAGAATCTTACTCTCAGCTTGGATAATAATACCAGAAGAATACCTTGAAAGCCTTGTAAAATTTGCTTCATAGGTACCAAAAGATTCATCATCCTTTTGCTTTAGTTCAAGAAACTCCTTCTCCATCTTTTTTCGGAGAATACGAGGGAAGTACTTATTGAAAAATAAGTTATTGAACTAGTCCTATTCCATGGACTCAATTTAATCTCTTTTCCTTGTATTCTTAATAAGATTCCACCATTGATCAGCATCACCTTCCAAACGACACACTGCTAAGATGAATTTATCTTATTCAGAACATTGATGAACTGAAAATATCTTTTCAGTGGTACTGATCCATTGTTCAGCCACTAATGGATTAGAAGACCCATTGAATGAAGGTTGATGCTGCCTCATGAAGGATTCAATAGAATATTGCTCCTTCCTTTGCTCGTTTGGAAGTCCTGCATGATTCATAGCTTGAGAAAGTTGTGTGAGCATGGCTACAAGATTTTTCATTCTAGCTCCCATAACGTTTGGTTTCTCATGGGGATAATCATTGCATTGCCCATCGCATTCCGCATTAACACGGTTCCATCGGGTTCTAGCCATTGACTAAAACCCAAAAAGAATAGTGTGAGAGGCAAAAATCAGGCTAGGGAAAAAAACATAATAAAGTGAGAGTACCTTCAATATCTAACATCTTTAGTTTAATAATATGATTGTTACCATAATTCTAGGACTATAACCTACACTTACACTTAACCTTAGGGACATCCCTAGACATACCTTAGAAATATCTCTAGGGATCTCACTAATGTTCTTGTATCCTAGTTTCCAAATGTTGACTAAACCTTTCCCCTGATACCAACTATAATGACCCATACTTTACAAACATTGTTATTGCTTCAGAATTGAAGAACACTTATTACAACATATAACAAAACCAGTAAAGGACCGTATAGGTATAGTGTCTTTAGAAACTGGGAAACATTTACAGCTGGTTCATAAAGCATCTATTTTGCCTCCCATTTATTTCATCATATCTAGAGTCCCTTTTGGAATATCCTACTTAATAACCTTATTCCTGACCTAGGGACATAAGACATACAAAAGGGTGAGATCAAATTCTTAGTAAGGGTAAACAAAAGAAATATAAATTACATCATATACATAAGAACATAACTTTTGGAAATCTTAACCTGCAAAAGAGATCATAATTTCATAACATGGGATAAGTCATGGTAGTGAAATGTAATCCCAATAATCATAACATAAAACATGAAACATTGTGGAATACACACATAATCATATAGATTCATTTCTTATTAGTCAAGACTCATTTCCAAGACTATCTTAGTGGACAAAGTCCATTTCTGAACCGAGTTCACTCCTCGTTTAACCTGTTTCACTGAACTGGTTTAACCTGCCGTTCCAGCCATGTGTATCTCATGAGATATAAAATCTTTACCCAATGCATTGGAGGGAGATATAGGTCCCACCCATCTCATAATTATACCATTATTCTGTGTGCCAGAAAATCATAAACCATACATCATAGCATAACCCATGTAATAAAAAAATGGGAATCTTAAACAATGTGACATCATAAAACAATTCATATAAGATAAAGGAATTCGTAAAAATATTTCCATCACAACATTGTCAAATCAATTTAATAATAGGGAAAGAAATATAACCCTATATTATCTTATATGGAAAATAATTTTGATAAAACACTTGAACTTCATTCTTGAGGAAAATATCCTTTCTACATCAAAAACATTTTTCCTTTCTTAAAATGTCATACAGTTTTAAACTAAAAGAAGTTAATTAATAATAAAATTGAAACACGTAAAGGAATTTTATTGGAAATAATGTTTTAAAAATCCATTCATGCCGTATAAGTTAAAAAAACATTCTTCTCGTACTTTTGACAGAAAAGTTAAAAAGTACATCGTACGAAAAATGACAAAAGATTCCTTTCATATCTTTTACTAAAAACTCACCAAAGGGTAAAATTGGATTTAAACTATTGTAGGTGGATGGAAATAATATTAAATATTGAGGAAACATGGATGTGGATGATAAAATACACCCTAGTAAATTCAAAAGTATAAACAATCTCGGATAAAGATGAGATTGTGATATTTTCCCTTACATTAGGTCCGATTTTCTTCGTAAGTGTCCGAAACTCCTGTATAATGGTTTAAATAATGTTATATAATTATTAACGAATCATAAATATTTTTATGATATCATATATGGTCATATTCTTAGCTTCTTATTAGTAATATTTCATTACTACTTGTTATTCGGGTGTTTATTACTTTTTTGTTCTTATGCGTGTTTTGTCGAATAAATTCTTATTCTTCTTTTTAGGTTATAGATAACTCATTTACAGAATGGTATTAGTGTAATATATATCAAATTAATTCATTAAATTCATTTATATAATCATTATGCAATGAAGATCATGTAGAACGAGTTGCATCACATCGTGGAGACGGTATTCCGTACGTACGCACGAGCGATGATATCATTCTCATGATCGTGAAATTGTAATGGAGTGTATATATACTATTTTAGAATCAATATCACTTTTCAATAATAATATATAGTTATTATTTACACCATTATACCCATCCAAGTAAGGTGGTGGTGGAAAATAGATTACACCACGGCATGGAGACGGTATTCTGTACGTACGCAGGCGCGGTGATTTCGTTTTCCGTAGGAAGGATAGATGGTGAAATAGGTTTGTTTAATATTTATAATAACATATCAATATATGGGTTATACTGATGTAATTACTTCATAATGATACAACTAAAGAATAAGAAGTGGAAGAATAAATAAAATTGAATGAATCGGTAACGAATATTACCTCCTCTTTGAAGCGCCTCTTTGAGACATCCTCTTAGAGCACTAATATTTGGTCTTTCAAAAAGACCAGTACCTCTAGGCTGTTTCTAGAGAATTAGAGAAGATAATTTTTCAGGGGATGGCCGAGCTTGAAAGCTCAATGTGGTGTGAGTAAAAGAGGGAGGAGGTTCCCTTTTATAAGGGAGGAGAGGGGCACCTTTGGAATAACTAAAAATATTATTTTATTATAAAGTCAAATTCGCTTTTAATAGCTCCAAATTGATATATTTAGAATATAGTTGGGGATGGGTTGAAATATTCTCATACAATGGAATTTAGACAAGTTTAGTTCATTATATTAACCTTATCTTTTAGTTTTAACTCTTAGTTAATTAGATTGACATTTACCATGTCACCATGTATTTTTAAATTATATAGTTAATAACATACCATATACATCTAAGAAACCCCCAAGTGGTCAATTAATGATACAAATATCATGATATATGTATCTTGTCCGACCCTTATATTTTTAGTAATATAACAACAATTAATATTATAATATTTGTTTTAAAAACTATTTTATGTCAATTTTGACACTATTTGGTAATTGATTTTTGTGAAAATTATAACAAAATTATTAGTTCTAACAAAGTTAATTAAATCAACACTAACCTGTCATATTAACATATAAAATTATATTAATTCAAAAAAAGTCTCAAATTTTATTTATTTGGTTATTTATAACAACAACTAGGTCAATATTGCACTAATAAGATAATTACTGCATCATCAATGTGTTATTATTAAATTAAATTATTTAAAGTCTAAAAATTACAAATAAAATATCATTATGTAGGAAATCTTTTTATCTTTCTAATGAATATTTATAGTCGAATTTATCGTATGTGTAACCCTATATTAAAAATGATTTACTTATTAAACATTGATTTTAACTATTTTAACCCTTCTTTAAATAAATTAATAATAAATGTCCTAATCTAATCCGAGTGGGCCTAAATGGTCATATTTTATTCCTAAGGTGGTTTTTGGTCTAATAACACTTATCCAATAGAATTAGGACATGTGTTAGGGTAATTATAATATCATTTTTACTCTTAATTTCTCTATTAACTTTTAAACGTGGTAAATAAAAGTAAAAAGTTATTATTCACCAAAAATTATTTTCATCTCATTGAACCACATTATACTTACTGACATCAACCGTGTCTCTCGGATTTTTGAAATTTCACTCACAGAAGCGGTAAAATTATGTTTTATGTAAATTTTCAAATTCTCCTAGAAGGTGGGTAAAAGACGGTGAAAAGTTCAATAAAATTTTTATATATCTAAAATTATTATAAAATTACTCCAATTAATTACATTGAACTTATATAGGTATTATGTATCAATTTTGACCTAAGAATATTTAAATAAAATAAAAAATTATTTAAATAAAAATTTTGTTTTTAAATAGTAACCTAGTGTTTTCACTATTCATCAAAAATTGAATGTTTTCATAAAAATACCAAAATTTCACCCTAGGCTAATTTCGATATTCCGAATCCAAAAATGAAGTCCATTTTGAAAAATAAAATTTATAAAAATTAAAAAAGTGGTTATTATTTTTAATAACGACTAGTTTTAATAATATCTTAATAGCATATCGTTGTTTAGTGTAACTTGGTATTTTGTACGACGCAAGCTATCGAGGAAGGTGGCGTTTGCATGTAAAGAAAGCCAAGCTAGTGTTGTATGTAGTGAAAGATTCCTTTGATAATTTATATAACATAAAAACAAAATATTTCTCATAAAATTCTCGGGTGTTACAAACATACACCCATGATATAAGGATCATACAATGATGATGTAAATATCCATAAATTATAGTATATTACAAAATGAATACAATCATGGACAGTACAAACACCACATGTAATAAATAAGTGGTTAACAATGGAAATCTCATAGAATTAAAAGTGAGATAAGAAACCCCATAACTTGTGTTCCTTCCTTGGTTGATGGTAGTTTGACCTCCTATATAATGGTGAAATAATTTTTATTGAATTATACAATATTCATATACATTATTATGATATCATATATGTTCTTTTAACATTGATTTGTTTATAATATCTTAGTGTTATCGTCGTTTCGGTTGTTAACGGTTTCATTTTCCGTTATATTCATTATTATGTGAGCCATATTTGTTTTGGATGGGATGTATCTTATTCATTTACAGATTTATATCATGTATATAAACATTATTTTTAATCATCAAATGAAATTTAGTCTTGAATGAATACGATGGGCACTGAATCTCATCACATTCGTAGTGACGGTAAACCGTACGTACGCAGGAGCGACAATATCATTATTTTGACATTAAAATAATATATAATTGGATGGTATATAATATATAAAAAATAATTATAATGTTATATTAATTATTTACATGAATTATAAATCATTATTATACCCATCAAAAAAATAATGTATTGAATAACAATTACACCACGACGTGGAGATGGTAATCCGTACGTACACAGGTATAGTGACATGTCATTCAAAGAATGGATAGAATAATGAAGATTGTTGTACCATATTTATAAGAACATCAAAATATATATAAGATACAGGAGTGGTTATTTTAGAATGGAAATAACAAAGAAAGAAGATGTAGAAGTATAAAAAAACATGAAAGAGTGTGGTGAAATTACTACCAATTATTTGGGTTCTTCCTTTTGATTTGTTCAAAAGGGCTCTTTAAGTTTGATTCTGACCAATTTTGGGCCTCTAGGATAAAGTGAGGGATGTTTAGAAGATATTTGGGTAGTGGTTTTCTGAGAAAAAATTCTTTGAAGGTGTGAATTAGAGGGAAGGGTGAGTGCCCTTTTATAAGTGGGGTGAGGGGCACCATAGGAAAAGCTAGAAATATTATTTTATAATTAAATATTTTTCAGTTTCTAATGGCTCCAAAGTGTATTATTTAAATTTTATGGTGGTTATGGGTTGAACTACACTCAACTAATAGTTTTTAGACAGGTTTGGCTCACCATATTAACCATAACATTTAGATTTAAGTCTTAGTTAAATAGTTTGACATTTACCATGTCTCTTTGTATTTTTATATTATATAGTTATTGAACATACTATATACATCAAAGATAACTCCAAGTGGTTCATTAATGATGAATCTATAATTATATATGTCCTTTGGCCAAACCATAGATTTTTAGGAATATTATATCAATTAATAATATAATATTTGTTTTAAAAACTCTTTTATGTCATTTTTGACACTATTTAACAATTGATTTTTGTTAAATTTTAAAAAACAATATTAATTAGAAATAAATTCTTTTAAGAAATAATAACATGTCATGATAACCTATAAAATTCGTGGACGTCATCAAAAATTTCAAATTATATTTATTTTGTCATTTATAATACCATTTACTTGATTCGTTTATTAATAAGAAAAATACTGCATCATCATTGTGTCATAAATAAATTTAATTATTCAATGTATAAAAATTAAAAATAAAATACCATTATGTATGAATTTTTTTTATCTTTCTACGAAATAATTATAGTCGAATATAATACATGTAAAACCTATGTAGAATTTTTTTTACTAAAAGATATATTCTTATGTCATGTCTTATTTACTTTAACATAATTAATATAAAGTGTCATTTTCACTTACAAGTGCTTCCATGGGGTCTCAAAATCGACCCAATGATGTCCATTGTAGGACTTGTATCAAACCATATGGTTATTGCACGTGTTAGGGTAATTTAATATTATTATAATATTATATTGTTACCCTTATTTACAGGATTTACCCCCTAACCATGGTAAATAAAATATTTACCGAAGTAATTATTCAAAATTTCTAAAAAGAAAAGTTACCTATTTACACAATTTGGACCTCTTGATTCTAAATATGGAATCCATTTTTAAAATTCAAAACACTGAAGTGGCATAAATTTTTAAAATTAATTCCTATTGACAAAACAAAGAACATGTTTTTTAAGAAATTCTAACTATCAAAAGATTGACACTTGTTTATGTCTAGTTTAAATTTTAAATTACATCCAATTACCAATATTGGATTAAATGGTAAAAATATATTCGAATTATTATTTAAAACCTCTCAATAGTATAATTTATCACTACAAATTATTTGGATTAAAAATGTTGTTTTTAATTAATGTTTAGTATTATCACTATTCATCAAAATTTGAATGTTTTCTAGAAAATACCAAATGTTCACCTTAGGATAATATTGATATTGAAAATCCAAAAATGAAGTCCATTTTTAATGATAAAATTTATAAAATTCCAAAAAGTGGGTATTACTATTCATAATGGCTAGATTGATTGGTTGTGGTGTGTGTTAGAACTCGAAGATGTGTAAAACACACGCTACTGTATTATTAAAAGAGAAGTGTACCGTGAAATATTAGGTTGATACATTCTCCCCTCCAAATAATTTTGTCCTCAATTTTTTTTAAATTCGGATTGGGAATATAATGCAATTTCCTACATCGTAAAAAGAGTTAATAAAACTATCACTTTAAAAGAAAGCAAGAGAAGTACAAACGTCACCTAGGATAACCCATACTAGGATTCCATGTAGGAAAACATGGATATGGAAGATAAACTAAGTGTCTTTTTCTGATGTAGAGGGATAGAAATATTTATCAAGAGAAAGTTAACATCAGGAAAACCACAAACTTTTGATGGGACAAACGACCATTAGATTCCCAGTAAGAAAACTAAACGAACAACATTTTTTTGTTTTAAGTTACATTACATAAATATGAGAAACTCATTTATGAGATTAACTAAGACCATAAAGATATATACATAATTTTTAATTAGAGATTAATTCTTTAATAAATTTCTACCAGTCACTCGTTTTCTTAAACGATGGGTATTCAAGAATACTTGGTCACACTAGAAGAGATGGAATAAAATTCAATAGAATCACATGATCCATTAAGGATAAACTATATATTTACCTTGTATTTAGAGAATAATCAAAACCCAAACGTTTAGTATATGATCTAATGATCCCCCAGAAGTATATTCCATTAGAGAAATAAACACTAATCTTAATTTCTAAAATGAAACCAACAATTCCCCAAAGATAAATAAATACCATTCTAAAAACAATTTTCCTTTAAATCCTTCAATATAATCCAAACTAATGTTAAATCCCAAGAATTAGAAGAATTTGGTTATGTAGTATTTCAAAATAAATTATATCTCCAAATGACATCAACTACTCTTAAAGTAACATAATTAAATGTAGTTAACCTAATCAAATATTATCTATTATAGGTTAATCAATTCCATAAATAACCCAAATCACTATAAATCCACTATAAAAAATAGATACAAATCCCTCATAACTCCTCAAATTAAATCCCATAGTATTCTATTTTCCTTGGGCATATAGTTTTCCTAAAAAAGCATACATCATCTAAAATAACATTTATCACATAATCACCAAATCATTTTTCTATACTAAGGGTATTCATTTGATAATACATAAGATCCTAAATCAACTTATTATTGATCAATAAAATCATTTAACTAAAAATAATTTATCACAATAACCAGGGACTTCACATATTCTAGTGGTAGGTGATAAATCCCAATTTCACTTTCGATGTGGGTTTGAATCCCACAGCTTTGTCCTACGCGACAGGTTGTCACATGGTATGTGTGTTTTCCTTTTTAAAAAACTATATTTTATAACAATATCAAATTGAGATAAATTCTTCAAAATAACCATAACATAATTTAACCACAGATGTTATCTCATACATTGCATTTTCATCCCAAAATATAATAACTTGTAATTTCCTCAAACCAAATGATCATATAAACCAAATGGTTATTTATTACTATATCCACAAGAGAAAAGATAAGTCTTCCTCAAATATCATTCTCACCTGGCAAACTGCATGGTCACAAATACAAGAGAAAATTATTCCAATGTAATCCCATCAACAAGGAGCACTATTACTTTTAAACATTTCTCCTAGCATTTATTTACACATAGCTTCTTCTTCGACCAAGAAAATATCCTATAGAATAGGGCATTCACTCAAGTAATGGACAGGTCCCCTACATTTACGAAAAATGACTATAAATGGATTCTACAGACCATTATTAATTTCTTCCATATTACTCTTCATTTTTTCTCAGCAATTCTTCAAAATATGTCCTTCTTTCCTGATCATAAATCATTTCTTTGTTCAATTGAGACAGTTTCCTGGGTGTCTCATTCCACATTTAGAGCATGATGGAAATTGATGATTCTTTTCTCCATGGTCTCCACTATTGGAGCTCTTATCACTCATCACCTTTCTCTTCTTTTTAGAGTCAGGGAGTTGGTTAATATATATGTTGTTGATCATATTTTTGGAAAACTAATTTTGTATGAACATGATATCTTTTACATCTATCAACATTACATTTTGTTGCTCATTTCAACAATTGTTCCCACCATGTACATCATTCTCAATGTTTATATAACTTCCTCGAAATCCATCCATTAACTAAAACCAGAAAGCGTTGTGTGAGTAACAGAAGTAATAAAATCATTTAGAGAATATCATGACTCCATATTCTCAATTTAAAACACCATAGGATTAACCAAGGTAATTTATTCTCATATTATATTAAAATACTTCAAATCGGTTTGTAAAGAAAATGTAAATTATCCTAAGCATATCCCTCAGGAGTTTTGTAACCAATAGTGCAGTAAGGCCCATTGTTATGCACTAGTTCTCGTTCGAGTCTCACTCAAAATGGTGTCTTTAGTTTTAACCCCTTGGTACATCTGTGGTAGGGCCGCCTCTACCTACTCGTATCCAGACATGGATGTATTTCATGGAAAACTCACAAAATCTATACAATACCAAAATTTTAGGAAGTTCTTATATACTAATCCTCAATGTCAGTCTTTGGGCTATGTGCTCTAATTAGAGTTTATCTAAATCTAGTTTACAGGGATTGTACTAAACATCCTCTAATACCAACTGTGACACCCGGACCCCAGAAGCCCAAAGTTGGTACATTATTATGTATCATTGTAATGATCTTAAAAGATCATGTCTTGAAAGACCTATTAGTTTAGTAGCCTTGAAAATTCTAGATACATTCACATGGTTTACATTACATCATAAATGATAAACTATAATAACATAGTCTCCATAGTCCACACTCATATCCCCTCAGACTGTCCCTGTAGGTCACTCATAATATACTTCTTCACATCCTTGAAAAAAATAAAACATAGAAAGGGGTGAGCTCAGATTCTCAATAAAGACAACAATATAGAGAAATATTTCATAAATAAGCATCAACATTTAAGGCAATGTATAAATAAAATAAAAGTCTTTTAAACTTGAACATAAACATAATATGGAAAAAATAAAATGAAATAATGCCATTTACTTATTAACATTGATATTCTACTAGTTAAATAATAACATGAAATATCAATAACCACTTTCATAATGATGGAATGCATAATTCTAGACTATAATAACCGCATCTTCAAAGACTTGGTCCAAAAATACCTATAAGATTTTGTCAAGGCCTTGTGCTAATACACTAATTTGTATCATGAGACCTACCGATTCATTGAGGAGCTATAACGGGCTCCACCCATCAATTACTAATTCCATTGAATTCCTCATTTGAAAATTCTGAAACATAAGATAAACATTTGTATTAAAACTAGAATATGAAATGTCAATACTTTAACCACAAACCATGAATGGTATAACAATATCACATCCACAGTAAAACATAACTCATTTGATACAATATGGAAGACTGTATTGTATCATATTAACCTCAATCAAGAATAATGAGGGATGTTGACATAGATGAAAATAATCATCAAAACTATTAGAGAGAAATATCCCAATTTTTCTTGAAATCATTTAAAAGTCACACTATATTTCAAGAATACATTTAAAATATATTTTTGAATCAAAGTGTCCCATACGAATTTGAAACATTTAAAAGGCATTTTAATTTTTAAACTTCAATGACCATATAAGTAAATTCTTAAAACCATTTTTAAAACATGGACATTAATGAGAAAGATTTAGAATAATAAATCATTAAAACAGTTCAAAATGATATTTTAGTTAGAGTTCCAAACCAAAAGTGAGGCACTTGAATACAAATAATTGAGGTAATCAAAACATTGTAATATCATGAGAATAAAGGGATTCATGATATACTATGTCAATGTACGTTATATACACCATATAAAAGTGATTTGGTGTATAAAAACAATGAAATCTCAATGGAATGTAAATTGAGATGAAATATATTATAAAAACATTATCCTTAGGTTAAAGAAAAATCAACCAAATAATTTTGTGTGACAAATATAAATACACTGAATATGATTTGATATTAAGTGTAAATCAATCAGAGGACATTCACACATATTCTTGTAAAAACAACACCCATGAATTGGATGTTTAACTCAATAAATGGAGATTGTGTTAAAATTACTCCTATAAACTTCATAAAGATGATTTTATGATTTATCAATGGAGTGATTATGTGCATAAAAAGTATATCCACCAAAAGGTGAATGGAAATTATGACATAAGAACGTTAATAGTTATTTTAAACATGATCATCGAGTAAAATAATCAATGAAGTATGCGTAAAGCCGAATGAGTGGAAATTGTAATTTCAAATTCCCTTATCGATTTGGTAACATTAGAAAAATACACCCATGAAAGAAGGATCATACAATGATGATGTAAATATCCATTAATTTAATTATATTACACAATTAAGACAATCATGGGTAGTACAAACACTACATGTTATAAATAAGTGGTGAACAATAGAAATCTCATAGAATTAAAAGTGAGATATGAAACCCCTTACATTGTACTTATTCCTGTGCCAAGGGTAGTTTAACCTCCTATATAATGGTTAAATAATTGTTATCAAATTATACCAGAATCATATACATTAATATGATATCATATATGATCATTTAACATTAAATCGTTAATACTATCTTAATATTATCGTCATTTCGGGTGTTAACAGATTTGTTTTCCTTTATATTATTGGTTATGTAAGCCATATTTGTTATGAATGGGATGTATATTATTCATTTCCAGAATGATATATTGTATATAAACTTTATTTTTAATCATAAAATGAAATTTAGTTATGAATTGATACGATGGGGAATGAATCTCATCGCGTTCGTGGATACGGTAATATGTATGTACACACGAGGGACAATATCATTATTTTGATATTAAAATAATATATAATTGGATGTTATATCATATATACAGAATATTTATAATGTTATATTTATTATTTAGATGAATTATAAATCATTATTATATCCAACCAAATAATAATGTATTGAATAACAATTACACAACGACGTGGAGACGGTAATCCATACGTACGCATGTTTGGTGACATGTATTTCAAAGGATGGATAGAATAATTAAGATGGCTATAAAATATTTATAATAACATCACATTATATAGAAGATACTGGATTTATTATTTTGTAATGGAAATAACAAATAAATAACAAGTGGAAGAAGAAAAGAACTTGAAAGAGGGTGGTGAAATTATTACCTCTTCTTTGGGTTCATCCTTTGGATTTGTTCAAAAGTGCTCATTATGATGGCTTCTGACCAAAGGAGGACCTCTAAGATGAAGTTAGGTATGTTGAGAGGATATTTGGTCAGGGTTTTGACGAGCCAAAAGGCTTTGAGGGTGTTAATTATAATGAAGGTGGAGTGCCCTTTTATAAGAGTTGTAAGGAGCACCTTAGGAAAAGCTAGAAATGTTATTTTATAATAAAATAATTTTCCTTTTATAATGTCTCCAAACTGGATTATTTAAAGTCTATGGTGGGTATTGGTCGAAAACCACTCAACAAATAGGTTTTATACAGTTTTGTGTCACTATATTAACCTTAACATTTAGATTTAACTCTTAGTTAAATAGTTTGACATTTACCTTGTCTCATTGTATTTTTATATTATTTAGTTAATAACCTTACCATATACTTCCAAGAGAAACCATATTGATTAATTAATGATGAACCTATCATTATATATGTCTTTGGGCTGAACCTTAGATTTTTAGGAATAGAATATCAATTAATAATATCATATTTGTTTTAAAAACTCCTTTATGTCATTTTTGACACTATTTAATAATTAGTTTTTGATAAAGTCCTACCAACTTTATTAATTCGAAATAAATTCATTTAAGAAATACGTACATGTCATATTAACCATTAAAATTATTGGATGTCATAAAAACTATCAAATTATGTTTATTTTAACATTTACAATACCATTTCCTTGATTCTTTCATTAACAAGGAACATACTACATCATCATTGTGTCATTAATAAATATAATTATTAAAAGTTTAAAAATTATAAATAAAATACCATTATGTAATAAATCTTATTATATTTCTAATGAATATTTATAGTCGTATAGATAACATGTATAACCCTATGTAAAATTTTTTTTTACTAAAAGATATATGCTTATGACATTTTTGTATTTTCTTTAACTTAATTAATATAAAGTGTCATTATCACTTACAAGTGGATCGATGGGGTCCCTAAATCTCCCCAAAGAATCCCTTGGACGGACATGTATCATTAAATATGTTTATGACCCGTGTTAGGGTAATTTACTATTATTATAATATTATTTGTTTACCCTTATTTACCGGATTTAACCTTTAACCATAGTAATAAAATATTTACCGAAATAATTATTCAAAATGTCTAAAAATAAAAGTTACCTATTTACACAATTTTTACCTCGTCATTATAAATATGGAATCCATTTTTATAAATCCAAAACAAATAAGTGGATTAAATTTATTTAAAATTAATTATCGTTGTCAAAACAAAGAGCGTGTTTTTAAGAAATAATATCTATCAAAAGATTTACACTTGTTTTTGTATAGTTTAAATGTGAAATTTTATCTAATTACCAATATTGGATTAAATGGTAAAACTATATTCTAATTATAATTTAAAACCACTCAATAGTATAATTTATCACTATAAATTATGTAGATTAAAAAAGTTGTTTTTAATTAATGTTTAGTATTTTCCACTATTCATCAAAATTTGAATGTTTTCTAAAGAATAACAAAAATCCACCGTAGGCTAATTTTGATAATATAAATCAAAAAATGAATTCAATTTTGAAAGGTTAAATTTATAAAATTTCAAAAAGTGGGTATTACTGTTCATAATGGCTAGTTTCATTGGTTTTGGTGTTTGTTAGAACTCGAAGTTGCGTACGCTGCTGTATTATTTAAAGGGAAGCATACCATGGAATAATGGGGTGTTACATTCCATATTAGGTTGACATCATAGATTTATTCACACCCTACTGAGGGTAGCCTAATCAATTCGTGGATACAATTCATTTTTGAAGGATATGATAAATGAAATATCCCTATGGTGATAGATGTGTTCAGGTGGTACATGGATAAAGTTACAAACCATAATGTACAAAACTGCTTGAGGAGATATTAATAGATCGTTATTTTGGTTTTTTATATTCATACATGATAAATATATGGAATTAAATATATTTTTATTTGTGTTGGATACTATTTTTCCTTTTTTGTTTCATCATAAGATATTGGTCCCTATTTGGTTATGGTATTATACTTTTCATTGGTTATTATCATTTTGGATATTTTTTAATGATTTCCACTATTGTGATTCTTTTATATAGAGGTTATAATGTATCTTTTTAAATATATTATACACATGGTTCTAGTTAGTAGCCATTGAAAAATTATTAGGTATGCTTGAGGTGATGTAATTGACTACCATAGGGTACCGATGTGTGCCACTCTAGTGGAGACATTACAAATTTTGACCATTATTTTTTTGAAATAAATTTTATTTGAAAATTTATTTATATTATTATAAAAATGTAGAAATATAATTTTATCTTTTATAAGAAATATTAATTTGTTATCATGTGGTTAGAAATAAAAATAATATCAATTGAAGGTAAAGAATATATGTTTTTGAATAATTGTTTTTATTCTTGGAATGATTATTTTTTAAAAAAAATACTTAAATACTTAATAATTATTTTGATTAAATGTAATAATAATATATTTAATAATATAATTTATGGTTTTTATAATGGTTTTTTGTTGGAATTTATTGAATTTATTTCACATTTAATCTTAAAAATACATTTATCTAAAAGTGGTTTTAACTTGATTTTATGATCTTATTTTAATATGAATTTCAATGAGTAAAGAAATTTTAATATGATAGAATGGATAGAATTTTTCATACTAGGTTTAAAATACATGGTAACAAGTTAAATTTTAATGTTTTATAAAGAATAATTTCCATGGTAAAACATACTCATCATAGTCAGAATAAAAATTATTATTAGGGATTAAAGATAATTCATTACAAATGTATATATATAAAATAAATGTGATTTTTGAAGTTATTTTGAAGAAATTTCTTCTATCATTATAAATATTCTCTTCATTGTTCATGTTTCAACTGAATATGAATTTTTTATATTTTAATGTTTAAATAATTCATGTTAGTGTTACCCAATTAAATTATAAAATGTATTCTTCCCCCTCACTTATTCACACATAATGAGAATGATTACTCATAAAATACCTATATGGTTAATTTATAAACTCCCCATACTAAATATTAGTGATACTTATACTCCCTTGGTAATAATTCAAGAAGGAATAAGGTGTAAATTAAATGTTGTTTCCTAAAGAATAGGTATTTCTATAGAGCGATCAATTTTGTGATTATTTATTTTTTGACTTCTTTGAAATTTTTTATAACAATATTAAAATAAATAAATGATTATCACACATATAGATAATTATTTAATCTTTATGGTACTAAAATTTTATACCTTAATTGATTCCTATGGATATATGATAACAATGCGCATGCTTACATGTGGACAACCACCTCCACAGAGCAATGTGATTAATTTTTCATGGTTTCAATACAGGGATGGTGCCATGAATAGATTATATATATGTATGATAATTATGATATTATTTTTAATTATAATGTTATACTATTTTTTTAAATTCATTCAAACAATTTTTTTCTAAATGAAAAGATTACACATGCGTATATACACACTAAAGTCTCTACATAGTGATGCAATTCAGTTTTTTTACCATAGTATATGAATGGTTAGAAAATTGTATATAATGAGGATATATTGAAATTATAACGTGATTAATATTCTTAGGGTGATTAATCTATGATAAATATGAAATATCTAGATCCATTGATCCAAAACATTTGTGGTAATCAAAATAGCTCACACATAGATGATGATTTAAATGAGGAATTATTAATTAATTAGTAATTTTAAATTCTAATGGAATTTTATATTATAATTTATGTTTCAATAAATACTAATATATATTTATTATTAATATAAATTTATTATATAGATTGGTGAGAGTGATAATGATTCAATTTAGGATAAATGGTAAGAGATTATGTTATAGTATCATTTTTTTATATTATGTATATTAAATTTTGATTCATTTAGGAGATAAATGATCCTTATAGATAAAATCCCATATATTTTATTCCAATATATATATTTATGTTTATTTTTATTTTTATTTTATTTTACACGCTTTTGTTGTTTAAAATTTTGATATTTTTATTGAAAACATCACCTCATTTCATCTTTCATCAGATAAATTTTTCATTCATGTCCATATTAATTAAAATGGTTCCAAAAATACTCATTTTTTTTATGTTGAGGGTCTTTACCCCATTATTGAAAATAAATCATGAAAACCTCTTTGGATAAAAGGGGTGAGTGGTAACCCATTATAATCAGCATGGATGATGAAAATAATATAAACCCAAATGATACACATAGTGATCAATGACGTGAAAATGACAGTAACAAATTAATGAAAAAGTGTCATCCCCCCTGAAAGAAAATTTGACAATGTTATTGTAAAAATAAGAGCTTCTCCCCCTATAAATAGGTTGTATCTTATGGGTGACAAAACAAGGCACATAATTTCTCCCAAAAACATTAAATGTGAAGTTATAAGCTCATGATAAATTCCAGGACATCTATCTATATTTCAAGCATCCCACACAACAATGATTGGAAGAAACCATATAAAGTCATCATGATTCATCCATTAATGAATTTATTTTCATAGGTCCCAAATTATAATTTTTATCATATTTTTTGAATATGATATTTATGAATTTTGACAAAATTGTGAAAAGAAAATTATCATTTCATATATACTACTTGAATGGAATATAAATCCATCATATTCAATCATTAGTTTTGATTTTAATTCCATATTTTTTTATCCAGGAATATTTGTATAAAAAATATTTTTTCATTTATTTCTTTCAAATAGTTACCTAAATAAAAATGGTATTTTCTCAAGAATTTCATAAAATGTTATTAATGAATTTATAAAACATATTTTTCATATATGTCATCATAATTTAATTATTTTTATTCTTCACATAGGATATCATATTATGATACAATTTAATTTTATTATCAATGTGTCTTATAATAATGTTTTCATTTAATTAATATGAAAATTGTTTTATTCGCCGAGGTTAAAGTAGTCATAATGGGATCCTTAATGTTTCTATATTATTGTGAAATGAATATATCTAGAATATCAATATTAATAAATTTGGTCCCTTCTTTCCCTGTAATGTATTTTGTAATCATTTATATCCTATTATATAGTATTAAATATGTTGTGGTGTTTTCTAACTCTATGATGCAAAAATTGTTAGACACTGAACCCTATCCAATATCGGACATTGTCCACTATATGATGATGGTCTTGGAAGTGGAAATTGACTAATGAAATGAATTTCAATTTTTATTATTATACCACAATTCATATGACATGTTTTAATTTGTATTATATTTTTAAATGGATAATTATTTATTAATTGTCATTTTTCATTCTTCTGAGTCTTATATATTGTAATATTGTTTGATTGTGTCCTAAAAATGTTTTCTGAACTATTCATGATTGAGAATGAATATCCAACTTTATGATCATACATTAATAATATTTATCTTATCTTGCACATACATATGATCATCAACTGATATTTCTAATTTTTACCCCTATTAACCATTAGCAACTTCCCTTTCATATGTTCATATTTCCTACGGTTTTGAAGAATGTTACTAAAAATGTTACCCCTTAAAAGTGTTATTTAAGATAATAAATCAATGGGAGATAACGAATATCACTCTTGAAATATATTTATTATATTTATAATCTCTATGTTCACAAAACCATAACATTTTTTTGGTTGTGTATAATTGTGAAATATGTTGAATAATTATATAAAATGAAGAAATTTTATGTATGAAAAAAAAGTGGTTCCTTTGTTAGTATCATAAAGGGGTTTAATTATTTTTAATTATTATAGTATAAAGAATATTTCTTGACCCCTTTCCTTCCAAGGTATCCCTCTTATATTAGAAATGAAAAAAGGGAGGTATTAAACCCCAAGTCCTTCCTCTAGTATTCCCAATGTTGAGGACTAGAATAGATGTTATAAAAAACACAATATGAAAGGAATTTACATTTACAAGAAAACAAGATCGGGAGATAGAATGAATCAACAAAAAACCACTACCTAACATAATAAATTAATTTACCAAACTAATTACAAAATGCCTGAAATTGTAAAAAAGATAAAAATTAATGTATCAAACAAAAATACCCAATGTTAAATCAAATTCAGTGACACAAACATTTTCCATATTCCTGGGATATTATTTTCAAGAAATTCCCATGATGTTTTTCAAGAAACATGAATATATTTTTATATACATTGGGTGAGAATACAAATATACTCAATAAGAAAATCAATTTCCCTTTTGCACGTGTGAAGAGAGAATACCAATACAACCTTGAGAAAATAAAAGTACGAACCAACACATATACATGTATACTAACCAAAACCCCAAACTCATATAGAATCTCCCACTAGATAGTGAATACATGTATAATAATATAATATGAAGATAATCGATTATAGGGAACAGTGTTCGGCTTTCCCACTGATCATTTACTCTCACAACCCAACACCATATGGCATGCCACCCCCTCATCCAAAGAACATCACAACGAATTAAATCACATTACATCCACAAACACATTATATATCACATCACATAACATCCCATCACATCCCATGTCCTAGATAGTAGGATGTCATTAACATGAAAGACATCCTCCTCCTTCCCTCCTCCTACCATGCATGACCCCCATTTTATTCCATCTCACCTAAACACAACTAAGACATCACATACTCCACACATAACACTAATGAAGTGGAACTTTTGACTTCTGGCCATCAAAACATATTACTTCACTGACGCATAAAAGAGGGACCATGGAAGAGTGGGTTGCCAGCAACCGATCATCCGACCATGTTGTTTTTAATAATACCCAAGTGTGACTATGAATGTGTCCAAAAGTCATTCTCGATGAGGTTTAATTCATATTAAAATAAAATTAATAAAAGAAGTATATACATATAGGGTTACATCATAAAAACCTCATCACAGGGTTCACAACCTAGGCACAAAAAAACTCATAAGGCACACATTTTCTTAAGCCAAATATAGAAAAAATATCCCCACGTACAAAAAGAAATTAATAATTCATAATTAGTATTTAATAACTAGTAAATGACTTATAAAATTATTTTTCGCAAACAAATCCCATCAAAAAATGCACTTTTCTTCATATTTACTACCCCTCATTCAGATAGAAATGTTAACAAATTAGTGAACAAAAACCATTGATAATTAATTGGATAAAAATGCCAAATATTATTATTCATTTGAATATACATTACTAATTTTAAAATAAACACATCCTAGAACACAACAAGTGACATAATAGAATAACCAAAAAACCACATCCAAGTCCACGTTCTATCGTAGCCTAGTTGAAAAAAAAATTTAAACCCCCCTTATATCATAATTTTATAACCATATATCATCTACACACCTCACGCACATCACAACATAAACACTGCACATCCCATAATCCCCAAACACAAGACACACCAATTACACACATCAAATAAGATACGAAATCATAAAAAACATCATATTTTTATTTGGGATCTTATTAAATTCCACATCATTATATAATGGTGTCCTCACACAAGTCATAATATTTTGGGAAATACAATTTATTATGAAAGAATCCATTAATATCAAAAAACATTTTTTATTGTTTTAAAAAATCTCACAACATTTTTTCCACAATTCACAACATGAATGTCACGACCCGTCCTTGGGGCCCGTGCCGTGACTACCCCTAGCCCGCCTTCCATAGGCCAGGGGCTGGAGACTAGCACCAAAGGCGTAAGTCCCGAAAAACTGGGAAGGCATTGCCCTTATAAAGGTAAACAAAACACCACAGAGTACAAGCGAAAGTAAAACACAAAGTACAAAAGGAAGTACTGAAAAGAAGTGGTCCAGAATACAAACCCATATGAAAAGTGCAGCTACAACTGAAAGGGAGTACAACAGAAAAGACTAACAACTAGAAGAAAAGTAGAAGCTCATCGGTCGTCCACCTCGGATCCTATAATAAGGGTCGGTACAGATAGCGCAGCTCCTGGATCGTTCGCCACGGATCCTACCAGAAGGGTAGGTATAGATAGCGCACCTCCTGGATCGTCCTCCATGGATCCTACCTGAAGGGTAGGTACAGATAGCGCAGCTCCTGGATCGTCCACCATGCATTACCTGAATGGTAGGTACAAATAGCCTCCTCAACGCTCTCGCCCGTCAACCTCCTCTGAGTATCCTCTCATCGTGAATTCCACCACCGGGTAACGTCTAGTCCTCAAACACTCGGCCTTCGTCAGCGCTGCCCATCATCTGCAACCAACACAATGAGGTGCAGGCATAGCCCGTGCAGGGGTGAGTATACAATACTTAGTAGGGACCTCGAGACCCTCTAGGTACCACTGAATACAACAAGGATAACCCTAAAGAAGGATCTCAATAGATAACCCTTACTTAGTTATATGCCCATACTTATACCTAAGTTATCAAGAAACCAATCTCAATCATGAGGAAACACAAACGTTATGAAATCAATGGATAACCACTACCTAGGTATATGCCAATACATATACCTAAGTGATCAAGTGGCCCATCTCAATCATGAGGAAAACACAAGGGTCATTGACTCAGCTCAAACTAGGAGTTTCATTATCGAAACCGTAACTGCTGAAGAGCTCCATCTCTGGAAAGTATAGTGATCCGGTCACGACTCCGAGGTACTGCTCACAATCCTAATATTGCTGAGGTACTCCTCCTGTCGAGTACCGCGGGTCTGCCACCTCACATAGTAGTGCTCCTCCTCCATGGGTCTGCCACCTCACACAGTAGTGCTCCCCCTCATAGCCTATAGAGCTACTCCTCTAGTCGAGTACTGCGGGTCTGCCACCTCACAATGTAGTGCTCCTTCGCCATGGGTCTGCCACCTCACAATGTAGTGCTCCCCACTGGGCTATGAAATGCACTCCGAATTGAATCGGACAAGCATTCATCAGGTCTCAGCCAGCTACACGGTCTCCGTACTCCGTACACTCATCTCCCAGAGGGTCCGCTCCATGAGCTACAGGTCGGTACTCCAAGTATGACAATGCCCCACGAAAAAGTATCTCAATGGACTTCCTCATCATAGGGGTATCAATGCAACAGAAGGCGTGTCAATCGTACGCTCGGTCTGTGAGTTATTAGCCTTTTCGTCCCAGGGGCTCGGTTGGTTTCTTGTGCGAACCAACCCGTCCGTATCTCAATTGTACCCTGAAATCTCATAGGTTATACTCATAGGGACCGTTTGTAAACGTGATCACAAACGCCACCGATAGTTTGTCAAACAGATTTCTGGTCTGAAAGTTATCAGCTTTTCCGTTCCAGGGACCCGGTTGGATTTTGGGTACAATCCAACCCGGCCACTATCCAACTGCTTCCAAAACTCTGGCGAAGTATTCCAAAAGTTCTATCTCATCAAGATGAATCCAAAAATGTCGACGGAACATCAATCAGACGTCCGGAGCTCAAGTTATAAGTGTTTTCTCTCTGAGGGCCCTTTTGGTTTCGGGTTCAAACCAACTCAGTCATACCCAATGTTCTCCGAAACCTTGACTGTAATATACTGAAACGAATGTCTCGATCCAAGTATCGTATCTCAGCTGACGGTGCGTCGATTGAAGGTCCGTAGCCCAAGATGTTGTCCTTTGAAAAAAGGCTTCCCGAGAATAGGGGGTTCGGGCCCAGACTGACCGGCCCGGGACCCCCCTGGGTCGCCCCGAACCGTGTCGGCCCGAACTCGGTCTGGGTCTGACCCAATAGGGTGCGGCCTGGCCTGGTGGGTGTGGCCCTTCTTTATGGGCATGACCCGGCCGGTTGTCCTGCCGTGCTGGCGCGACTGCGTGGCCCGCTCAGCTGTCTGGCTGAGTGGAACAGGGGGTTGCGGTTTCCCCCCTTGAATGAAGTAGTGGCCCCCGCGTGGGGGCCACTCCCTACCAGCACCGCATCTCCCTTGGTCCTACACGGTCGCGGGACCGCCACCTGCCGCCACGGCTTCAGTCGCGGCACAGCTTCTTGGCAGCACGCCAGGCGTCGGCAGGCCCTTCCGTGGACCACCAGAGTTGCTCTGGTGGTCCGTTTTCAATTCTACCTACTCTGGTGGTCCTCCTGGGAGCCGTAGATTACTACGAAGCATTAAAAACACCTTTGCGGCCCACCTAATCATCATGCATCGATCCGCACATCGACAACAAACTACGGTGGGTCCAATATTTGTTCGTTAGCTCGTGCCCTCCACGTTAGAGGTTTTAAAAACAAGAACAAACTCAACCAACCCCCATTAGTCACCCTGCAACCAACCCGCATGAACGAGCAATCACGACCCATCCTCGGGGCCCGTGCCGTGACTACCCCAAGCCCGCCTTCCATAGGCCAGGGGCTGGCGACTAGCACCTACGCGTAAATCCTGGTAAAAAGGGAAGTCATTGCCTTTGTAAAGTAAACAAGCACCACAGAGTACAAGAGGAAGAAGTAAACACTAAGTAAAAACTGAGTACAACAAAAAGTGCATAAAGTAAAAGGGGCCGAAAATACAAGCCCAACTGTAAAGTACAACTCGAATGGGAAAACAACAACTATAAATTAAAGTCGCTACACCGAGTTGTCCACTGGAAATCCCACCTGAAGGGTGGGTACATATAGCTCCACTGCTCCTCGGGTCCCGCTGTCTACTCCGAGTACGTCCCTCCCAGTGGTCCACCTCCAGGTACCGTCCTGCTCTGCAAGCCTCACCCACGATCAATGTTGTTTGTCGTCTGCAACCAACACAACGTAGTGCGGGCATAGCCCGTGCAGGGGTGAGTATAAGCTACTCAGTTGGGACCCCAAGACCCCCGAAGGTCTCCCAAAATCCACAAAGGTTAAACCACAAAGGAAAGATACAATCACGAAGTAACAACCGACACTGCTTAGATATATGTCCATACATATACCTAATTCATCAATTCCAAAATGCTCCAACCTCCGAGCCCAAGTACAACTCAGTCCACACAGGAAAGTAAACGTATTCCACACAGGAAAGCAAAACGTAATCCACACAGGATTGCACAACACAGTTTACATAGGAAAGCAAACATGATTCAGCTCACACAGGTATACTTATTCGAAGACGATAGAGATGATCATTGATCCATCTAAGTCATCGGACCCACAAAGGATCGATAGGTACTAACCCCCGCAAACACCCACATAGGATCGGTAGGAAACTAACCCCCACAAAGACCCACACAGGATCAGACCCACACATGATCTGTAGGCGCTGGCTCACATAGAATCGCTGAGCGCTGACCCACACAAGATCGGACCCACACAAGATCGGTAGCAGTGATCCACATAGGATCGCTGAGTGCTGTAGTCGTCTTCGTCGAATCCACTGAGGATCTCTGCACAGTCGTCGTCGCAGTCATAGTAGCAGTCGCAGCCAGCACTATGGTTCCCGCACACAGCAAACTCGTTCGGGAGGGTCCGCTCCACGAGCCGAGAGGCTGATACATCAACTATCACATAGTCCAAATTTGATGTATCCAAAAGTTTCGTATCGTCAACAAGAACTCAACGCAACAGACGACGCGTTAATCGGACGCCCGGTCTGAGAGTTATTGGCTTTTTCGTTCCAGGGGCCCGATTGGTTTTTAAGGAAAAACCAACCCGACCATACTCCACCTGCGTCCAAACCTCGGGCGGATAATTCCAAAAGATCCGTCTCACTAAGAGGAACTCAACAAAGCTGACGGCACGTCAATTGGACGTCCGTAGCTCAAGATATGAGTGTTTCCGCTCCGAGGGCCCGGTTGGTTTCGTGTACGAACCAACCCGGCCGAACTCAAAGTATTCCGAAACCTTGAGTGCGATATATTGAAATGACCTTATTGATCCAAGGATCACATCGCCACTGACGGCGCGTCATTTGGAGGTCTGTAGCCCGAGTTATGGGCATTTGAACCCAATCAGTCCGATAACGGGGGTTTCGGGCCCGAGACCCCCCGGTCGGCCCGAACCGAGTCGACCCGCCCCGGGTCCGGGTCGGCCCGGCCCGGCGCGGCCCGGCGCGGCCCGGCCAGGCGCTGGTCCGTCTGGGGACAGCGTGCCCAGCACGCTGTCTGGCTCGGCCCTTTGGCCGAGCCGTTTCGGCAAAGGGGGGGCGCCTGCCCCCCTGTGTAACTGTGGCCCCCCACAATTAAGGGGGGCCGTTTAGGACATCCGGATGGGGGTTTGAACCCCCGGTTTCACACCGGTCCGGCCTCCATGGTATAGGCGACGACCGGTCCCCTTCTTCGCTGACACCGGCGGCCCGGTCCGGCCGCCGGTCACCTTGCTCCGCCGCGGCCCGGAACCGGCTGCGACCCTTGTCATCTGGCGCGGTGCGACGACACCGCGCCCCTCCGCCGTGGCCCCGCTCCGGCCACGGAATCTTCGGTTTTCTTCGACGCGGCGTGAAGGCGTCGCGTCTTTGAATTTCTTTCCACGGCGCGGCGCGACGGCGCCGCACATATCTTTCGCATAAAACCGCGTGGTGCGACGGCACCACGTTCTCCTCTACCAACCACAAGGAACCAACATGAAAAAAATCTGGAGGAGGGTCTGCCGTGTTTGTGCGGTCCGACCTCCTCACATTATTTGATAACAAATGGTTTAAATCCACAAAGTTTGTCAAGTTGTTATTCATTAACAAATAAAATAAATAAAACCCCTACCTCGGTTCTGGAACGGTGTTCATCAACGACCCGCGGAAGACGAGCGTCGCGGTGGTCGGGCGTGGCGGGGAAAGAACGTCGACGTCGCGAAGCGAGGATTCGAAGTCGTTGACGGTGATTTCATCACGGAAAACCGTCGCGGAAGAGATGACGCGGAAGATGAACGTCGCGTCGCGGATACGGCGTCGCAGAAGAACCGTGTTCTTCGGCGGAGAAGTTCTTCGTTGAAGAACGGTCTTTTTCGCGTTCTTCGTCGAGGAAGAAGGTTTTCCTTAGATTTTTCTCCAAAAATCTCTCAAACAACCAAACACCAACCCCTAATAAAATAAGTTCTAAACTTATTTGATTCACACAACAAAGCATTTGAAATTCAATTGTTTGAATTTCAAAAACTTACATGTAACTCGCCAAATTAATTACATAAGTTAAGTAAACATAAGTTATCAACATTAAAGTGGGAGTTGAGAGGGGTTAGAGGATATGAAGGGGTGGGGTTCGTGTGGGCCCCACCACCCTCATAAACTCCCAAGGGAGGTTGGGTGGTTACCCAACTTCCATCAAGAACTAAACACTTTGAAAAATGATAAAAATTTGTAGAATAATTATAAAATAACTTCCACAATTTTTATCATCAACACTCGTGTAAAAGCATCTCCGGAACAGGAGTTCCTAAGCAATTACAGGTGCTGCGGTTCCATCGGTGCCCTCAGAATTTGATTCCGGGCACCGGTTCAAAAGTTAGAAAATCCCGCTTGTTCGTTCACTGAACATACCCAAGCCAAACTTTGGAAATTGATTCCGGGCCCACCGGGCCTCGGAATCAGGTGCCGTCAGAAACCGCGTTCTTGTAAAATTCCAAATAAAATTAAGAGAAAATTTCCCTTGAATTTTACGGGTCTTTACATTAATCCCACCTCAGGGATTTACGTCCCCATAATGATACATCAATACTAGGGAAACAAATGAGGGTACTTAGCACGCATCTGAGCCTCCCGCTCCCAAGTTCTCTCCTGGAGGTTCTCGTGCTGCCATCGGATGCGCACCAGAGGAATCGACCATCCACGTAGGACCTGCTCCTGTCGATCCTCGATCTACACCGGGACCTCCGTAAAAGTCGCCCCATCGTCAACGTCAAGCTCCCCATGGTCAATGATGTGACTCGGGTCATGCACGTATCTTCTCAGCTGAGACACGTGGAAGACGTCGTGCACCCGGTGGAACTGAGGTGGTAGAGCTAGGTGATAAGCCACCTCGCCAATCCTGCTGAGGACCAGGAATGGTCTGATGAAGTGCGGAGATAACGTGCCTCCTCGGCCAAATCTCCGTAAACCAAGTCGAGGTGATACATGCAAGAAGACGTGGTCTCCATCCTCGAACTCTAGTGGCCTTCGCCTCCTGTCAGCGTATTACTTCTGCCGGCTCTGAGCTGTCCTCATCCGCTCCTAGATGACCTGGACCTTCTCTATCGTGGCCTGGACCATCTCTGGTCCCACAAGTGCTGACTCCCCAGGGTCTGTCTAGCACAACGGAGATCTGCATGGTCGACCGTACAACGCTTCGTACGGTTCCATCCCGATAGTGGAGTGGTAGCTGTTGTTGTACGCAATCTCCACCAAGGGTAGGTGGTCCTCCCAGCTACGACCAAAGTTGAGGACACATGCGCGGAGCATGTCCTCAACTGTGTGAATGGTCCTCTCCGTCTGACCATCCGTCTGAGGGTGAAAGGCTGTGCTCAGATGTAGCTGCATCCCGAATGCCTCCTACAACCCCTTCCAAAGCTGGGAAGTAAAGCGAGCATCTCGATCGGAGACGATAGAAGATGGAACACCGTGAAGCCGTACAATCTCCTGAACGTAAAGACGTCCCATTCTCTCCATTGAGCCCTGCTCTCTGATGGGTAATAAGTGATCCGACTTGGTGAGTCGGTCGACAATCACCCAAATGGAGTCGTGACCTCTAGAAGTACATGGAAGTCGAGTCACGAATTCCATAGATATGACATCCCACTTCCACTCTGAAACCTCCAAGGCTTGTACCAAGCCTGCTGGTACCTGATGCTCAGCCTTCACCTGCTGGCAGGTGAGGCATCGAGAAACGAACTCTGCCACAGCCTTCTTCATGCCCGGCCACCAGTGCTGTCGTCTGAGATCCTGGTACATCTTCTCCACTCCAGGATGTACCGCCAAAGGAGAAGTGTGAAACTCTCTCAGTACCTCCTCTCGTAAAGTGACTGGTACCATGGTACGTCCTCTGAAAAGGATGTCATGCTCTGCTCTAAAGGAGAAACCATCAGGTGCATGTCCTGAGGATATCTGTGAACGCCACGTCTCACAGTCAGTGTCCCCATGTTGTGCCTCTCTGACCTGCTGTAGAAGTGGAGGAGTGACTGTGAGAGACTGAAAGAAGGCTGCTCCATCTCTATCCACGAAGGATATCTGCAAAGAGGCTAGCTGCTCCGTCGCATCCTCAAGTAGCTAAATTCCCGTCCTCCTGCTGAGGGTTTCGGCTACTATGTTCCCCTTCCCAGGAGTATATACTATCTCAAAGTCATAGTCCTGGAGGAACTCGAGCCATCGCCGATGTCTCAGGTTCAGATCCTTCTGCGAGAAGATATACCTGAGAATCTGATTGTCAGAAAAGACTGTAAAGCGCTCTCCCATCAGATTGTGTCACCATGTCTTCAGAGTGAAGACCACTACTGCTAACTCCAGGTCATTGGTAGCGTAGTTCTTCTCATGCGGCCTCAACTGACGTGATCCATAGGCGATCACTGCCCGCTCATACATTAGGACACATCCGAGTCCGGTCCCTGATGCTTCGTAGTAAACTACGTACCCTACTCCCTCATCAGGCAACCTCAACATATGTGCGCTGGTTAATCTCTGTCTCAGCTCCTGGAAGCTCTGCTGACATCTGTCTGACCATACGAAGGGTGTCCCCTTCTTCGTCAAAGATGAGAGTGGTGCCGCAACTCTGGAGAAGACTGGCACGAATCTTTGGTAGTATCCAGCTAATCCCACGAAACTCTGCACCTCTGTCACGCTCTTGGATACGCACCGCACGGAGGGTGGCTGGAACGAACTCCGAGCGGAAGAGGCTCTCAAAGTCCATCCAAAGTAGAGATGCCTCATCGTGTACCTGGAGCATCAAGCTCCACCATCGGCCCACTGCTGTGTGCAGTAGGCTCGCAGCAAGGATCACCATGAGGTATGCTGGTGTCCTCACTAGCCTGAAAACTCGCACGACTGCCTCCAGCCAGTCCTCGGCTGCCTGGGGGTCCGTCTCCCCACGAAACCTGGGTGGTCGCTGGCGCTGGAACTCATGTAGTGCGCTGTGGCGACGTGCTTCATCAGCAGCTGGTGCTGGAAGTATCGGTGGCTCGGCTGGTAGAGCTACCGCCGGTGCCACTGCTGACAAAGGGACCTACACTGAGGCCTCGTCGCTCGGTGGGCTGTCATCACGCTCGACTCTCGGAACCCTAGCTGGCTGCCGTCGTGGGGCCATCCTGAAAAGGAAACAGGTGCACCACGGTCAGAACAGTATACCTGGTGAGCTGATATAAAGTAGTCACAAAGAAAACATGAAACACACATGCAATCAATTTTTTCGTGCATTAAGTCGGAAATTAGCAGTCAGGGTCCTGGTGCACGGATATGTCGGCCGCCGCACCAACACTGGACTCCCTGGACTGATAACCACACTCAATATGATAAAAACTATTGCTTCACAAAGAAAAGATCAGAGTTCGCGGTAGAACCAAACTCCTATGGTACCAATTTGTCACGACTCGTCCTCGGGGCCCGTGCCGTGACTACCCCAAGCCCGCCTTCCATAGGCCAGGGGCTGGCGACTATCACCAAGGCAAAAATCCCGGTAAAATGGGAAGGCATTTCCTTTGTAAAGTAAACAAGCACCACAGAGTACAAGCAGAAGAAGTAAACACTAAGTAAAAACTGAGTACAACAGAATGTGCGGAATGTAAAAGGTGCCGGAAATAAAAGCCCAACTGTAAAGTACAACTCGTAAGGGAAAACAGCAACTGTAAAGTAAAGCCGCTACACCAAGTTGTCCACTGGAAATCCCACCTGAAGGGTGGGTACAGATAGCTCCACTACTCCTCGGGTCCCGCCGTCTACTCTGAGTACGTCCCGCCCAGTGGTCCACTTCCAGGTACCGTCCTGCTCTGCAAGCCTCAACCACAATCAATGATGTCTGTCGTTTGCAACCAACACAACGTAGTGCGGGCATAGCCCGTGAAGGGGTGAGTATAAGCTACTTAGTAGGGACCCCGAGACCCCCAAAGGTCTCCCAAAATCCAAAAAGGTTAAATCAAAAAGGAAAGATGCAATCACGAAGTAACAACCGACACTGCTTAGGTATATGCCCATACATATACCTAAGTCATCAATTCCAAAATTCTCCAAACTCCGAGCCCTAGTACATCTCAGTCCACACAGGAAAGTAAACGTATTCCACATAGGAAAGCAAAACGTAATCCACACAGGATAGCACAACACAATCCACACAGGAAAGAAAACAGGATTCATCTCACACAGGTATACTACTTCGAAGATGATAGAGATGATCACTGATCCATCTAAGTCGTCGGACCCACAAAGGATCGATAGGTACTAACCCCCGCAAAGAACCACATAGGATCGGTAGGAAACTAACCCCCGCAAAGACCCACACAGGATCGGACCCACACAGGTTCTGTAGGCGCTGGCTCACACAGAACCGCTGAGCGCTGACCCACACAGGATCGGTAGCACTGATCCACACAGGATCGCTAAGTGTTGTAGTCATCGTCGTCGAATCCACTGAGGATCTCTGCACAGTCGTCGTCGTAGTCACAGTAGCAGTCACAGCCAACACTAGAGTTCTCGCACACAACAAGCTCGTTCGGGAGGGTTCGCTCCACGAGCTGAGAGACTGATACATCAACTGTCACATAGTTCAGAGTTGATGTATCCAAAAGTTCCGTATCGTCAACAGAAACTCAACGTAACAGACGGTGCGTCAATTGGACGCGAGGTCTGAGAGTTATTGGCTTTTTCGTTTTAGGGGCCTGGTTGGTTTTCAAGGCAAAACCAACCCGACCGTACTCCACGTGCGTCCAAACCATGGGCGGAGAATGCCAAAATATCCGTCTCACTAAGAGGAACTCAACAAAGCTGACGGCACGTCAATCGGACGTCCATAGCTCAAGATATGAGCATTTCCGCTCCGTGGGCCCGGTTGGTTTCGTGTACGAACCAACCCGGCCAAACGCAAACTATTCTGAAACCTTGAGTGTGATATATCGAAACGACCGTCTCGATCCAAGGATCGCATCGCCACTGACGGCGCGTCGTTTGGAGGTATATAGCCCGAGTTATGGTCATTTGAACCCAATCAGTCTGATAACGGGGGTTTCGGGCCTGGACCGACCCGGCCCGAGACCCCCCGGTCAGCCCGGCACGGCGCGGCCTGGCCTGGCAGACCGGCCAGGCACCATTCCGGCTGGGGACAGCGCGCCCAGCGCGCTGTCTGGCTCGGCCCTTTGGCCGAGGCGTTTTGGCAAAGGGGGGGGGGGGCGCCTACCCCCTGTGTAACCGTGGCCCCCCCACAATTAAGGGGGGCCGTTTAGGACAGCTGGCCAGGGGTTTGAACCCCCGGTTTCACACTGGTCTGGCCTCCACGGGACCGGCGAAGACTGGTCCCCTTCTTCGCTGACACCGGCGGCCCGGTCCGGCCGCCGGTCACCTTGCTCCGCCGTGGCCCGGAACCGGTCGCGACCCTTGTCGTCCGGCGCGGTGTGACGGCATCGCGCCCCTCCGCCGCGGCCCCGCTCCGGCCGCAGCATCTTCGGTTTTCTTTGACGTGGCGCGACGGCGTCGCATCCTTGAATTTCTTTCCACGGTGCGGCGCGACGGTGCCGCGCATATCTTCCGCATGAAACCGCGTGGTGCGACGGCACCATGTTCTCCCGTACCAACCACAAGGAACCAACACGAAAAAAATAAGGAGGAGGGTCGGCCGTGTTTGTGCAGTCCGACCCCCTCACGTTATTTGATAACAAATGGTTTAAATCCACAAAGTTCGTCAATTTGGTATTCACGAACAAATAAAATAAATAAAACCCCTACCTCGGTTCAGGAACGATGTTCGTCAACGACCCGCGGAAGACGAGCTTCGCGGAGGTCGCGCATTGCGGGGAAAGAACGTCGACGTCGCGAAGCGAGGATTCGAATTCATTGACGGTGATTTCGTCGTGGAAGAGATGACGCGGAAGAAGAACGTCGCGTCACGGATACGGCGTCGAGGAAGAACCGTGTTCTTCGGTGGACAAGTTCTTCGTTGAAGAATGGTGTTCTTCGCGTTCTTCGTCGAGGAAGAAGGTGTTCCTTAGCTTTTTCTCCAAAAAGATCTCAAAAAACCCAACACCAACCCCTAATAAAATAAGTTCTAAACTTATTTAATTAACACCACAAAGCATTTGAAATTCAATTGTTTTAATTTCAAAAACTTACATGTAACTCACCAAATTAATTACATAAGTTAAGTAAACATAAGTTATCAACATTAAAGTGGGAGTTGAGAGGGGTTAGAGGATATGAAGGGGTGGGGTTCGTGTGGGCCCCACCACCCTCATAACCTCCAAAGGGAGGTTGGGTGGTTACCCAACTTCCACTAAGAAATAAACACTTAGAAAAAAGATAAAAATTTGTAGAATAATTATAAAATAACTTCCACAATTTTTATCATCAACACTCGTGTAAATGCATCTCTGGAACAGGAGTTCCTAAGAAATTATTGGCGCTGCGGTTCCATCGGTGCCCTAGGAATTCGATTCCAGGCAATGGTTCAAAAGTTAGAAAATCCCGCTTGTTCGTTCACTGAACGTACCCGAGCCAAAATTCGAAAATTGATTCCGGGCACACCGGGCCTCGGAATCAGGTGCCGTCAGAAACCGCTTTCTTGTAAAATTCCAAATAAAATTAAGAAAAAGTTTCCCTTGAATTTTACGGGTCTTTACACGAGTGATCTGTGGATCAACCGGGCAGATATTGATCCGTGCTCGTCGTCCTTTTCTCAAAAGATAAGAGAAAATCAAATATAAATTCCCCAACCTCGAAGAAAAAGTTGAAAGAAGGTTCGTCGCGAAATTTCACGTCGTGGAAGAAGGCGTCGCAGAAGGAGGATCATCGTGTCGCAGAGAAAAGATTCGTCGATGTCACGTCGTCGATCTCTTAGGATCCAGCATTCTTGTCGACCTTCGTCGGAGGTCGGCGTTTTCGAGTTCTTCACGTTCTTCGTCAAGGAAGGAGTTCTTCGATGCTTTGAGCAATTTCACCCAAGCCCTCACGCACAACGAACCCATTAATAAAATAATACTTGTCTTATTTTATTTACACACAAGCCAAACGTTTTGAAAATCAAAATTGAATCAATCAATTAATTGAATTAATTGTAACGTTTAAACCGCCCAATTAAAAGTGGCGTTTAATATTTAATTAAACGCACGAGTTGTCTTTATTTAAAGGGGGTGCGGGTGGGTTACTTAATTAAAGGAGGGGGTTGAAAAAGGTGGAGCTCACGTGGGCCCCACCCCACAAAAATCCTACCTAGTGGAGTAGGATATAGTGGGTGCCACTCTAACCACTTAGTTTAGGTTAAACAACTTTAATTAAAATAAAAAATGATCGCACCATTTTTTATTTTATTCCTTTACTTAACCCAAAAAATTTAAAAACCACACTCGAGAAAACGCAACTCTGGAAAATGTGTTCCTAAGAAAATACCGGCTCTGCGATTCAATCGGTGTCCTCATAGTTTTATTCCGAGCAACGGTTAAAATGTTAGTAAAACCTACTAGTTCGTTCATAGAACATACCCGAGCTAAACTTCGGAAAATGATTTTGGGCACACCAGGCCTCAGAATCAGGTGCCGTCAGAAACTGCGTACTCGTAAAATCCCAAAGAAAATTAAGAAAAAAAAATTCTCAAAATTTCAAGTTCTTTACATTACTCCCACCTCAGGGATTTACGTCCCTATAAAGCATTAACAAAAACTAGGGATACAAAAGCGGTACAGAGCACGCATCTGAGCCTTACGCTCTCAAGTGCTCCCCTGGGGGTTCCTGTGCTGCCAGCAAAAGCGTACCAGAGTAATCGACCTTCCTCATAGGACCTGCTCCTGTCGATCCTCAAAATCTACTGGAAACTCCGCGCATGTCACCCTGTCATCGACGTCCAACTCCCTGAGGTCGATGATGTTTGAAGGATCATGCACGTATCTCCTCATTCGATGTACGTGGATGATTTCATGCACCCGGTGCAACTGAGGTGGAAAGGTCAAGCGGTAAACCACCTCGCCTACCCTGCTGAAGACCTTGAAGGGTCCGATGAAGCACAGAGATAAATTGCTACCTCAGCCAAATCTCCGTAATTCCACGTCAAGCTGGGACCCGTAAGAAAACGTGGTCGCCATCCTCGTACTCTAGTGGTCTCTGGCTATTGTCATCATAAGGCTTCTGTCGTCTCTAAGATGTCCTCATCCACTCTTGGATGACCTGGACATTCTTTGTCGTGGCCTAGACCATCTCTGGTCCCACAAGAGCTACTATGATTACTCCTTTGCCGAAAAAAGAAATTAGTTCTCATCCCCTGGATGAACCATGTTCTTTGCCTAATACAGTCAATACGGACATGAATGATGTATTCATGCCATGGACGACGCCGTAAAGCCTCGACGTTACTACCAAGAGATCCAACCGTCACTCTCGCCTCTAAGGGTCGAGTCACACTGTCAGTATCAGCATGAGGTAACTAGGTCTCCTCCAGTAGGAATCTTGAATGTGAGGGTCAAGTCAACTGTTTAAACCGGAACCTCTTAGTACACAAAAACTAAGGAAGCAAATGTCACAAAGGTAAGTGTATCATTATTATTGCATCTCATAGTACAAATACACAACTGTAACAACAACATGGAACTAGAAGTATTAAGAACAAAAGGAAACCACTAGTTTCGCTCCTGTCCACTTGCTTCTGGAGCTCCGTAGTCGTATGCTTCTACTGCCTGAAGTTAATCTCTCCCATGTCCAATTGTTCCCTGCGGTCGAGGTGGACCTCCTGGTATTGGTGGTGGCAACACCTCGAAGTATCTTCCACCTCTAGCTTCACGGACATCTCCCATCCCTCGGCCTTCTGCTCCTAGCGGTCCGCCTCGATCGAACCTCTGCCTCTACCTGGGAGGTTCTTCATTTAACTGCTGGTCATCTTCATGGAGGGTCGGATAGTCACGTTCCATGTGACCAATCCCGTTGTAGGAGTAACACTGCATGGAAGGTCTGGCTCTGTCATTCCCCTTGGTGCCTCGCACTACCGACCCTAAGTCATGCAGTCGACCACCTGTTGTTCTAGTCCTCTTGGACCTCTGCATCATCTGTCTACTATCTGCTACAGAAGACTCTGCCACTTGCCGGCTAGTGGTGGGTCCTGCTACGGGAGACTTCTCAGCAAGGAAACTCTCCACTAAGAGGGCTCTCTCCAACACCCCTATATGCGTCAGGATGTTGTGAGAATCAACATAATCTCTAACCTCTCTCCTGATCCCCGGCTCGAAGGTTCGGGCCCTAACAAATGGGTCCCATACCATATCTGTGGAGTAGCGCGAGAGGTCATTGAACCTCACTGAGTACTGTACCACCGTCATGCTACCGTGTTGTAGATGCATCAGCTCCTGTATACACACCGCTCAAAGGGTGGCTGGTACAAACTCTGCCCAGAACAGGCTCTCGAAGTCTTCCCACAGAAGTGTCGCCTCGTCATGCATATGGAGCATCAGGCTCCACCATCTGCCTGTTGCTGCCGGAAGAAGGCTGGAAGCAAGGATCCCCATGAAGTCTATTGGCATCCCCACTAGCCTAAAGACTCTCACCACAGCCTCTAGTCAGTCCTCAGTTGCCTACGGGTCCATCTCTCCCCTGAACCTGGGTGGCCTCTTGCGCTGGAACTCGTGCAGTGCGCTCAAGCGACGTGCACCCTCTGCAGTAGGAGCTGGTGGCATTGGTGGCATAAATGGGTAGTGGTACCGCTGGTGCTACTGCTGGTGCCTCACCAGGGATAGGGCGTTGTACTGAGGCCACATCGCTTGGCAGGCTGTCAGTACGTAGAACTCTCGGGGCACTAGCTGGTTGTCCGCGGGGATGCATCCTGAATGAAATAAACATAACACGATCAAATGATTTATTCCTGGTGAGCGGACCTGGTTTGAGCTGACTTTTAAAACTCTTGGAAACACACATGCAATCAGTGTTTTCGTGCACAACTCCAGAAATCAGTTGTCAGGGTCCTGGTGTATGGATACGTCGGCCACCCGCACCAACACGGGACTCCATGAACTGAAAACCAAACTCGGTACCATTAACACTATTGCTTCACAGAAGAATAAAAAATCAGAGTTATAAGATCTGCGGTAGAACCGACTCCTCTGATACAAATTTGTCATGACCCGTCCTTAGGGCCCATGCCGTGACTACCCCAAGCCCACCTTCCATAGGCCAGGGGTTGGCAACTAGCACCAAAGGCGTAAATCCCAAAAAACTGGGAAGTCATTTCATTTATAAAGGTAAAAAACACCATAGAGTACAAGCGGAAGTAAAACAGTGAGTACAAAAGGAGGTACTGAAAAGAAGTGGGCCAGAATACAAACCCATCTGAAAAGTGCAGCTACAACTGAAAGGGAGTTCAACAGAAAAGACTAACAGCTGGAAGAAAAGTAGCAGCTCCTGGATCATCCACCTCAGATCCTACTGGAAGGGTAGGTACAGATAGCGTAGCTCCTGGATCGTCCACCACGGATCCTACCAGAAGGGTAGGTACAGATAGCGCAGCTCCTGGATCGTCCACCACGGATCCTACCTGAAGGGTAGGTACATATAGCGTAGCTCCGGGATTGTCCACCACGGATCCTACCAGAAGGGTAGGTCCAGATAGCGCAACTCATGGATCATCCACCACGGATCCTACCTGAAGGGTAGGTACATATAGCGCAGCTCCTGGATCATCCACCACAGATTCTACCTGAATGGTAGGTACAGATATCCTCGTCGATGCTCTCGCCCGTCAACATTCTCTGAGTATCGTCTCGTCGTGATGTCCACCACCAGGTACCGTCTAGTCCTCGAACACTTGGCCTTCATCAACAATACCCGTCGTCTGCAACCAACACAATGAGGTGCGGGCCTAGCCCATGCAGGGGTGAGTATACGATACTCAGTAGAGACCCCGAGACCCTCGAGGTCTCACTAAATCCGTCAAGGATAACCACAATGAAGGATCTCAATAGATAACCCTTACTTAGGGATAAGCTCATACTTATACCAAAGTTATTAAGTAACCCATCTCAATCATGAGGAAACACAAATGTTATGAAATCAACGGATAACCACTACCTAGGTATATGCCCATACATATACCAATGTGATCAAGTGACCCATCTCAATCATGAGGAAAACACAAGGGTCATTGACTCAGCTCAAACCAGGATTTTCATTATCGAAACCATAACTGCTGAAGAGCTTCGTCTCTGGAAAGTACAGTGATCCTGTCACGACTCTGAGGTACTGCTCACTAACCTAAGACTGCTGAGGTACTTTTCCTGAGGAGTACTACGGGTCTTCCACCTCACACAGTAGTGCTTCTCCCCCATGGGTCTGCCACCTCACACAGTAGTGCTTCCCCTCATAGCCTACAGAGGTACTCCACCTATCGAGTACCGTGGGTCTACCACCTCACAAAGTAGTGCTTCTCCGCCATGGGTCTGCCACCTCACAAAGTAGTTCTCCCCATTGGGCTATGCAAGTCACTCCGAATCGAATCAGAAAAGTAGTCATCAGGACTTAGCCAGCTACACGGTCTCCATACTCCGTAAACTCGTCTTCGGGAGGGTCCGCTCCACGAGCTACAGGTCAATAATCCAAGTATCACAATTTACCACGAAGAGGTATCTCAAAGGATCTCCTCATCATAGGGGTCTCAACGCAACAGACGGCGCGTCAATCGGACGCCCGGTCTGTGAGTTATTAGCCTTTTCGTCCCAGGGGCCCGGTTGGTTTCTTGTGCGAACCAAACTAGTTGTGTCTCAACTGTACCCAGAACTCTCATAGGGTATACTCATAGGGAACATTTCTCAATGTGATCACCAACACCGCTAACAGTTCGTCAAATGGACGTCCTGTCTGAAAGTTATCATCTTTTCCGTTCCAGGGACCTGGTTGGATTTCGGGTACAATCCAACCCGTACACTATCCAACTGCATCCAAAACATATGTGGAGTATGCCAAAAGTTCCGTCTCATCATGAAAAATCCAACAAAGTTGACGGCACATCAATCAGACGTGCAGAGCTCATGTTATAAGTGTTTCCGCTCCGAGGGCCCGGTTGCTTTCGGGTTCAAACCAACTCGGCCATACACAAAGTTCACCGAAACCTTGAGTGTAATATACCGAAACAACCATCTCGATCCAAAGATCGCATCGCAGCTGACGGTGTGTCGATCAGAGGTCCATAGCCCAAGATATGGGCGATTGAACAAAGGCTGCCCGAGAATAGGGGGTTCGGGTCCGGACCGACCCGGCCCGAGACCCCCCTGGGTCGGCCCGAATCGGGTCGACCCGAACCGAGTCCAGGTATAGCCCAATAGGACCTGGCCCGGCCCGGTGGGCATGGCCTGGCCTAGCCTGGGCGCGGCCCGACCGCGTGGCCCGCTCGACTGTCCGGCTGAGCGGAACAGGGGGTGCGGTTGCCCCCCATGAATGAAGCCGCAGCCCCCGCGTGGGGGCCGCTCCCTGCCAGTGACGCGGCGGCCAGCGTCGCGTCTCCCTTGGTCCCGCACGGCTGCGGGACCGCCACCTACCTTCGCGGCTTCAGCCGCGATGGAGCTTCCTGGTGGCGCACCGGGCACCGCCGTGCCAGCATGGCACGCCGGCAGGCCCTTCCGCGGACCACCGGAGTTGCTCTGGTGGTCCGTTTTAAATTCTACCTGCCCCGGTGGTCCTCCCGGGAGCCGTATATTACTGCGAAATATTCAAAACTCCTTTGTGGCATGCCTCATCATCGTCCATCGATCCGCACTTCGACAACAAACTGCGGTGGGTCCGATCTTTTTTCGTTAGCCTGTGCCCTCTGTGTTAGAGGTTTTAAAAACAAGAACAAACTCATCCCACCCCGGTTATTCATCCTACAACCAACCCACATGAAGGAGTGATCCGTGAATCAACCGGGCAGAGATTGATCCGCACTCGTCATCCTTTTCTCAAAAGATAAGAGAAAATAAAATATAAATTCCCCTACCTTGCAGAAAAAGTTGAACGAAGGTTCGTCGCGGAATTGCACATCGCGGAAGAAGGCGTCGCAGAAGGAGGATCGTCACATCGCAGAGAAAAGATTCGTCGGCATCGCGTCGTCGATCTCCGAGGATCCGGAGTTCTTGTCGACCTTCGTCGGAGGTCGGCATTCTTCACTTTCGTCGTGTTCTTCATCGAGGAAGGAGTGCTTCTAGGCTTTGAGCAATTTCTCCCATGCCCTCACGCACAACAAACCCCTTACTAAAATGAGATTTGTCTTATTTTATTAACACACAAGCCAAACGTTTTGAAAATCAAAATTGAATCAATCAATTAATTGAATTAATTGTAATGTTTAAACTGCCCAATTAAAAGAGGCTTTTAATATTTAATTAAACGCACGAGTTGACATTATTTAAAGGGGTACGGGTGTGTTACTTAATTAAAGGAGGGGGGTTGAAAAAGGTGAAGCTCATGTGGGCCCCACCCAACAAATATCCTACCCAGTGGAGTAGGATATACTGGGTCCCACTCTAACCACTTAGGTTAGGTTAAAAAACTTTATATAAAACAAAAATTGGTCGCACCATTTCATATTTTACTCCATTACTTAACCAAAAAAATTAAAGAACCACACCCGAGAAAATGCAACTCCAGAAATGGTATTTCTAAGAAATTGCCAATGCTGCAATTCCATCGGTGTCTTCTGATTTTGATTCCGAGCCCCGGTTTAAAAGTTAGGAAAACCAGCTTGTTCGTTTACTGAACGTACCCGAGATAAACTTCGGAAAATGATTCCGGGCACACCGGGCCTCGGAATTAGGTTCCGTCAGAAACTGCGTACTCGTAAAATCCCAAAGAAAATTAAGAAAAAAAATTTCTTGAAATTTCCATGTCATTAAAATGAATTTAATAGTAATTATATCCAATGACAACACTTTTTAACACGACATTATGATTGTATGAATGTAATATCTATAATAATATTAATGATTGTGATATCACAAAACTCACATTCCATACACCAATTCTAAATATATTTAATCAATTTAACTATAGTTGTTTATTTAGATGCAACTAATTTCATATAGACTAATATAAGAACTCCTTCTCATATGATATAAGGGAAGAAGAATAGATGGGTTCATATCTAAATGAATCCATTCCAAAAATTTCTACACCAAATCAGGGTTCACACATAAAAGAGGAGATCACTTCATGGGAACATGAACCAATAGAATAAATAGTGCTCCACAACACCATGGAATGTAGGATTGGAACCACTCATGTCATGATAATGAAATAATAGAAGATCAAAGGATTTTTCACTACTTTTCAAAGACTAGAATTGATACCGATGGGATTAGAGAAGGTTTATATTGGCTATTAAATGTGGATATATTAAAAAACTTTTGTTTTATTCATTTAAATGGACCTATAATTTTTAGATATTACTGATTTGATTTGTCCCATTAAAAATTTCTATAAAACCCATAAATGAAGGTGTTGGACCTAGTTTTCTTTATAAAAACATAAAAAAAAGAAAATTCAATAAACATTAGAACAACTAGAAAAATTTATCCCAGACCGACCTCCATAATTACCCATCATAAAGAATACCCCATATCAGAATGACCTTCCATTAGAATTAACTACAGTCAGAATGAATGACCATCCAAAATGACCCAACATCAAAATAACTTAGGAGCGGAGTGACCCACCATAAAAATTGACCCACCGCCAGCATGACCTAAAGTAGGAATGAACCGAAATCAGATGAACCATCCATCATAAATAACCTGAGGTAAAAATGACTTAATAAAAAAATAAACAACTACCAGAATGAATCACATCCAAAAATGAACTACTACTAGATGGAATCACTGCAATAAATTAACTACTACAAGAATGAATAACAACCCGATTAATGCCACAACAAAATTGTCCTACCTCCATAACTAATCTCCTGTTGAAATGTTATATTATTATAAATATTCATCTTCAAAATGAATCACTTCCATAAATTTCATATCACCAGAATTGACTACGTCTATAAAGACTCACTAAAAAAAATGAACTACCAACAGAATGACCTGCCTCTATAATAAATCTCTTACATAAATTTCTCACACCCTAAATTATCCAGCAAAAATATTACTCATTTCCATAAATGACTTCTTGATGAAATAATCACCTTTATTATGAACCTACCATAATAATGGATCACTATTAACCTCAAAACACACTTTACATCCCCAGGATAATATAAACATCACATTTTTGGTAACATTACATGATGTAAGGGATGGGTCTTTGAATCATAAATGTAATATAATTTTCTTATTTGAGTGTTAATACCATCATTTAAAGAAGGAGGGAAATAGTCCGAACAACCATCCCTTGTGATACATCTCAATGATCTCAATACATCAAATATTCTATAACCAGTTGAACCTGGATACCCATACTCCAACGAAATAAAAAAAATTACTACTTCATTCTAACATAATAATTAGTGAAATACATAATCCCTATCAATATACTATACGCTCTGGGAAACACTGACTCACCTACACTTGTTTAAAATCATCATAGAATAAAGCATCTTGATTTTAATTCATGTCTACTATTTTTTACATCTGGTAAATTTATTAAAAATCATACAACTCACATAACATAATTGGGATGAATGAATATCTCACAACACTCCATTTTCTAAAAAAAAAATGGAAAAAATGGGGATAAAAAATCAAAACAACCATTGGTATTGGGAATGAATTTGTGTCTTATGCTCTGACATACTCTCTTATAAGCCATAATTCATCGACAACACATGATCCAAGAGAATAGTAAATCATAAATAATATAAAAATAAATTGAAATAAAATAAAATGGTTTTCTAAACAACCAATATATTTGATACCTCTCATGTTTCTTGATATTCTTGGAATAAAATTAACAATGTGGAAAATAGTTCTACAAATAAATAAAACATTAAAAAAAATATCCATGGGTAGATAAACCTAAAATAATATTATTTATACATAAATATTCAAAAAAACAATACCTGAAATACATACTAACCAACAATAAACAAAACATTCATTTCAACTCAATTCATCATCCATAGTTTTTAATAAGTACTTACCTTTCAAAATCACCATTTATTTAAATCCCATTTTTTCTACGACAAAACATGTAACCAATTCACATTAATTTTTATGTATTTCAATACACTTAATATTTTCAAACACTTTATGTAATTTTTTATTTTTACAAATACCCATAATTTATTTTGAAAACAAACAATAATTTTTTTAAAACCCATTCCTTTTATTTCAATACATTTTTTTAGAGTCCCAAAATTGAAAAATGAAAAGGAATAAAAAATATAACAAATTTTTTTTTGATTATCCATTTTATCCAATTGTATAATGTACAATGATTTCGAAGAAAACACTATTCACTAAATGAATACTCATGAAAAAAATTCGTAATATTTATCAACCAACATAATAACTTATATAAAAATAGACAGAGCTATTAGAATTCAAAAAAATTAATGAAACCCATCGACCACACCATGATATTTTCCGCTCTGGGTCACACTGACTCACCTGCACAATTCTAAAACGTGTGAAAATATAACACATCATGATATGGGATCAGATTTCTCCCTCTTAATAAACATTTTTTTTCACACATCACACTAGGTAACAGAATAAGCATAACCACACAATGTATAATCACATTCTATACTCCATTATTAATATGAGACAAAGATTAAATAACCCCATTATTTAAAACTGTAATTATAGGGAAATTTAAAATTTTATTTTGGGAGCTAGTTCACTATCAAGATAAATGTTATTATCCATTTAATTCATGCACAACATAATAAAAAACTTTCCTCAAGGGTCTCATAATTGAACACAATAATTGAATATTAATTCTTTCCAAAAAATATTATTTTTAGTAAGTCTTATCAACAACTCAATGAAATTATATCAATGTAACAAAAAGAACACAAAAAATTACCAACATCATAGGAAAATTTGTACATGATTTATTCATTCACATAATTTAAATAACACCTCACAAACACAAAATGAATTTAGAGTTATCAAAATTAAACATGATAACTAATAGAAAATTTAAAATTCACATGTCTTATTTCAATGCTTTATGCATTATTATTCCCAATCTAACAATTCATTAATCATTTCATTGATTATGGAAACAGGATGATATACTAAAACAATTATAACATAATTATACATCCATATTTAAATATAAAATATTAACCATTATCTATTCATTGACCACATATAATTGAATTTTTATAGTTACCTTTGAAATTATTTCAATTTTAGGCATGCATCTTATAATAAACTACTGATGAAAAACATGTTATATAGTTTTAACTCTCCAGATAAAATTTCATATCATTTGTTGAATGAATAATTTTAATCAAATTTTTTCTGGTATAAACACATTACCACAAACCATCCACATGAATTTCTTAAATTTTAAAAATAATTTCATTTGAATTTTCAACCCAATGCATGCATAATATATTTGTTTATATTATATTTAAGAACAAAATTTCGACCACAAATATGAAAAAATTTATTCGTTCAACGGTTCTCAAAATTTTAATGAATTAAAAATAATAAATATGGAAATTTTAAAATAATTTATGAATTTAAATTATAGAATATAGTTTTTCGACTAGTTAATAATACACATTCATGAATTATTATGAATGGAATGGAATAAATGACATATTAACTGAAATGGAAACTAGAATATAACTATGAATTTTTTCAAAGTAATACATTTTATCATGCCACTATAAAATCTACCTGAGTAAAGGACATTTATAATTTTTTTCAAAATTAAATATTTTTCTCAATAGCATAGAAGATGAATTATTCTCCATAAATTTCAAATTTTATAAAATCAAAATGTCATGTAATACTATTTTATAATGGGAAAAAAATAAATTCATTAAAAATCATGTTATAATAGAAAATGAAACAACCCATTTTGGCATAAAATTATATTCAATCGAACATATCAATATAGTTATCCATCATTTAATAATTCCATTTAGGTTTTGTGCATTATCCAAAAAACAATAATAGTTCATAAAAACTATAGCATGGGAAAATTCAGAGAAACAAATATTTTTTGGATTTAAATAATTAATTTCTATAATGTCCCAAAACAAACTCATTAAAATAATAATACATGTTATCATGATACATGTACCTCTATGAAGTCATTACCCTCCAAATAGATACAAATCACTTGGTTGTTAAAAAAATTAGAGTCGGTAAACTCGATCTTGAGGGCCCCAAAACCCTAATTCCCTCATTAGTCTCCCTTGAATATGTAATGCGTGAAGGTAAGATGGTATCATTTCCAAACTATCCCATGAAATCCACCATCTTCTAATCTCTAAAATCCATCCTATCAATCATCCATCATCTTCTTATACCATTCTATCATGAACACCTAAATTAAAAGGTACCCCTTATAGAATGGAAATGATGAAATGGAGGTAATGACCCTAAATCATTCCTCTAGTAGAACCTAAGTTGGAAACTATCCTAGAGGGTATAAAATTCTCATAATATTGGAGGAATTTCCATTCATAAAAGTAATATTTTTATAATGAATAAATAAACCACTAAAAATATGTAAAATAATATAAAATAAAGACAAAATCATTTCATAATGCATGTATAAGAAAAATGATATATATAAAACTCTCTAAATTAAGAATCCAAAAACAAATCTAAAACGGTGTCATAATAATATTCCATATGTTCAATGGAGAAATTTCCATCACAGTCCAATATTTCCTCCTAGAAAACATGAAGCTATTTTATATATTTAGGAGGAGAATATTTTTATCCTTAGTTGGAAAACTGGAAATCCTTTTGCACATATGAAATTAGTTTACTAATTCATGCTTGATAAAACTATATGTCATGACCCCTTCCCCACAATATGTACCCCTCCTGGGCCGACAATGTTAGAAGGGAGATAATGACCCCCGAGTCCCGCCTCCAGTAGGCCCTGGGATGGCGACTAGCACCGATGGTATAATAAACACACAAATGGGAGGTATTACCCTCTAATAGAACACATGCAGATGAGAGAGATAAGATAAACACAAATCAAATCCAACTCAGACTGCAATATAACAAAACCCCAAGTACATATATGAAATTTCATGAAAATTTACTAAAACTTTAATGAAAACCCTACAAGTACCCAAAGGAATGTAAAAACATCAGCATCCACAAGCCCGAACAGCTATTGCAACCCCAAGCTAGAAGAAAGCTTCTTGATCTCCAACCTTCTCCATGTGACCGGAAAAAAGAAATTTATATATAAATTGGGTGAGTATAATAGTTTACTCAGTAGGATCCTCCCCGAGGCCTTTTGTGAAAAAGTAATGAAAGCATGCTAAAGCACAGTGAACAACAAGTGAAATAACTCGTCACTTAAATATGTATACTATGTTCCCATCCTCACCATGCCAACTCTCACCAAGTGACGCATATAAGAATATATCATATGATAAAGAATATAATGGGTACCACACTACTACATCCCCACTGGTTTGCCGCTTTGCCCCAACATCCCACATCCTAAGCATCTCTCTCCAAAAAGGCTTTCCTACAAATACTTGGGTGAAGCACCACAATATGAACCTCGTGCACCACAAAGGCTTGCCGGCAGACACCTGGGCGAAGCACCACCCCATCCTCACAACCAAATGTTACTAGGTAGTTAATGGTAACCACCACAGCTCGTATAACGTGTATCATACGGTGGGTATTATACCTCAAGCCATGACATCCCATACACTAAGTAAGTATCCTCAATACATCACATCCTACATACATTTAACATATAGTATTCCATAGAATACTATATCCAGTATATAAGTGTGTGAATAACCACAATCCATTACATCCCTCTACACACATAGATGGGGAAAACTAACTGTTGTGCATAATGACACATTTATCTACCATGTGAAGAGAGTAGGGTCAAGGGGGTAGTCAGCCATTCATCCTCCCACCAGAATGTTGGGGAATACAGCCCCCCCCAGTCTTAGAATCCTAAACGTGTCAGTTTACCTTACTGACATGGTAGAGTAGCGTATGGAAATAAAAAAAGCACAAATATACAATAACTCACAACCACAGTATGGGCATAACCTACTCTTAGATGAAACTACAGCTAACGTCTCTCGGACTCGAGGCTATCACTTCTAAGATTAGGTATCAGATGACGACACCACCATTTAAGAAACTTTATTAGATTACTTCATTCCTTTTTTATTAGATTCACTTTACATTAATTAATCCATTAAACAATAATTAACCATGAACAATTCCACATTAAACTTCATTAACATCACACCCAAATTCCATTGTGCCTTTAGGAAAATTTCAACCTCACCATTATGTTCCTGTGAACTCCAACCCCATGGGTTAACACCATTTAATCGACCATTCATTATAGAATCACTTTCCCATAATCCTAGGAATTCTAGAAAAGCATTCTATGCTACTAAGAAAAGGTGGATCAACACGGTGAGTAGATGTACTACCCGTAGAATCTTTGCCACCTATAACAAGAGTGTAGACCCATCCCCCCTAGAGATGATAAACACGGAAATCATGTGGAATACCCCGCACTTCTTCACCTCTTTCGGATGAAGGTAAGCAAAACCAGCTACCTTGAGCAGTGGGGAAAAGTAAAGCAGACAATTAACCAAAATAATAAGCAAGCATCCAACAATCACATCCATCACATTCCATCATCCCTGGTGTCCTCCTTAACACACATATGCATAAACTGATGCATCTCACCACTCTATGCATCATCTACTGCCACAACCAAAAAGGCCTCTATGCCCCCACATATCACAACACCCATCTAGGATCACGTCACAACACAAGCAGCAAGAAAAAAACATCACATCAATTGTGATATTTTACCTTTAACAATCAAGAGGGTAACTCAATACTCTTCAAGGAATTATCAAACAATCAAAATTGATTAATCCATCTTGAATTAATAGGTTTACAAACCATTGGTTCCAATATCGGGAACCTAACTAGTATTCTATCACAAAATATTAAACCTGCTTACAACGCCAATTTGATTAACATAAAATTGCAATAAGAACCGGATTCGTTTTCATGCCTCTTTATCTATAGCCAAACAATAATCAATTAATCCCAGTTTAGGTTCATTATTGATTTTCATCTAGAACAAACAACTAAGAAAAGAAAGCATAGATATCACACTATATAGCAAAACAGGAGGAAATAACATATGATCGATACAATTTATTTATCCGGTTCTAATATTTATTATGTCAATTTCATTGTCATCCAGAGGGATAAAACATGTTATCATTAATGTTTTGTTTAAAATAATGAGACGCAATGAATCCCCTACCTCAAGGGTTTTTGAATAAAACACCAACAAACGAATAATGCACAAGAAAGTCATGTTGATTCTCCAGAATCCTCTTTAGATCTCTTCTCCTAGATAGATCCTAACCAAAACTCATCATATTTGGCATCCACGCACTTAGATCTACCCATAACCAGGTTAGATTTGAGAAACTGAGTGAAGAGGAGAAGTATATCTATGTAAATCTATGAAACCAAACAAGAACGACCAGATAACTCAAGAAACAGGCTTAGATTCGCCAAGAGAAGCCATCAGATCACCTCCCAAACGCTTGGGAGAGGTTATCCTACAATCAAGGGAGGGTTATCTAGAGTTATGGATGCTTAGGAGATTAAATGAGGAAGTTAGAGGTGAAACGGTTGATATCCACAATTTTATGATCTAATTTATGTGCCAACACGATTTTCTCGCACAGTTAGACAAACCGTGCGCTAATCGTGTGGTCGCTACTACCTCGTCAAACACTCCTCGCACAGTAAGACCACATGGTTTGAAAATATGTGCACTAACTGTGCGTTATACACTTCCTCCAACATTAAATATGAATGGTTTAGACAAACCGTGTGCAGCCCGTGCAAAAGCTAATGCCCTTTAGTTTTCCGTAAAGTCCACTCAGACGCACCCAAAGTCACCTTAACCTCCCAGAACACCTCTAACACCGAATTTTCACAAAGTACTGGACCGGAGAGGTCCAGGCCATTACATAATATTCCTATGAAAACATTCTCATCCTCAAGAATCCAAAACCCACAAAAAGAGAAAAAAAAACAGTGTCTTAATAACCACCCATCGAGATACCTCTCAAAAGAGCGAAATCCACCAAAACAAAAAAGGAAGACATCTCATAAACATGAAGGATTCATAACCAAAAATAAAACATCGATACATGAAAATAGTTAAACATCAAACAACTCTATGTACTGAACATTAATCTGTGACTCACGTTCCCAAGGACTCTCCTCCAAGCCACAATATCACCACAACACACGAACTAAAGGAATAGAACACCTGTGAAACAATTTATCCTTGCGGTCTTGGATCTCTACAGGTCGCTCCTCTATGGTTGAATCATCATCAACATCGATATCTCCCCAATCGATGATGTGAGAGTTAACATGAAGATAACGACGGAGCTGTGATACATGGAAAACATGTTGTATCTGACTAATATGCGGGGGATGTGCTACTCGATACGCCACTACTCCAACAGAAGCTATCAACTTGAAAGACCCAACAAAATGGGAAGAAATCTTACTTCCACAACCAAACCTTCGCTTCCCACGACGTGGAAACACATTCAGAAACACATGATCCCCAATATTAAACTCTAAGGGTCTCCTTCTTTGATCAGCATATAATTTCTGATGATCATACGCTATCTTCATCCTCTCACAAATCACCTAAACCATCTCTGTTGTATTCTGCACTAGTTCCGGTCTGAGAATTTATGACTCTCCGGCCCAGTCCAGCACAAAAGAGAACGGCAAGGCCTGCTATAAAAGGATTCAAACAGCGCCATACCGATGGTGGAGTGAAAAATATTATTGTAAGTAAACTCCAACAAGGGTAAGTGCCTCATCCATGAACCTCAAATCAGAAACACAAGAGCGTAACATGTCTTCAAGAGTCTGGATGGTCCGCTCTATCTGACCATCTATTTGGGGATGAAAAGTAGTGACAGGGCATAGTTTAGAACCGAAAGCATGTTGGAGACCTCTCCACACCCAGGAGGTAAAATGAGGATCTCAATATGAAATTATCATCCTAGGTAATCCAGGAAGTCTCACCTCCTCCTCTAGATACTTCCTCGACAAAACATCCACTGATCTTGACTCCTTGATTTCTATAAAGTGGGCCAATTTCATTAAACTACCATCTACCACCCAAATAGATTCATGTCCTCCTGAAGCTTGAGGTAGACCAGTAATAAAGTACATTGAGATATCCTCCGACTTCCACTGAGGAATCTCTAAGGGATGGAAAAGACCACCAGGAACACGGTGTTTGGAATTCACCTTCTGGTAGACTAATCATCATGACACAAACTCAGAAACTACACGCTTCAGCCTAGGCCACAAAAACTGACTCCTTAAGGATCAGTACATATTTTTCACGGTAGGATGTACCACTAAAGGTGAACTGTGGAACTCTCTAAGAACCATCTCATGCATCGTCAAGGGAAAAAGATCCTTCCATGATAAAACACTCAGTGTTTTTCATCTTCAGTCCAACCATCATGGGCCTCACCACAAACAACTAAGCCTCTTCAGACCTCCACCTCTAGATCTCCCAACTGGGACTCTTCCACATTTTTCATCAGGGATAACTGTACCATCATTTGACAAAGATATCCTTTACACCCAACTTCTCCCATATCAAGATGTAATGCTGACAGTTCTTACAATACTATCCAGGAATCACCAGATTCATGCACAGCATCACTACGTGATTTTTGGCTCAGTGCATCAGCTACATCATTCCCTTTTCAAGGTGTATATGATATTTCGATGTCATATTCCTACAAGAACTCTATCCACCGACACTGTCATAATTTCAAGTCCCTCTGGTAGAAAACATACCTCAAACCCTTATAATTGGTGAAAACCACAAACAGCTCACCAATTAGGTAATGTATCCACAAATTAAGATAAAACAACACATATTATAACTCAAGATCATGGGTGGAATATTTTCATTCCTGGGAACGTAACTGTCATGACCCATAAGAAACAATTGACCTCTGCTACATGAGAACACAGCCTAACCCCCGATGTGAAGCATCGCAGATAACATCAAACTGAACTCCCTCAGCTAGAAGAAAAAAATACTAGAGCACTTACTAACTTCTCCTTTAGATACATGAAAGCATTTGGACACTGATTAGTCCATATGAAAGCCTGATCCATCCTGGTCAAAGTTGTTAGAGGGGTCACAACTAATGAGAAATTGGCTACGAACCTCCTGTAGTAGCCTGCGAGACCAGGGAAACTTCGCACCTCTAAAACTGTCTTGGGGGATGCCCAAGACACAAATGCTTATATCTTCGATTGATCTACAACAACTACCTATTGGGACACAACATGCCCCAAGAAACGGACTTTTTGAGTCCAAAACTCACACTTTGAAAACATCCCAAATAGCCGATGTCGACGAAGAACTGCCAAAATGGCTTGTAAATGCTGCTTATGCTCCTTTTATGATGTGGAGTACACAAGGATGTAATTGATGAAAACTAACACGATCCTATCTAGGAACTCACAGAACACATCATTCATCAATCCCATGAATGTAGCTGGAGCATTCGTCATGCCAAATGACATTACCGCAAACACATAATAACCATGATGACAATGGAAAGTAGTCTTTAGGATATCCTCATCCTTCACATGCATCTGATGGTATCCTAACCACAAGTCAATATTTGAGAACCATCTTCCTCCTTTATGTTTGTCGAATAAATTATCAATCCATGGAATATGATAGCAGTTCTTTATTTTCACTTAGTTCAAGAGACGAAAATCGACACACAACCAAAAACTACCGTCAGCCTTCTTCATGAAAAAATAGGTACACCCCACAATGACACACTTGGATGAATGAAACCGCACATTAATAGACCATTAATATTTATACGCAGCTCCCACAACTCAGAAGGGGCCATCCTATATGGAGGCATAGAGATAAGAGACTCTCTTGGCAGTAGCTCGATTCCAAACTCGGTCTCTCGTCTAGGGGGTAATGCTACAACCTCTTCTGGGAAGACATCAGGGTACTCCTCTACGACCCTAGGAAATGCCAACTGCTGAACCTCTGATGAACTCAGTATCATCACAGACATCATTAATGATAAGGATGGAACCTTCCTATGACCCATCTGAGGGTCTTGCTCACCAACAAACACCAATTATTCTGCATCCGAACCAATGAAGATGACCTTTTTCCTGAAGAATCCAATATTTCCTGCCCCGAATACAACCATTCCATGTTGAGGATGACATCATATTGGTGTATTCATAAACATAGGAAATCTCCCCAAGAGCGGTGTATCCCCAACACTAGCTCACAGACTCTACAGACTTTAAACAAGTCAGCCAGACCTCCAACGGGCGTATTAATCGCCAAGGGCACTGTAAGCCTCTCTAACTCAAGTCCCAAAGCATTGACAAGGGTAGGTGATATGAAGGGGTGTGTTCCTCCTAAATCATGAAAATCATACACCAAGGTAGAAAACAAGAAATATGTACCTCGAACGATGTCTGGCTCTCCTGGTGCTGGCAACGCTATAGCATGAAGCTGACCATGATATCTTTCATGGCCTCTCTAACCCTGATGACGACCACCACCATGGTCTTGCTCTGCTCTCTGAGGATGGGGAGCATCATGGGGTTGTCCTCTACCTTCCCCATCTACCCTCTACTGATCTAAAGCTGGTGCAACTTGCTGCTACTGCCTCGGCTGGAAGTGCCTCAACGGAGGAACCTGAAGAGTAACACCTAGTGCACAATGACCGCTCTGAATGGTCGGGCACCCCCACTACTGATCACCATGAACACCACAAAAAAAACAAGCACATGACCCCTTGGAATATGCCTGAGAGTTTCTACCTCTAGAGAAAATAGTTGTGAAGGGCGGGGTCCTACCCCTGACTGAACGAAAACTCCTCTCCCCTAAAAACCGGGAACCCTGGATAAGAGCTTTGCCTCATGAGGAAACATGAATATCCCCCTATCGTGATGATCCAGTCCTGACCAAGGTCTTCTCGACAACCTCTGCCCTCGCCAGCACCTCAAGATATGTTTTCAGCATAAATGGGGTGACCTGGGGCTAGATCTCTGGATGCAAAGCCTCCTCAACATGCCTCTCTCTGGACTCCTCCTCCGGCAATAGGTCCGAAGAATATCGTAAAAGGATCCATAAATAAATTCCAAAATCTGGAACACTGGAGCTCCCCTATTGAAGGGTAAGAAGCTCCTAAAGACTGGATGCCGTCGGAGTCGAAGAAAGAAACTCAACTCAAAATGTATCTTGAAACTCCTCTCATGAGATCATTGATAACTCACAATACCCGAGGAACAAAAACCACCACTGCCTTGCTTCTCCATTCTGCATCGTCACAGCTTAAGACACCTAGTGTTCCTTCCAAGCACAGATCGAACTATAGCATATCTTGACCTCCTCCAACCAGTCTTCTATGACTCCATCTGAAACAGAGCCCTCGTACTTTTGCAGAATCTGGCGTTGAAACTCTCAGAGTGTCTTCCTCCATGTATCGTCGTCGTCAACCTCTACAATGCGGTGACCTACTGGAACAGACTGATGGGCATTTTATCCACAAACCTAATGAGGACGTCAACCTGGATCCATACATGTAAAATAAAAACCGTTAGATCTTCTAAACATGGAATATGGAAGACTCAACATTAATAAATTAATTGTTTTCTTTTATTAATTTTAGGTTAACCTATCCCTAGGTCTACCCATTCAATCACAGGCACATAGAATAATGATGCAAGATCCTTTCCTAGGTCTCTACCCTACAACTAGTATCACCTTGTTTTGATTCCATTATAAACATAAAGGTATGTACATCAGATGATAGGGGTCCCTAAATGCCTATGTCTCAGACATTCTCCAGTGTTTACCTCACTTGATAAACATGAATTACACTGTTTCCCTACCAATCCATGAAACCTCAGCTGTGTCTAACTCCAAACTCCATCCTATCCCTCAACCAGACCTCTGATACCACACTGTCACGACCCCCTCCCCAAAATGTGTACCCCTCCAATGTCCAAAATGTGGTAAGGGAGATAATGACCACCGATTCACGCCTCCAGTAGGCCTCGAGTTGGCTTCTAGCATCGATGGTATAATAAAGACACAAATCAGAGGCATTACCCTATATGAGAACACATGCAGAAGAGAGAGATAATATAGACACCAATCCACTCCAACTCAGATTGCAATATAACGAAATCCCAAGCACACATTTGAAATGTCATGAAAAAGTACTACAACAGGAAGGAACAAACTACAAGTACCCAAAACAATGTAAAAACATAAGCAACCACAATCCCGAACAACTCCTGTAACCCCAAGAAAGTACAAACCATCGTGATCTCCAACCTTCTCCAAGTGACCTAAAAACAGTTTATATATACATTGGGTGAGTAAAACAGTATACTCAGTAGGATCATCCCTGAAGCCTCTCGTGCAAAAGTAAAGAAAGCATGCTAAAGCATAGCGAACAACAAGTGAAAATAACTTGTCACCTAAACAGGTATACTATGTTTCTAACCTCATAATGCCTACTCTCACCAAGTAATGCATACAAGAATATATCATATGATAAAGAATATCATGGGTACCCTGATACTACTTACCCTCTAGTTTTCCGCTTTACCCCAACATCACACGTCCTAAGCATCTCTCTCCAAAAAGGCTTTCCCACTGACACCTGGGTGAAGCACCATAAAATGCACCTCATTCACCACAAATTCTTGCCCGTAGACACTTGGGTGAAGCACCACATCATCCTCACAACCAAAAGAAACCAGGTAGTTTTTTGGAGCCACCACAGCTCGTATAACGTGTATCATATATAGGGTATTATACCTCAAGCCATTGCAACCCATAATCCGAGAACGGATCATCAAGCCATCTAAGCCTATACAAATTACACCTACAGTAGTCCATAGGATACTATATCCAGAATATAAGTCTGTGAATAACCACAAGCCATTACAGCCCTCGAAACACATATATGGGAAAAACTAATCGTTGTGCCTAATGGAAAAAGTATCTACCAAGTTAAGAGAGCGGGGCCAAAAGGGGTAGTCACCCATTTATCCTCCCACCGGAATGTTGGGGAAAACACCCCCCCCCCAGGGCTCAGAATCCCTGGGGTGTCAGTTTCCCTTACTGACAAGGTGGAGTAGCATATAGAAACAGAAAAATTAAAAATATATTATAACTCACAACCACACTATGTGCATAACCTAGTCTTAAACAAAACTGCAGCTAACAACTCTTGGACTCCGGCCTTCCACATCAAATTCTTGGTATCCTATAAGCACACAAACATTTAAAGAAATTTATTAGATTAATTCATTCCCTTTTTATCAGTTTCACTTTATGTTAATTAATTCTTTAACCATTAATTAACCATGATCAATTCCACATTAAACTTCATTAACATCACACCCAAATTCCATTGTTGCTTTAAGAAAATTTCAACCTCAACATTATGTTGTAGTGAACTCCAACCCCATGGGTTAACACCATTTAATCAAACATTCATTATAGAATCACTTTCCCATAATCTCAGGCATTCTAGAAAAGCATTATATGCTACTAACACAAGGGAGCTCAACACGGTGAGTAGATGTACTACCCATCGAGTCTTTGGCACTTATAGCAAGAGCGTAGACCCATCCCCACTAAAAAAGCTAAACTTGTAAATCACATGGCATAACCCACACATCTTCATCTCTTTCAGAAGAAGGGTAAGCAAGACCAGCTACCTTGAGCAGTGGGGAAAAGTAAAGAAGACAATAAAGCAAAAGAATCTGCAAGAATCCAACAATCACATCCATCCCATTCCATCATCCCTAGTTTCCTCCCTAACACCCATATGCATATACCGATGCATCTCGCCACTCTAGGCATCATCTGCTGCCACAACCAAAAAGGCCTCTATGCCCCAACCTATCACAACACCCATCTAGTATCACATCACAACACAAGCAGTAGGAAAAATATACATTAAATAAATTGGGATATTAACCCTTTAACAATCATTAGGGGAACTCATAACCCATCAAGGAATTATCAAAAAATCAAAATTATTTAATCCATCATGAATTAACTAGTTTATAAACTGTTGGTTCGAACATCGGGAACCTAACCAGTAAGATATCACAAAAGATTAAACATGCTTAATATGCCAATTTGATTAACATCAACTTGCAACAAGAACAAAATTCATTTTCAAGACTCTTTATCTTTATCCCAAAAATTATCAATTAATCCCGGTTTACGTTCTTTACCGAATTTCATCAGGAATAAACAACTAAGAAAAACAATCATATATATCACACTATCAAGAAAAATAAGAGTCAATGAAATAAGATTGATACAATTTGTTTATACAGTTTAAATTTTTATTAGGTCAATTCCATTTTCATCCAGAGGGATAAAACATGCTAACATTACCGTTGAACGTAATATAAAGAGAAGCAACAAATCCCCTACCTCAAGGGTTTTTGACGAAAACCGCAACAAATGAAGAATGCACAAGAAAGTCAGCTTGATTCTCCAGAATCCTCTTTAGATATATTCTCCTAGAAAGATCAAGACCAAAAATCATCTTATTTAACATCCACAAAATTAGATCTACCCATAACAGGTGTATATATAAGAAAATGAGAGAAGTGGAGAAGTAGATCTAATTAGCTCTAAGAAACCAAATAAGAACAATCACATACCTCAAGAAAATAGATTTAATTTTACAAGAGAAGCCTTCGGATCGCATCCAAAATGCTTAGGAGAGGTTCTCCTACCTTAAAGGGAGGGTAATACCGAGTTATGTACTCTTAGGATCTTAAACGTTCAAGTTAGAGGCGAAAAGGCTGAGATCCACAATTTTAGGATCTAATTTATTTGCCTGTACAGTTTACTTACATGGTTAGAAAAACGGTGCACTAACCGTGTGGTCCCTACTGCCTCGTCAAACACTCCTCGCATGGTTAGACCACATGGTTAAACAAACTGTGCGCTAACCATGCATAATCCACTACCTCCAATATTAACTATAGATGGTATGGCCACATGGTTTAGAAAATCCTTGAGCAGCCCGTGTGAAAGCTACTTCCCGTTAATTTTCTAAAAAGTCCACCCAAATGCACCCAACTCACCTTATCCTCCTAGAACTCCTCTAACACTGCATTTTTACAACGTATTGGATGAGAGATGTTCGGGCCATTATACTATAGAACCAAAAAACACCTATAAAGGTATACTAGAAGCACCCAACATCATCAATGATCTATCTTGAGATAACACATCCATTTATAATCATATAATATGTATAATATGTATAATAGGGTTCCCCTCACTGCTTTTCCATGGATTGTCCTCTCTCACACCAAAACACCATACGTCATGGAACTCTAACCACTTTCCAATAACTTTATAGAATATAACATCACATTCATCCCATAGACACCTAGGCCATCACATCACATATCTTATAATGTAGATGGTTGATGGTTATCAAGAATATAAATGAATATAACCTCATGCACTCCCCCTACCATGAACAACCCCAATGCATGTTATCTCACCACATCACAACTGATCATTGTTGCTCCATTGCATAATACTCAGATCACATATAGACAACAAACCTTTTTAATTTCATCCATAACATAACATGTATATTGTAGTAGTTGTAACCCCAAAAATTATGATTTTATGGTCGTTTTATTACAATGGTAGAGATATAATAGATTGTATCACTAAGGATTGATTAGTTTGGTTGTCCTGAGGAAACTGGATACAGACAGGGTTCCCATATTACATTGGTAAATAAATATAGAACATAAAATTTTTGAAGAAAATAATTCCATGACATGAATTAAATGAATAAATATTTATCACCATGACAAGGAAAGAGAATGTATGGGGTGATCTCAATCCGTAATAATGTTCTATAAGAAAAAATAATATGTAAGTAATGTAAATAAAAAAATACATTATGAAAGGTTACATAAATTGAAAAACACAATACATCAACACTCTAATAATGAAAATATATCCCAATATTTTTTATATAGTGAAAATCTTCTTGGGAATAACAATATATTGAAAAATAAAAGAAATTATTAATTATTGTATGTCAAGTATCTAGGACATGAAAAATAATACCATCAAGATGCTTTTTTGTGGGTAGAAACCCATTTGATTTTTTTTGCGAAAAAACATTCTATGTTCTTCACCATCGTTTTTATCTCATGATACATGTCGATACATCAAGGGGTAATAACAGGTGACATCTATCAATGAATGTCTAAATATTTATTTATACATTGATTAAATTAATAAACATTATGATGAATCAGTATATTTGTATTGATTATAAGATTTTACTAATTATATTGAAATATATGATGCTACTTTTAAATGATACCATTGAATATTTCTTGAAGAAAATAATCTTTTAACATTCTATAGTTTCACATAAAAAATTGAAAAATATAAATCCAAATCCCTATAATTGAATGATATTAAAAGAAACTTATAATATCAATATAATTCTAATACTCATGATATAATATATAAATGGTAGGGAATACACCAAAAACATTGTAAAAGTGGTGGAAAATGCATATATCTCACAAAATTAAAAATGAGAAGAGAAAACTGATTTTTTCATTTGAAATAATGGTTCTTTTTTGACAGTAAGTTGTATTTTTTCATAAACTTTTATATTAATATTGTATATATAAAAAATATTCCGAAGGGAAATGATATTATGTTGGATTAATTACTAATATCTAACATTTAAAAAGTGTTTTTATATAATTTATAATTGATCCTATTTGATGTATTTTAAGGAAAATATTAAAGTGTCCCAAAAACAAAAAAAAAGGAATTATTTATTAAATTAAAACAAAAAATGAAAAAAGATTGTTTTTCATAATTAAAAGAGTTATTTTATGAAAATAATGATTGATAAAAATAAATTCTGGATTTTGTATGGAAATAGGTATCCTATTGGTATGTTTCCTTTAACCGATCTTACTAATAAAGAAAAATTGAAAAGTAGACACTATAAAACATACATTACCCATCAAAGACAAATGAACTGATATGAGAATATTGGTTTTAGAAAATAAAAATGAGTGTTTAATATTAATATATAATATAATGAAGGACTTAATTTGAAAAATTTTAGAGAATAATTATCCATTTTAAAAATATGAGGTTACTGGAAAAGCCCTTACAACTATATAAACATTCAAACTCTATACCCAATTGAAATAGTGATAATAAAAAGAAAAATTTAATACCATTAAAAAAAATATATTAATGATATTATACATCAATGAAATGTATTCATACCGCACACATAACAAATAGTGGGGAATAAGGAATATCCCGAAAAAATTAATGTTGATATGAAAAAACACTATCCTTATTCCAAATTTTTTTTATACTTGATCTTATTCTCTAATTGATTTCTTCTCTTTGAGATCCTTTTTATGGGACTTTGATTTTGTATTTTTTATTACCATTGTATTATGGACATTGGGTAGATACATGGGAATAATATTGAGAATTAATTGGACAATAATCAAGTCTTTTGTGGGGTGAGAAGAAGAGGTGGTGATGGGTGGTTTTTATATTTGAGGGGAGTGGTGTTTTCTGATTATTCTATAAATAATTTTATTATTATTATCCTAGAAATGAACTAATAATGATTTATGATACTTAATATAGTAACTAATGTATTTCAGGTATAAACAGTGGTGCCTATATCATCCATACATCATCTATGACTAAATAATTCATGTATTTAGCTTATATCTTGAATTACAATTTTTCACTATTCACTAAATATTCAAATATTTTGGAAAATCCAAATAAATCACCATAATAATTTATCAATTTGTAGAATTCAAAATAAAATCAATTTTTAAAAATTATTTATTTAAATATGAAAAATTAAATTTTTAATTAAAATTATCATTTATTGGGAAAATATCTATTTAAAATTATAACTGATTTAATAACACTTTGAAAAATAAATCATTATATAATAAAATAATATTATAATATTATTCAATAAAATATAAATTTATGAATATATTTTAGATAAATAAATTTTCATTGTAATTATTATTTTAATTACTAATTTTTGAATAAATATTTAACTTTTTGATAAAAAGTAATATTTAAATTATCACTTTTTAAACATTTATTTAATTACTAAAATATTTAAATATGTTACATTAAAATTAATAATATACCTATTTTTACATAATTTCATAGGTTATGATACTATTCAAATAAAAAATAGAATTTCAATATACTAAAAAATACAGTTTGATTAAAGCTCATATTATCCACATGTACAGTGAAAAATACACATTTTCATGAAAATACAAAACATTCAGCCTATAATAATTCGGACATTATAGTTTAATAAAATGATGACTATTTTGTTTAATAGAATTTATAAAACTATCAAAATACAGTTTTAAAAAACATCAAATTAGAAAAGGTAAAATAGTTTTTAGAAAAAATATAGAATTTTAAAGAGAGAAATTGAAATCATTATTATATTATGCCAAAAAAATAAATTAGTTGAATGTCAATAAATTTTATTAAATATATAATAAATAAATTTGATAATTTTCTTAATACAATTAATTCCCTTATATTTAATGGCAATTCTATTAAGGTCATTTTGAGATAATGATATTTAATATTATATCATTGTTCATATAAATATTCTCTTGTAGGAAACCAATGTTATCTAAGAAATTAAATTTAATAAGAAACATAATATAAAATATTGAGTTGATACATAATCCCATCCACTAATAAATTATATCCTTGATATTCAACATTTTACATTTAAAATCATATGATTTATAAATATATGAAGATTCATTTAAATGATACCATTGAAGGATTATTGAGGAAAATAATATTAAAAGATTCCAAAGTGTCCCGTAACATTTTTAAACATTTAAATGTTAATCTATATTAAAGAATAATATTAAAAGAAAATTATAATATCACAAGAGTAATAAGACTCATTATATAATAGATCATGGTAGGCACATACACAACAAATAAGGTAGAAGTTGGGAACAACGAATATATCTCATAGTATTTAAATGAGTAGTGAAAATCCTTTTTTTTCTTTGTAAATATGTTTTCTTTCGGATAATAGTTTTTATTTTTTATAAAATAATATATTAATCATTTATATCCATAAAATAAAATTTATCGAGAAATAATTAAATTTGAATCATAAATGATGTCTGATATGTAAAAATAATTTTTAAGTTGCATTCTAATTGAGTCACTTCAGTGTGTTTTATAGAAAATATTAAAGAGTCTCTAAAAAATAAAAAGGCATTATTGTTTTTAAAAAACAGTAGTGAAAAAATATTTATTTTTTTGTCATAATATGTGTATTTTTATGTAAACAATGATATCTAAAAAAATTATGGATGGTATATACAAATGGGTGAAAAGTTAGGAAGTTAACTATAATAGGTCTTGTTTATTAGGAGGAATTGAAAATGAGACATTATAAAACATGCATTGTCAATCAATGTAAAATATATTGTTCAGGATAAATTTGTTTTGAAAAAAAAAATTTAATTTAGAAGAAATAAATAAAAATATTTAAAATTTTCATTAGGTTAGAGATAGAGAAAACATAACCTAAAAGAAAAATGGAGGTTTGGGGAGAATCCCTTACCAATTTTAGAATAGTCAAACTATATGCCCAATAGAATTAATAATTATCTATTAAAAATTATAATACCAGGATGTTCAATAGAATAATGATACGATACATCAATTGGAAGTATAAATATACAACCCAAAAGGCATAGTAGGGAATTAGTAATATCTCACAGAAATAAAACTGAAATTATAAACAACATACCTTATGTTCGAATGTGTTTGATACTTTATATTAATTCCCTCTTAAATTATTATCATTGAGAACATACTTAATTTATTTTATTTTATCCTTTTACTGAGACTAAATTATCATAGACATGGGGGAGTCTTGGGAAGAATATTGGGTAGAAATTGGGAAAGCATCAAGCCTTAAGAGGTGTGAGGAAAAGAGGTTGTGAGGGGTGGTATTTATAATAAAGGATATGGGTGTTTTTGAGTATTCAATTCATTATTTATTTATTTTGGATCTATAAAATCAATATTTATGCATCTTTTTAAAAAAATATATTAACTAGTGAATATATGTCTCACCAAATGGTTTTAACATTTTCCATTCATAATTTTTGACTTAATAATTCATGCATTTAGCTTATATCATGAATTACTATATATGACTATTCAGAAAAAATACATCTATTTTAGAATAATGACCAAAAATCCCTTTAACCATTTTTATTCATTTAAAATTCAAAAATGAAATATATTTTTTAATAATATTTTCATAACTTGAGAAATTTAATTTTTAATTAAAATTGTCATTTCTTGGAAAATTCCAATTTTAAAATTAAAACAGACTTTCTAAAAGTTTACAAAATTTTTAATGTTATCAATAAATTATATTATAACAATAATACAAAAAATATTAATTTATGAATACATTTTAGGAAGATAAATTATATTTTAAAAAAATATTTTCATTATTAATTTGTGAATAAACTATAATTTTTTCAAAAATTCTAATAGTAAACTTTTAATTTTTAATTTTTTTTTTAAATTCATCCATGATATGAATATATTTTTCAATCATTCATAAAATACCTAAATTTTATTTATACATTCACAGGTGAAGTTTCTAGTCAAATCATAAATTCACTATTAATATAAAAAAATAGTGGATTATAAAAAGCGTTATATTTCACAAATTCACTCCAAAATAAATATTTTTTGAAAAATATAAAAAATTCACCCTAATGTAATATTTAAATTTATATTTTTAAAATTAATTTTATTTTTGTCAATAAAATATATAAATGTGTTATAATTTATATTTAAAACATTTTTTCCATTAAATGGCGATAAAACAACATTTAGTAAAAAAATATACCCTTTTAATATATAAAATTGTATTCATTCATATATAATGCCTATAAAATTATTTTGATGAATTTAAAATAATAATAAAATATAAAATATATAAATTTTACAATTCTCTCAATACACTTCATTACCTCCAATTTAGCATCTTTTATAATGACTTTCATTTTAAAATAATGGTATTTAATTATATATCATTATTCATTTAGTTTTTGTGTTGTTTGAAACCAGTTTTGTTAATGAAATATAATCGAATGACCCAAAAATGATGTACATGCAAATTAAATTTATTTTTAGGAATACATAAAACATTAAAAATATAGAAACCAAAAAACTGTATTATTTTAGAGTCTTGGGAAGCTTTGAACACATTCTTTTGGAATGGTGAAATATCTTTAACATCTTCAATAAAGATCTTCCGCATTAGTTTTGCTACCTAAAACATTTATTTATATCCTAAAGAAAATAAAATATAAAATGGTTTAGCTCAAATTATCAGTAAGGGAAAACATTCAGATCATAAAACAAACCATAAACATTAGAATGTTAAAAATGATTATAATGATTAATTATCAAAATATCGAGTCATGAAAAATATAATGGCAGTTCGTAATGCATAAATCATAAATGACACAACTAGGATAACATATAATTGACATAAAACATGGAATTTTAGAAAAAATAAGCACCTAATGTGATTTCCATAGAATATAAGGCATTTCTACCATGACAATCATAAAAGACAAAGTGCTTTATAGAATTAGATTTACTTTTTATTCTGGCCTTGTATTACTAAACTAGATTTAACTTTCCTTATATCCATGTATTACTAAATTAGTTTTACAATCCATTCAGTCATTTTTTTATCTCATGAGATATTAATCCTTACCCAATGCATTAAAGAGATGTATAGTTCTCAGCCATCTCATAATTAAATCATTCTTACATGTGCCACAAAAACATAAATCATTCTCTATTCCATAACCCAAAAAATAAAATGGACTTTTTAAATATCATTCCATCATAAAATAATGAAGATAAATGGTTATAATAAGATTAAAACAATCATATAATACTAATTATTCAAATAGAAACACAACCTTTTTAAATATAATCATTTTAGATAGAAAATAATTTCGATGAAACAGTTGAACTTAATTCTGTAGGAATATATCCTTTCTTCATAAAAAACATTTTATTTTTTTCGAAATGCTAAATAAATTTAAATTTAAATAATATATTTTAGAATAAACAAGAAATATTATAGGGGAATATTCATGTAAATATTGTGTCCTGAAACTATAAAAATCCATTAATGTCGTATAAGTTAAAAAACATTCTCGTTGTACTTTTTCTGGAAAAGTAAAAAACAACCTCATATGGGAAAAAATAAATGAATATTTTCAATACCTTGTAGTTAAAGTTATAAATTGATGAAAATGACATAAAACATACATATAAGAATAATAAACATTTTTTGAAAAAAAAATTGGAAAAAATTGACATGGATGATAAACATACCCTATTATATACTTACGAATAAACAATCTCGGATAATATGGAGATTGAAAAATTATCACTTATCTTTTACATTTCATTATTCGACGGTGTGGTCACCTAATTTATAATGGATTAATCATGTTATTAAATTATACCCATACTATATTCTAATTTATTATATCATATATGATTCTATTACATGATTTTGTTAATAGTATTTCAATACAACTATTATTTCGGGTGTTCACAACTTCAAAATCCCATTACTATTTTTCCATGTCAGTAATTTTAGTTTTGTATAAGATATATTTTATTCATGAAATTAATTTCATAATTATAAATTCCACATATAATATCAATTTTATAATCATTCTTGAATTGTTAATGTGGATAATTAATCGCACTACCTCCTGGAGACGGTAGGTCATACATACGCACGATCGACGATATCATTATATTGATGGTAAATTGGTATGTAATTGGATGGTATATTAATTATAAAGAATAATTAAATTTTTCTATTCATTATTTAAATCAATTATACTCATCATTATACCAATCTTAATAATTTATGTTTTAATAAAAAAATTACAGAATGGTGTAGAGATGGTAAACCGGACGTACGCACTCATGGTGATATTTTTATTCACATGATATATAAACGGAGGAATAAGGTCATCCAAAAATTATAATCACATCCCATGTTATAGAATATAATTTATTTATTACTTTAGTAATGAATCCACAAATAATTCGAAAGTAGAAGAAAAAAAATTGTATTTAATTGGTAAAGCAATTACCTTTTTTTCGCGGGACTTCCATTGGATCTCTTAATAAAGATACTAGGGATGGATTTTTTTCAAAACCAGGACCACAATAATTTATTTAAAATTTCTATTTGGATAATTGGAAATGGTTTGGTCCCACTAGAAGTCACAAGGAGGTGTTAGGAAATGTGGGAGGATATGCATTTTTACAAGAGAGGAGAGGGGAACTTTCGTAAACTCTCAAGATATTAAAATATACTTAGAATTTTTTTGATATAAATAATTAAAAATTTCCATAAATTAAATTTATTATACATGATCATGCATATCTTATCCACTTCTTATTATTTATCAGTTTTGGGATTTTTAAATAATTTAAAAATAAAGTAATTCCATGAGATATTATTAATGGAAAACTTAATACTATTCATATAATTTTACCTAAAATACAATAAGAATATGTGTGAATTCGAATATAATATATATTATTGATCTTGGAAATCTGTTAGACACATTAATAAATCCAAAATATACAAAATTTAAAATTATTAAATTTATATATATAATTTTTATTTTCCCTGAATATGCATGGTTTAAGACCCGAAGAGACTATTAAGTTCATTATATAACTTATAAATATTAAAAATAAATTCATTTAATTAAAATAGTTTCATATATATCAATATGGACATCTGGATGCATTTATTTCTTGATTTTGTACATATGTGGACACAGTAAGATAGTAATGTATAAGATAGTGATATTTATTAACTATCTTTGATATAAATAATATATAATTTATTTACATGTACAAGTAACTATTAATAAACTAAAAATATACAATATTGTTGATAGTATTTAATATTATTCATCCGATAATTTTTTGACATGTTTTTGTTTTATTTTAATCCTTATAATTTTGATTTACCATTAATTAATTCCATTAACACATACCATTGAAACATATTATTTTATTTACTAAGGGTTAATATATTCACTCTAAAATTATAAAGGATCCATAAATGGACCATTTATGACATATTTAACATCATACCAATTTTTTGTATGAATTTTTTTTTTGAAATTTATATAATTTAATAAAATATTATTTATTTAAAATTTCAATAGTGTCAATTTGGAAACTATTAATTAGTTGACTTTTTAAAATATCATTACATAGGTATATGATCAAAAAATCACCTTTAATCCATAAATATCATGTCAAATTCATCCATAAAATTAGTGGACGATATTAATTCACTAAAATTCTATTTCTTTTAATATTTTTAAAGACATTTATTTGATATTTATATTAATATAATAATTTCTACATCACAAATGACTCATAATTATTGATAATTATTTAATATCAAAAAATTATAAATAAATTTCAATGATGTAGGTAATTATATTATATTTCATAAAACTACTTATAGTCAATTTTATTCCAAGGTAATCCCAAAATTAAAGCAAATATACTTGTACAAAAAGAGAGTGCGACATTTCGTCACAATAATTATTTTTTAAAATTCATGTCATATTCATATGTAAGCGGCCATTAAGATTCTCCATTTTTAAAAATTATTGATAATGGTCCAATTTAGTCAACTAAAATGATTTTTGGAAATTTTAAGGTAATTTTATAATATTAGTTTTTTCATTAATTAATATATATACCTTAAAACACGGTAATAAAAATAATTACCATTGTTACAATTAATAAGGCCCCAAAATAATAGTTTACTCTTTACATAATTTAGAAATTCAGATTCAAAATATAAAATCAATTTTTCAAAATTCAAAAAAAATATAGTAATTATATTAAATTTAATATAGTAGTCAGAAAAATGGGTGTTGGTTTAAAAGATAAAACAATGCTTAAGATTTAAATGTTTTTACCTGTGAATTTAATGTAAAATATAACACAATGTCATAAATATTTTTAAACTATAAAAATATACTATATTCATACTTTAAAACAATTCAATAATATATATTAACCATGTAAATTATTTCATGGAAAAAATATGTTTTTAATTAAAATTTATCGTATTTTTAATATTCATCAAAATATGAAAGTTATCAGAAAAATATATAATATTCATCCAAAGAAAAAATGAAAATAATTCCTCAAAATAAGATGTTTATTTTAAAAAAATTTACATTAAATGAGTAAAAAAATACCTTTAAAATTGGTGCGCCTTCAAAAGGCTGCAAGACCTTATTTTGGAAAAAAATACTTTTTTATCTGAAAAATTGAATTTGTTGTTATATAATGTTCTAGAACATTGATATTATTCATGGTAATTTTATAAAATTAAAAATTTGGTTAATACTACTCATAAATATTAGTTTATATCCAATTAAATAATAATATTATAATTCTATATAGTTGTTTAGTGAAACTCGGTATTACATACAACGCAAGCTATTTAGAAAGGTAAATCTTGTGTATAATGCAAGCCAAGTTAGTGTTGTTATTACTACAAGTTAATATGGTGTTTAATATAGTGAAATATATTATATTTTTAACATACAACACAAGAAATCAATGAAAATAAAAATAATATATCACATAAAATATCAGGGTGTTACATTCTACCCCCCCTAAAATTAAAATTTACCTCAAAATTATTTTAGTTTATAAATGGTATAATATATGAATGTTTATTTCTGGGAATCCTGTATTGTAAAAAGGTATACTAAATCTTGAATTTAAAAAGAATAGTTAGAAAAAAAACAGTTACCCAAATTAAATCATAACTATGTCTACATAGGATAACATAGGTGAGAAGTGAAAACTTTGATATAGAAGTGTAATATAACCATCATGCTCTAATGGATAGTGATAGAGAATAAGGTATGGGGAAAGATAACTACCAGAATTTCATAATTCCATGATGAATTAAGGGACCATCTGATTCATCAGATTAAAAGGTTAAAGTATAACATTTTTTGTTTCAAGATTCTTTTCCAAAAGCTGATGAATTTATTCCATGAATGGAAATACATACATGATTTCAGTACAATATCACTATTCATGGTTCTATAAACAATATCCACTTCATCTCTTATTTAAAGAAAATAAGTTTAATTTTTCATTCGTGAAGTGTTTTTAGATCATGTGATTGATTGAGAGGTCATTCTATCATTCTCAACAAAATTGTTATAATAAGTTATCATATATGAATAAGTATACCAATAGTGAGATAATACGATAATCTAAAAAAATAGACCAGAATATTAGTTATACAATCCACAAATGGATAAAATTACAATCCTTACAAATACTGAAAATATAAAACTATAGAATGGGGTGAACTAAATAGACTTAGCATTTGTCTCCCAGATCACATTTAGTAGTTCTTGGTAGCCACATTCCAAACATGTGAATACCTTATTTTTGTATTCTATAGATACATGTTAATGGCCTAAATTAATATAGTACCATTATGAAGAAATACACTCTGTAAAAAAGAAATATTTTAACACACCAAAAATACCAAAAGTTATATATAATCTATCAATGATATAAATTTTTCCTTATATCAGTCATGAGATAATTAATACAATCAAACATCTCTCTATCTCCTTTTCCCTTCATTATGAACATATCAAGTGCTCTCCAAAAATATATGAATTACTTTTCTTGGATATCTTTACTATTCAATATATACATTCAGTCACTTATGAGAAAACAATAGTGTAAAAATCTATAGATAATTCTTTTTTATATAGTACATTAAAATTACTTATACAACATTATTGTTGATTAACGTGCAATCATTCCACTATCTTTTTAAAAAATTGACTAAGCATAAACGTTTTATTCCTCAATATGTATTTAATCTCTAAAATCATTTACAGTCTATTTATCATCATCAACATTAATACTACTCACATGACTATGATGATTCTCTTCAAATGATTTTCCCATAGGGAATCGATTCACATAATTCATGTACATTCCACATTTAAAACATTTATCCATTTTTTAGGTCTTATTAATACCTTTATCATTTTCCCTTGTGTCAACAAAAACCTTTTCTTTTTTAATAACTGACTTTGTGTCCTTCTTTTCCACACCCAAATCGTCTTCTAGTTCCATTGAATCATTCTCCATGATGCCCTTTCCCAAATGATTTTCATTAGGAACATAGAACATTATATCCCCTATGAATATCATGAAACTACAACATTCTCTAAGTAAATGGGTGAGGAAACATACCAATGATGTGATTGTTGGTCATATTATGATTTTTTTTATTAGGCATAACAATGATGTTCCACCTTCTAAATCCCATTTCATTTGTTTTCTCATAAAAAAAATATCATTCCATTTTCCATCATAGTCTCTATTTACATGAATCCTCCTATTTACAACCATTTCTTAAAACCTAAAAAGAATAGTGTGAGAGAAAAAATTCATTCTTGGAAATCAACATAATCATAGCGGACTTCATTAAATCTCTAACATATCAAGTTTAACTATATGTTATTCATGATTTTTACACTTATTCTAGGACTAAAACCTATTGTTAGACACACCCTTAGGAAAATATCTTGACATAACTTAGAAATATATCAAGGGATCTCACTAATGTTATTTCATCCTAGTTTCTAGAGGTCAACTAATACTTCCCTCTGAAACCAACTATAATGACCCAAACCTGATGTAAATCAATGTTACATTTTTTTCAGAATACATAAAATATTACACAAACACACACCCATTGAACTAATTTGTTTACTACCATTGGAATGTTGAAACCCATTATTCTCTTTTGGTGAAAGATCTTCAACATCTCCCATAATGATCATCCCATGTAGTTTTCTTACCTTATTGCTTTCATTATATACTAAAGAATGAAACCACAAAAAACGCGAGCTCAAATTCATAGTAAGGGTAAACATTGAGAACAAAAAAAACCATAAGAATTCAAATGTAAAAAACATGAACATAATGTTTATGTTTCAAAATAATTAGTCACAAAATAAACCATGGTGGTTCATATTGTAACACCCCGAGCTTCCACGATACGCTTCTCTTTCAATAATGCAATAGCCTGCATTGTACGCAAGTTCGAGATTCTAACACACTGTGACCAATAAAAATAGACATTATGAATAGTAATACCCACTTTTTGAAATTATATAAATTTTAAATTTCAAAATGGACTTCATTTTTGGATTCAGAAAATCGAAATTAGCCTATGTTGAATTTGGGGTATTTTTCTGAGAACTTCCAATTTTTTATGAATAGTGAAAAAAACTTAAAACAACTTTTTTAATAAAAATAATTTATAGTGTTAAATTATACTATTGAGTGGTTTTAAAGTATAATTATAATATATTTTTACCATTTTATCCAATGGTGGTTATTATAATTAAATTTACTTTGAAATTGGACATAAACAATTGTCAATTTTTTTGATATATATTATTTCTTGAAAACACGCTATTTTTTGTGACAGCAGGAATTAATTATAAAATTAATTAATGCAACTTATATTATTGGAATTTTGTAAAATAGACATAATTTTTGAATTCAGAATATCAATTATATCTTTGGGTGAAATATTGGCATTGCTCTGAAAAACATTAATTTTTGATGAATAGTGAAACCACTAAGTGGTAGTTAAAAAACAGTTATTTCATTTAAATGAAACATTAACACTTCTATGATTTGATTTTAAAAAATCCAACATACATGTTTGTAATTAGGAAGTAAAATGTGGTTCAATGGGATTAAAATAATTTTTTGTGAATAGTAACTTTTAAGTTTAATTAATCACGATTAAAGGTAAATAGTGTAATTTAAGGTAAAGATAATGTTATAATAATATGAAATGACCTTGAAACATGTCCTACCCCTATTGGATTAGTCATGGATGACCAAGAAAATCCATGGGTCAACTTGGGGACCCCATGGAGCCACTTTTGTAGGAAAATGACACAAAAAACATTTTATTTAATGTTAAAATAAAAATGTCACAAACATGAGTTGTTTTACTAAAACAATATTTAAATGGGGTTATCCAAGTCATATTTTTTACTATAAATATTCCTTATAAAGATAAAAATATTTCCTACATCATGATATTTTTTTTTATAATTTTTAGACATTAAATAAATTAAATAATTTATGACACCATGATGATTCAGCGATTACCTCATTAATTAACGATTTAAATAAAATGAAACGATAATGTAAAATATAAGACATACACTTTTCAAAAACCTATTTCATGGGTATATTTCGAACCCTTATCACCATATACTCGAAATATATAATTGTGGGACCTCTAAAATCCGATAAGTGTCTCATAATAATGTAACATTTCATTACTTTCCAAGAGTGCCCCTCCTCTCCTCTTATAAAAGGCACCCACCTCTACCACATTACTCACACCTTCAAGCCATTTGGCTCATCCCACCTCTACCAAAATACACTCCCAACATTCCTCTATTACTCCTAGAAGCCTCACATTGTGCATAAGTCTTCCCAAGGAATCCGTTGGCTCAAATCAAAAAGAGTTACCCGATTTTGAGGTAATGTCTTCTCTTATGTTATTTTGTTTTATTTTTCTTCTCCAACCACTTAAAATCTTTTTATTCATTTCTTTTGTAACAAAAACAGTATATTTAATATAATAGGATGTTTTTATGAAATTGATTTGATTTTCACTTACACACACCTTCGTCTAATGGTTAAAGAACATACTGTTTCTGTGGTTGGAAAATTTCTGCCTCACGAAACAATGATTGTTAAATCTTCTTTTAACACCTCTAATGGTGGCCATTATGATGACATTATTTTTATATATGATATATATATTGTTTTTTTCCTTAAGATTCTGTATTTTTCATTTATGGCATACCTTTCTGATTTCCATTATGGGTAAACGCGATAATTTCATTTTAGGAAGTGTGGACTACCTCCCCCTCAATGTGATTTGAATCGTTAATGCCATATGTTGGATTTATAAAGGATGGAGTAAATGGTATTATATATGATAATATACTGGAATTATAATATACCATTATATAATTATGATCTCATTCCATTGAATATGAAATAAAAATGAAAGTAGTGTTCAAGCGTACATACGGCTTACCGTCTCCATGAACGGTGCATTTCATTCCTTACCTCTAAATGGTATGTAATATTATAAATGCATGTATATACTGGATATATAGGATATATATGATATCTACATCATGAATATAATTATGGAGAAACTGGATATTCTACCACCTAAACAACTTGTAATTATAAGAAGTTTATTGTTGACTCAAGTACCAAAGATTGACAAAACGCCCGTTATTAACTTAAATGACTACATAATTTTCATAACATTTTAATATGTGATATAAAAGGGATAATGAACTTGAAAAAGGTTCTTATGAAATTAGAGATTAACTCTTCTTTATTATTCAGGAGGTTAATGAATGGTTGAGTCAAGTCGGACACAAGGTAAGGGAACTTCTTAACCTAATTTCCATTCTTTGGGTTAATCTCCTAATTTCAAATCATGTCATGATATTATTATGTCCTATATAATATTTTTAATTTATTTATGTTTACTTATAGTGAATACACATAATAGATCTATTTTATTTAAAAAAATGATCTTTCTAAGGGACTTCGTCTCAATCACCATTCATTGAGGCATATTTTGTTTTATACACAAATTTCGTTTATACGATGTATAAACCCATTTGACTTTTATGTTTATTCAAAAAAATCTTTTTATATGAAGCGTTTACTAAAAGACAAAAATGAATGTTTTTCTTGTCGTACGTATGCGGTGACAACGACTTCTCTGCCGTCGTGACCATTATTTGAGTTCCAGCTTCCTCTATAAGCCATAACATTTTTTAAATGAAAAATAAATACCAAGTATTAATTTTCTTTTATTTTGGTATTGAAAATGGTTTTGATAATGTTTTTATTATATCAATGTGTTGTATTGATATCTTGTGATTGAAATGTGGAAATTTTATGTTTCCTTTATGCATGTTTTATGTGATACGATTATGCAATGGTTTATGATATATTTAAACATGTTCATATGAGGAATGCATTGGACTTAATATGTGATGGGTGGAGCCCGCTATAGCTCCTCGATGCATCGGTAGGTCTCATGAGACAAAGTAGTGTCTTGGAACGAGGCCTTGGAAAAATATTATTTTTAGTCTTGGTACGAGGCCTTAGATACATGGTTAGGATAGTTTTGCATTATGTATTCCATCATTATGAAAGTGGTTGTTGATATTGCATGTGATTATTAGACCAGTAGAATATCCATGTGAATAAGTAAATGGAATTATTTCATTTTACTTTTCCCATATTATGTTGAAGTTCAAGTTTAAAAGGCTTTTGTTTTAGTTATACATTTCCTTAAATGTTTATGTTTATTTATGAAAGTTTCCGCTATATTGTTATCCATACTGAGTATCTGAGATCACCCCTTTCAATGTTTTATTTTTCCAGGATGTGAAGAAGTATTTTATGAATGACCTGTAGGGATAGTATGAGGGGATATGAAGACAAGATATTTTTGTAGTTTTGTTTTACTTTATAATGTAATGTATCACTTATGAATGTATCTAGTGTTTCCAAGGATACTAAACTAATCGGTCTTTCGAGACATGATCTTTTGTGATCATGCCAATGTTACGCAATAATGCACCAACTATGGGTAACTAGGGTCAGGGCATTACGGTTGTTATCAGAGGCTGTTTAGTACTAACCTTGGAAGCAAGATTTAGAAAAACTCTGATTATATAACATATCCCAAAGATAGACTTTGAGGATTAGTATAGAAGAACTTCCTAGAATTTTTGAATTGTTGTGATTTTGTGAGTTTTCCGCACAATAAAACCATATATGGATACGAGAAGGTAGAGGTGGATCTAGCACATATGTACATAGTGGTAAGACCCGAAAACACTGCTTTGAGCTAGACTCGAACGGGAACTGGTGCATGACACCGAGCCTTGATGCACTCTTGGTTACGACACTCCCGGGGGATATGCTTAGGATAATTCTCATTTTATTTACAAACCATTATGAAGGATTTATGAGTATATAATTCCTCAATGAAAACATTTTTATGATTATGGATTATATCCATAAATAGTTCAATTTATGTTAAGTGTTTTACAATGATAGAATTATGAATTTTGATTCATAAGCTAAACTAGTTTATGCCATAATTAGAAATGGCGCCTAGTGGAAGGAATGGAAACTGTATCAATGCACACATTCTATGTAGGGATTGTCCTCCTGATCAAGATAATTATTGTGGAGCTGGAGATACAACTGGTGCTGATCAACTTATCACCATACTGGGACAACTCACTCAGGTTATGAATAATAACCTCACTCGTATGAAGCACCCTGATCCGCAACGTGGAGGATCAATGTTAGACCGCTGCATGAGGAAAAAACCACCAACATATAATGAGGGTACAAATCCATTAGTAACTGACCAATGGATAAACTCCTTAGAGAAAATATTCCATGCCTTGGGGAGTAGCGAAAGGGAAAAGGTTACCATGGTAGTTTACCGCCTCACTGGAGATGCTTATCAATGGTGGTCATTGATTAAAAACACAAAGGAAGATGATGAAGTATTGAATATGGAATGGAGGGAGTTCAAAGAGCATTTAATAGAAAAATACTTCCCTCGTGACCATAGAGAAGATATGGAATGGAAATTTCTGAGTCTGAGGCAGAAGGAGGATGAGAATGTCGCAATGTATGAGGATAACTTTACAAGGTTACCAAGGCATGCTCCAGATTATATACGTAACCCAAGAAGTATGATCGATCATTTCTTTGATGGGTTAAAACCGTTTCTCCGTCAACCACTAGTATCACAATCTTTCTCAACATATGAAGATATAGTCTCGTGTGTTATCAAGACAGAAAAGGACAACTCTAAGTCTTATGACAACATAGTAAAGCAAGAGGAGAAGAGAACGTTGGAATAAGAGATAGATAAATGGTAAAAGGGAAAGAAGGATTTTTCATTATGCGATAATTGTGGGAAGAATCACCCTAGTACATGCCTAAAAGGAATAAGAGTTTGTTATAAATGTGGAGAAAAAGGTCACCAGGCTCGTGATTTCAAGGGAAAGAAAGAGGCTATCAATGTTGAATGCTACAATTAAAAGGAAATGAGGAATTACGCAAATGAATGTCCTAAGCATCAGGGAAACATACCTCAGAAAAGTCCAAGGGATCAAGGACAATATTATGTTGTTACTACATTTGAAGTGGAATAATTAAAGTATTGGTGCTTTTGGACTCCAGGATTATATTCTGGTTATAAGAATAATGTGATATATATAAGTATTGTAATGCAGTACATGTTGTTTTCATTAAGGTTCTAATATAATGAAGGTAAGAATATTTTTAATATGTGACAATAAGAGAGTCTTTACTATGTTCGGGAGAATCTAATGTCACGATTGATTTTGGAATTTAGAGACCTTTTAGAGAAAGTCTGGACAGAGGTATTTTGGATAACTATAAAGGTTGGATCGGATTAAGTTGATCTTTGGATCGTATTGGTTAAGGTCAAAACATTTATGAAGATTATTTTTGGAATATTATAATACTATAGTTTTAGGAAAAGGAAAACCTGCAGGTTGGGGGATAACCCATCTCGTCGGACAAAGCTGTAGGAATTGAACCCACAACCATAGTGCGATAGGCCTTTATTACCTACCACTAGCCTACAGGAAGTCCCTGGTTATTACAAAAAAGTTTTCCTAATCTAAATGGTATGTGTTAATATTTTTAACCTTATACAATTTTGATAAATAGAATATTTTTGAGTTCTATTACCTTTTGGAGTGAAAGATGGGTTTGTGGTAAAAAAATTTTAATGAATGAATGTATACATGACAAGTAAGTATATTTCCTTAAGTCCTTATTAAATCTCTTAAATAAATTCCTCAACTTTATGAAAGGTTTCTTAAAATAAAAATTTTTTTGGTTAACTTTTCTAACTAGAGATTCAATGACCGTTTAACTAATCAAAAGTTTGTGATTTTCTTCTAGTTAACATTCTCCTAATCCAGATTTCTATAACTCTCCATCAGACCAATGTGGTTTTTTTTCTTCCATATCCATATTTTCATAGAATCCTAGTATGGGATATCTTGGGTGACCTTTGTACTTATATTTCATTCTTTTAAAGTTAAATTTTTATTAACCTAATTTCCGATGTGGGTTTTCCACAAAGGTATTTTCTATTTTCAACCTTTTATTTTCAAAGAAAAATTTCAAATAGCGAGGATGCAATATATTGAAGGAGGGGAGAATTTAACACCCCAAGCTTCCACGATACGCTTCTCTTTCAATAATGAAATAGCTTACATTGTACGCAAGTTCGACATTATAACACACCACGACAAATCCAAATAGCCATTATGAATAGTAATACCCAATTTTTTAAATTATATAAATTTTATATTTAAAAATGGACTTCATTTTTGGATTTAGAATATCCAAATTATCCTATGTTGAAGTATTGGTATTTTTCTGAGAACTTACAATTTTTTATGAATAGTGAAAAATACTTAAAAACAAAATTTTTAATCAAAAACATTTATAGTGATAAATTATACTATTTAGTGTTTTTAAAGTATAATTAGAATATATTTTTACCATTTTATCCAATGGTGGTCATTAGAATTAATTTCCCCTTGAAATTGGACATAAACAATTGTCAATCTTTCGATATATATTGTTTCTTAAAAACACGCTATTTGTTGTGACAATGGGAATTAATTATAAAATTAATTAATGAAACATATATATTTGGAATTTTTTAAAATACACATCCTTTTTGAATTCAGAATATCAATTATAGCATAGGGTGAAATTTTGGCATTGCTCTAAAAAACATCAAATTTTTATGAATAGTGAAACCACTAAGTGGTAGTTAAAAAACAGATTTTTTGTTTAAATGAAACATCAACACTTCTGTGATTTCATTTTCAAAAATCTAACATTCATGGTTGTCATTAGGAAGTAAAATGTGTTTCAATGTGATTAAAATAATTTTTGGTTAATAGTAACTTTTAAGTTTAATTAATCGCGATTAAAGGTAATTACTGTAATTTAAGGTAAAGATAATGTTATAATAATTTTAAATGAACTTGACACATGTCATACCCCTATTGGATGAGTCATGTACGACCAAGAAAATCCATGGGTCAACTTGAGGACCCCATGGAGCCACTTTGGTAGGAAAATGACATTAAAAAAGTTTTATTTAATGTTAAAATAAAAATGTCACAAACATCAGTTGATTTACTAAAAAAAAATTTAAATGGGGTTATACAAGTCATATTTTTGAGTATAAATATTAATTAGAAAGCTAAAAATATTTCCTACATCATTATATTTTTTTATAATTTTTAGACATTAAATAAAATCAATTTTTTATGACACCATGATGATGCAACGATTACCTCATTAATTAACGATTTAAATAAAATGAAACGATAATGTAAAATATAAGACATACACTTATTAAAAACCTAATGGATGTGTAGATTTATAACCCTTATCACCTTATCCTAGTAATATATAATTTTGGGACCTCTAAAATCCGAAAAGTATCTCATAATAATGTAACATTTCATTACTTTCCAAGAGTGCCCCTCCTCTCCTCTTATAAAAGGCCCCCACCTCTACAACCTTATTTACACATTAAAGCCATTTGGATCTACCAACATATGACCAAATACTCTCCAAACTTCCCTCTATTACTCCTAGAAGCCTCACATTGGTCCGAAGTCTTCCCAATGAATCCTTTGGCTCAAATCAAAAAGAGTTACCCGATTTTAAGGTAATGTCTTCTCTTATGTTATTTTGTTTTATATTGCTTCTCTAACCCCTTAAACTCTTTTTATTCCTTTATTTTGTAAAAAAACCAGTATCTTAAATATACTAGGATGTTTTTATGAGAAGTATTTGATTTACACTTACACACACCTTCGTCTAATGGTTAAAGAACATACTGTTTCTATGGTTGGAAAATTTCTGCCTCACGAAACGATGATTGCTCAATCTTCTTTAAACACCTCTCATGGTGGACATTATGATGACACTATTTTTATATATGATATATATTATGTTTTTGTTTTCCTTATGATTATTTATTTTTCATTTATGTCATAACTTTACAATTTCCATTATGGGTAAACGCGATAATTTAATTTTAGAAAGTGCGGACTACCACCCCTCAAAGTGATTTGAATCGTTAATGCCATATGTGGGATGTATAAAGGATGGAGTAAATGGTATTATATATGATATTATACTGGAGTTATAATATAACACTATATAATTATGATCTCATTCCATTAAATATGAAATAGAAATGAATCTAGCGTCCATGCGTACGTACGGATTACCGTCTCAATGAACGGTGCATTTCATTTCTTACCTCTAAATGTTATGTAATATTATAAATGCATGTATATAATGGATATATAGGATATATATGATATCTACATCATGAATATAATTTTGGAGATAATGGATATTCTACCACCTAAACAACTTGTAATTATAATAAGTTTATTGTTGACTCAAGTACCAAAGATCGACAAAACTACCGTTATTAACTTAAATGACTACATAATTTTAGTAACATTGTAATAAGTGATATAAAAGGGATAATGAACTTGAAAATGGTTCTTAAGCATGTGGAGATTAACTCTAGTTTATTATTCAGGAGGTTAAAGAACGGTCGAGTCAAGTCGGACAGAAGGTAAGGGAACTTCTTAACCCAATTTCCATTCTTTGGGTTAATCTCCGACTTTCAAATTTTGTCATGATACTATTATGTCCTATCATGTATTTTTACTTTATTTATGTGTACTTATAGTGAATACACATAATAGATCTATTTTATTTAAAAATTGATCTTTTTAAGGGACTTCATCTCAATAATCATTCATTGAGACATATTTTGTTTTATACACAAATTTATTTTATACGGTGTATAAACCCATTTGACATTTATGTTTATTCAAAATGAATCTTTTTATATGAAACTTTTCACTAAAAGAAAAAAAAGGAATGTTTTTCTTGTCATACGTATGCGGAAACAATGACTTTTCTGCTGTCGTGACCATTATTTTAGTTTCAGCTTCCTCTACAAGCCATAACTTTTTTAAATGAAAAATAAATACCAAGTTTTAATTTTCTTTTATTTTGGAATTGATAATGGTTTTGATAATGTTTTTATTATATCAATGTGTTGTATTGATATCTTGTGATTTAAATGTGGAAATTTTATGTTTCCTTTATGCATGTTTTATGTGATACGATTATGCTATGGTTTATGATATGTTTAAACCTATTTATATGAGGAATGCATTGGACATAATAAGTGACGAGTGGAGCCCGATATAGCTCCTCGATCCATCGGCAGGTCTCATGTGACAAACTAGTGTCTTGGCATGAGGCCATGACAAAATATTATTTGTAGTCGTGGAACGAGGGCTTGGATACGTGGTTATGATAGTTTGGCATTATGAATTCCATCATTATGAAAGTGGTTGTTGATATTTCATGTGATTATTCGACCAGTAGAATATCTATGTGAATAAGTAAATGGAATTATTTCATTTTACTTTTTCCATATTATTTTGAAGTTCAATTTTAAAAGGCTTTTGTTTTAGTTATACATTGCCCTAAATGTTTATTTTTATTTATGAAAGATTCTGCTATTTTGTTATCCTAACTGAGCATCTGAGCTCACCCTTTTCAATGTTTTATTTTTCAAGGATGTGAAGAAGTATTTTATGAATGACCTGCAGGGATAGTATGAGGGGATATGAAGACATGATATTTTTTTATTTTTGTTTTACTTTATAATGTAATGTAAGACTTATAAATGTATCTAGTGTTTCCAAGGCTACTAAACTAATCGGTCTTTCGAGACATGATCTTTTGTGATAATGCCAATGTTACGCAATATTGCACCGAATCTGGGTAACTGTGGTCAGGGCATTACAGATATTGAATAAATCATAAATTACAAAATCATGATAACATATAATTAATATAATATATGGAATTCTAGAAAAAAAATAAGCACATAATATGATTTCCATATTATCCGAGGAATTTCTTCCAAGACCACCATAGTAGAAAATGTCCTTTACTGACTGAGATTAGATGCCATTCCATCCTTGTATTACAGAAAAAAATTTACTTATCATTTCAACATGGTATTATTGAACTAGATTTACATTCCATTTTAGTCATGTTTTATCTCATGAGATATAATTTTATACCCAATTAATTGGAGGGAGATATATGTCCCACCCATTTTTTAATGAAATCATTCTTACATGTTCCCCATAAACATAAAAAACTCTTCATTGTAGAACCCATGAAATATGATAATCTTTTTCAATATCATTCCATCATAGAATAAACGATATTAAACATATTTTAATAATTATAATAGTCAAATAATACTAATAATTGGGTTACAAATATAATCCTATATAAATAGAATCAATATTGATATAAAATAATATTGATAAAATACATGAACATAATTACTGAGGAAAATATCATTACTTCTTCAAAAAAATTGATTTTCTCAAAATGTTGTGATATTTTAAAAGTAATGAATTTAGTTGAGAATTAACATGAAATAGTATAGAGGAATATTATTGTAAATAAGTAGTCATGAACCAGTAAAAAATCCATTAATGTCGTATAAGTTAAAAAATATTCTCCCCTAACATTAGCTGGAAAAGTAAAAGTACATCATATATAAACAAAAAAATGATTCATTTCATATAATGTAATAAAATTATAAATTGGGTAAAAATGACATTAACAACAATTAAAATAAAAATAAACATTTAACAAAAACATATTTAGGAAACAAGGACATGGATAATTAATAGACCCCAGTAAATACTTACAAAAATAAAATCTCAAATAATAATGAGATTGCAAAATTATTTATTACCTTGTACTTTTCGTTAGATGAGGGTGTGGTAACCTCATATATTTTGGTTAAATTGTGTTATGAAATTTTACTAGGAGAATATACATATTTATGATATCACATATGATTCAATTATATCATTTTGATAATAGTATTTCAATATTACCATTTTTTGATTGTTAACTGCTTCATTTTCTCATTCCTGTTTTTCCATGTAAGTCGTGTTTTTATTAATAGTATTTATTTTATTCATGAAATTTTCTTCATCATTATTATTTCCACTCATAATATAAATTTTATAATAATACTTTAATTGTTAATGTGGAGAACTAATCTCACTATATCGTGGAGACAGTATGTCATACATACGCATGAGGTACCATATCTTTCTTTTGATGGTAAAGTGGTGTGTAACTAGATTGTATATTAATTATATATAATAATTATCATAATATATTAATTCTTTAAAAACATTATACTCATCATTATACCTATCCTATTAATGTATTTTTTTAGTAACAAATTTTACCACAACCTGGAGACGGTATGTCTTACGTATGAATGTGTAGTGATATTGTGATTCGTAAGATGGATAAAAGGATGTATAAGGATTCCCATTTTTATAATAATATCCCAAAATGTGTAATAAACTCTATTTATTACATTGTTATGGAATAAAAATATAAATAGGAAGTAAAATAAGAAAACAAAATAAATTGAATTTGAAAAGCAATAACCTCAGTTTCGTTTGACATTATTGGGATCTCTTCTTATGGACACAATGGATGGAAATTGTTGAAAAAAAGGACCTCCATAAGATAACTAAAAATGTTTCAATGGATAATTGGGAAGGAATTGGTCGAGCTAGAATGATCAAAGACGTGTGAGGAAATGTGGGATGAGATGCCTTTTGTAAGAGATGAGAGGGGCACATTAGGAAACACTCAAAATTTTAAAATACAATAAATGTATTCTAGATATAAATGCTTAAAAAATCCCATAAATGAAATTTAAAAGGAATTTTAGACCATATTTTATCACCTTCTTATTATTTAACATTATTGTGATATTAAAATAATTTAATAATAAATTAATTCAATAAAATAGTATTATTGAAAATTTTAATACTAGTCATTTAATTTGACATAAAATACAATAAATAAAAGTGGGTATTCGAATATAATATATCTTATAGATCTTGTAATTTTTTTAAATACTTTAACAAATATAAAAAAAATATTATTATTAAAATCATGTATTTAATTTTTATGTTAACTGTATAAATATGGTTTTAGAATTGAACAGACTATTAAGGTAATTATTTATATTTTAAGAATTATATATAAATTCATATAATGAAAATGTCTATATTTATATCAAAATAGAAAATATCTCTGTTCTTTGCATTATTTCATCTATATGTGGACACATAAATGATATAAAAATACAATATAGTGATATTTTGTTATTATCCTTGATTTAAATAATATTTTATTTATTTTCATGAATATATGTCAATTAAAAAAGTCCAAGTCAATAATATAGTGATAATAATTTAATGTTATTTATCAAAAAATAATTTGGACATGTTTTGGTTTTATATTAAAATAGATAATTATGATTTACCATTAATTAATTCCTTTAACTCTTACAATGGAGACATGTAATTTTATTTACTAATGGTTAATATAGTCACTTGAAAATTCAAAAGGATCCATAAATAGACCAATGATGACATGTTTTTCTTTATCCTAATTAGTTGGTAGAACTATATATTTTGAGTAATTTTATATAATTTAATAAATTATTATTATTTTCTAAATATATATAGTGTTAATTTTGAAAATATTATTTAGGTGACTTTTAAAAATATCATCACATGAAGATATGTTCAAAAAAACTCACTTAATCCATAAATAACATGTCAAGGTAATCCATTAAATTACTGGATGACATTAATTCACTCCAATTATATTTATTTTTAAAAAACTTATATATATTTTTTGTTATTATTAATAATAAAATAATTTCTTCCTCAGTATTGAGTTATCATTAATGATAATTATTTTATCTCAATAAATAATAAATAAATTTATATGATGTATTTAATTATATTATTATTCCATAGACTACCCATAGGTGATTTTATTCCTGATAAATCCCTAAATTAAAATTAATATACTTATATAAAATGATATTGTGCCTTTTTTTCACATTCATTAATTTTTTATATTCATGTCATATTCATAGTTATGAGGCCATTAAGTTATTAAATTTAGAAAAATAAATGTTAATGGTAAAATTTAGTCATCTAATATGATTTTCTCAAGTGTTAAGGTAATTTTATATTATAATTTTTACATTTAATTACCATATTTACCTTTAAGCATGGTAATAAATATAATTATTAATGTTACTATTCCAAAGGCACAAAAATAAAATGATCTTATTAAATTATTTTGAACGTATTAATTCTAAATATAGAATCATTTTTTCAAAATTCAAAACCAATGTGTTGCATTAATTAATTTAAAACTAATACTGCTATCGAAAAAATAATTTTTTTTAATGTTAAAAAAATGCAAAAGAATGAAATGGTTTTACTTATGAATTCAATATAAAATTAATGAAAATTAATTAAATTATGTTAAAATTTAAATATATATTATATTTTTAATTTAAAACCATTCAATAATATAAATTACCCATAATGTTTTTTTGATGAAAAATGTTTTTTAAGAAAAATTTAACGTATTGTTAGTATTCATGAAATTATGAAAGTTATAAGAAAAATATAAAACATTATAAAAAATGAAATATTATATCCATTTTCCAAAGAGAAAGTTTATTTACTCAATTTTTACTTATAAACATTTAAAAAACTATATTTTAAAATGAATTTTCCATTAATGTCGGCAACACCGCATTTTTTGGAAGTATATTTTTTAATTGGAAAAATTGATTTTGTTCTTATGTTATGTTCTAGGAAATTAATAATATGAATTTTGATTTTATAAAAATCAAAATGTTGTTAATAATACTGGTAACAACTATTTTATGTCCTATTAATTAATAATATTTTAATAATATATCGTTGTTATGTGATGCTTAGTTTTGTGTACAACACAATCTATTGAGAAAGGTCTCTCTTGTGTATAATGGAATTCATGTCTGTGTTGCTATTACTGCAACATAATATGGTGTTGTGTAGAGGGAAATCTAATATAGGTGTAACGTACAATGCATGACATCAATGGGAAAAAGGAATATATCTGTTAAGATCTTGGGGTGTTACATTAAATTTAAAAAGGGATAGACTGTAAAATCCTATAGTATTACATATATTACCCACACCCAGAAGATGAAGCGGGGATGTGCGGGTAGCCATCCATCCATCCTCTCAACCAGATTCAAGAAAATGACCAACACATTACTATTATGTTTTGTACACATATTTCTTTAAAATAGTGAGGGGTGTATATAAATTGAAAAAATATACAGTTTATATACCTATAATGTTATGTAACAGATACCCAATCCCAAGAGTCGTAATAATGGAATTTGACATTGGACATGGATTCTCTATTTGGGTTTCCAAAGCTAGAAAAAATAACATCAAAAAAGATAAACACCCTCCACAATTCATATGTGAGTATTTAATTATCATTATTTCATTTTCCATATTCTTCGTGTTCAACTAGTTCTATAAAAAACAATATCATATCTTAGTATTTATTTCCCCAATGTAATATGTAAACATTATCTATTCAATGAAAACTGTCCTTTGGTAAATAAATCATTAAACATGTCTAATATGATTATTCAGTTAAACATCCATTACACACTATAAAACTAACACAGTATAGGACACAACAAGTAGCGTAGTCTAGTACCCCAATAGCCACATCCAATCTCACCTTTTGTTGAAGCCTAAGAGTGTAACCTAATCAAAAAACAAATCACCACCCCACTGAACAACCATATCTTATTCACTACATTAAACAGATCCCCAAATATCAATTGCACCTCACATCATACCCATACACAAAAAACCACACCAATTCCACACAAAACATCTCATACCACATCACAACTTATTTTTATATGTGAAATGGAGGACTTATTTAATTCCACATAATTATTTAAGTGCTGAATCAAACAAGTCATAAGATCCCATAAAATCTAATTTAATAATTTAATATAAATAATTATACAAATTATATTTTTAAATCATTTTCAATAATTAAAAAACATGAATTTTGGAATGGACATCATAAAACCACAATCAAGGACCACAACAAAAGATACAATTTTTAGTAATGCATTACTCCTGTAAAAAGGAAATATCAAAAAAATTAAAAATCTTATTAAATAATGGGAATCAATTTTCCTATACCTTTTTAAATTTATTTAACCATCTAAATTATATTTATTAATTGGGATGGAAACATATCATCTTATATAAACATAAGAACTCCTATATACATGATAGAAAAAAATACAAAATGATTGTTTTTATATATTGAAGAATAATATTTTATCAATGATTTATCACCAAAATAGGGACTATTTTTTCAGGAGGAAAGTACATCAGTGGAAGACAATACAATTGAATCTTTAAAACTGCAAAACTCTAAAAAAAAAATTATTTTGTACCAGAGTGTTAAGGGAAATAATGATTTTTTAATGAATGAATGTTCTCCTCTTCTTAAATAATATATTTGAGACCTGCATGATAGATATGGATTAGATATTTCATTAATAAAATATAACCTAAAAAATTTTTGTTTTAAAAATTTAAAATGTCCCTGGAATTATTATATATGTAGGTTGGGAATAATCACCTCTGTAAGAGCATTAACAACTTTTAAATACATTTATCATCACAATTGATTTGAAATTTGAAATGTTATAAATGTTTTAAAAACTGGAAATAATGTTCACTATCATACCCCCAGAACAACGCATCATCAGAAATTACATTCCTTCATAATGACCTACCATTAGAATAACTCACAACAAGAATGATCCACATTTAGAAATGATCTTCCATAAAAATGAAAAACCATCAGAATGACCTACCATAAAAATTGAATCTCTATTAGAAAGAAATATAGCTATAATGACCATCCATTATAATTCATCCATCATCATATTTTTCTACAACCTATTGAATTAATGCAAGAATGACCCTCCATCAAAAATGATACACTCTTAGAATGAATAACCGCCAAAATGACCCCCTTCTAGAATTATTCTTTTCCAAAATTTACCCTTTTATTGAATGAACTACCACAATATTGAATCAAAACTAGAAATGACCTACCACATGAATGAATCCCCGCAAAAAAATTATCTTTCACTATACTGAATCACCTAGAATATGACCCACCTCAATGAAATAACCTACCACAAGAATGACTCACCAATATAAATGACCTACATCCCAAATGACTCAATTCAAGATTGAGTCACTACCAAATATGACCAATAACCAGAATGATCTATCTCTATAATGAATCTCCAAAAGAAATGACCTACCACTAGAAAATCCTACCACTAGAATGACTAACCTTCAGAATTAAACTACCGAAAAAATGATCTACCTAATGAATTAATAACCACGATAAGTGATCTATATCTATAATAAATTTCTTCAGAAATGACCAAACACCATAATGACTCAATGATATAAAAAAACACAACCACTACATCCACATGCCTCCAAAATTGTTTTATATTTGCAAAATCAATGGGCTATAAGTTTGAGTCCATTACAATATATGATTGTATATGTTATGAAGACCAATGATAAACTAAATGATATGTGTAGAGAATATAAATATGTCATAAATTAAAAAAAAATATTTTTATTATTCCAGACATTATGGGAATATATTTTATGAATTCATGGAAGGTTTTTGTGTTTTTTAAAACCATATGCATACACTCTTGTAGTTGGTTTCAATGAATTGGTAGAATCCAAAGATTCATTTTAACAAATTATTTTGTGTAAATTTCAATTATCTACCTCATTATAAACTAAACAGCTCCAGACATGGAATGAAAAATTGAAATTGTATTATCATATAACATTCTCAATCCATTTATCATGTTGTGTTTCTGATGATAAAATAAGTTATAATTTAACATTTGAGCCTTTCATATTAAAACATCCTCCTTAATTTAGAGTGTTTCTTGTCCACCAGTGGCCACGAAACGGATTATTTCCACTGAAAAGATATTTTCCATCATCTAGTAGTATTATCATGAATTTTTTTTCAGTCAGGTCTATTTTTTAAAAGGATAATAACATTAATGATGAGTTATTATTATGAATTCAAGGATATGATAATAAATTGACTCCATGGAATGTGCTTAGTTTATGATGGTATTTTATTGTAAGTATATTCCCATAACTCATTCCATAAAAATGGATGGGGAATTATGTGACCTTTAGCATAATAATGATCGATCTATAGCTACCTATGAGGAATATTTTATATAACGTGAAACATATATTTATTTTTTTTATCATTGACCCTGATATCAAAATTTAAAAATTTATCAATTTTATAAATTATATATCTAAAGTTTATTTTTCAATAGGTACATTAGGAAATATTAAAAACATATTTGATATCTTATCAATGATGAAATGGGGAGTGTTTATTACCATAATTATAATGTTTATGATAAGACAGAAATGATGCTGTTTTGAAGAAAAATACAAATACTAAATCCCATAGGGGAATGAAAATGAATTGTTTTCCTCAATAAGGGACGAATGAACTCTATGGGAAATTATATAAAATGTAATTTTAAATGTTTTTTGGTATCATAATGAAGAACATAAGGAAAAATCATGTAAATGTGATGGGAATAAGTCATCTATTCAAACACATAGTTTGAAAGAACAATTTAATTCCCCACCCAAACTCCAATTTTAGTTTTATAAAAAATTGAAATTATTTAAATTAGTGAATGAATACATGGGTTAATGAACAAAATCATTATAAACTAATATATCAAGGAAAAATAGAAATATAATGTGATCACAACAACCAAAGTGAGTTTCCAGAATTTTATGGTGAAGGGTACAAATATAATCCACTATAAAAGTGAAAATTTATTATCCAATTATAGCATTACCCAAATATTTATATATGATGATTTTTATAAGGGAATCAAATAACCACCTAAGAAATTTCAGGTTAATGTATAGTTGAAGATACATATGGGTGTGATGATTTTATATAAGGTCTATATATCCTCTTCGATATATGTTTTTTTAGAATGTGATTCTTAAAAATATTATAATTTCTCTTCTAGTTTATTTTTATATATTTTTGGACAATAATTATATTTATTTATACTATTTTCATATAAATATCCCTATGAAGTTACATTTTGAATTAAAAAATAATTTAATTATTGTAAACAGGACTGAGGAGGAATATGAACATTCTGTGGTTACTAGTTATTTTAAATGATCCTTACATCTTATTCATAATTGGTATTTATCTTAAATGAATGAGAATGAAATAAAAATTGATCTATTAATAATGTGTGTGGATATGATAATGTATTTTTAAATGAAATTACATGTATTACCACAAATAATAAAGATAAAATTTCAATAGAACTCATAATTGAATCTATGTCTAATCCAAAGGCTCCATATTGAGATTCTTCTATTAAGTAAAATGAACTATTTAATAAATGTTTATATATTCTTGATTAACAATTCATTAATCTAAGTGCATCACCATGGGATGAAAATTCTAAATTTAAAAAGAATAATGATATTTTAATTCATATTTTCATATATTATTGGTATTTATAACAATATTCTAATCAATAAAAAGTACTATTTTCCTTGAATTGATGATTTTTAATTACATTGAAGAGATCATTATTTTTCATTGATTGATATTTAATTTGAATATCATCTACACGGGGTAAAAGAATATAAAACATAAAAAATACTATTTTTAATAATCTATAGAATATTAGAATTTAAATTTATTCAATTTAGAAATAACAATCCCACAACTATCTTTATGTATCTAATGAATAATGACTTTATAGATTACACTAATTAGTTTTTGTAGTTTTTCTATAAAAAATATTATATATTAAAAACTAATGTATGAGTATAATGATTATATGAGTATTTTGATGATGGAAATGAGTTTGGAGAAGTAGTATTAAGAATTTAATAAATTTTATTTTTAGATACATTAGGTATTATACTTGTTTCATATTATCAAAGGTGATGGGATATTAAAGTATCATTTATAGATGGACGTTCTTTAACATGATCCCAGACTGTCCCCATAATCTAAAATTTAACGTATTCCTACTTTAGATGGATACTACATCCATTTTTTAGATATTTTACACAAGTATCACTTCCATTAACTAAAATGACACACAAGGGATACAACTTCTATTTGAAAAATTAATACGAAGAATATTTCAGGGATCTTAAGAGAATTTTTCCCAGTTAACACTTGAATAGAGTACCTTATAGTGGATAAGGATTTTTAGTTCACAGTTAACCATATAGAAATGTATTTATATCTATTCTAATTAAAAATATATATTTTTTGGCTTATTCTTCATGTAATTAGAATATTCATGAGATTAACTTCATAAATCATTATTTGGAAGTTTCATCAACTAGTTTTTGTTTTGTTGAAATAACGGTATTATTTAAATACAAAATAGTTTAACATATATAAAAGTATGAATTTCATGATGTATGTATTCACATTGAAGGAATATAATATTCATCATAAGAGATGGTAGGAACTCGATAAATATTATAAATTCATGACACATTACCACTCAATGAAAGTGAAATTGGTGGTTGATGCATTACATATGAATGACATGCTATTTTTTCATTTATTAGGAACGAATGGTATCCAAAACATTGTGATTAATAATATATATTCCATTTATTCACATTTAAAGGATAGTGATAATATAAATCTTAGATTAATGATTAACTATATATTCATGTGACGACTTCTGTAGTTTGTGTAGAATATATGAAGGTCACAAAGAATAAAAACATGGTTCAATATATTAAATTTTACCATGATATAACGACAAGTAACATTGATAGAGTACGAGTCCCTTTGATTCCATTAATGATACAAATTATATTTAATTTATCTCATAGGTAAATATTCACTATTCATACATAATTTAATAGTTTGTATATGAATCAGGAAGTGTATTTTTGGTTAGATAATATTAAGAGAGATATGGTGAAATATGTATCCCAATTTGTGGAATAATTGTATCTATGTATGATAAAAAATGAAAGTTGGCTTTTACGAGCATTACCCATACATTTGTGGAAATATATAAAAACACCATGAATTTAACCATGATACTCCCAAATACAACTAAAGGGAACAATTATAATTGTCTTTTAGTCATTACCACATGAAATTTTCACCATTAATTTATATTAGTGATGATTTTTATATTTTTAATCATTATAGTATATATGTAAATGTAGTGGAAATGTTTCAAGGAGTATGAAATAAATCCAATAAAATAAAGGTTATATGTTTAACATGGTGTTATATAGATGCATAAAACTGCCAATGAATACATATTCGATCATTATTATTTATATGTTTTATAGATTTTTGGTAATTATTACAGGACCATTCAAATGATAAAAGTTATATTGAGAGAAAAATATATATATTATTTTAAGGAGTTTATAAATATCACGGTAATGTATATAAGTTTTCATATTAATGTATACCTCACTCATAAATTTTATTGTATCCTCATGAAGACTTATTTTTTATGAAAATAAAAGGAACCCATCATGTTGGGAATAATTTAGAGAAAAAACCTATTGGTTAAATAGAAAGATGAGGAAATGTCATTAGAAGTTCGATCCATTCCACAATATTTCAAATAATATTTTAGTTGACCTATGAGAAAATATTATAACCATTGATGGGATTAGGATTAAATTTATTTTGGTTAGTTGTTACTATGTATATCCCCTTTGAATAATTTTATGTGATTTTGAAATAAGGTAAAACTGGTCCCTATATATATCATTCTCTATGTTCTTCATAATCACATCAATATGATTGATATCACCCAAAGATTACATAAATCCTAATATAATTTCATGATTTCATCAATGCATCTATTTTCATAGTGTACATATAATATAATTCACATTTATAGTTCTTGGAGGACATATCATTGGAGAATGACCTTTGAAATGATGAATAAATCATATTCATATTTGATCATAAATATAATGTGTCATGGAAAAGGGAGAATCATATATATATATATATATAGTTTTCTAGAGGAATATAACATTCATTGAGGCATCGTGGAATCAAAGGATATAATGACGTAGTCGTATCCTCATTTTTTATTAGGGTAAATATTTTCCAATGGTGAACATGTTATTTTTGGGGTAGATTGTATTACCAAAATAATTGATAATATATTTTATATTTAATAATTTTTTTATTAGATATGTTATAGAGGAAAACAATATTAATATATTTGAATAATTCTTAAATATTTCAAAATTATAAAATATATATAGAATTTATATAGGAAACAATTTCAAAAATAATTTCTAGTTCACTTTGGAAATACAACGGATCCAAAAGATCTATTTTGAAATACTTATTTATGTGTGTTTTTTTAAAGATTTATGTTATAAATAAAACATTATTCATTTCTTTTAACGTATAAAAATTAATTTATTAAACTTGAAATTGAATTTATTAGTTATCAATTCGTTTTAAATGAATATGAAACCATTTGAAATAAAAATAGATATTTTTAGGTAAAAAATTATTATATTCATTCATTGGGTTTTATTGTGAATAAAATAATTTGATCATTATTGTTTAATGGTATTAATTAAACTTTATGATAATATATTCAATCATATATGTTATCATTAAAAAAATTTCTACTGGGGATTTAAATTTTTGAAATTTACTGTTATAGTTAAAAATATTATTTTTCAAAAAAACCAGTATCATGCATATTTCTAAAAAAATATAAAATGAAATTATACAACATATATAAATTTCATATGATAAAATGGTTTTTCAATTTTTAACCAACTATTTCAAATATGGTATTTTGGTCAATTTAATTTTGCATCATGATGAATAGTTTCCATGATATGACATTTTCACAAATGAAATTGTTATGGGGATTAAAAAGGTAGTTTAATCATATATATATATATATATATAAGACATTAAATATCTCCAAAACATGGAAATATGTGATTTTTTGGATAAATTTAGAACAATGATATATTATTTTATAACTTTTGATTCCTTAGATCCTCTTCTATATTATTATGAATTTACTATATTTTAATTTATTGTGCATTCACAAGAATTCTACAATATCACTTATAAAAAATGTCATCTCTCCCTCAATCCATTGAATCGTTTGTACAGTCTATGTTAGTTATTATCTAAACATATAAAATCCTAAAAACCAAATAAAATTCAAAGACGCATTATTCATTCACTATATCCACACAATGATGTCATATGGTGTAATCGAAATAAGGTTTATCAATGAAGTATTAATTTACATTACTGATATCCTTAATGTTTCATTCTTCCATAATATACTAAAAATATTTTATAAAAATCATAAAATGATAAAAAAAATTTACGAGAATAAAATTATATTATATTAATTGTATATATAATATTTCAACTTTTACATCATTTGAGAAATGATAGAAGTGTTCATGGATATATTTATACTACCGCCTACATGAAATGATCTGATATATTTTCCATATCATCCATATATAACTACAAATATGTTTGAATTTATATCCTTTTAATTTATAATAAATATAATATTACTTTTCAAGGAATATATATTATTATTTATCTTTATTTATTTCAATTCATTGTAAAATGAAACCATTATATCTATCTACAAAGAGTATATTGACTCGAAAAAATTTTGTAATTCATTTTACATCACCATCTTGTTATAATGGGTCAAAAGAATATATAATTTATACATACGATAATTATAACATGTTTAATATTACTGATCAGATTAAACCAAGACCATGACACTATTATTAGGACTATCAATCCAACACATGAATTTAATGTTGATAAATTAACATAAGAATATTGATTTTAATGATGAATTATAAATCAATGTGTCACTATAGATTATTATAAATGGATAAATTTTATTGATAATTATGAATGTGGTAAATTAATTTATTTTTTTAATAAATATATATTTATTATATATGTTCTTTAGAGCGCTTTATAGGAAATAAATGACCTAATGTAAGGGTTTATGTTTCAATATCAATTTTATTTTCTAATTGTCCATGGCATATTTCCATTAGGGAATATTATATGAATAATATATTTTAAAAAAATGTATTTTATAATATTATATATTTTTTACATTTCCAGTGATTCTTTTTCAACATTCCAATTTTTTAAACATAAACTGATTGAGAAAATGAATTTATTGTATTGAGGCATTATATTTTATTTGGTCAGTGTACAATTTCGTTCTTGCTCATACTCAATAAAATGTTGTTAATATTTTTATTTTATATGATTGAATTATTTTTCGATGTCATTTTCAACCCTAACTTTTTTTCTTCTAAAATTTATAAAATGAAATTATTTTAGTGTTTCTCAAATTGGTTATTCATGAATTTTTAAAAAATTTATAAAATAATTGTCACTTTCTATGTATATAATAAAATTATTTTCACTCTATCATGAATATTCATTTTTTAATGTTTTTCTTTACTATTTACATGGTAATTTTAAATGATAATATTATTATAAATATTTGTGTTTTTTATATTTTAAAAATATATTAAATTATGAAATTGTTATAATTAATTTTAAAATAATATTTTCAATTTTTTTGTAAAATGATATTTCATTTAAATGAATAATAATTTTGTAATATTATGATTCACATGGGATATTATATTCTAAAACCATCCACATTTTTTATTAAGATATATTATAATTAGCTTTTATATAAATTATTATAAAATAATTTTCAATCCCACATGTTAAAATAGTGACGATGAATCCTGAAAGATTAAAAATATTATATGGAAACCAAATATATATATATATATATATATATATATTTGTTTTTATATATACATCTAATTCATTACGTAATGATGGAAGTATCATTGTATAGTATACAATTGCATTTGAAGTGAAACCATTCATGGAATAAAAATAGGTTGGTGAGTGATCATTATCTTTTATGGGACATTTTACAATATTTAAATTTGCTTATTGTATAGATTCATGAAATGTGAAATGATTTTATTTCCCTGTGACTGAACGAAAAATTTTATAAATTGTTTTTATGCTTATTATAATTTACCATGGATCATTTTTAATTTATTAATATTCATAACTCTTATGATTAATTTCTTTTGATGTAATAATGAATTATTTAATGGCTGATGTTTTATGAATTTTGACTATTTAAAATTAAAATATAAGATACGACTATTCAAAAATATCTTTATGATTAACCTATGATTTTTTATGATATTAATTTTTTACTTACCATGTTTTTACTTATTATTAATATATGATAACCCATTCTTATTATTTCCTTTACAGTAGTCACGAATAATAGGTATATGTTGGATATCTCAGTTAAGGTAGAGTTGAGATAACATTGGGGGTGTTGTAGGTGATTAGTTGTGTAATAAGTTAATTATGTATCATGTATTCAAATACAATAAATATTTAGGGTTATAGGTTTTATATTATTGGAAAATTCAATGAACACTTATCTAAAATTATATAATTTTTCTGGATGTAATACTTCATTACAAACAATATAATAATAACAATTTCAATATGAATAATACATATTTTTTATGGCATTAATGAATTTTAAGATAAAATTAATTTTTTATTTTTGGGATACAAATATTTCTCTTAATTTTTAAATTGATAATATAATATATTTTTATAACAATGTCTAATTAATAGCTTCATCTACTATAATAGTATAATATAAGTTGTAAAAAATCAAAAATAATGAATATTTGTGCCATTAAATTTCAATATGGAGTAGAAAATTTTTGTTGGATATTTTGTATAATATCACTATAATACACTAAAAAGTGATGACTCAATAAGACTCATCTAATTTATAATAAATAATGATAACCTTATAACATTATAGGTTTGGTTGATATCAAAAATATTCATCATAATAGTAAAAATAATTACTTTAGGAATTCATTCATGTCATATATAAATAATATTTAAATTTATATGAGTGTAAAAAAGAATATTATATTAATAACATAATGATATATCATAGTGAAAATATCTTCATAGATGATTACCATAGGATATTGAATTTTAAGACATCTATAATAAATTATGCTAAATAAAATTTAAATTTTTATATCCTAATAATATGTATAGTTCCTTAGTGTCTTTAATGGTTGAGAATTTTTAGGTCATCTTTGAATATTTTTATCTATATATTGTATTTGATAGAAAATGTTTGACAATTTGGTTGAGAAACCATTTATTTACCAATTTTTTGGATTTTAATGGGTAATCAATAATATTTTTCTTCGTTTTATATATTTAGGAACTTTTATTTTTAACATGGTTTTTGGACTTTATTTTTTAGAGATTTAAGTAATTTGGATTATTTATACTTGAGGATAAAATTGAAATAATATTTCTAGGATTAAAATATTACATGTTTCATGAAATTATAATTAAGAAATATTGGGTTTTTATCAATACTGGTTTAGTTTTATAGTTTACCTAAAAATTTAGTTTTTTTGAAAATGAAATATTTTCTGTGAATGTAATAATTTTTTTCCTTGATCATTATACATTTGAAGAAGTTATTCCCAAAATATTAGTTCAGTTAGGATATATTATGTAATTTTTAAAATAGATAGGTGATCTCTAATATTTATTGAATAAAGATATATGTTCTTCTAAGGGTGACTAACTACATCTCAATTATATTTATGCTATTTCATGACATTAATAGAGAGTTGAATCCCGTTTTTATAAATTATAGCAGAATTTTACTAATTTTTATTTTACATTTTTTGAAATATGTTATTTTTTTCATAGAAAATTATTTCATTTAATATCTATTATTATTCATTAATTGTATTCCATTATAATTTTTAATGAATATTGAATAATTATTAGTTAAAATTATTAAAAATAATTACTATTATTATAAATTTATATTAACATTATGGATAACTTTTTATTATTTAATTATTTAGAAAGGATCAACAATCAGATGATCAAAGTAATGATATTTTAATTTATTGATCTCCAAATATTACTCACAAGACATATAAGAATACGAACGATTCGATATCTAGTCCATCATGATTTAATATTTCCAGAGATGTTATTTTAATTGTAACAAAAAAAATAATTCTACATGACACCTGAACTTATCTAAAAATTTACATTTCCCAAATCACTAAATTGATCATCACAGGATAGAAACTAGTGTCATATTATCATTAAACTCAATTATAAATGATTTTATATAATAAAAGATTAATTATATGGGATTTACCACACCGAAGTTCTTCAGGAAAATTATATATCTCATATAAGCATTGAAATTCTATATATATTTTTTCTAACATATATAAAAAAAATGAAATAAGAATATAGGAAAAACTACAAAAACAATAGATTATCCAATTACCCTAAAAAATCAATTATAAATGTCATAATAACCATTTTTAAACATAAAAATTACATAGAACCAGTGATAATGAGAATGAAAAAATAAAATAGAACTTTATATAATATGAATTATGATACATACTGGAATCCATTCACTTAGTGGATGGCCTAAAATTTCCCACCACTATATGACTAGATAGTTCACTCTCTATGTCATATCCAACAAACCTGAACCATGACTATGCATCCCTAATTATGTACATGTTGTACATTTCCTAAACATAAAAAAACCATTATAAACCAAAATACTATTTTGTATTCATATACATTGAGAAATAATTATGTAATGTTATCCTCCCAAGGCCCATGCACAACCATTAAAAATAAATACATTTATTGATACTTTAGAATACAATTATAAAAGTTTTCCATTAACTTTTGAACAAAAAAATCCACACGTAACCTGTAAATTATGTGATGATATTAAATAGAATGATAATTTAATTTCTTATTTTAAAAATCTCACATAATAAATTCATAATATGAATTTCATTGAATACACGAGAAAAACATATTGTAAACCATGTGTTGAAAACATCTATATCTAGAAATAACACATTAATGTTAGTCCATACATAGTTAAACATTTTAAATTATTTCTTAAAATAAAAAATAATGGCTGGGTGAGAATCTTACATAATGGATATATCCAATATAATTTATCAATAGAAGAGCTAATTTTTTTTGAAAACAATATCACTACATAATAAAATAACAATTATTTTTTTAAGAAAAAAGATATAGCTTTCAATATATTTAACGAGTAAATATTTAACTAAAAATAAGTGAATAAAGATAAAATTCGTAATGATTTTAAATAATTTATTCATTAAAAAATCATTATGAAATAATAAAATATCCAATATCGTGGGAAATATTTATAGACATTAGTAGAATATAAGTTAATAAAATAGAAGAATTAATCTAACCATCATGCCAGATGGGATACAACTACCTAATAAGTATATTTTACCCCCCACATATGACCTAGAAAATAATATCTTAGGAATATAATATCCTGGAATTTTGGACCAGTAGAAAAAGTCTCCTCATGGTGTTTATGTACTCATTCCCAGATTTCCGAAATATGTTACCATGGAATCTGATGACATATTAATTGGGGTGAGAATTATAAAATGTAATTTTTATATATTATAAGGTAAATAATTTTATTAAAGTGAAATTAATATCGTCCTATCATATGACCACACATAATACACCCATACCCTATTAATAATGAATTTAAACAATGTAATAATAATCACCAACATGGAAATTCCCATAATATCAAATAAAATATATCACTTATAAACATTGATCAAAATAATATTAAGGGGCTCACTTTAGTGGTCAAAATATAAAAAATCATGTAAAAATATTCTCTTAGTGACATAATCATGTCCAAATTTAATTATTATCATCCAATAACACCATTGAAATCTCTCAACCCCCCCCACATAATAATTCAAAACCACAATCTATACAATATTTATTCTACAATTGATATTTATTTTTAAAAGTGTATATAAATGGTCTAACCTCAATTAAATCCTCCATAAATGTTATAATTAATCATTAGAAATTAAAATTAATATTTTAACGAAACAAAACCTTATTTGATCCTAGAAAAAATGTGTTTTTTAAAATCACCTATTATCAGTAATTTACTAGAAGATATATTTTCAATACTTATTCATGTCAATTACATATTATTTAATGTTAAAATTGAAGATAAAAATATATATTATAAAAAATTATGAAAATTTTAATATAATCTCTTTACATTTAAATCCATTATAGGAATAAAGAGATCACTCATTGATTTTTGTTGAATGTATTGTTCCTTGGGAACAAGACCATCAATTTATGAATCCTTTGGAGAAGATTGTAATTCAACTCAATGAATCATCGAAAGCAATCTATGGTTAATTCCAAGCCAAAAAATGATGGGAACCTAAAATAAATTATTTTAACTGTGAAACCATACAACCATGTCCAAATGGTTATATGAAAATGAAGAACAATTATGTAGATACAGATTTGGGAAAGGAATTGATTACAGGTTATTTACCTCAATAATCAAAACAATGGTTTAATGTTTCATGAAAAAAAATCATAAATGTAAAAATAAGAGTGGGTATAACTATATCTCGATAAAATGAAACGTATAAATATATAAACCCAATAGAAATTAAAATTTAATAAAAAATATTTAAAAAATTAATTTTTGTATGTTTTTATGTTGCATGGTTTATAAAATTGTGTACAAACCATACATATGATACTATAGGGAATGGTTGATAATGATAAAAGTATGTGAAAACATTCCAAATCCATAGATAATCCACCAGAAATGTAATTCTTCTTTTCAGGATTCACCCCTAAAATTATCGTAACCAAGAACCCAAACCAATAAACCTATAAAAACATTAAAATTTTCAAATTTTATGTAAAAACCCTCAAAATAAATGTATATTTATTTATTTCCATATTATCATAATAAATAATAATTTTATAATAATAATTTTCACAACCATATCAAATTAAATCTCTTAAGAATCTATGTAGAATTTTAATAATCATGTAATATATGGGGTTTGAACATTATCACTATATTTTTAATCCCAAACTAACAAATGGATGTCATTGAAATTCTTATCAATTAAATAATTATGGATGAAAAATCTTTATAACACCCCATGTCACGAACCATCCTCGAGGCCCGTGTTGTGACTACCCCAATCCCGCCTTCCATAGGCCATGGGATGGTGACTAGCACCAAAGGCATAAATCCCGATAACTAGAAAGGCATTGCCTTTATAAAAGTAAACAAAACACCACAGAGTACAAGCAGACGTAAAACACTAATTACAAAATAAGTGATGAAAAGTAAATGGTCCAGACTACAAACCCAACTAAAATTACAGCTACAAATGGACGAATGTACAACAGAAAAAGACAACAGCTGGAAGAACGGAAGTGGCTCTTGGGTCGTCCTCCTCAGATCCTACCTGAAGGGTAGGTACAGATGGCGCAACTTCTGGATCGTCCACCACAGATCCTACCTGAAGGGTAGGTATAGATAGCCTCCAAAATTCTCTCTCCCATCAACCTCATCCATGTGTCATCTCGTCGTGAAGTCCACCTCTGGATACCGACTCGCCGTGTGGCCCACCTCCGGGTACCGTCCAGTCCTTGAACACTCGGCCTCCGTCAGCACTGCCCGTCGTCTGCAACCCACACAACGAGGTGCGGGCATAACCCGTGCAGGGGAGAGTATAATGATACTCAGTAGGGACCCAGAGACCCTCAAGGTCTCTCTAAATCCAACAAGGATAGCCACAAAGTATGAACACAATAGATTACCCTTATATAGGTATAATCCCATACATATACCTATGTTATCAAGTAACCCATCTCAATCATGAGGAACACAAATATCATGAAAAAAATGGATAACCACTACCCAGTTATATGCCCATACATATACCTAATGTATGAAGTGACCCATCTCAATCATGAGGTAAACAAAAAGGTCATAGACTCAGCCCATACTAAGATTTTCATTATCGAAACTGTAACGGCTGATGAGCCCCGTCTCTGGAGTGTAGAGTTATCCTGTCATGACTCCGAGGTACTACTCACAACCGTAACTACTGAAGAGCCCCTTCTCTGGAGTGTACAGTGATCCTATCATGACTCTGAGGTACTTCTAACTAACCTAAGACTGCTGAGGTACTCCTCCTGTCATGTACCACGGGTCAGCCACCCAAACACAGAAGTGCTTCCCACTGGGGTATGCCACCCAAACACAGTAGTGCATCCCCCCTAATATCCTTCAGAGTTACACTCCCGACGATTACCGCAGCTCTGCACTGTCACACAGTAGTGCTCCATCCTCCATGGTTCTGCACCCAAACAATGTAGTGCTCTGTCCACTGGGCTAGTCGACTCACTCCTAGTCGAGTCGGTCAAGTAGTCATCATGTCTCAGCCGGCTACACGGTCTTCGTACTCCATACGCTTGTCTCCGGGAGGTTCCTCTCCACGAGCTATAGGTCGATACTCCATGTATCTCAAAGTCACACAAAGAAGTATCTCAAATGATCGCCTCGTCATAGGGGTCTCAACGCAACAGACGGTGCGTCAATCGGACGCCCGGTCTGTAAGTTATTAGCCATTTCGTCCCAGTGGCCCGGTTGGTTTCGTGTGCGAACCAACCCGGACGTATCTCAAATGTACCCCGAACTCTCATAGGGTATACTCATAGGGACTGTTTCTCAACAAGATCACCAATGCCGCTGACGGTTCGTCAAACGGACGTCCAGTCTGAATGTAATCAGCTTTTCCGTTCCAGGGGCCATGTTGGATTTCGGGTACAATCCAACACGGCCAATTTTCAAATGTAACCAAAACTCAGGAGAAGTATGCCAAAAGTTTTGTCTCATCAATTGGAATCCAACAAAGTCGATGGCACGTCAATCGGACGTCCGGAGCTCAAGATATAAGTGTTTCCGCTCCGACGGCCCAGTTGGTTTCATGTTCGAACCAAACCGGCCATACCCAAAGTTCTCTGAAACCCTGACTGTTATATAGTTAAACGACCACCTTGAGCCAAGGATCACTATGCAACTGACGGTGCATTGATCGGAGGTTCGTGGCCCAAGATATGGGCATTTGAATGGAAACCGCCCGAAAATTGGGGGTTCGGGCCCAGTCTTACCTGGCCCGAGACCCCCTGGGTCGGCCCAAACCAGGTCGACCCGAACCTGGTCCGGGTCCGGCCCAATAGGGCGTGGCCCGGCCAGGTGGGCGCGGCCCAGCTGGCTGGCCTGCTGTGCTGCGCTGGCGCGGCCACATAGCCGCTCGGTTGTCCGGCTGAGCGGAACAGGGGGTGCAGTCTCCCCCCCCCCCCCCCACAGTGAAAGATGTCGCGGCCCCCGCGTGGGGGGCTACTCCTTGCTAGCGATGCGACCCGACGCCGCGTCGTTCTTGGCCCCGCATGGCCGCGGGACCAGCCACCTGCCGCCTCAGCTTCAGCCGCGGTGGCCCTTCTTGGCGGCCTGCCGGGCGCCGCCGCATCCTGTTGGCCGGCTGGTGCCGGCCACCGCCTCCAGCCGCTGGCACCGCCGTGATGGCGGGGCGCACCGACATGATTTTCCGCGGACCACCGAACGCGCTCCGGTGGACTGTTTTCCTCGCCCCCTTCGGCAACAGTCCTCCTGGGACCCGACCTTCACTACGGAGGCTTCAAATTGACTTTGCGGCCCCGTTTGTCGTCGCTCGTGAATCCTCGCACAACGATCAACCAGTAGAGTCTTCGAATCACCTCTGCGGCCCCGACTCCAGCCATGGTTTCGTTCGGCCTCAACCGTGCGGCGTGACGGTGCCACGCTTCTTCATCACATTCTTTCTTGTTTCCATGCGGTGCCGTTGCACCGGGCCGCCTTTGTTCATGCCGCAGTGAACAAAACAACAAAGGGGGAGGAGGGTGGGCCGTGTTCGTGCGGTCCAACCTCCTCCCGTTAAGTTAATAACAAGAGGCCCAAAAGACGAAGAACGACAAGGATTTTTCATGAAAAAAAAGTAATCAACCCAAACAGTTTTCCCTGAAATCAAGAATTCCCACCCCGCAAACATATTCTTCACGGATCAACTTAAAATTTAGTTGATGCGCTTTCGTAGATTTAGAAGGAAGTAAACAAGGGTTCACTAGAAATCACAAATAAATTCGCTACCTCAAGAATAGTTGAACGAAGGCTCGTCGTGGAATTGCACGTCGCGGATGAAGGCATCACGCAAGGGGGATCGTCGGGTCGCAGAGAAAAGATTTGTTGGCATCGCGTCATCGATATCCGAGGATCCGGCGTTCTTGTCGACCTTCATCGGAGGTCGGTGTTCTTCACGTTCTTCACATTCTTCGCGTTCTTCGACGAAGGAAGAAGAACTTCGAGACTTTTTTCATTTCTCTCCAAAATCCTCCTGCACAACCCAAGCAACAAAAAAAAATAAAATAAGACACATTATTATTTTATTACTCATGCCTTTAGTTTGAAATTAAAAATTGAATCAAACAATTAACTCAATTAATTGCAATGTTTTAAACCTCTCAATTAATAGAGACGTTTAATATTTAATTAAATTCACAAGTTGGCTTCGTTTAATAGGGGGTGCAGGTGCGTTAATTTAATCAAAAAGGGGTTGAGGAAGTTGAAATGGTGGGGCTCGTGTGGGCCCCACCCCACTAATATCCTACATAACGGATTAGTTCGGATGTGGGTCCCACTCAACCTCTTAGCTTAGGTTAACACTTCCTTGAATAAAAATAAAATCTGTTGCACATTATTTTATTTTATTGTTCAGATAACCCAATTATGTAAAACTTTACCTGAGCAAACACAACTCCAGAAAAGGTGTTATTAAGCAATTATCGGTGTTGCGATTCCATTGGTAACCTCAGATTTCTATTTTGAGCACCGGTTCAAAATTTAGAAAAACCTGCTCGTTTGTTCACTGAACGTACTCGAGCTAAACTTCATAGAATGATTCCGGGCACACCGGGCCTCGGAAACAGGTGCCGTCAGATACTGCGTTCTTGTAAAATCACAATGAAAATTAAGAAAAAATTTCCCTTGAATTTTAGGGGTCTTCCATTTCTCATTGGATTGAGAAGTTTGTGTGCTATTACTTGGCCTTATGTGAAGTTCTCAAGTTTCCAAAGGAGATATATAAATAACTTAGGATTGAAGAAGAAATATTGGAATGATTTTCCCTTAAGACAAACCAACCAAACAAACAAAAAAGCCCCAAAAAACTATGTGATGCACATTATCATACCAAACTGAACCATATATTACCAAAAGATAACCAAACTATTCCATAAAAATTATCAAATCCAATAAAACCAAAATATACATGACAATTATCAATGTACCAATAGAAAGACCGAAAAAGAGATCCAAATAAAACAAATACAAATTGCACTACTCCGCACCATTATACATGCTCCAAGAACCACGATATCACTAAAGAATCCCAAACATCCACTTCCTGAAGGAGATTAATTACCTGTCCTTATGTCATAAAGTAAAAAAAATCTAAAAAACAACTGAAGTACCAAATATTTGTTGAGTAATAATCCTCAGTAGGATTTCACCAAATGACATCTCTAAGAACACCCCTAGGAATGAACCATTATCATATTTATATAAGAGTGTTTATAAAAAAATACCAAATAGTTCATTAATTACCAGTTTTCCAAACACACTGTTACAAATCCAAATTTACCTACAAACCAAGGAAAATCCATCCAACCATTCCATATTCCGTTTCACCATTTTACATTAGCCCAATAATTTTCATCATTCATATAATTACATAAAAAAGGCATGACTTCCCATCGAAATCCATTTAATACTTTACAAATCAAATTTTACTCCCCTCCATCTTTTCCTTGATGGTGGCCCTTACATCCTCTCTCAATCCTCTTTTTATAGTGATACTCCCCACACACTCCAAATCATTCAAATTCCATCTGTAACATGTACAGACCACTAACCATAAATATAACACACCAAGGCCACTAAAATATACCAAAAACATCTTCATAATAAAACAATCCCTTCAATCATTATCCATTACATATCACATTTTTATAAAGAAACCTATTTTTATTGAAAACAAATTATATCAAACTATGTCCATCAAAAACATAAGTTACTAATTTTGAAATAAAAGTTTTAAATACATAACAAATAAGAAAATTTCACCACAAAAACCATTTTACACTAAAAAATACCCAATACAATTGAAATGGATTTATAAGAACTTTCATGCATCAAAATCACCAATTAATTCATTATAAACCAAATAATAGTAAAAATATTTCACATTATAACAATGTGGAGTCAAGAGTGAATCCACAAACCTTTAGGGTTCTAGGGTAACCTATGGCATCCTGACTTATTACCAATGTTTAACCCCAAGGTTTCATAAAAATTACCATGGTTTTTCACTAAGGTATCATGAAACTTGTCATCTCCAGAGATTAATTCTTTACCCAATGCATTAGAGCGCTGTCAGGGCACACCCTTAATATGTATTTACATTCATGTGAGCCACATATATCATAATCAAAACTTTCATAAATATCCCATAGAGAATAAATGAAATGGAAAACATTTCAAAATTGTAACATTTAAAAAGAGCTTAAAAATAAGATCATTATGTCATTTATAACCCATGGAAAGGGAGTGAAGGTTATATGTATGTCAATTCCAGAATCAAAAATATATATTTATATATTCATGAACACCAATAAAAATGAAATAGGTATGGGTATTCAAATAAATAAAATAAGAGAATTTCTGGAGAGAAAGAGATAGAAATTTTGAGATGAAATTTCTACAACCTAACGGCTATATAACATGGTTTTAGAAAACATTGAAAAGTGAGGTGACAAGGGTAACCCACTCATAAATAATTAATAATACAGTATAAATTAAGAATAACATGGGTATTATAACATGGTATGGAAATTTTAATTACATACAACATGAAAATGAAATATGAAAGAAAATAGAATATGTGAATCATTTTATGAAAAATTCTGCAGCCCTATAGCGTCATTTACAAATTCAGAAAACATATTGATGAGAGGAGAAAGGACCACCCAAAAATTAGACATGGAATGGATAGTAAAGAGAACATATAATAACATGCCCTCAACATAAAGAGCTGGAAATTAGAAGAGACAACATAAAGGAAGTCATGACTTAATAGAGGAGGGTGAAGGGATCCCTTACCTTGAAGTGTAACTTTTCAATCATGAAGGTCGGGACCTAGGGAGGCATAAGGGAACCCTGGGAGGACTCCTTGGGAGATAAGGAGACCAGAACATAATTTAGTATGATTTTTGGAATGAAATGAATGAAGGAAATGTCTTGGTATTTATATGAAAAGTGAGTGAATAATTTTTAATTTTCAAGGGACACCTCATCGGTGGTATTTTCATAACCATGGGCTTGCCCTTGGTATTTTCCCCTAGTATTGGACACCTGGTACACATTATAATATATATAACTATTCATAATTCTACTAGAATGGTTACATTATCATTACATCATTAATGATGTCATTAAACACCTCAAACTCAAAACTGCATTTGTACTATTCACCGCAAATACAACTGTTTCAGAAAAGTCCAAAAAATTCACCCTAAAACAATGTCGATGGTCTGAATTAAAAAATTAATTCCATTTTATGAAAATAGTTTTCTAAATATAATTAATTTAATTTTTAAATAAAGTCAATATTAATACAGAAAATACAACTTTAAAATTATAACTCATGTTATATAACCATAAAACGTTAATCAAGGTCCCATAAAATAATCAAATAACTATAAGACAATAATGTAGCAATTTATGATTAAATTTTTTGAAAATAAATTTCCTTTTTATGTTATTAAATTAATTATAAAATTGTAAATAAAATATTTATGACAAACAACAATACCAAAACGTAAACTATGATCATTTTTTCACTTTTAAGATGTCTAAAATGTATTTATACATTCATGAGTGAGGTTTATATTTTTTTTCAAATTACTATTAAACACTATTCATTACTATTCATATGGGTATGTTACTATTCCTACATTACTATTCACTAAAAACAAAGTTGTTCTTATTAGACATTAAATTTCCTACTGAACACAACTGTAGAAGACCATTTCCTGAAAATCCTTTCACATTATTAATTATTTAATGAATAAAAAATTATTTTAAAATACTCTTTTTCTTAAATTCATCTATAATACACATCCTATATTTATCCAAATATTTGAAATTCACAAACCTTTCCATAAGATTAAATAAAAAAAATTTATATACAAAATATTTACACAATGTTGCTAAGGTCTCGTTACATTTCCCCTTATAACACCACGATTGGACCTAAGTGTAAGGTGTGCTCTATTGATTGAATCTTGGGGTGGCTGGGACAATGTTACCCGAGTGGTGATTTCTATCAGCCTGAACTTCCCCCGTAGGAGATTCTGTTCAAGCTTCATACATTGAAGTTCAGTTTGGGCATGGTCTAGATAAAATCCCAATGATGCTACCTCCTTCTCATGCTCCGACTGATGGGATTCATATGGATCGAGTCTACAAGATGAGCCCATTCAATCTTCGTTCTGTATTAATTAACCAAGATAACCGTATTTATAAAAACACAACATTAATATTATAGTTTCCAATGGTCATATTTACCAATGGTCATATTGACCAATGGTCATATACCAGTCGAAACCCAACGGTCTCATTTTAATTATATGCACTTTATTAATTAAAGGATAATGTTTTGTTGAGTATAAAGTAAAATAACACACAAAATTAGAAAAAAATATAATTAAAAAGATCAGGTTGTTACATTCTTACCCCTTATGAAATTTTGTCCTGAAATATTATCTTGTATCCTTTGAAGGGAAAAGGTGTGGGTACTTCTGCCTCATAGACACCTTTGGTTCCCACGTGGCTTCTTCATATATTTGGTTCCTCTACAACACCTTAACAATGTTGGTATACTTGTTGCGCAGAACCTTGTCTCTATAATAAAAGATCGCCACCCACTACTCCTCATAAGAGATATCATGTTCTAGTTGTACCATATATGCATTTAGTACATGTGAAGGGTCATGTATGTACTTGATCAAGAGGGATACGTGGAAGACATTATGAACTTGTTCTAGATTTGGAGGAAGTGTAAGCTAAAAGGAAACTGCCCCCACACGATCCAGGATTTCATTAGGGCCAATCTACATAGGGTTGAGCATTCCTTTATTCCCAAACCTCATGACTCTCATCCAAGGTGAAATCCATAGAAAGGCTTTGTCACCAACATCAAACTCCAAGTCCCTTCGAAGGTTGTCAGTATAGCTATTTTTCCTACTCTGAGTAGCCTTAATGTGTTGCATGATGGAATGGACCTTTTCTGTTATCTCTTGCACAAGATTAGGCCCAAGAAGTTTTCTATTAATAGCTTCATCCTAAAAAGTACTATTTCTACATCGCTTCCCATACAGAGCTTCAGAGGGTGCCATTTGAATGCTTGAGTTGAATCTATTGTTGTAGAGAACTCAACTAAATAGAGATGTTGATCCCATCCACCTTTAAATTCAATTGAACAAGTTCTCATTATGGCCTCGACTGTTTGAAAAGTATTTTCATATTGGCCATCAGTTTGGGGGTGATAGGCCGTACTGAAATTCAATTCAGTGCTCAGTGCTTGTTTAAGACTTCTCCATAATTTTGATGTTATCCATAGTTCATGATCAGATATGATAGAATGTGGAACTCCATGTATCATTAACACTTCCTTCACATAAATCCTGGAAAGTTTATCAAGAGAGAAATATTCCCGAATGGAGATAAAATGGGCAGTCTTGGTGAGATGGTCCACAATAACCCATATCGCATTATTTCCTTTGGATGTTCTTTGGAGACTAGTGATGATGTCCATAATGATATTGCCCCACTTCCATGCTGGTATGGGTAGTGGTTGCAATACACCTTTAGGATGTTGTCTTTCTGCCTTCACTTGCTAACATACCAGGCACCATGACGTGTAGTCAACAATATCCCTTTTCATATTATCCCACCTATAATGATCACGAAGGACCCTATACATTTTCATGCTACCTGTATGTATAGAGAAAGTATAGCTTTGTGCTTCATCCATCAGCTCATTATTTATTTTTAGAATATATGAAACACATAGTCTTGTACGAAATTTCAGTACACATTCTTGATCAGTATTGAACTCAGGAAACTTCCCATCCTTCACAGCTTCAAACTTCTTCTATAACAAAGGATCTTCTTTATGATCTTTATTGATCTTCTCTAGTAGTGATGGTTTAGAAATCATTTGGGATAGGGTTGATGATGTCCTTTCTTGTATAATTCCCATGTCCAGCATTACTAGTTCATTGATAAATGGATCTCATTGAATCCTCATCATGGACAGAACAATTGGGTCATTCCTGCTTAATGCATCAATGACATTGTTTTCTCTTCCAGGATGATAATGAATTGAACAATAATAGTCTTTAAGGAGTTCCAACTATCTCCTTTCTCTCATGTTCAATTCCTTTTGTGTGAAAATATAAATCAAAATTTGATGGTCTATGTATATGTCACATTTCTCCCCATAATGATAGTGCCTCCATATATGCAGAGAAAAAACAATAACAGGCTTCTCCAGATCATGCATAGGATAGTTCTTCTCATGAGTCTTCAATTGTCATGATGCATATGCAATGACCTTTTCATTTTTCATGAGAACGCACCCAAGACCTTTTATAGAAGCATCGCTAAAAATAACGACTCTTTCCCCACATGAGGACAGAGTTAACACAGTTGTAGTAACCAATCTCTTCTTCACCTCTTGTAAACATTAATCACACTCTTTTGTCCAGATGAACTTGACCCTTTTTCGAGTTAACATGGTTAATGGATTAGAATGTCTTGAAAATTTTATCAAAAACCTTTTATATTATACCTCTAATACAAGGAAACTTTGAATATTAATTATTTTTGTAGGATGAGGCCACTCCTCTATGAATTTTGATTTTATAGGCTCAACTGTGATTCCTTCATTGTTTACAATATTCCCCTATAAAAACACTTTTTCTAACCAGAATTCACATTTACTGAATATTCCAAAAATCCTCTCCTTCCGCAGAGTTTTCAAAATAACCCTTATATGATCCTAATTCCCCTCAAGACTTTGGGAATATATCAAAATTTCATCAATAAAAACTTTCACAATGTTATCAAGGTAGTCTTTAAATACTCTATTCATCAAATCCATAAAAATGAAAGGTGCATTAGTCAGTCTGATGGGAATAACAACAAACTCATAATGCCCATATCTTGATTAGAAGGCAGTTTTTAGAATATCTTCTTTCTTCACCCTCAACTGATGATAACGAGATCGAAGATAAATTTTAGAGAAGAATTGAGCACCATGAAGATTGTCAAAGAAGTCATCAATTCCTAGAAGAGTGTATTTGTTTGTTATTTTGATCCCATTTAGTTCGCTATAATCAATTCATTACTGCATCAATCCATCATTCTTCTTTACAAAGAGAATAGGTGCTCTCCAAGGAGACACAGTTTGGTAGATAAACCCCTTCCCCAAAAGATCTTGGAGTTGTTTCTTTAATTCATCTAACTCCAGATTTGACATCCTATACGAGGTCTTTAATATCAGGTGAGATCCAGGTATGAGTTCAATAGAGAACTCAACCTCTCTTTCTGGGAGAGGTCTAGGAAACTCCTCAGGAAATAGGTCAATGAATTCATGGATGATGGGGATATTTTCTATCCTCTAACTCTCGTTTCCTTCATCTTATTCACCTATCAATTCCATAAAGAAGGATATAGAACGTTTTTTAAGATAAATATCAGGTTGAGATATCTCTCATTGGTATGTTACTATAGGTTTTCCATTCAAGACTACTTAGAATTCCTTACTTCTGCATTTGATCATAGAATTATACTTTGAGATCCATTCCATCCCTAGTATAATGTCGAATTCTAGCATGGTATTGACTACTATATTTGCGATAAGATTTTGCTCACGAAAGTAAATACTAGAGTTTCTAAACACTGATGATGCTTGGATAATCCCTCAGGAGTCTTGACAGATAACTCTACTTTTAGAAAATCGGGAGTTCATTATAAATTCTTTGGAAACTTGGAGGAAATAAAGGAATGAGTAGAAAAAGAATCATACAAAATACTTTCTATCTTTGAGAGAACAATAAGAGTACCTTCTACCACATCATTTGGAGCTTCAACATCAGCTGTCATGATTGAAAAAGCATGTCCTTGCTGGCATGGCCTTTGTTGAGGTTGATGGTGGTTCCCCTCCACTACCCTCAGATTTGGACAGTGATTGGAAAAATGACCATGCTATCCACACATAAAGAACTGGACATCAGGTAGGGCTTCCACCATCATCCCCTTGTTGTTCATGTTTGGAAGTTGAGGTTTCACCTAACTACGACAATTTTTCGAAATATGGTCTTCTCATCCACATTTGTAGCATTTTCAACTCTCAATCAGGCAGTTCCCCAAATGCTTCTTCCCACATTTATTACAGGTGGGACATTTCACTTTCTAGCCTCCACTTCCTTGATCAATGCTCCCCCCTAATCCTGGCTCTATTTATCAATTTTTGTCGCTGGATATATGAGACCACTGTTTCTCACCAAACTATAGTTCATCATTCATCGTACTTCGCATGATCTACTCATAGCTATCATAGTCTCGGTTGGCTAGATTCTTCTGCAGATGAGGTCTCAGTCCACCATATAATCTATCAAACATAGAATTTGGATACATGACAAAGCTAGAGGTATATCGTGAAAGTCAGGTGAAGTTCATGTCATAGATTCTGACAGATTCGTTCTCCTTCTGCTTCAGCTCGCGAAACTCCTTCTCCATTCATGTTCCCATGGATCGAGGGAAATACATACTAAAGAATATCTCTCTGAACTCTTCCCACTCCATAGATTTAATCTCCACTCTTTGCATCGTGTTTTTAATCTGCTCCCATAATTGATCAGCTTATCCATCTAAGCGATAGACAGGCAGGGTGAACTTCTAATGCTCTGACCAGTGGAGCACTAAAAAGATCTTCTCGATAAAGATGATCCATTGCTCAGCAATCAATGGGTCAGTTGATCCACTGAAGGTTGGTGGTCATTGATTCATAATGGGCTCAAAATAATGTTGTTCCCTTCTCGGTGAGATCAGTATCTCAGCTTGATTTATTTTATTTCCCATAACATGAGTCAGTTGGTTCATCATTCGTCTGAATGTTTCCATTCTAGATTCCATCGGAGGTCCATCAGTACATGGTCCATTGCAGTCAGCATTTGCATTGGTCCTTTTATTAACCCCAACTTCTAAATGAATAAAACCTTAGTGAGAAACTTATTTCACTTATGAATATTTAAACTATAAAGGATTTCATGTCTTAAAATGTCATTCTTAATCAATAACATTTCCCTATAAATATTTCATAATGATTCATAAAATGCTAATGATTAACCAAACATATCCCATAGGAGTGTCATAACCAAGAGTGAATCAAGGCCTGTTGTCTTGTACGATGATACCCCGGTTTAGGACCGAAACTCTTTGTCAGAGTTTCACTCCTAGGTACCTCTGTGCCAGAGCCACCTCTTCCTTCTCTTATCCTGAGAGAGATTTATTTTCTTAATAAACCACTTATTTAATACTCACCAAAATACCAGGAAATTTTCTTTTATATAATCATTTTTATAAGATTATTCCAATTTATTTCATAGCCTAATTTCCATAAATATATTAACTATCCTTTGATACCAACTATGGCATCCCGTTTTATTATTACATAACTTTTCATTACAATTTACAAAGAGTTGATCTTTAAAGTATAGTCTCTTGGAAAACAGGAACATACAACTTGAATATAACATAAAACATTCTTCTATACCACTCGTAAGGCGTCATCATAAGTTCTTCCTACATAAAATTACCACATCTCATATCCTGGAGACATACATCAAAATAATGGGTGAGAAAAAGGCTCAGTAAGGAAAATAAATGAAACAGTTGACATGTGATCTTGAGCAATAAGAACATGATAAAAGTCATAAAGGCATCAGCAATGTATGAATACGAATTTCATAACAAAAAGAGCATGAATCATAACTTGAATATGTTGATAAAAATTTTCATTTAGACATTCATGAACATATCACCAAGGTTTAACCACGAGGTGTCATATAAATTACGATGGTTATTCATCAAGGTATCGTGAAACTTGTCATCTCTAGATATTAATTGTTTACACAAGGCATTGTAGTGCTATCAGGGCACTCCCTTAATATATCTATACATTAATGGCTTCCACATAGATCATAATCAAACATTTCATAAATAACTAACATAGAAAAAACTAAATGGCTTTCATTTCAACATTTTAGCATTTAAAAAGAGCTTAAAAATAAGATCATTATGTCATTTATAACAGATGGAACGGGAGTGAGGGTTATGTGTAAGTAAATTACAGAATCAAATATATCATATATATATATATATTTATGAACACCCATAGAAATGAAATAGGTCTAGATACTCACATTAATAAAACAAGAGAATTTCTTGAGAGAAAGAGATAGAAATTTGGAGATGAAATTTCTACAGCCTAATGGAAATATAACATGGTTTTAGAAAACATTGAAAAGGGGGGAGAAAAGGGTCACCCACTCAAAAATAATTCATAATAAATTATAAATTCTGAATAACATGGAGATTCAAACATGCTATGAAATTTGGAATGAAAAACCACTTGAAAAGGAAACATGTAATAAAAGAGAAGATGTGATTCCTTTTATGAAAAATTTGGCCGCCTAACGACGTCACATAAAAATTCAGAAAAAAAAAATTGATGAGAGAGGAAAGGGTCTCTCAATAGATACACTTGAAATGGATAGTAAATATACAATATAAGAACAAACCCTCAACATTATGAAAGGGAAATTAGAAGACACAACATAAAGGAAGTCATGAATTAATAGTGGAGGGTGAGAGGATCCTTTACCTTGAAGTGTAATATCAAAATCATGAAGGTCAAGACCTTGGGAGGCTTGAGGGAACCATGGTAGGACTAATTGGGAGGTAAATAGACCATTAATTTGTTGAGGATGATTTTTGGAATGAAACGAATGAGGTAAATGGCTTTGTATTTATAGGAAAAGTGAGTAAATAAATTATTAATTTTCAAGGGACACCTCATCGGTGGTATTTGTAAAACCATGCGCTTGAACATGGTATTTGCCCATGGTATTGGCCACATAGGAAACCTCATAGCACATATCAATATTCATAAGTCAACAATAAATCTTAAATCATTATTACATCATTAATGATGTCATTAAACACCCGAAACTCAAAACTGCATTTTTATTATTCACTGAAAATTCAACTGTTTCAGAAAAGTCCAAAAAATTCACCCTAACTAAATAAAGATTATTTGAATTAAAAAATGAAGTCAATTTTTTAAAAATATTTTTCTAAATATTTTTATTTTAATTTCCAAATAAAATTATTATTTATCCCAAAAATATACTTTAAAATTATAACTCATTTTGTAACTCATAAAAAGGGTAACGAAGTTTGCATAAAATTATCAGATAACTATAAGACAATAAAGTAACAATTTATTATTATATTTTATGAAAATAAAATTCCATTTTAAATTATTAAAATAATTATTAAATTATAAATAAATTATTTTGGACAAAAAAATACCATAAAATAAACTATAATTTTTTTTCACTTTTAAGATGTCTAAAATGTATTTATACAATCATGGTGGACGTCTCTGATTTTTTTGTCAATGTACTATTCATTACTATTCATATGGGTATGTTACTATTCCTACTTTACTATTTACTAAAAACTATGTTGTTCTTATTAGACTCTTAATTTCATACTGAACACAACTGTAGAAGACCATTTCATGAAAATCATTTCGCATTATTAATTATTTAATGAATACAAAAATATTTAAAAATACCCCTTTTTCCTAAATTCATCAATAATACACATCCTATATTTATCCAGATATTTTAAATTCACAAACATTGCCATAAGAACAAATAAAAAAAATTTATATAAAAGGATTACACAAAGCAGCTATGGTCTGGTTACATAGCCCCTTATAACACCAACATAGGACCTATGTGTATGGTGTGCTATAATGATAGAATCATGGGGTGGCTCAGACTACATTTCCCGAGTGGTGATTTCTATCAGCCTGAACTTCTCCCTTAGGCGATTCTGTTCGAGCCTCATGCGATGATGCTCAGCTTGGGCTTGGTCCAGAGCAAAGCCCACTGATGCTACCTCCTTCCCAAGCTCTGACATATGGGCTTCATATGGCTTGAGTTTACTGGGTGAGGCCATTCAATCTCCATTCTGTATTATTTAACCAAGATAACCATATTTATAAAAACACAACATTAAGATTATAGTTTCCAACTATCATATTGACCAACGGTCATATTGACCAATGATCATATAACAGTTGAAACCCATCAGTCTCATTTTAATTATACTAACATTATTAATTAAATGATATATATTTTTTTAGTTTAAATTAAAAAAACCCACAAAATTAGAAAAAAAATATAATTAAAATGCTTGGGTCATTACATAATCGACCCATAAGCTAAAGCACCACAAATGCAGACAAACGCTCCACCAAAAAAACTCTAGACCTCAATCACAGTCATCAAAAATACATAATATCACCACTTATGTCAATGAAAATGGTAGATATACTTGAAATAGTAGTAGATCTAGAAATTAGGTAAAGAGGGAAGTCTAGATCTAAATAAAACCACAAGAAATGAAGAGGGGAGACTTACCTAAGAAGAAATTCCTTCAAAACACTATTAATACCCTTCAATTTTCCTATAAAATTGTTTGGATTTCCCCACTATTTATTCTCCATACATATCCTACACAGGGTTTGTAAGGGAGATGAAAAGAGTGAGTAAAGGTAAATCTAGACTAAACACCTTTAAAAACCTTAATTTACTTGTCTGTATAGTTAGCTCACATGGATTAAAAACCTGTGTGAATTCTACTCTCCGAAAAGTAACACATTGAATGATTACCTGGGATTCTAGCACGGTTTTCCCTAACCGTGATGAAATTATAAAACATTAAATATTCATAAAAAACATTCCAATATTATTTCAAATGATCAAAAACTCTCCCAAACATTACCATGCCACATCATATACATAAAAGGTATAAAAAAAGTCACATACATTAAACTAAGGGTGAAACATTCTCCCTATTATTTGACATTACATCCTTAGAAATTAGAGAATCATCACTTTGTCCAAAGAGCTCAGTCCATTTCTCATCCATCTCTTTCTCCATATCCTAAGTATCTTCTAAATTTGACCATGTTTCCACAAAAACCAAGATAGACTAATTCCCTTAAAACAGAAAACATTATCTTCCCTATCCACAATATGTTCTATCACAAGCACCAAAGAAGAATATAGATCTATCGTAACATGATCCCATCGAATCACATGGTCATGATCTAGATTATTAATTATCTACTACGTTATATGGAACACATTGTGCACCACACTAAACATTGGTCACAAAGACAATTGATAATTCACCTCTCCAATCTGATCAAGTATCACAAATGTTGTAGTATAAATTAGATATAACATACCCTTCGTTCCAAACTGACGATGTACCATCTTAGGAGAGATTCTCAAAAACAAAATATTACCCACCTTGAATAACAACGATCGTCGACGATGGTTATAATATGGTTTATAATGACTCTTGGTCATATCCATCCTCTTCCTCATCAGCTTTATCTTTTCCAAAATCACTTTGACAAGGATCCATCCAATAATCATTGTCTCACCAATTTACACCCAAAAAAGTGGAGAATAGCACAGAAACCCATACAAGGAATTAAAAGGATCCATTTGTATCGAGACCATATAACTATTATTATATGACAAAAACAATAATGGTATATTCTTTTCCAATTAACCACCAAAATCTATTACACACACCCACAACATAAATTTTAACATTTTTATATTCCTCTCATATTTCCAATATGTCTAGGGATGATATACTATTATCATCATTAATTGTTTCCCAAGGGAATTATTCAAGTATTTTCTAAAATGAGATGTAATCCTCGGATCACTATCTAATTCAATAGGAACAAGAATACCATGCCTCATTATCACCACACTGATGTATATTTTCAACAGATCCTCCCCCTTATGAGATTCACAAATTAGAATGAAATGGGCCTACCTTGTGAGATGATCCACTATCACCCATATAGCATCATGTATCTAGACATTTCTCTAGAGTCATGTTATAAAATCCATCACAATATATTCCCACTTCTAAATAGGGATAGGTAATGATTTAAACATACCTAGAAGTTATTGATTCATGGATTTAACTTGTTGACAATTCATGCATGTCTCAAAAAACTCAGAAAATTTCATTTTCTTACAATCCCACTATAACTGTTCCTTCAATGCCTTATACATTTTTATTTTTCCCCGATGGAAATCCCACATTGAATAATGATAAGACCTGATAATTTTCTCCAATCAAGTCATGGGTGCAACCATCTGGTTCCGAAAACACACTACTAAATTCTCATTCATTTACCAGCCCTCAATGGTCTCCCAACCATTGAGTTTCGACCTCATCACCATGAAATAGGAATCAGATGTGTGCGAATCATTAACCATGCCAACCAAGTCAATAATGAACAATAAGATAAATAAGACAACCCTGTCAGACCATTCCTATCATTCAAACCTCATTTCAGAAAATACTGACATCAACAACCATATATATGATTGCTATTTCACCACCTGAGCATATGATTTCCATCATAATAAATTTTTCACTTAATTTCCCTTACACCATGTGTACAATAAATCACAATAAAACATCTGGAGAAACTCCTTCCATCTCCATTTCCTTAAGTTAAAATCTCGTTGTGATAAAATAGGCTTTAAATAGTTTTGATTGGAAAACAACATTATGTTTTCACTCAAAATATAATGATTCCACAATTTCGAAGCATGAACCACTACAACCAACTAAATATCATTTCTTGGGTAGTTCATCTCATTCATCCTCAACTTCCATGTGCCACATGAAACCACATTCTTTCCATGCCTGAGGACACACCCCATCTATTATCCTTATGTGTCACAACTCACTATGTACACTTCTTCAGTTATTGGATAACAATGATTGGTGTTGATGTAAGGGGACCATTTATCTCATAAAAATATTTCTAATAGTTCTCATCCCATTGATATGGAACATTCTTATATTTCAAGGATTTCATTGGTGGGTCCAATCATGTGATATCTTGAAAAAAACGTCAATAATAGCATGCTAGACCAAGGAAGTGGTGTATCTGAAAAACATTCGTTGGAAATTTCCAATACAGAAAAACCTCTATATTTTCAAGATCAAATAACACAACATTTATTGAAAAACAAGGCCATGGAAATTATCCTCATTTATCCAAAAGCCACACATTGAGAATTTTTCATACAACCAATGATCCTTCAAGATCCCCAACACTATCTCCAAGTGTTGATAATGTTCTACACTATCACTATAATACACGAGTATATCGTCAACAAATACCACAAAAATGACTCTAAATATCTATGAAATATCTGATTAATCAATTCCATGAACACCACATGTGCTTTTTTAAAACCAGGTGGAATAAAAAACTACCCACAATTACTATATCTACTTATGAAAGATGATTTGGGAATATCATCCTTCAACAGTTGAAACTGATGATATACTGACCACAAGACAATCTTGGAGAACGAGTGACCTCCCTTCAACTGATTGAATAAATAATCAATGCATGGATGTGGATATCGATTCTTTATTGTGATATGATTAATCTTTTATAATCAATAAACAACCAAATTATTACAACTTCCTTTAATAAAAAAATAGGCATTGTACATGGAGTCATGTTGGGCTAGATGATCCCTTTGTTTTCTAACTCCTCCAACTACACCTTTAATTACAAAAATTCTTGCAGTTCTATCTGGTATGTTGTAGAAGAGATATGACTGGTCCCTAAAAGGTTATCAATCATAAATAAAATTCTCTAACAGGTGGCATCCTTGAAAATTCTTTAGGAAATACATCCATAAAATGATCTATAATTGGAGAAAGAATACTCTTCTTAAAACCATCCACTAATTTCAGCAACAAATCATCTAAATTAAATGAGATCTTGCCAAAAGCTAGTGCCAAAAATCTTTTTGCACTATTCATTTCATTCTTATTCCCTATAATGATATGTTCTATTCCATTTTATATTGTAATACTCACCATTCATGCATAACAGTTGATGTGGGACATAAACATCTCCATCCAATCCATACCATGTATTATTTCCAAAGCATCCATCTCAAGCACTATGAAATCCCACATCAACTCATCCCCATCAAAAAACAATACAAAATTCTCTACAGATGGATGCTCGACACAGTCCTTGTCCCATAAGAGTTTTGATGTTTTAAAACTGAAGTCATTATTTACACAGTTAAACCCAACAAACTAATAGAACACAATGCTTTAATAGAGTGTGATTATTATGTATCAATCAAAAAATAAATCAGTGTAGAATTTTCATGAATCATACCTTGAACCATGGATGGTCCTGAATGATCATCCATCACAGTTGTACATGTTTAAAAACTATTTCCCTACAACACTCTGGTGTTTATTTCCCTATAAAAGAGTCATGGTGTTCCTCAAATCACTATAACTAACATATCTCTGCTGAAAAGTGGTATGCTCTTACCCTTGTCCCATTAAGGTATATGACACCTGCGAACACTAAGGAATTTCATGAACACCCATCCTCAAAAAATTATGAAAATACCATAAAAGAGGCCCCATATAATTATACTTATGAAATGATCCATATTGTGCCATAAAAATCCCACATGAAGTGTCCCATAGTAACACACTAAAAACATCTTGTCTTTATCTAAGGAATTTGGGAATGATTCATCGATCCTACCATCAGATTCTGAGCCATACACCTACATTAGAAATATGTTTCCCTACTCTTCTTGAACCCAACGTTAGAGTTCCCACTATTCTTCATGGGATCTAACATACTTCCCACTCCTGTAGCACTGAATATATCACATCCAACAACTATTTCTCTTTAAACCATTTCCAGATAATCACTTATACACATAACCACGATATTATAAATAATTCCATGCCTCAACCCATCTTCAAAATTCTAGCCTTCAGCGATGTACTAACAACCACCTCAAGTGAAAACCACAATATGTTCATGAACATAGACACATATTTCATCATAGAGAGGTTCTCTATGTTAGGTATAAGGAAATATTTTGTGCACTAAATTTTGAACATATGAGTGTAGAATTTTTTATTAACCAACTCTTCAAAGCCATCCCATTGTACACTTTGCTCCTTCCATGAATGGACCACTAAATCCCACAGGTGAAGAGAAAGGTCTTCCAAATTATATATAGCTACTATGACATTCAGCTCCACTGGTGTTCCCAAAAATTGAAAAAATCCAATTCATTTTTCTCAGCCATTCTTATGCCCTTTCTAGATTCGAATCACCCTGAAAATTGGTGGATTATAGATTTGAAACTGAACTAAATGATCAAAATGCTTTGGATCATCCACATTATTTCCAATTTCCATAGCATGGAATGCGTTCACTATACACTGCACTAGATGCTGATTCACCTAAGGATTAGGTTCAACCACATTTTTAGCATACTCCTTCAGTTGGCCTCTAGCATGCACAACCGATTCATTTTTTGTCAACAAAAAATAACCATAAGTATGACACCCATAGCATTTAATGTATTACAATTAAAATTAAATTACATAAAATCTATCAGATCCTGTAATTCCACAAGTTCACATTTCCCATGTTGAACTATTCTGAAAAATCATCATGTTTTGAAAATGGAACCATTTTTCGAATAAAAAAACCATTCACATTTCAAATATTCACATTTTAAATAATTTACAGATCTTACACAAATCTGTATATTCATACCATAACATAAGTTATTATACAAAATGAAATATGAATACTAAATTCAATTCATTTGTACCATTCATTCCATTAAAATTTAATATTCTACAACCATGACAATGAGATATCCAATGCCTATATTTGTATCCAAAACACTTATGTATCCAACTCCCAAGTAACATTATATTAATCATAAAAGGGTTTTCTACATGCTTTTATGCTATAAATTTCATTTTCTAGCATTCTTAAACCTTGCTACCATCGAAAATCAAATAATGTCTCTTGAATGAATTTTAATACCAAAACAACCAATCAATTCTAATGGACCGAAAAAATTTCTTAGCTTTATATCCAAGGACCAAACCAAATGATACCACTTATGATTCCAAACCATTCCTCATTGGCTTGAGAAGGTTGTGAGGTGTAAAATGGCCTTTTAAAATGTTCCCAAAGCACAAAATGATATATATAAATGCAGAGGTCTTATAAAATAAATTGGGGAATTATTTTTACAATAGATAAACCAACCATCCAAACAATCCATTTCCAAAAATACAACATTAAGCATATTAACAAAGCAACCCAAACCATATATAATCAAAAGACGACCAAAATATTCCATAAAAATTCAAAAAAACCAATACAACCATACCACAATAAGGAAATATCAGTGTACTAAGAGGACGACTAAACATGATTCCCTACATAATCCAAGACATACTCAAATACTCCACACCAGGATCCATGCACCAAGAACCACAAAATCACCATATAATCTTGATAACCTGCTATTAAAAAGAGATGATTTACATTTACCTATGTCCAGGAATAAAAATTTCTCAAAAGCACCCTAGTATGAAAGAATGGGAGTAATTATACTAAATAGGATTTCTCTAAATGTATTCCTTACACACGCCCCTAGGAAAGAAACATTATCACATTTATATAAAAAATATTATATAAAAATACCAAATAGTTCGTGAATTATGGATAATCCAAACACAAAGTTACCATGTAACCTTTAATAAAACCATGTAACCCTTGGGAATGAAAAATATCCATTACATAAGCCATTTCACAATTTCATATTATGACAACAATTTTCATCTTCCATAGCAACACACAACAAGGAAACAAACATGGTGGAAAATGTCATCCAAAATCATTTTCTACTTTTCCAATCAAGTGGTACTTCTCACCCACATATCCTTGATGGTGGTCTTTCATCCACACTCCAACCTATTTTTATAGGGGTACTCCCTGTCCAATTCACTTTATTCCAATTACATACATAACATATAGTAGCTAATAACCAAGAATATAACACCAAAAGGCCATAACAACAAGACAATAAACATTTCATAATAAAAAATACCTTGAATAATCATCAATGCTATATCACATATCAATAAAGAAACCCCATTTTATTGATATCCATTTTTTGAAACCATTTACATAAAACTACCCAAGTTATTTATTTTAAAAATATTCATTTTATAATACAAAAACAAGAAAAACTCACTAGAATACCCTTTTCCCCCATAAATATCCACAAAACATTAATAAAGAGATTTCCAAAAAAATCCCACATCAAAATGTCCAGTTAATTCATGAAATCCAAATTAATTGGAATATCCCTTTTAGTTCTAACAATGTGGAGTCGAGAAATAAGTCACATACCTTTAGGGTTCCGTTGAAATTGACCAACAAGAAACTGCAACACAAATCCAGGAAAACACTCCACCAAAAACACTATATATCTCCTTCTATTTCATAAAAAATCCATAATATCAAAAATTAAGGAAACAATAACCATATATCTACACACAAAATATGTATATCTAGAAAACTAAGAGATTTGGAAGATTATATCTATATAAACCCACAACAAACCATGAGTGGAGACTTATCTAAGATGAACCGTCTTTACAAAACCATTACACCCCTTTTATTTTCTTCCCAAAAGGGTGGGATGGAATTTATATCACTTTAGATCACAAAATCCCATGTACGGTTTTTATGGGAGAAGAAATGAGCATGTAAGGGTAAATCCCAACTAAACCTGATCTTTTCTTTTGAAAAACATAATTTACTTGCCATAATGTTATCTTGAATGGTTTAACAAACCATGAACTCATTGTGTTTATGCTACTATACAAAATGTGAAAAGTCACACAGTTACCTGGGACTCTAGCATTGTTTCACGTAACCATGCGTAATCCATGCAACCATAAAAAGGCCTTCATAACATTCAAAAACCCATCCTAACCCTCACAAACTCTCCCAAATACTCCAAAACTTTACCCAACAACATCATATACATAAAAAGGTATAAAATTTTTTACATTTCTATAACCAGGGGTGATACACCCGTTGTCATAAAAAATAAAAATATATGATTATTTATTAAAAAATTACCCAATCATATAAATTTGGAAATAAAATATATTAAAATTATAATAAACCGATGGCCTTAATTTTATATGGTATGATTCATTTTTAAACACCAAAACATTTTATGTGGGAAACAAAAACATAATGATCATCAAAATTTCCATTTTTAAAATATATTAGAATTTATATTAATAAAATAATACAGCTAGAAGAGATAAATATCTCTTGCATGAAAATATTATTTTATCGCTTTTCTTTACAAGGGAAAATTAAATTCATAATAATAAAGGATACCACTAACAATATGAATTGAATTAGATTTTTACCTAATGATATCCATAAACTTTAACGATTCATATACTATTTTGACTCTCAATATCAATAAAATACTCCAAAACAACCATAAAATGTGGTGGAAACCAAAACTATCATTTACACTATGAATTTTGAAATATAACTTGATCACTTCATTAAATGATTAATCAACACTATAATGGTCTGATAAAAACATGATATCTAATTTTTATCTTAGAACCTTCTTATAGAATTAATTAGATGGTCCCTTGAATTATCGAAGATATATAGGTTTCTTGTTGATAAAATTCTCGAATCCATGTTCTCCATTACTATCCATCAGAAAACAATGGTTATATTTTTCTTCCATATCCATGTTTTAACATTTAACCTATGTTTTTCTATGTGGAAACCAAGTGATGATTTACGTTGGGTAACCAATAAGTTTCTAACATTATATTTTTAAATAATGTTTTAGTATTCCTTTTTACAATGTGGGTTTCTATGAAAGAAACATTCAACAAGTCTACCTTTTATAAACTCAAAAAACATTAATGGGGAAATTCATTTTAAATGTGTTAGAATTTAACACCCTAGGATTTTATGGGAGAGATTATTTTTAATTTCTTTGATGTATTGTATTGTACGCAACACTAAGATTAGATTTCATTACACACAACATTGTATTTGTTTGCAGAATACGAAACAATATTCTTGGAATTTATTATACACATTTTAATGTTATTTTGATAGAATTCATTTCACAAACAACCAATTATATGTGGTAATATAATATTAAAACCAAGTAATTATAATGGGGAGTATGAATGAAATTAACTTCTTTAAAAAACATTTTAAATGAAAATATGTGAGACTATAATATAATAAAAATAGCTCCTTATAGATATTATTAGGGAAATATATTTGTAATATATCACTTGTAATGATTAATATTCATCTTATATGTTTTCTATCCATGATATAATAATAACTTCAATTTTACAGATAAAATGAGAACTTTTCTAAAAGTACAATTATACAGAGTTTTGATAGAGAACCCATTTTAAATATAGTTTTCTACACAATTAAATGTTTTATTTTACATAATAAACATTTTTTGAATGTGTTAGATTAAAATTTACCAAGCTTGAAATTTAGGAATTTTGCAGATAAAATTAATATTTTAATGAATAGTGAAAATTACAACATTGTATTTTGAAACTGCGTTTTCATATAATTTATTTTTATAGATAGATTATCATTTTAATTTTTTTAATGTTTATTTGAATATTTTTTTATTTAATCTAATTTTTATCATTAAATGTAATTTATAATTTAAATTGGACATAAACAAAAGTCAATTTATTGATTGTTTTTTCTTCTTAAATCCCTTCATTATTGTTTTGACAATGAAAAGTAATATTAAATTAATTATTGAAACTTCATTGTTTTTAATTTTTTTAAAATATATTACAAATTTAGAATCATATGTTTCTAATTTTGTAGATATGTACTTTTAATTTTTTTACGTTATGAAAAGTAACTTCAGTATTTATTTTTATTTACCATGGTTAAAGGGTACATTTGGTAAATAGAGTTAAAAATAATATGATAATAATTAAAAACAACCTTGTAACATGGCCTAATCTAATTGTATGAATTATGGGAGACCAAAAAAATATTTAGGCAGAACGTTTTTCAATTGGGAGTCTCATGGGTGTGAAAATGGCATGTTATAATAATTAATTTAAAGTAATGGGAAATATAACATAAACATGTATCTTTTTAATAAAAAAATTTTCGGGTAAGGTTATATAATTTATCTCATTGACAATAAATATTAATTGTAAATCAAAAAATATTTTCTACATCATGGTATTTTATTTTTATGTTTTATACCTTAAATAAATAAATATATTTATGACACAATGATGATGTCGTTATTACCTTATTAATGAAGTATTTGAATAAATGATATTTTAAATATTAAAATAAATATATTTTGAAAATTTTCAAGTAATCCAAGAATTTTATAGATTATTATGGAATTATATATTTGTGTTAATGTATTTTTTTCATATAAATAAATTTATTAAAACATTATAAAAAATCAATTACCAAATATTCTCAATATTAACATAAATGTGTTTTTAAAACAAATATAATTTAATTAAATGATATAAAAGTCCTAAAAATATATGATCTATCAAAATGAATAAAATAATGTTACAAAATATTTAATGAACCACTTGATGTTTTCTTGGAATTTTTAGTGACAATATTTACCATATACTGTAACAATACAAGAAGACATGGTAAAAGTTAATTTATTAAACTAAGGGTTAAACCCAAAATATAAGGTTAAATTTGCGAAATAAACTTATATAAAACCAAATAGTTATGAAAATTGAGAACCATCCTAATCTATCCTAGAAATTTATCACTATGGTTCTAGTAAAATTCGTAAATAAATTTATAATAAAATAATATTTCTTAAATTTCCTAAAGTGCCCCTCCTCCCTTTTATAAAAAGCCACAATCTCTACCCACTTACTCACACATGTCATTCCCCTTGGATCTCCTAAAATATTCTCAAATAATATCCCAAAATAAGTCCAGTTATTCTAGAGTCCACACATTTGGTATAAATTGATCCTATGGAGACCTTTTGTGATAATCAAAAAGAGATACTGGAAAAAGAGGTAATTGTTTTACCACATAATTCAAAAAATTATACTGACACTACATCTTCAAGTGTTTTTTCATTATAAAGTAATAAATCCAGTATATTATATATTCTGAAATTATATTATAATTATGATACAACCTTATACCATCTTTTATCAATCCTACAAATAACAATATCACAATGTCTGTGTACATACGACATACTGTCTCCACAATATGGTGTAATTTTTTTTAAACAATAAATAATTTGGGTAGGTTTAATGAATAATATAATAGATTTAAATAATGATTATTAAATTATGAATATTATATATAATTAATATATCATAAAATTATATACATTTTAACCATTGAGTGAATGATATGGTCGCTCCTGCGTACGTACAACCTATCGTTTCCATGATGTGATGGGATTCATTTTACAAGATCTTCATTGCATCACAATTATATACCTGAATGGAATGAATAAATATGATATATATATATATATAATATTAATATCATTAATTAAATGATGTAAATATAACCTAATTAGTGAAACATGAACATATCCAACCAAACATGCATAAGAACATATTGTTGTTACTATATGAATAACGAGTGGCAATGAAATGCCACTAACTAGTGGATGAAAATATAATCATATATTATATCATAAAAATGATTATGATTATCGAATAAGTAAATAAAAATATTTAAATAATTATACAAGAGGGTTGGATACATACAAAGGATATCAGGCCTATCGAAAGGGATAATTTTTCAATATCATTATTATCTGATATTATTTATACATGATTATTTTCTAGAGTATATTTATCATCCAAGTCCATATTCCCAAAATATGTAATATTATTCTTTTTATTCTTTAATTTTTTAAGTCAATATTACCCATTGGTGAATTTTTACATAATGGTAGGGAATGAATATTTTTTGTTATTCAATACAAGGTACTTTTTTGAATTTTCAGAAAAAGTACGCGGAGAATGTTGTTTTAACATATATGACATGAATTTATTCTTCCACATTCATAGCACCTTACATTAATGAAGTTTAATTTACAATATTTCATGTTTCTTTTTAATTAAATTATTTTATTTTAAAATTATATGGAATCTTAATAAAAGAAAATGTTTTTAACGAATAAAGGATATTTTCATCAATAATTAATTTCATGTGTATTATCAAAATTATTTTCCATCTAATATGATTCTCATTAAACAGCTTTATGATTATATGAAAATTATTACTATGATTTTATTATGTTAATTATTGAATGATATTTAATATTGATTATGTTTTAATGGAATGAGGAGTAAGAAAACCATTTTATTTCATGGGATATGAAATGATGAATGTTTTATGTTTTGTGGAACATGTAAGATTGATTTCATTAAGAAATGGGTACTACCTATATCTCACTCTAATGATTTTGGTAATGATTTATATAATAGGATATATACATGAATAGAATGGAAAGTAAATATGATTTAGTAATAAAGGGATCTAATGACAAATAAACTGGTTCAGTAATGGATAAAATCCTCTATGATGCTATTTTCTATTAGAATTGGCTAATATTGAAATTATTTTTCAATACATATGTTTTTTACATAATTTCATGTTTTATTCCAATGCTATGTTATCATGATTAATTTTTATTCATGATTTATGACTAACGTACTACCTAGATTTATTTCATAACTCTTAATTTAGATATTCAAATGTTATGTTTATGTTTTTACATACTTGTGATTATTTTTTTGTATGATGTTTTTAATTCATACCATTAATGATCATTTAGGATCACTATTTTTTATTTTTTATTTTACCAAGGATATAACGAATGGTTTTATGTAGTAAAATTATGGGGGAATATCTTTATGGGAGATTTTGAGGATCTTTCACCATGATAGAAGAATGGGTTCATAGTTTCAAAAGAAATTAATGAAATATAGAATTTGGGAATCTATTTATGTAATGTATTATGTATTATGAAAAAGAAATTTAATGTCTATGTACATAAAAGTTGGATCATTTGATTACCCAATGCATTGGAGAGATATATTGGTCCCACCCATCACATAATATGAATATTCATACATGTGCCATAATATAATAAATCATTCATCACATCATGACCCATAAAACTATATGGCCTTTATAAATATCCTATCATAATCCATTAAATTAAATGGGTCTTATAAACTTATAATAATATCTAAACATGTAGTAATATACCATTTTTATAATAATTTCTCCAAAGAAAACCTCATTTATAGAAGATGTTTAAATAATAATATAACCCATGAAATAAATAAATGATTAATAAACATCATGACAAAAAAAAATAAACCATTAACATAATGAATATGAATGGAAACATTGGCGCATTTTTTTAAAAAGGCCTGATTAATGCAAATTTATTAAATATTAAATGGAAATTAATTTGGAATGATCCTTTAAAAACATTTCTTATTTAAATTATTTTTTTTATTAAATGAAAATTTATAAATATAAATATTTTTTAAAAGAGTATTCTTTTAAAACATAAATTTTAAAAATATTTTTCCTTTAAACCATATGAGTTAATATTTAAAACATTTTTGAGAACCATTTCTTGGAAAATGAAGCATCAAAACAATAAAGAAAACAATTTCATTGAAAATACTTTGAAAATGTATAAATTATTAAATAAATACATAAAAAATTCTTCAAATAATTTTTATTCTAAATTTCCTTATAATAAATTTTTTGAAATCATGGTTTTTGATGGTCATGTCATGTTTCTCAATGAAAGAAAATTGAGAAAAAACTACATCACTAATTTGGTATAAATTTAATCAATAAAACCATGAATGTAATATCAAAAAACAGATATTTAAATACCCATAAATATAAGGATAAAGATCAAAGAATATATTTAGGGGCTATATATACTCCACAAGGAATATATTAGTTGTTAGTAACCTGTAAATCTCAATGAAATAAATGTGATACCCGAAATCCACTTCCTTTTGTCTTGACTCACTTCAAATTCCTAAAACCCACCATTATAATAATTTAATTTTTATTATACATATTTTACATAATCTTATTTTTATATCTAATACCATATATGTTTTTATGATGACATTATGTTACCTTTTAATTAACAATTCCAAGGTAACGATTCACTTTAGGTAATATCTGCTTTATTTTTCACGTGAGTTTTAATTTGTACAATTTTTTGACCTCATACATATATCATGAATTTTAGAATTTCCATAAAGATATAAATATAATTTATTATCATTATATATGGATTTATAATGATCTATATAATATAGGAATGTTAATTGGAATACACCATTCATAGAGATGGAAGGTCGTATATTAGCATGAACATTTTTTCAGTTCTCCTTTATCATATTATAATGAAGAAAGTTAATGACATATATATATATATATATAATTTTTAATTATTATTTCATATATATCATATAAATTCAATAACCCAACCTTAATACATTCAATTTAGTGTGTGGATGAATTATACTTCTCTTATTTGGCGAGATTCCACACTTCCCCAAATGAAGTAATCATATTAGAAAAAAATAAGAAACCTATTGGTGTTTCATATATAATATTTAAATATTCATATATAAAAAAATATTTATCTACATATCATATAAAAATATATTTTCCATCATAATTACCATCCATGATATGCTATGAAGGAAAAATAAACAACCTCATTCTTGAGGTGGTAGTTGGACGTATAGAAGAATGATAAGTTTTTTTACCAATTACATGTAATTGTGTGTATGTTCAGGTTAAAACCTTTTCATAAAAATATCATAGTATATTATTGATATCGATGATATTATTTCTTCATGGAATAAGTAGAATTGTGGTATTGGAGAAATAGTACAATGGAAATGAGTTTGAAGAAGGATGTAACCACTTCCAAGGGTAACTAAATTTTTTTCCACCAATGGGATTCGTTGGTTCAATTTCATCATTTGTTGAGGAATAGAAGAATAAAAAAAGATTGTGGGTAATTCAAATAGTAATATCATGAAAAAACATAAGTTGTTTGAGAGCTGTTATTAATATGGGGATGTTGTGGCCTTTTATAGGGGTGGGAGGTGACAAATTTGGCATTTTTTTAAAATGTTTCTTGTCCCCCTGTGTATACCTAAAAATCCCTAATAGAATGAAAAAACATAATTGTGGATGTTATATGGCTGAAATATGGCCAAAATTGGTTTTATTATATATATGTTCATTTATATAAAACCATTATAATTTTTTTTGAAAAGTACATATTAATATTAATGTTACTATATTTAATATGTATGCTATAACTCTTTCGTTTATGTAAATGTTATAATAAAAAATTATTTCACTGATATTATATGTAACATGTAACACAAGACAAGATAGTGTTACATGTAGTTCCTGATTAACATGGTGTAGTTTATAATGAATTATCGAATTAGTGTATCATGAAACTCATATCATCAAAAATTATTATTTGATTAAAAAGGTTCACAAAAACACTGAGTGTAACATTATACCCACTATAAAATTATTTTTTACCTTGAAAATTCTTCATTTTCATAAAAAATATGAGGATATTTCTGAATCATCGTATCCTCACGTTCCCACATAGATTTTTGTTATTGGTGGGTTATTTTCAAAAACATTACTAGTATTTTGTTATTTATTCATAGAAAATTCTCCATTTTATCTGTAATTCAAATGGGTTTTCGTCGATTGAAATATCATGGTCCATCAATATGACATCTATGTTCAGTTCATGTGAAGGGTTATGTATGTATATATTTAATATAGATACATGGGACACATCGTGGTCTTGAGTGAGATTTGGAGTTACTAGAAAGCTATATTATACATTTTCAATAATACCAATAATTTCAAAGGGACCACTATAACTAATTATTAGTTTCCAATTCATCTCAAACCTTATAAACATCTTCTTAGGAGAATATCATAGAATCACATAATCACCAAATTTAAATTATAGATTATTCTGACAATCATCATCCAAACTTTTCCACCAAATATGAGATACCAAATTATGTTGTTGAATGGTTTTAAACTTCTCTTCAATTTCTTGAGATATATCATTCCCCTATATATTTATTTCTACAAATTCATCCCAATAAGTTTGAGCTCTATATTTTATCCCATTGATGGATTCATAAAGAGCCATTTGAATTGTTGATTAAAATTTACTGTTTTAAGAAAACTGAAATAGAGGAAGGTGTTCATCCCTGCTAATATAGAAATCCAATGAACAAGATATCAACAAATCATCTAGAGTTTGAATAGTTCTTTAAGAATAACAATCCATAGATAGATGATAAATTTTCTTAATACTGAATTTTATATAATGTTCCTACTGATTTTTTAAACATATATTTGTTTTAATATAGAAATCATAATCAGTGACAACAGAATATGGTCCTTCAGGAAACCTTTCTGTTCGATTAATTTATATCCTATTATACTAATATATAGTGAATTCCACACTTATATGGAAGAATTGTGATGAATTAGTGTGGTGAAAAACTAAAAACCATATATCATTAAAACATTTAGTTGTTTTGGGGAGTCTATTGGAAAAATATACAGAAATTATATTCCATTCCAATTCATATATGGGTAATTAATGCACTATCCCCTTATAATCATATCTTACATCCTTAACCTCTTGTCATTCCAATAATTGTGATAAAAACTAAGCAATGTCCATCTTCATTCCATCCCATGAGAAGTATTCAATAACCTATGTACAAACCATTTTACATCTATGATGAAAAATGAATGACGAAATCTAAGACATCTCTAATTTCTCCTGCATCAAATTCATAAGGGAACGAATCATTACCCCATTACAGATCCTTATCATCTCATACTGATCAAGATTAAAATTATGATCACATGTATCCTTAATTTTTAGTTCCATTTCTTCTTTATGAGCCTCTATAATATTTACATAGATAGAGGGTTGAATACTAAATAGATAAAGATATTATTTTTCCCCTTCAATCAAATTTTCAACATTTATAATTCGAAAATCTAGAAATATTTGATCCATTGAAATAATCAAACTGGATAAAATATCATGATCCTTTTGAGTCATCCCATTGACAACCTTTATCTGTTTCTTAGTGTGGTAATGTATTTAGAAATGATAATACATTATGAGCTCTAACCATATTCTCTGAACATGTACTACTCAAATGGTGTGAATATTTCTTTTATAATTTTATTATTATTATAAATATCACACTTTTCTCCATAAAGATAATCCATCTATATCATTAATGATAAAATTACATCATCTTACTCCAAATCATGAGTTGGGTAATTTTTATTAGGGATCATCATCTGTCATGAGTAATAAGTGATAAACATGTAATTCATTATATTAACATATCTCAATAACTTCATGGATTCATTAATATATATTACAAACCCTTATCCACTACAATGAAATATAATCACAAGATCTCAAACAGAAATTATCTTTAGTGTCATGATTTTTTCATGACATTTATCTATCAAAAAGAACATGACACCCTTACACGTTAACATTTTATTTATATTGGATAGTCATGATATATTCTAAAAAATCATCGAAGAAAGCCATCTAATCTATGAAAGAAGATGATCCCATTTATAATGGTTGTCCTATGCCAACAATCAATATCATTTTCCATTGATATATCATATGTTATACGTTCTCTTTTGATTACATGAACCAAAAATGTAAATTTTGAAAACCCAAATTAACTCTTTGTAAAATATGTATAATATTTATCCTTCCTTAGGGACATTAGTAAAATTATCAAGTGGTATTCATGCAATTATTTTCTCTTTTAATATATAATAATTCCACCTATAATGAATACCCCAGAATGATTAAGTTAATTTCAAAAGACTCCATTTATAAAAACCATGAAGATAATAAGGGTATTAGTAAAACTAAAAGGCATCACTATATAGTCATATTGTGCATACCATGTATTGAATTTGGTTTTTGGGAATATCCTATTTATTTACCCAGAATTGTGGATATCAAGAATGTAGGTAAATCGTGGAAAAATATTAAACTCTGCATTCCTGATCAAACAAGTCATCGATATAGTGATGTGAATATGTACTAATGATCATGATTTGATAATCTCTTGATAATAAATGTAGAGTCACATTGATCTGTATTATATTTTTGCAATGTGGATAGGTGCACCCTATCATGCCACAGATGGACATATGAATCCCTTATCAATATTTTCCATAATTTTCTTCTTCAATTCCTACAAATAAATATGGACTATTCAATATGGAGTCATTAAAATTGTTGTGGAACAATTTATAGGTCATATTAAGAATAAAATTCCGCACCTTGGTGGATGACAAGGAAAAATATTTGGGAACAAATATAGATATTCATGAACAATATTAATATGATCAATGTTGAGTTTCTCAACAACCATTTTAGAGAAACACATATTATAAATGGTAATTATGATCTATTCACAAGATTTAACCTTTACATGAAGTTTATAGTCATGACCACATCATATATGTCATGTTTGAGTTAAAATGACAAATTTAACATCCCATCCTATAAAATTAATATGGGATTTATGTAGATATTTTGAATCCATACCTATGATGACATGAAATTCAACCAAATAAATAATGATATGATTTTTAGGATGAAAATTATAAAAATGTTAATAAAAGAGAAATCACATACATAAGATGAAATAATGACACCACTAGGGGTTGTCACTAATAATTCAATATCGATTTTATTTCTATAATCATTTGATAATAAGAAAATTATTTTGATATGAATGAGTGTCTAGATCACGAATTAAATGTTCCATTAGCAGTTCAATATAGATGTTAAGTGTACCTTTCACCATGTTGTTATCACACCCCTCGTTAGAAAAATTGATTGCATGAACTTTCACCTTATTCGATGGTATAATAGTATACTGATACCAATCATCATTACAACGCTTGGGTTTGGGAACTGGTTAGAAAAATTCTCTTCCTCCTGATACATAAACCACTAATGTGTGGTAGGTACATTTAGTGTACATTGTCCATTATTTTCAACATTTTCCAACATATTCCCATTATTTTGTCAATAAACATCCTTATGGTATTCCATTATAAACATAATATACTTACAAGGCCCCATAGGATAATTAGTTTCATTATTATTTCCAGACTCCGAGCATAATTGAATTTTTATCTTTTTATCTCTTTGGTTTTATTAAATTACATTGACCTCCATCACCATTTTTTTGATAAAAACATGATATTTAAACATAACATGAAAATGCATTTAAAAATTTATTTCCCAACATAGAATATATTCATAGAAAATAATGTAACTTATGTTCATCTCCCTTCATAGATTTAGATTTAAGACCCTAGTGAAATTAAAAACGTTTCATTAGTGTTCGATTATAATTATAGAAGTTCACCTCACAAGTCTTGTAGAATTGGACTCATAGGTACCAAAAGATCCTTTGTCGATTTTAATAAACTCTAGGAACTCATTTACCATTTTCTTATGAAGAAGATGTGGAATGTACTATTTTTAGAATATATTATTCAATTCTTCCCCTTACATGGAATAAATTTTATAATGATTCCAAATACACCTGATTATCATCAACCACTAGTTTAATTACCCTTATAACTGATTAAAAACTAGAATGAAATAATCATTACCTGAACACTATATAAATGTGATTATCATTTAATTGGTATTTGATCTAGTGCTCAGAAATAAGAGAATTAGAATATCCATTGACAGATGTTGGATGATTCCTCATGAAGGACCCAAAAGAATGGTGTTCCCTCCTTTTCTCTTTTATATTCTCACCATGATTCATATCTCATGAAGTCAATGTGATCATTGAAATAAATTTTTTCATTCCATCTCACATAGAATTTGGGTGATGAGGAGAAAAATAATTACATTTTACATTGCAAAAAAAATTAATGATGTTCTTTTAGGTTCCATCAATTCTCTAAAACCAAAAAGAATTGGGTCATAAACTATTATCATACTGAGGAACCACATAACCATGAAAAACCTTTACAATATTTATAGATTATGAATCCTTTATTAATCTATGACACCATAGGTTTATCCTATGTTATTAATACCCAACTTAGATATAAATCATTCATGAGGGTTTGTGGAGAGTCTATGAATTCTTAAAGTGTATCCCATGGGATTATCAAACATGGTTCCCAGTAAAGACCATTACCATATACTAGGTTATGCTCAGTTGATACCTAACACACCATAACAGAGTTGTTAATATCATTTATATCTATTTTATAACCACATCTACTTGTAGTGTTAAGACAATGATGTATCTCAAGGAAACTAATCATAATATCCCTTAGAAAAATTCCTATTTATTTTCCTATAAATACCTTATCTTCCTTATGAACTTTTTTTATATTATGTCTATGTTTTTTCCAAAATTGTTTAAAATGGTTAATAAAAATTCGATCAGATACCACCTATAGACAACCTATTTTTTTACATTAACATTTCACCACTTTTGAAAAATACTTTCCACATTACACGTACATATGACCAAATACAACATTAGTATAGTGAAATAAAAACATGGAAACATAATCACTAATCTATAAGTGAGATACATTATCTTTTATAGGGTTCTTCATTAATGTACCACTTATTAGACACATCATACAAAAATATTGTCCTCTTATCTCTGGTATGGAAACATAAAAATGGGTGATCTACGATACTCAGAAAGGGTAAGATGAGAGATATTTATGAATAAAGATGACGATAATGGTATGACTAGGCGATCATGTAATTAGTATACTATACCCTATATATCAAATATCACAAACATAAATCATGGCATAATGAGTTTTTGTTCAAAAGTCCTGAATCATTATATATGTTGCAACATGATCCATGAAATCCTAAAATCATAGAACATCATATAATTCTTAAATATACATAATCATGTAAAAACACTTCCCACAAGTCATGATACATTTCTTGAACTTATCATCTCACATCATGGGGACTACACCCACTATGAGGGACACACCACAATCCCTAATCGAATTCCTTTCCATATAAGGGATCGAGTATCCCCTTCATCTCATAGTGGTTCATGTTTCCCCATATTCCCATAAGGGATAAAATTTTACCTTCTTCTATCTTCATGGTGTCTTCACCTTCTATGTTTTACTCACTACTAATGACAGTCAGTATACATTCCTTGAATGGTATCAGGTTTCCTCATCTTAACACAGTGGATCGAGCCTATCAACATAATTCCATCATTATTCCATTATATATAAATATTTACCAAATGAATTCAAAGGAGATATTTTTTTAACACATCACATAATAAAATCATTCATACATATTGGACATGTTAATAAAACATTCATCCTATCTTGACCATAACATGATATGGTTTTATTGAAACATCATATAAAAACCGTTGAAATGAAATGGTAATTATAAACATGTATTTATATATTTACATGTGGAAAATACTTATTTTATAATCATTTATATATATCATAACCTATGAAATGACACTTTTTCATAATCAGATAACATGTGAATGAGAACCCATTATCATTCATAATAAGCCATAAAAACTTAAACTATTCCAAATAATAATATAAATGTAATTGTGAGATCAATTAACAGAAAGTAATGAGTAACAAAAATTTATGTCATCTAAGATAGATTATTATTTAGAAAGATCACTATATAGACCATTCATGGGGAAAATAAAATCTATTAATTAAAATATTATTTTTAAACACAATTTTTTTTAAAATCATTTTATTCCAAAACATAAAATTGAAAATTGAAAACTTTTTTAAATTTTTTCACTTTAAAACATTTCAAAGAAACATAAAAACATTTTAAAAACAATTTAATTGAAATAGAATATTGAAAGGATTTTGTAAAAAAGTTTATTTGAAAATAATATTTCAAATTACAATGAAATCCTAAGAAATAAAATTTTATAAATCTTTTTTGTTGAATATTTTCATAAAATGCCATTTGATAGAATTTTTTAAAAGGTATTCACATTCTTATAACCCACGAAATAGAAATGGGTATCAAAAATATCATGTTTTAAAAAATAAACCATTCTTAGAAATAATAATAATTTATGCTTTGGATCATTTCCCACAATGTAACATGTAACACAAATGGATGTCATGTCAAAAGGGAAATAATTTGTAAAGATAATATTAAAAACTTTTAAAGAGAAAAATATCATTATCATCATTAAAAAAATTAATTTTAATGTAAAGTACTATTTTAAAACATTTTTCATTCTAAAATAAAATTGGAATGTTGAAAACCTTTTGAAATGATTTTATCTTTTAAACATATAAATGAAATAGAGATAAATTTTAAAAACTATTTCATTGAATTCGATGTGTGGAATCATTCATCCAACCAAATTCTCTATAAATACAATGAATAATAATAGAGAAATATTTAAAACCATTTATCATTATTAAAATACATAAAAAATTAAAATATTTATAAAATATATTTTTTTTAGAACATCTTTTTTGATGTACATGGCATGAGTCTCAAAGAAGGCATGGGGAGACAAATCGACTTTTCTGATTTGATAAATTTAGAAAAATAAACTACAAGAATGTGAGATTGTAAAATAATTATGTAAGTACTTATAAATATAATTATAAAAATAATATAATATATCCATCAAAATTATATACACAACATGAAATATATTAGTGGTGAATATGCAGTAAATCTCAATGAAAAAAAGTTTGACTGGAAGTACTAGTACATTATGTATGGACTCTCTTCAAGCTTATGAAAACCTTTTACATAGTAAATATATGTTTTTTGAAAATATTTTAAATAAAAAAAATCTTATATCTAATTAAATATTTTTTTTATTTTTACATTATATTGACCTCTTTGTTACAATTTCATGTTATGGTTTTACTTTGGAAAATATCATCATTGTTTTTCGCATTTGTCTTAATTAGTAATATTCATGTTCCTGATTATTCTATCCGGATTTACAGAATTTAAAATTTATATAAATATATTTTATATTCATAATATATATATTTATAAAAATCATGAGAATATGTAAATATTAAATTCAATACAAAATTTGTGGATACTGTAGGTTGTACTTATAGATGAATTCTTATTCAATTTTTTTAATATTGAAATAAATATAGTAAATTGAAAATATGTATATATATATATAATATCATTATATAGTAATTATTTTGTAATATATAACATATATTTTCATTAAACGCTTCTTTAATTGATTTTATGTAGTGTTTGAATGAATCCCATTGCATTAAGGTGGTAAAAGTCCACATTTCCACAAACAATGTTATAAAATTTAAAGCAAATTAAAATAATGAACATATTTGTAATATAATACTTACCACATCATAAATAAATCATATATATCAAATAACCTATAAAAATTTAGTTTCCATCTTTATTCCCAACAAGTATATGTTGTAAATGATAATTGAACCACGTCATTCCATGAGACATTAGTTATTCATATACTAGAACAGGATTTTCAAAACCCATTAGATGGATATTTGTATGTGTATGTATAAAACATATCCTTATAAAATTCCATTTTAGTATGGATATTGAGGATATTATTTGTCAATTTAATATGAACAATTGCAGCAGTGGAGATAAAATAATAGAAAAAATCATGAAAAAATATGTTACCACTTTTTGGTGGAACTTTTTTTGATTTGTATGAAAGTGATTCCTTGGTTGAATTTTATAATAAAACGGAGAATAAATTGAATAATGGAATAATTTTAGGTATTTTAATTAGGAATATATTATAAAAATATATTTATATTTATAGGTCTGAAGAGGTGGGAAAGGTGGGGGCCTTCTATAGGGGAGGGAGGGGACTCACATAGAATTTTTAAAAACATGTTAGATGTAACAATGCTTCTACTTAACGAATTTCATAAAAAACTAACCAAACTCAATAATTTATGGTTTATAGACGAAATATGGCTAGCCAATGGTTGTTAGATAAGGGGTTAGGTCATTATTTCTCTTATGTTTAAAATTTAGTCACGTGTTAAGCTTAATTTTACATTATTTTATTTATTAAAATTTAATCACTTAGACTATTTTTATGGTAAAATTTATACTAATCATATTAAAATATAAATTTTAGACTAGTTAAGAACATGTATTTATTTTTAAAAATTAATTTCACATAAGTGGATACATTAGGATTAATTCCAATCCTGTAGACGTGGTAAGAATGTGGGGTTTTAATTTGAGAACGCTAAAATATTCATTAATCTTTTATTTTTGAAATCATTATAAAAATAATTGCAATAACATTAATTGGATTAATATATATATATAATTGATCTATTTTGAAATTAATATAATTAATATAATATAATATTACAATATAAATAAATTATATGATAAGAAAATGTGAAATAAAATTCAACTTTTTAACTATTCAGATAAAAAATATTTCTCACCTGAATTACAAAAAATCACCCTAAGGTAATTATGACATTCTGATTAGAAAAATTAATATTATATCAAATTTTATTTCTCAATATGTATAAAATTAATTTTCTAATTATTTATATAAGGTCGTAACAATTAGTACTTTTAAGAAAATAGATTTTTTTAACATATAAAATCTTTAATAAAAAATTATGTCTTATTATCAATATGTTTTATTTTTACAAAACCATTATAAAAAATATTTTAAATTTATTTATTACTATTCATATTACTATTTTTAACATCTTTTTTATATCTATATCATTTGAATAATTATCAAAATTTAATTTTTTTGGATAAATTCAATGTTTCATGTACCGCAAGCCAAGTCAGTGTTGCGTGTCGTGAAATATCAGATTGCTATATTGTAAAACGATTGTTTTTAATTACTGTAGTGTGAAACACACGACATCAATGAAAATTAATTTATTGAAAAAATGATCACAAAACACTAATGGAATTACAGATTTCAAAAAATTAAATATCATTTAAAGTCTAACATTAACCATGTTTTCAAATTGACCCATCCATATATATTAAGGCCACATAAATGATATAATATCTCTTATGATTTTAAAAAATTAATTATGTTATTATAACATAATGAAAACATAATCATCCCCTAACACACCCAATTACCATAGTGAAAAAAAAATAAAACGCATAATATAAAACATTATAAAAATTGATCAACTAATAGAAATGAGAAACATAGTAAAAAATTGTATAAATTTGACACGAATGTCAAAACGTATAAGTTTTACCACTGTCTAAAAATAATCTAAAAATGATATTTTTTAGGTTACCCTAGATCTTAGTCTCTATAACACCACCAATTACATTAAGCTGTGAATAAGGATAACCTGCTATGAAAATGTCACAATTTACCTAAAACAAACAAAATCCACAAAACCACTCACTCTATTTATGTGACTATTTTTTTAGTTTTACTAATAATTCCTTCTATTTATCCTTCCCATGCACCATTAAAAACATTAATAATAAATATATACCATTTATTTTTTAAATATTGTTATTATAGTATGCTTTTTATATAAAATAAACCATTTATCATGAGACCCATAAGTTAATTTGATCAATTCCAATGAATAGTTTGGGTATCTATTACTTATGGTCCCATGAAGAAATATATTATATAGAGTTCCATTGAATATATGAGAAAATATTACCATAAAAAATATGTTTCACATTAACTTTATTAATTGGAATGAATTTATAATATATCATTCATTCACAAACTCATAAAATTTTGTAAACATATTTTTTACAATGTATGTGTAATAATTTAGAGAAATGAAGTATCCAAAATTTTTATGATTATTAATGAGATAAATTTTATTAACAAAATTCTCTTCAATACATTATCTTATAACCACTATAATATAATGAATCATAAACCTCATTCAAATCCAAAACAGAAACCATATTATTATAAGAAGATATAGTGGAAGAATAAATCAAAATAGAATTTAAAAAATTTACTTCCGATATAAAATAATAACTCAATCAACCGGAAATTATTGAATCTTCACTACCATTGGATGATATAAATAACCTTAAAATAATAGGGTACAACATAATTTATGAAATCCATCAAAATAGTACGCTTAATGTGATCCAAAATCACAAATAAATATTTTTAATCTCTATACCAGACCAAGAAGAATTCCAAATACACAACGAATAAAACTAACATGGGGAAGACCTAATAGTTTATCACCATGTATATTAGTGATATTATACCTATATTTTCAACATCACTACCTAAGAATTATAATGAATTATGAATAGGGGTGAGTAATAACAATATTGATATAAAATTATAGAATTATAAATAATTAAGAAATGGAAAATAAATCTCACCTCACCTCAAACCTCCCTTCATATACATATACACTTAAAATAATATTTAAAATGATCATGATATAGATTCTCTCAATATTAAAATTTATTTAAAATACAGAAAAATATACAATGAATTAAAATTGATTTTATAATGGCAGAATTCAATATGAAATAATATGTCTTCATCTACTAAGTGGTCCAAATATATGGGATACCAAATGGCCTAGTCTAGATAATATCAATAATATCCCTCTTTTATAAGACTTCTACAACATGAATATATTTACAATATGCATTAGAGGCAAACCAATTTCGTATGAATAGTGTTATTAAGGATGCCTTATGAAGAACATTCTTTAAAATAATATATTTATGGATTTTATGGATTCAACATCAATATTTGAATTTTAGTCAACCAATAGATATTTTTCATTCATAATTCATAGTATGATTTATCACATGAATCATTGCCCACAATTAGTCATCATGTACTATTTAAATTCTAATTTAATGTTAAATTTATCATTTTAATATCATATTTTGGGTATGGATGAAACATCTACATCTAGGGGGTCATGGAAATCTATAATTAAAACCATAATCAATCAACTTTATAAATGACTGAATTGGTGGAATCAAGGTAATTGATATCTAAACCACTGGCATTTTAGTCCTATCATTCACACCTGATAATATTAATATAATCTAAAAATAAATTTTATTTCCAATTACACATTTTTTATTTTAGATGAATTAAATCCCTCCCTAAGAATTCCCATATTTATTTCATTATTATTAGTGTTATATTTCACAAATACCCTCAAATTAAAATCCATATCTATGTCAGTAATGGTTGATGCATCAGCTAAAAGTTACAAGTTTTGTATTATAAAAATCTAGGATGTATCAGTGATGGATTCCATCATTACCTACAAATTGTTATATTTTAAAATATTGATGCCAAAAAAATCCCATATATGGTTCAATTATATATATTCAAAATGGATTCTAATTAAAAAATTATGGGCGTCTTCCACAACTAACTGACATTGTTGGTTAGAGAAATTATGAAAAATACCAATTTAGTGAAACCACCCTTTGGAAGGTATGATTTATATTAATACATTCTATAGGATTATCCATTATGATGTCTAAATTAATGGTGTTTCAATTTCAGTATCCATGAGGGGATGGTTGTGGTTTGATTAGGGTTATGCCTTTAATGTTGATTAGTATTGAAACGTCCATTACCACTTTGAATATATGATTATATCCCTTTCTAATAAGACATACATTTTCAGATCTAGATAAATGATAAAGGTATAAAATATATTTAGGTTATTAATAATGTATATGAACTCAAAAATATACATATGTTTTTTGTTTTAGGGGATTACCATTATGACATCAAGGTTTCTTTCATGATAGAGGATACTCGAACAATTAAAATTTGATTTAATTCCTGACCTCTATTAAAAAATCAATATATTATCATTGAATTACTGAATTATGAAATTACACAAAAATAATGTAATGTATTGGTAGTATACATTATGTATCTTTGTAATGAAATTTTTTTAATGAAATATAAATGGGAGATCATAAGATTATCTCAGAATCAATATGAATTTGTTGAGAGGTGTATTATTAAATATCTTTAGACCCTTGATAATTAAACCACTCAAGTAAACTTAAATTAAAAATTCCTTCAAAAAAATATTTATAAGCATCCATTCGTGGTAGATAGAAATTATATGATGTTCTTTAAAATTTAATATATTATATCAATAATAATTCTTTTCATGTTGAATATAGAAAATGAATAAAAAATATAAAGTTGAATCATGATTTGGCCAAAAAAACACTTTGATATTATGAATTATAGTTTACATTCCATATAAATTACATGTTTTCATTTTTGGAGGAGATACAATAAATTTAGTACAATATGAATTTTGAAAAAATGTAAAGGGAAACAAGAAGAATAATTGTAATGATCCCATTTTCACTCATATATTTTCTGAAATTCAATTTTTTATTATTATATGAAATTAATTCTAAATGATAATAAATGGCATATTTTGGATGATTCTTTGATATTCCACTTCATTATATTGACAGAAAAAATTATGTTACAAAAAGGGTTTTATAAACATTCAAAAAAGAAATATGTCATTAGAATATATGAGGCAGATAGAGTGAACAATCCCCCAATATCCTTGATCCATTTGTATAGGATAATTTTTCAAGATCATATATTCACATATAATGTAGTATTGATTAATGGTAATGAGTGATCCTAAGAGTTGGTCCCCTTTCTAAACACTACAAGAGAATGTGAAGAATCCTTTGGGGACCTGTTAGTTAAACTATAGATCATTTTAGTTCAAAGGATGGTGTAAATCAATCTGATAAATGTATAAGAGAATACATATTTCTAATGGATAGTAGTAATTATACACCATTTCATTATTTTAAAATCATTTGAGAAGTAAATTTGGGGGAAATTTTCATCACTCACATTAATTTTCACTATATTGACCCTTTCTAAATTTGTAGATATATATATTTTTAAATTCGTCTATGTAATAAATCCAGACAAATTTTGAGTGATGATGTCCTTATTGATTCCACGATAAGGGACATGATTACTTTGATAAGTATTTTCAATATATTGTTTCCAAATATGATATTCCTGAAATCATTAATTTGAATGAAATTATATTTGTAATGACCCGAACTACTATAAATAAAATATACCCTTTTGTTTTAATTAAATTTCATTATATGTAATGATGTTATAGAAAACAAAGACACATATTCTATTTTATTATATCAACTTGGATTTAAAATACCATTAATATCATTACCATTTATAATATTTTTGTTGAAAAAAAAACACATGATTGTTATAAATATATATTTTTATAAAATCCAATTCACATATAAAAAGGAAGTTGTAGTCTTGAACTATAGGATTTTACCCTATGAAGACCATTTATCGAATCATCTAAGGGAGATATAAAGCATGAACATTTCAATTTACTAATACCAAGATGAGATCCAATAACTTATGAATGATAGAAACTCCTTAGAGGATAATTTCAAGCTCCCTGAGATCATGTCCCAAACAATGTACGATTTACGATACCATTACTTTATCACAATCATGAACATTTATCCTAGGTAATATTCTAGAGAAATAAATGGATATGTGTCAATACTATAGAAATATGTGTTTGTGAATTATTTTCAATATAAAAATGGTTTTATTTTCATTTTATTACTTTTATGTTAGAAATGAATTTCATTTTGATTGAATAAGATTAAAAGTATATTTTCGTGTAATATTCAAATTAAATTAATAATTTTATTTTGATTAATTAATCTATTTTTAAAATAACTAATATTGTAATAAAATATTATTTCTATACACTATTTATTAATAATCAATGTTTTTTTAAATTTTTATGAAGAAAAATCCTATTTTCACAAGGGTTTGAAAGCTATTACTATAAAAACCCAAAATTTCTCAATAAATGTAGATTTTATTTTAAAATTAAAAATTAAAATAATTAAAAAATTATTTTTCTTATAAAAATATTGTTTTTGAATCATAATGTCAATTTAATCCAATGGTGAATTTTTCATTATATGTTGAGATTGTTATATTTTCATGAAAACATTAAATATATTGTATATTATGTCATAATAATTACTCAATAGAGATGTAATAAATATAATGATGTGTATAGATGACAAAATATTTGTTTTTAATTTAGAATAATTTCAATTTTCGATGATTTTGTTTATTTTATAATCCTATTATGAATCATCAAACCAATAATATAATTTATGGATTTAAAATCTTTTTTATGAGTACTAATCACCACCACATAAGAATATTTTTTATTAATTTAGGTCCTTGACCATATAAAATAATGTATACCAGTCCGATTTGGTAGAATCCATTAGAAAAACAAGGGTATGGATTGTGGTTTTGGATATTTATATAGAGAGTCCAAAACATATTAATGATAAATTATAATTAAATCCCAACTCTTTTCCTATATAAAACTAAACAATAAACCATTTATCATCACTAAATCTCCTTGAGAACATAAACACTCTATATTCCCCACTCAAGATTCATTTTAATGATCTCTCAATCTCTCACGAAGCTCCACCAAAGCATTTACAGTAAAAAACATAGGTATTTGATCATCGTCTTCTCTTATTTATTTAAGTTTTATTATTATCATATACCATATGTTTCCAATTAATTATATTTGTATATTTCCATACAATTAACTGTTACTAACTATTTCATGACCAAAATTTTAATGGATCTTCCCCTATAATCAACTGTTTTTATTAATTTTTCAGTAATGATGTTATTCTGCCGAAATCTCAAATCAATTATCCAATCCACAATAATTGTGTAATGAATACCATGCTCATTTCCTATCAAGTGTGTTCACCTTTATTCACTTATACCTAATTTAAATTTTAATTTCATTTATTTCGTCCAAAATCATTGATCATATATTAAAATATCTTCATAATTGAATTTATTTTTTATCTATATGGAAATCATTAGCATGAGAATTAAATGAATATGTTAGGTGAGGTTATAATTATATATAACTCTAGTGAATTGTGTAATGTTTAGTCTCAAGAGAAATCATATTGGTACAAAGAGTGAACCTATTTCTTTTTTTAGACTATTTCCATCATGATGCCTTGGTTGTTATCCATGACTTATGTTTATGATCCCTTCTTTTATGTTGTTTCGACATTTTCCATGATTTTATTATCCTGATATACCATGCCTTATTATTCTAGATCATTTTGTTTCGACGGTGATATTACTATTTTATAATATTTATTACCTTATTATATGTTTATTCCCCTATTAGTGTTTATATCTCACCCATTTCATATGTATATCCCTTGGTTTTCTTATTTACATTTAAAATCCTTCTAATATTATGATCATGGTAACGAAGTTTTCAATAACGATGAATAATTTCACATTTTATGTTTTTTTAATGTAAATAATTCAAAAAACACTATATTCATCTATCTTACAGGTTGTATTAAGTGTAATATTCTATAATAAATCATTTATTAATGTTAAGTAAAGAGTAGTGTTGGTATAGATATTCTCGATGTAAATAATTATTAATTTTAAGGATTGGGATTGCAAAACGCTATAGAATGACATAGAGATAAGACTAAATATGCGAAAAGAAAATATAAATAGAGTATTATAGAGTAAGTGTATTTTACATTAAATAAATCCCATTGTAGAAACAACAAGTTGGCATGTATCTAGCATAGATTTACTTAGTTGTAATAACTCTGAAAAGGTGCATCAGGAAGGACTCAACATAACCTTGAACATAGAAAAATGCCTTAATGAAAAAAATAAATTGACACTCCCAATGGATATTATTTTTTAAATTAATAAGCTCACTATGAACCATTATTTAGGGAAAAAAATACTTATATCTGTGTATGTTTAGAAATATATCACATATTATGTATATTAATTCATAGAAATTCATATGTTAATAAATATACATGTAATTTATATTTAACACCAGTAATTTCATTTGATACTTCTTTAGGAATTTTATGGTTTTAAAAAAGGTACAAATATCTAATTCTTCATCTTATCTAGCCAGTGGATGGAAATATGAGGTACCATGTAAAAATTCAATATGAATGGAAATGTGATTAATTTCCCAATGAGATTCCCAACCTGATGGGATCACAAATCGTCAACTACAAGAAGATAAAACCTCATCTAAATTAGGTAATGAATAGAATCCTAGATTAAGTGGATCATCCAAATCCTACTAGGAGAGAAAAATCAGTTTTTTATCCCTTTATATCAAAAAGTCATATGTATTTCAATGCATCATATGATCCTCTAATTATAGAACAATTGATCGACATCATTGAGAATGTCTTCCCCAACCATAAATTTTTTTATCAAGATAAGGTTATATTTGGTTTTTTTTGAAAGAAGGGATATTTTCATCAAGGATGGACATTGATCATGAATACGAACCTTGAGGAAGATATTGAAGGAATGTTTGGGAAGGAATTGTGTAATTGTTTTTTGATAAACATTTTCAGTGCAATATTCAATTAAAAATGAAAGGATATTTCCTTTAACTAATGAAAAAATATCACAAATTTATTGTGGAGAATGAGGAAAAATTTACAGGACATCCATGATACGCCTCAAAATTTTCGTTTCCCCCGAATTCATGCTCGGCCGCTTCGTTGGTAGGTTTAACCTTGTATAAAAACCCATTGTGATATATAACATTGATTGCATTGAAAAATGGTCGGATGTTCTCTAAAAGTATAAATAAATAAAATATAATCTCGAGGGTGTAATATGTATTAAAAGTGGAATGTGGAGTTTAATTTTGGATGTCTGATGGTGAAATATAACATTGACTAAAATTTCAACACCCCATTGTGAAATGTTTAGAATGAACCAACTTGGTAACTTCTTAAGGGGGTCAATAAACATAAATATCTGCAGTAAGGAAGGGAAACTAGATATATATTTCCAACTAGGTGAAACCCTCTGATGCATTGGAGGAAATATGTTCTCTTGTCAACCCTATTCCCATTGTTCATTAAATCAACTACAAGGAATAAGTGAACATTGAAAATCAATTCACTATGTTATGGGTTTTCATAAACATCCAACAAACTCCATGGAAGAAAGTGTACGATTTTACCATGTCATCTACTGAGGTAGATCCAAACAAATATGTGGTTATTGGTAAGATGGGTATTCATTGATGAATAGAGGAAATATTTTTTTAATATGTTTCTACACATTCCATCATCGGATGAATGTTTAGAAAAACTATTTTAGTACCACCACAAATCATTGATGTTTAGATATCAGTGAATATGAAAAATATTGAAGTTATTGAAGACCATGTATATAACTCATCACGTGATACATTTGTTTTGATGAATATCATAGTGAACATTTTCATACTGCCTTTAGTGGAATTTTAGGAAATTCTCAATATGAATTATATTTGCATAAATAGAATCAAAATAAATTTCTGAGAGAAAGAAATCCTTATATGAATTTTGAATCCACCCCTAATTTGTATAAGTTCTAGGAGGATGATGAATATAGATAAAGGGTTCATATTCCCAAGAGCTTAGCCTTGGGGTTCACCATTAACCATTTTTAGAAACTGGTACTGGTTATTGATAATTTTTATTGATTATTGTGTGCTCAATAATAGAAAATTGAAGAAAATGTATCCTCTTCCATAGACTTATGACATGTTTTGTCAGCTCTGTCGGGCATAATACTTCACAACGGTGGATATGTGGTCAGGATATTTCTATGTTAGTGTGAATAAAGAGGATATCCACAAGACTATTTTTTGATCATGTCAGATGCTATATGAGTTCATATTAATTCCATTCAGACTCATTAATTTTCCATCCAACATCATGTAATTTATTAATATATTATTTATAGATTACCTCAGAAAACTTTTGATAGTATTTACAGATGGAGGTCTGATATAATCCAATATAAATTAGGATCATGATGATAATCTGAGTATGGTGATAAAGACCATATGAAGGGATAATATTTATTCCATGTATAGAAATATTTGAGTTAACTTTTAAAGCTGTATAATTCATGGTGAAAATCATTATGATCATTGGGATATCCTTGTTCCTTTAACAATAGAATAATCTGATATATGAATGAGGAAAAAATATATGATAGATATCCCAAATTTCCATTGATTCTCTTGGTATTATTGTCAATTTGGGAGACATTTCTCATGATTTTCAAACCCTCTATCCAAATACACACAGATTGAAGTCATGATTCATGTAATTCTGAATTTGAATAGAGGTTAATTGAGTTAAAAAGAAGGATTATCACTAAACGACTTCTCACACTACACATATATATAGGGACATTCATAGTATTCAACGAATCATGGAAGACAAGATAGGGTAGTGTGTTAGTGAAGAATGAAAAAGTTAAATTATATGCTTCAAGGAAGTTTAATGTTCACACACAGAACTACTCAATGTATGATCTATAGTTGGATGTAGTGATCCTCACATTGAAATTATAGTGGTATTATCTCTTGGGGAGAAGTTTCAAATATATATGGATCAAAAAATCCTCATGTATATTTTCACACAGAAAGTGATGAATCTATGACATTGAAGATAGTTAGGGATGATCAAAGACTATAACTGCTCAATTCAATACCATCATGATGAAGTGAAAAAGAGGAAGAAACATTTTATAAAAAATTTCCATATTTAATTTTTTGATGAGAACTTAGGGGGAATATATCTTTAATGATTTCAAAATCATTTAAATTGGAATAATAATTGAGGAAACATCATGATCACATTAATAGATAATTTCTCAACCATCCCTTCCAGAAATAATAATTGATTCTTAGATAAATTTTGGGGAATTAAAAAATAAGTAGAATAAAAAAAGGGAAATACTTATAGTTAAATGATATTAAAGAAGGAGTTGTTAGATTTTGATGATTACTATGTGTACCACAAAATCCTTAGATAATTAATGAGTTTTTGGAAAATGCACATAGTGCGATATTCTCCATACACACATGAAGAATAGATATGTATCAAGATATCTCTGAAAAATGCTTGTGGGAAAATACGAATAAGGATACCATTGAATATACATCATGATGCCATGACTGTAATCATGTGAAAATGAAATGGTCAAAATATAAGGGGATGATGGAATCATTATACATACATAAATGGAAATGGGAAAACATAAACATGGACTTTGTCACGTGTTTTACAAGGAAATAAACAGGGAATAATTCTATATGGTTTTTAGTGTATTTTCATTAATACACAACACCTATCATTATGATTTAATAGGATTTCTCAACGGATCAACTTTTACATATTTACATCAAAGAAGGTGTGAGGCAGCATGGAGTACCACAATCGACTATATCTAAAAGATATCTAAGAATCACCACCATGTTTAAGAAAAGTCTTCAAAATCCACTAAAAATGATTTGAACTTCTTCATGGTGTATCACCGTTTAACTAATATCCAATCTGAGAAAACTATCATGACACTTGATGATAGGTTGACAATATCTCCAATTGAATTCAAAGGATTATTAGGCCAACATATACCTCAACTAATGTTCTCGTACAATAACATTTTCCCCTCAGTCATCCAAAAGGATCCCTATAATGTACTTTGTTGAAAGGGTGGAGAATACCTCCATAAAAAGAATAATTTGGGGATCGAAAACTACAAGGTCCTGATTTGGTGGAGGAACTGGTGGAAAAGTTTAAGACTATTCAATAACACCTCAATACTCCTCAGAGTCGGAAGAAGAGCTATGATGACAATCATTGATGAAACATAGAGGTTGATATTAGAGGCATGGTATTCCTCCAGATATATCATAGAATAAATTCAGTATATATTGGAAGAAGAAAATGCTTATTCCATGATAAATTGGCCCCTTTTAGATTATTTATCACATTAGTGTGGTGGTATATTCATAATCACACCTATCATATCTCAAGTTCATGATGTATTGAATTTGTACATATTGAAGGAATTATATAACAGAAAAGGATCATGTACTAAATCTATAGGTTGTATAATTGGATAATAATCTTTCCTACAAGGAGTATCCAGTGAAGATCTTTGATCTGAGAGAAACATTTCTACAAATTAATATAATCTACCTCATCAAAGTGTGGTGGAAAAACAAAAAATTTTACAAATATATTTTTGTTTATTTAAAGATATAAAATAGATTTTATGTCATCTGTTTTAGGGTGGTAAAAAAATTTAGGAAAAAATTTCATAAGGTGGATGAATGTAATGGCCTGAACTTTTACAAATAATATTTCACATATGTATTTATTAACTGAATTTTTTTGTTATAGAGATATAAAAATCATGCTCTTATTTTGTTTTATTATATCTTTTTATATTTAAAATTTAATTATGAATCATTACCATTCAAATTATATTCAGTGAACCTTGATCACATGAGTAGTATAAATATAGGGTTTTAAAAAATTCCATTGAAAAAAACAAAATAAATGATTCCTTTAACCATTATGATCATGCCTAATTAACCCATTAATCAATTATTAAAAGGGATATATAATCTTTTCATTTCCCCATTAAATAATCGGAAGAAAATACGCAAATACTTATGTTTCAGACATACAGTTTAAAGAAAAATTTCAATATCATCAAGATCAGAACCCAAACCATTTATGTCGAACCACCCCTGAAGGTATCATCATCACAGAACTTATTGTTAGGAAATTTGTGTGGTTAATTAATGTAAATGTGTAACAAACCTAGGAACAAGAGACTTTATGTGATTTTCAATAGAAAAATTGTTATATTTAATTCCCCTTATTTTTATTTTATAAATGAATTTTATTTTTATTCAATAAAATACAACATGTATTTTTGGCTAATAGAAAATTTTAATTAGGAAATTTATTTTGAATAATTAATATAATTCTTAAATAAATAATATGTTAATAATATATTAATATGAAATATTTTTTTTATTAAATATTAATGATTATATAATTTTATTGATGTGGAATGAGGTTTTTATAAGGGTTCAGAAAATGTTGTTTCAAAAAACCAAAAATTCATCTTAACGTTAGAGTTTATATAAAAAGTAATCATTCACACATTTATAAAATTAGTTCGAAAAAAAAAATTGGAAAAATTACATCAAAATTATACCATGGGGATTTTTTTATAATTTTACGAGCTGTTTGAATTGTTGGCTTAATATTAAATATGTTGTGTATGTTGACATTCTTATTACACAAAAGTGATTTAATAAATACTATAAATGGTATCAACAATAAAATTTATGATTTCTATGTAAAATAAATTTATTTTATGTTAATTTTATAAATTTTATAAATCCATTATGAATCATCCAACCCATTTATATATTTTATTTTTTAAAAAAGGATTTATTTGAGAGTATGAATAACCTCAACATAAGGGATGTAATTATTTTATTATATTATGAAAATTACCTAATAAAATAATATAAATCACCTTATTTTAGAAAAACCCACGAGAGAAAACTATTGAAAGGTTTTTTTTTGTAATTTTGTTATATATAGTCCAAGACCGATGTTTGGGAAATGATAATAAAATCACCACAATTTTCAAATATAAACCAACACAAGCTCCCATTTTCATCACTCAATATAATTAGAGCACTTATATACTCGACATATCATATCTATATTCCTTCAATGGTTCCACCAATATATCTGAAAGCTCCTCCCAAGAATTTCTGGTCACACCCTCAATTATGGGATCGACACCTTCTCTTCTTTATTAATGTTTCCTTATTAACTTTTTTTCAATTTAAAATTTCATATGTTGGGAAATATTATTACATTTATATATTATTTCCTATTTTATGTTAAAACTATGAGTGACCTATTTATCTCTCATTAATTCATTAAATGAATTTTTTAGTGACATTTTTTTGAGAAGAATGATAGAAAACATTAATGACTAAGATCATCAGCCGTACAAATGCATAGCCAGGATGGGAAATTGTCCAGCCCGAGCTGGTTGTCATCGAAGGGGCCTGAGGCCACCAGCTGATGGGCCGCATTATTTCCTTCCCTTTTGGTAAAGGATAAGGTGAAATAAGAGAAGCCTTGGAGAAGCCCGTGAATTCTCCTGATGATGGAGCCAAATGGCTGGAGTCCGGCGTTGTTCTCGTTAATAGAATCGATAACGGTGAGGCAGTCAGACACAATGATGATATCAACCCATCCCTATTCCAAAGTGATAATTATACCTGCAAGGATGACAGATGCCTCAAGAACTGTAGGTTCAATTATAATCATTCTTTTTACTCACCTCTAAATTTCAGGGGGTATTATTGGACTATATTTTATTTTTATATCACCATAGATTAAATTTGTAGATTTTAATAAAATAATTAGTTGTTATTTGGTCCATACTATGAGAAAAAACATTTTATTCTATTAGTTGCTATAAATCATATATATCAATTTCATTTATTATTCTTGCTTGATTCATATTGTAGAAAGTATTTTTTGGCATTTGTTATATTTATTAAGAGTCCAAAAAATACAATTATTATAACATTAATATTGATTTATTATATATATAGGGTATTTATTATAGGGAAAAATCATTGGTAATTATTTTAATGAATACCTGAATATGGGTTGTTGTATCTATGAGATTATCCTACATTTGATTTTCTAGTATACCAATGAAAAATTGAATACAGTTCTAAAATAATTTACATTAGTTAAGACAATGTTATGTGGGGAATCATGTTATAGTGAAACATTAATTTTATTTTTAATGATTATTATTTAGTTATGGGTTATCACACAATAGGATTGTATTTATTATTGGATACTGATTATTATATTTTGATGTAAATTAATGATTAATTTTTCAATCTGTTAAATATTGAAATAAATTTCATTCTTATTTAAAAATATTACATTATATTTAACCATTGTATTCTCTTTATAATTTATTATATCACCCACATTTTATATTTCTTTTCAATTTATAAATAAAGATCTTATATTTATAAAAATTTCCTAGGATTTTATATATGGTTTTCTAAGAACAATCGTTGTATATTGTTTGAATAATATCTTCATCATCAACAACATAATCATCAAGATAGTTATTAATAGTAACCAGTTATTTTGCACAAAAGTGTATAGATAGAGGCTTGACCATACACCCACCTCCTAAATCAATAATTATTAATACTAAATTTTTCATATTTTTCATGGTCAATGAAATGTTTCATGAAAATTTTCAGGTATTTTTTATATCATATAGATCACATGTATCCATTTTTTCATTCATATTCCTTGACATATGGATGGATTTCCTCAGATAGGATTGATATTTATTAAGTTTTGAAATTTATTTCTAATTTTTATTATATATTTTATGAAATATAGAAAACATTTCCCATCCATAAAATATTTCCATTGATTTATTAACATTAATTTATTTTAAAATTATAGTGAAATTACAATTGTTATAAGTCCTCAAAAGTTCATCATGTGTTTTTTTCATGTAGTATGACCAGAATTGTGTTTCGTTGGCAATATAGATGGTCATAAATGTCATCCCAAATGGTGTTACAAACTACTAAATAGGGGGGAGTGCAATAATAAAATATATAGAACCAAAAATCAATAAAATTAATGGTTCTTTTTATATAATAAAATAATATATGAAAAAAATTGTATAATATTGTATATTGGATGTATTATGTCTCTCAGTGCGAGGTCCCCCTTATCTACCACCACCTAATGTTCTCTATTTCATATTGATTATTTTCTTCTTTTATTACTATTTCCAAGGGAATATGACCATGGATTGTAAAAACAACATATAATCATAGAAAATTAAGGGATAATTCATTATGAATTTCGATTTTTATATATGGATTCCATGTCCCTCACACACTCATAACTGTGTTGAAAAATATATATAAAATAAAAAACTTATTTATTTTGAGTTCAATGTATATATACCTGGTTAAACAAAAAATTGAAAAATTAATCGACAAATGAAGTGGTGAAGGAATTTTAGTATCAATGAAATATATTATTTTTATGCAAGTATATGTGTAATTCAACATAGAAGAAAAAATTCCCTTGTTAGATGCGTAGAAATGATAACATGAAAAATTGAGTATATCCACACTTTCAAATATAATTTTTCATCACATGTACAATTTTTTATACGTTTTATATATTAATTTTTTAATTACAATGATTTTTTATTTAAATAGTGGCAAGAAAAAAATATAATATTTATAATGTTATCATCATATCCATTTCCATGAGACATCCTCAAAAAATAGAAAAAATAGTATCAAACTATTGTAGCATAAAACATAATTGAAACATTATCTGTATTGAAATCGTGTATTTAATTAATATTATATTTATATATTTATAAATCCATTATTTTGGTAAAAACTAAATTATGAATACAGATATAAAGAAATACTACCATTGAAATTAATCACATCAAAACAGTAATAAAATATCTTAAACATAAATAATTGAATTAAGTACCTTGATACATTGGTATCATAAGACTCCTGAACTTAAAAAATTATAGGATCATATGACCTTAGAGTCTAATATCTAGTCATTTATATCTATATTTTGTTTATCATAATACATTATTGATAATAATTATTTATTGGGATCATACATCATCATTTTCATCAAATTTATTTAGCATATGTCATCATCATAATACTTCTTTCTAGCATTATGCATATTACTAATTATAATCATTGAAAATAACACATTAACATATCTAATGTCTTGATCATAAACTATTGTCTAATTGTAATAACTATATACATATAAATAATTTCCAAAGGCTACTATTTTTCTCAATATTAAAAATTCTATAATTATTAAATAATAAGTTTCATATATTCCAATAAATTGAACTTAGGTTTTCAATACCTAATGAAAACATCAACTAAAAATATGAATCATTAAATCATAAAAATTAATAACATTAAATATGATGATATTTATAATAAAAGAAAATTAATAAATAATTTTTTTGGGTGTATGTTGTTATTGAAAAATAGGATAACATGGTATATATTGAATGTATATTTGTGTATAAAAAACTCCACCATTTTATATGATCATATATTCCACAATACATGAAACATAATTTTTTTATTTTAAATATTTATTTATTTTCAATCATAGTAAATAATAAATATTATTTAAAAAGATTTTAAACATGAGGTTTCATTTATATATAATTTTTAACACATTTTATAATCTCTTATTTTGATATATCATAAAGAAAAATAAATAAATAGTGGTATGACATACAATATTGTACACTAAATTATAGAAATAATTAAAAATTGACTGAATTGAATTTGAATTTGGTATTATGAGAGAAAATGATAAAATATTTTAGGGAATAAAATTAAATTAAACAATAGTTAAAATACATGGTTTAGATAAAAGTGGAGACCTTAAAATTTTACTAAAAAATAACTAAATTATATATAGAGAAAATATACCAAATACCTTTAATAAAAGCATAACATTATTTTTTATCATGATATGTCTGGGTTCATTTCTCAGGATGGGTTGAAAAATAAGAATTTTCGGGGTAGGATTTAGGTATCAATTCTTGAAATTACCATCATTCAGATGGGAAGGGATCTATTAATTTCAGATATCCTTATGTACAGTATTGTCGTTTCCTCTTAATATCAGGAGAGATAACATTTGATCTAAAACTCTCTTGATCCTTTACTTGTCAAAAACAATAATAGTGGAGAATATAATCATAGGGGGTGAGGTTTTAAGCCAAATTAATTAGCTAAATGGTTTTATGTATAATTAATATCCAAGGATTTAGTATATGAATATTAATATTATATTATATTAAAAAACCATCAAAATTTTTTATGGGATAAGGATATTAATTGTTTGGAACCTCGGTAATAATCAACAACCTATATTATAAAATCTGGAATTTACAACCATTATAATCCTTATTTTACACTTGTTATTGGAATAATTTAGAACCAATGTATAATCATTCATTAGTATAATGGCAATTTAATTCATTAATTCTTGAATATTTTTTACATGGGTTAAATAATTAATTAATCAATGTCTATTTAAGAGATTAATTTTTTTTTCATAAATCAATATGAAAATCATACATAATCATTAAGAATATTATTTTCTTCTTGAAATAATATATCGTAAGGCGGTTGGTATAGGTTTTATAGGATAATAGTTGGATGAAAAGAATGAAAATTGATAACTTCTTTGGAAGAAATTGTATCAGGTTCATCATCAATTCTAGAAAACTATTTCTAAACACTTTATTTGGAGGATTTGAATTATATCACTATATGAATTCCAATCGGTCTGTATAACCTAATGTAAAACATTATTTCCCAAGATACACAATACTATGTTATATTACAAAGTCATTGTAATTTATATGAACCAAAATATCATCAATTGGGGAAACAATAGTGAACATGTTTGGTAAATAATAAACTTCAACAAAAAGTTCTTTTATGATCTACATATATTATTATATAATTACAACTTGTGATATAATGGGTTTTTCTATGGAAACTAACTAAGATTTTCTAATATATAATTCTCTTTTCATAGTTAATATTTCAAGAAGATATTCACCAAAATATGATCTACTTGCAAGAATCATTATTGCAATATGAGATTTGTTAATTTATTTTGGATTTGACTCTAATTAGAGGAATATATCGTTCAATTTTATATTATAAATTTATTAACATTAATATAATTGTATTTTTAGTAGATCATTAAATGATATCATGAATTATTTCTAGTTATAACTACTATAGAATATCAATAAATATGTATTCTGATTAAATATAAAGAACCATTACATTTAAAAAATGCATACCCAATGTGAAAAACATTAAATATTAGTATGTACTAGTGGATAGTAATAAGAATCAAATATAAATACTTTATACAAATAGGTGGCACTGAAATGGAAAAGGAATTCCAAACACAGAAATACCCATTTATCTCATTAGATGTTGATTTGGGGATTTTATTTTTTAGGGAGAATGAATTAATTTTGGGAATTTAAAATTGTATACCATAGAAGTCTTTTGATTACAATTTTTCTCTGAAATAGAATGATTAACCATCCCACTAATTCTTTTTTAAAATCAACAAAGTGAAACAATGATATTCAAATTTTTATTAAATCTCACAACTAATCCATCAATTATCGGACTCCATCCAAAAAATCAATGTAGTCACCCATCATAGTTGGTAAACAATTATATGTTAAACATTATATAGACTTTATAATACTGATAAAATCATCCAATTAATATGTATAGAATAAGATATAAAGTAAAACATTAAATCAAATGTTCAATTATTTCACTTTGTCCATGACTAATTAGGATCAACATTTATGCATTTTTCAAGGATTAGTCAACCAGATATATTGTGTAAAAACATTTCCATATTGTATATGAAATATGTTTTTTAATAAGGACTATTCATTAGGTTATTCTTCTTACACTTGGATAATTTAAAAACATGTTTGAGCTCATTTATTTCATCATTAGTAATTTAAAATTCATTAAAATAATATGTATGAAATATTTTTACAAGTTATTTAAATTTTTAATAATATTTATTAGCATTTATTAATTATATCTCCTATTAATTTTTGGAAATAAGGTATGATTTTCTCACTATGTTACCTATTGATATAAAAAAATCATTATTTCCATTAAAAATAGTGAATCTACATTATCTGATATAAAATTATTGAATAAACCGATAGTTGGTTTTACAGAATTTCAGCTTACTAAAACCACTAGATTCAATTTATTTATTAATATTGATTAATTTATAAAAATGAGATCCTCAATACTTAAAATATTTGATAGATTATGTTATGTAATAATATAATCCATTTACTATTTATATACCACCTAACTTTAGACCAAATATTTGATTCATTATTTTATGTAATAACAAAAAACCTTTTATATTCAGAAACAATGTCACTAAATCCATTAAATTCCCTATATTTATTTCAATATCTATAATGATATTTTATATAAAATAATATTATTGTAATCAATTTTAAAATAAGAAAATAATACTGAGGTCTTGTTGGATTTTATAATGGTATAAATTTCATCTAGTGAGCATTTCTTATAAAATATAAAACATAAAATAAAAATATCAAACATTAAAGTTTATTTTTTTATAACGGTTAAGGTTAAAAGGGTTTACGTGTGGGTTAAAAAAATATATGGTTTAATAATGAACATTAATATGTTTAAATTTATTATATGATGTTATTTATATATTATTATAACCAAAATTAAAAATTAAGGCCATTTTTTTCCACATAACATGATCATCATATATATTATATTTTAAAATTCTATATAATTACAAGCTTATCCTATTCTAAATTATAAAATCGGACATCCTATTCTACTAAATTCACAGTTTTTAAGATTTTATCATTATAATTTCCTACCCTAATTCCATATTAGTTTCGATCCTCATGTCTCAAATATTCTCTTATTTCCAAAAACAATCATTTCAAGGATTAAGGTGTCTTCCAAAAAGGTTTCACGACTAAGAGGTATAACTCTTAACCAAGTACTGTAAATATTATTTATTCTTATACCTCTTCTAATAAAATTTTATCAATTATAAACTAAAATAAAAATCATAAAAAATAATAAATTCCTATTATGAATATTGTATAATGATTAACAATTTCATTTCTATCATATGGGAAAAGAAAAAATATCTTTTGCGTATGTGTTTAATACTGCCACCTCGAAGCATTGTATTACATGTTTCATCCTCCCATCACGTTGATGGTAATAATTGGATATTTAATATATATATATATATATATATATATATATATGACATTTTTTACTCTAATATATTAATATAATATTGAATTGTTATTTTTTCATTTCATTTATCTTTCAAATGGTCGAATCCCCATTCATGTATACATACAGACTACCTCTACACTTAGTGATGTAATTCATTTTTCATCACCATATTATATTAATATTTGTAATAGTGCATAAATTTACTAGATAGTATAGTAATGACATAAATTATATTCATTATATTATTTAACTATGATTATGATTCAAATATATATATTTAGGAATAAAAACATTCATGAAAAATTATGTAGTTATCAACCAAAATATTTATATTAGTTAAAATTTAATAATAATGTTCTAATTAATTATTATAGGAGAATAATATATAGAATTATATATATTATTATGGGTTTATAATTAATATATAATAAATATTTATATATTATATATGAGTTTAAAAATTATATTTTGAAAATAGAAGATGTTAGTAATGTTATTAAATTATAATATCGATTTATTGGGATTGTCTATAAAAAATTTAAATTATTGGATATTCTTATGATTTATAATAAAAAATATATTAACATTATTATCTTTTATTTATTCTTAGTATTTCCATGAAATATTACAATTTTACGTATTCGGAACATCAAATTGTTTACCAAATGTTTTATAATTACTGTTATCTATATTTCTATATTGGTTGAAAATATTTACCTTTAATGTCAAAACTCCTAAAAAAATTATATAATTTAATTAATATAATGAAAATTTTTGAAAAATAATTTTCCATTTATGTTATTTTCTGTACAATGTTTTAAAATGTAATCTTTTATAAAATGTTCCAACCAATATGTTTTTGATTTAGTACAAAAATATAAAAATAATGTTGTATTTTAACATATTGGAAATTTATGAATTTTTTAAAAATAAAGATAATTCCTTTAATTAATGATTAATTTTCAATGTAACCATGTTTATTACAATGAAAATAATTTAATCAATATTCAGGGAATTTTTAGATCAAATTATATTGATGGAAAATGATATCTTCAGTTGTTTACAATGTAATTTTTTTGAATTGTAAAAATCCTTTATGAGATGGTTTGATTCAATAGGGATATGATATTATGATATCATAATCTTATTTACCTTGGTATACATATGATGAATATTATATAAGGTTTTTTAAAACACATTTTATTAAAATGGGTAACTTTTTTAATGATTAAACCTTTACAAAAATTATTCTTTTCCAAAGGATATTCTATGATGAAATGATGAAGTTTTTAAAAAACATTTTTTGATTCAATGGGTTTTGAAATAATGAGTTTATAAATATTTAAATCTTCCTTCACACTCACTCACATATATATCCATATTAGTGTAACAAATTTATTTTTTATAGACCTGTCATTAATTTGTAAATTACTTATATATCAAGGGAATATAATGATAAGTTAGTTCATGTATTCTATATAATATGAGAAATATGTTATCATTATTGATAATCTATATTATGGGAAATTTTGGGTGATGAATCATTTTATATGATATGTGAAATACGTTTTGATTCGTGATTTTCTATGATATGTTTATCTTAGTATTTAATATTGGCATATGATAAGGTTTCTATTATGATGATAGTGATAAAAAAATATTTCATATTATTATTCATTTGAATTTAATTATAAATGTGTATTTATTTTTGATGGTTCAATAACATTTTGACATGATAATCTCTTATTAAATGAATAATGATTATGATATATGTTTTTTCTCTGATTTCAAATTTAAAATCAGTTTTTTTTCATGATCTGATCTTATATCTTCAATGATTGATAACTATTGGGTTTTTACATAACATAGAGTTTTTCCCTCCCCTTATTATGTTTTAATAGTTCCCCATGTTTTTATGGAAGTTATTATTTGTGATGAGTCTATAAGGGCACATTTTATAATTAATGATGTAATAGATGACGGAGATTGTACACCAATTAAATTTTTTTAACTAGTCTCCATATACATTAAACCTTAATGGTTTAATATTATTTAATGTTTTTAATACATTTAATAATTATCTAATATGATGTAATATCTATATATGAAATGATTTTTTCTCCTTAAATTTTATCAAATTAGGGTATAACTTCTTTTTATTTTAGTATTAGATAACATTATTAAAAATGATGGGGTAAGTCATATGTATAGGATTTAAACCTAATATCATGGTAAGGTAGCAATTATATGTGTTTCCTACAAATACATCCATGTATGGATACTAGATGTGGCATTATTATCTGTATAATGCATCTAAGGTTAATAACCCAAAAAATAGTTAGTCAAGAATATCTCAACCATTAATATGATTCATGGTTAGTGGGCCTTTAAATCACACATTACATGATGGGATAAAGGGTTATTCATTGGTTAATTCACAATTTCATTATAAAACACTATTAAGGATATTAATATAAATATACCATGGTTGATATATGTCAAACCTAAGGATTCACATATTAAAAATAATGTGTCATGAATTATAATTAATATGATTGTTTTTTTAATATATTATATTCTATTAGGATTTATGTAATAAAATTAATGTTATATTATTTATTTTTCTAATTAATGTTATAACTATAATAAATTATGATAGAAATGAATGTCAATGACTACTAAATTATTATGCAATGGTGCAACCAAATGCCATGGGAGAGGGAATGCATAATATTATTATAGGAATAAAAAAAATTATGAATCCTTGAATCATTGTGATTATAAAAAAATATTTTAGAATATAATTAATTTTAAATATATTTTATTTTATTCATAAAATACACCAAAAAATCTATGTTATTTAACACATCATGAAATAATATTAAAAAAAAGTGGCAACTATTATAACGATGCCATTGGGTTAGTAGATATGAATTAGAGAAACAAATATTTAAATACATTTATAATGTATTACATTAGTACAGAGAATAAATTAAATCATTGAATTTGACATTAATAAATTATTTTAATACAAAAAATAGAATAAATTTATTTTTTTCTAATGGTTTATTTCTTTAAAAATGGGGTTTATTATATTTTTTGCATGAATACTATAATTAATTTCTAAAAAATTTAAACAGTATTTTAAAATTTAAAATAATTTTCCAATTATATGATAAATATTATAATTGGGTGAATTATTTATTTTTTTATAAATATATTTATTTTTTTAATTAATAGTTTAAAATATTATTTTTTAGGTCAAATGTAATTTCATGTCATTAAATCAAGTAATTTAAAAGTCTCATTATAGTTTTGATTTTATTTTAATGTAACATAAGATCTATTTTTAATAAAACTACTTTATTTATTTACATATGAATATATAGTATATTTTATTTCAAAATAAGTTCAGTTTTAGTGCATATTGTTTTCTAGTTTTGTTAAATTCAAAAAAACTATGGGTGATTGGTTCTAATAAAATATATTTATTATATGCATATTTATTTAATTATATTAATATAATTATGATGAACATTCATAGAGTAAATGTAATATCATCTTATGATACAAAAACTAATTGTGATAAAATAATGTTGTTATCACCTTTTGTGGGATTATTTTCAAATTAATTTCACCCCCATCTAAAAATTTAATTTTTAAAAATAGATTCTAAATTTTCAATGATAATTTTAAAATTTATAAAATATGCCTCTTTTAATTGGGACTATTATGAATTGTATCTATGCAAAATACTTATAACCCGGGTAAACAGTAAAATATATAATTTTAGTTTAAAACCTCATTAAAAAGGATTTAAAATCATTGAAAAACATGGATTTACTATATTGTAATTTGATTATATTATATATCCTCAACAATTTTTACCTTTTGTTTCCACTCATATCTTCATTCATTGATAATGACTTATATAAAATATTTCATTAAAAATGACAAAATCATACTCTTTCTTTTAATTTAATGTTATATTTTATATGGGGATTATAATATTTTTGATTGATGGTAATGTTTAAATGAATTATAATTATATTATATTAATTATAATAACTTATTTATATTTTTTAGTAATTATATAATTTCCTTACATATTAATAAAATACTAACATAACACTCATACATGCAGTGGAAATGCCATTGAAAATAGCATTAAAACTTAGTAATAACATATTATTGGTATTATAGTCCAAAAATAGAGTATCATTTATTATTATTGGTATTTAATTAAAATTCCCCTTATGTACTTACGTTTTTATTTTCAAATTATTTGAATAGGTCTTAAAATGACATTTATAGTATTTTATGCTAAATAATAATATATTAAATTATTAAAAATCATAAAAATATTTATAGTGGAAATGTAGGGTTATAAATTGAATAAAATCTCATTATTCTTTAATTTTTGATAAATTTGTAAAAATTATGTTTAACTATACCCTTTAAAAAATTATACATATTTCCGGTTGGAAAATTTATTTGGTGATTAAGGATAAAAATGGATATCAAATGAGTTAAACTGAATTATACAATATTAAACAAATTAAACCATTCATATCTTATAGTTTATATGGATTTATAAAATATACACTCTATTATTCAAAATTTGGGAGTTAGGGTTCCCTTTTAACTTAGAAGTGAATTTAATATTTTTACATCTTTTTATTTATGTCATTTGTCTCTTTTCTATAACAAAAAAATGATACCACAACTCCTCTCTTTTATATACCACTCTATGATATAGTGAATTATCAAGACATATTGAAAATATTTATAAATATACATATACATGTTATATATAATATATTCATAATAAAAGGATAACCCCAACTTCTCTAAGAGGAAAACTAAAAGATAATATTCAATGAAGTGTTATCCATCCCAACTGATCACTTTGGTTTTTATTCTCCATTTTCATTGTTATATTATTTATTATAATCGAAATATAATTTCTCTAATATCTCATATATATATACATAGTCATATATTAGTGTAATAATATTGATCTATCTCCATATACTTTAAATTGGAATCCAAACAATCACTAGTGTAAATGTTGGACTGACACCAAAAAATAAAATGATATTAGTTTTCAATCACCTCCTCACAAGGATAATGATAATGATTGAGATAATGGATATATATTATACGTATAATATAATTTTGTATCTCAAAATTTATTATATAATTTAATTCAATACACCAACACCCATACCAAATAGTACACTGTCTCATGAGCACATGTGGACTACTAACATCGGTAATTGATGTGATATATTTTTCATTTCTTCATTACATGAATTTTAATGAAGAAAAATTTAATAAATATATAAAATATTTACGAAATATAATTTATTATTTAATGGTTATTTATTGTCTATTTTAATTTAATTACATCCCTTGAAAATATTAAGGAGCACTCATGCATACATAATAACTACCTTCACAACAAAAAGATGTTATTAATTTTACATCACTAATTTATATGAATGGTTTTTAAAAAGTATTAAATGGTTATATATTACACATGGGATATTATTAAAATCCAATATATTATTTAACCATGTAAAAATTTCAAGAACTAAGAATGTGAAACATAAAATTTTATAAGGAATGAATCATTTAACATATGAAAATGAAAGTTTTAATAAAGTATTATTACTAAATTGGTGAAAAAATTTTAGAGGATAATAATATTTTATATATTAATTTTTTAAATTTAATGTTTATTCAATTTTTATAAATAGTAATTTTATATACATAAAGATATGGGAGTTTTTAATGAATTAGAAAATGAGGTAATGTTTTATTATCATAGATTTTTTTGAGACACATGTTATGTTATAAACCTATATAATTTTTTGATGTTTAAATAAAAACACAGGGAAATTTTTTTTAAAATCATTTTGATTAAGAAATTAAATGTATCATTTTTTGATATTCAACTAGGGGGTGATGATTGCAATGTTACCCAAGTAGTAATTGATTATTGTTTCAGTCCCATTTTAATTAGAATTGTTTATAATTGATTTAATTTTGAGGTAATTATATGTTGTGTATTTGATATAACTATTTTATTTTTATTCTCCATAAGATATTTAAATAATTTATAGGTTTTATTAATACATTCCTCTCTTTGGGACCTAAAATGGTTTAAATAATATATTTATTAAAGGAATACCTCATTTTTCATATATCATTATGAAATAATTTTTCCTATTTTGTCTCAGTTTCTAATATGTTTAAAAAATTATTTTAACATTCCAAAGTGAGTAATTAACAAAATTTTCCCTTTTTCTTACTATGTAGAAAATGATTAAAATTAATCACCTTGTGATTTAACGAATAAGGTACATTTTATCAATAGTTTGAAAGAATCGTTGTATTAATGGTTACTAAATGAACCGAATTCATTGTGATAATTGTTGGTCAATGAATTAAATCACAGATTACATATATAATTTTTTATTTTAAATTATTATTTTATAATTAATATTTTTTTAATATTTGTATTTTTTATATGTAATTTCAAAATGAAATGTTTATTTTTCCATATAAATATTTTTTTGACCAATAGATATTATTTTTTATCTATGATATCATAAATTTATGTTTATTACAATATAATAATGTAACGATTCAACGATATAATCAATATTAATTTTGTATGTGGATTTTTGTTGTTTATATATGATTTTTATGAAAAATATTTTTTTCCATGGGATATTCAATGATTACCTGATGTGATGTTTTTGAAACCCTTTCTCTTTATTAGAGGTTATTATATAATCATGTGATTAATGTTTTAAAGTATTATAGACCTCATAGTTTTGGTTTTCATTACATAATGGGTGAGATTAGAATAATATATCACTCAATTTAATTGCATAAATATGGATATCTGACAATATAATAAGGATAAAATTTTAGAGTGAACCCATTTTTGTAAGGGACTCTGTCCATTATGATATTATTGAGTGTGAGTAATAAATATGGATATGATACAAAGGGGGGTTTAACCAATCCACTATGATATACTTGGAAATTATCATTAAAAATGAAATGAAATTCTAATATTATGTCCTTGTCACATATATATTCAATATTATTATGTTAATTTCTCACAGAATATTGTTTATAGTTGATAGTTATACAATAATTTGATGATGTTCTTATATTATAAAAAATACATATTATATGATTCATGACTATTGATCGTTGAAAAATTATATATGAATCTGGTATGTTATGATCATGTTACTATACCCATATTCTTGTGTTTTTCAAATTGCTGAGAATCTTGTTTTTTCTCTTTTGTTTACCCAAATTGTGAATCTCAACTTACCCTTTCTTATGATTCCATTCCCCAAGTTATGATGAGAGGTTTTAAGCATGTCATATCTATGAAGGGTGACAGTTGCAAATATTTTCTAGGAAATTTTTGTTGATCATTTATGTACTAGTATTTAATGTATCAATGTTCCCAAAAACAATAAAACAATATTAATATAGATTCAATAACAATGTCATGTGAGGAATATTTATCTAATAAGAAGTAATTTTTTTGTTTGAATATTTTGGCTAAATATATTTGGTATCAAAGTGAAGATTGCATATTTCAAGAATCTATAATAAGGAATATTTAGTTTGAAACCTTATGTTATTCCTATGTTTTTTAGAACATCCCTTGGTTTGATAATTTAATGATTCTTGTTTTCATATAAAATGTATGCATTTGAAGATAATAGAATGTGGATAAGGCTATGGATCATACAAACATATGTGTAAAAAACTCTAAAATGGGTACAATGGTTATAAAATGGATCATTGATGATTAATAATGAGTTGGACTAGTACTAAATAACTAGCTACAGACTGTTAGTGGGTTCAATATGGATAATTCACATTTTCATTAGGAACCATTATAACTAATGATGGGATAAAAAAATAGAATTATATTTTAACACCATGCCCTTACCACATTGTCTTGAGGAGGCGGTGAGGGTAACATGGTCTTATGCGATGTTTCCAAGGCACCAAAGGCAAAAAATAAATTCTGAGGGATTCAAGGAATAGTGGGGAATGATTTTCCCTTAAGAAGATAACCCAACTCAACCAACCAACAAGAAAAGATGCATGCACATTCAAACCCAACCATGTTATACTAAAAATTGCATCACAAACCCCAAAACCATTCTACTGGACATGTCCACAAAACATCAGAGTACAAAGTGGATACTAAACAACAAAACACCACTAACCAAGACACCACCATGGATCCAAACCATTCTACAAGCTCCATGCTCCACCAAAAAATCACCATTCACCAATAAAGGAGGGTGATTCCTTACCTTTTCCTGCGTCACGGTACAAGACTTCCGCAAAGACACCACAGTGCTAAAGCAGGGGGTGAGTACAACTACATAGTAGGATTTCCCATACATACTTCCTTACACACGCCACTTGGATAAAACCATTGGAAAATCTAGATAAAACATTTTATATAATGAAAAACTGAGTTATGAAATATTTATAATCCAAAAATACCATAAATGAATCATTCCACACAAGGAAGCCAAATCAACCATTCCACAAAAGGAATCCAATTCAACCATTCCACAAGCCAATTACCATTTAAATATTTCACTCACAATCCCCAACTACAAACATCACCAACAAAGCACACAACAAACCATGGTTGCACTTCCCGTCCAACCTGTTCATTACCAATCCACTCAAGAGGTACATCTCGTCCACATTCTATTTATGGTGGTCATTCCATCCACTATCCTCCCCCTTTTTAGTGGTACTTGCCACCAACTTCAACACAACATTCAAACAATCCAAAACCAAGCATATAACCCACCAAGGTCACCAAAATATGAAATTAACCATTTCATTAGCATGTCAAACCACTTCAATAAATCTAACATTTATTGAAAACACCTTCCACCCTTTTTATACGCCTATTCTCATTTCAATAATAATACCCATTTATTGAAAACTATTTTACAAGACATCTTAATTAATTCAAAAAAACCCCACCTTCATGCAAAACCCCCAAATCATCACCCATTTATTTTTCCAACAATATTCACATGACATGCTTACAAATGTAATAATGAATCTGATTTAATGATAAATGAACTTCACATTTCAACCTAGTGGAGTTTATTTAGAAGCCACCTACCTCTTTGGGTTGGGAAAAATCGACCCTTCTCCCAAACACACTTCAAACCGGGTGAATGCCTCCTCAAAACCACCTCAAAAACCCTTCCCTCACATCAACAATCTCAACCTTTAACACACAAAGTCAACAAAACCCTAGATCTACATTCATCCCTTATAGATATATGAAACTAAAAGATGGGGAGGGTTCACCATAACCAAAACCTCAATGAACCAAAAATAGGTACTTACCTGAGGAGAACCGCCTTTGATCAAACCAAGAAACCCCTTCTATTTGCTTCCAAAATGATCTAAGGAGCTCTCCCAGCCTCTCAAAATTAGAACTCCCATGTGATCCATGAGTGGGGGGAAGAATCGGGGAAAATTGGAAATCTAGAGTGGATTGAGACATAATAACACATACATTATGTGGCCGCAAAGTTGCCCCGCACGGTATGGATAGCTGTGTGCCAACCTTGTGGTTGCCACTGTCTCACCGAGGGACTTCGCACGACTTGCCTGAACAGTCTGAAAAATTGTGTGATTCCCATGTAGATCCCACTTTCAATGGTCCACTGTTTCTTAGGCTGGCCGCATAGTTTTTTTAGACCATGTGGCAACTCTGCACCCCTACACAACCTTAAAAACATCAATTTTTTTCTAGAATTTTCCAACCTTCACCAACCACTTCAAAAAACAAAAAAAAATGAAACAAGGGTCACATACCTCATACAAGGGGTACTAAATTCTCCCCACCATTGGACATTCCATCATCAGAAACTATTGAACCCACCAATTTCCTAAAGATCCTGGGCCATTGCTCGACCATCTCTTTCTCTCGCTCCCAAGTCCCCTCTTGGATATGGCCATGCTGTCACAAAACCCCAAACAGACTGATGATTTTAACCCACAAGACCATCTCTTGCCTATCCACAACCCGCATTGGAGCATGCACCAACAGAGCATCCAGCTCTAGAACAACACGATCCCATCGAATAACATGGCATGGATCCAGCTGATACTTTTTCAACTGCGACACATGAAACATATTATGCTCTTCACTGAACCTATGTGGCAATGAAAAACAATAAGCCACCTAACCAACCCGCTCCAGAATCTAAAAATGTCTAATATATCGCGAATTTAACTTCCACTACATCCCAAACCCACGATGCCCCGTCCTAGGAGATATCCTAAGAAAAACATGATCACTAACCTCGAACAACAATGACTATCAACGATGATCTGTATACGATTTCTGACGACTCTGAGCCGTCTCCATTAACTTTGTGATTAACATGATCTTCTATGTACTCTCCAAGACAAGGCTCGGTCCAACCATCGAGGACTCACCTGTTTCCACCCAGTATAGTGGAGAATAACACGAATTCTCATTCAACACTTCAAAGAAATCCATATATATGGATGCCAGATAAATTTTATTGTACGAGAACTCAACCAATGTCATGTGATCCTCCTACGAGCCACCCAAATCCATGTCTCAAACCCATAACATATCCTCCAAATTTGGTATCATCCTCTCAGATTAACCATCTATCTAGGGGTGATATGCAGTACTCATGGTCAACTTATTTCTAGGGGTTTGCTGTAAGGATTTCTAGAAACGAGATGTAAACCTTGAATCCCTGTCTAATATGATGGAAACTGGAACACCATGCCTCTTTACAACCTACCATATATAGATTTTGGATAGTTCCACCACCGTATGAGATTCACAAATTAGAATGAAATGGGCCAACATCGTTTGCTGATCCACTATCACCCAAATGGAATCTTGATATCGGACCATTTTCAGGAGAATTGTGACAAAATCCATCACTATTAGCTCCCACTTACAAATGGGGATTGGTTAAGACTACAACATTCCTGGTGGCCTATAATGCTCTGCCTTGAACTGTTGGAACATAAAGCATCTAGAAAAAAACTCATCCACTCTTCTATTCATACCAGCCCACTAGAACTGTGATTTCAATGATTTATACATTTTCGGAATTCCAGGATGAACAACCCAGCTGGAATGATGATACACCCTGATAAGATCCTCGTGACAAGAAACTGGTATATCCATCTGATTCTGAAAACACAAAACTGAATCTCCATTCAATTGAAAACCCTCAATGGTCTCTCCACCATTGTGTTTCAACCTCATTGTCACACACTCAGAGTCATATATATGTGCATCATAAACTAGGCCGTCCAAGTCAGGAATCAACTTAACCAGAAAGAAGGTCGCTCTATCTCCCTGGATCTCACATTCCAACCGCATGTCTTCTATAACTGACATCAACTACCACAGGTCTGATGCATGTTTCACCACTTGAACATATGAATTTCTACTTAATGCATCCGCCACAATATATACCTTACCTGGTGTGTACATTATGTCAAAATAAAAAATATGGAGATATTCCATCCATCTCCTTTTCCTCAAGTTCAAACCCCTTTGTGACAAAATGTGCATCATGCTCTTATGATCTGTATATAACGTGAATTTCACACTGAAGAAATAATGACGCCACTTTTTCAAAGCATGGAACACTGCTGCCAATTCAAAATAATGAGTTGGGTAGTTCTTCTCATGCATCCTCAACTACTGTGATCCATATGCAACCACTTGATTCCCTTGCATGAGAACACACCCCAACCCTGATCTCGATGCATCGCAATACACCACTTACCCTTTTCCTGGTTTGGGAAAAACCTAGATTAGTGCCAATGTAGGGTGACCCATTAGCTCTTCGAAACAATATTGAAACAGTTTATTCCACTGGAATAGAAAATTATTTCTTGTCAAAGTTGTCATCGGTGATGCCAAATGTGAAAAATCATGAACACAAATCCGTTAATACCCAGCTAGACCGAGGAATATTCGCACCAAAAACACATTCTTTGGCAGTTGCCAAGATACAACAATGTCTATCTTTTCTGGATCCACTGAAACACCCCTTTCAAGAATCACATAGCCATGAAAATGGACTTCCTATATACCAAAGTCACACTTTGAAAATTTGGCATAAAACTGATGATCCCACAAGATCCCCAGAACTGTCTCTAAGTGCTGCTCATGATCTAACCCTATATTTAAATACCCCATAATATCATCTACAAACACCACTAAAAAGGAATCCAATTATCTATGAAATATCAGATACATCAATTCCATGAACACCGCTGGTGCATTCGTTAGACCAAAGGGCATAACCATATATTCATAATGACCATATATACTTCAGAAATATATTTTGAGAATATTGTTCTTCCCCACACCCACTTGATGATATCCCAACCTCTAGTTGATTTTGGTGAGCCACTGGGCTCCCCTCAACTACTCGAACAAATCATCAATTCATGGAAGTGAATAACTATTCATTATCTTAACATGGTTAAATCTATTTCAATCAACACAGAGCCTCAATGTTCCATTAGAATTTTTCTCAAACAACACCGGTTCTGCCCACAGAGACGTGCTAGGCCAGATAAACCCTTTGTTTTCTAACTCTTCCAACTAGACATTCAATTCCTGCAACTCAGTAGCTTCTATTCGGTATGAAAAAAGTGAGATAGGACTGGTCCTTGGAAGGAGATCAATCATAAATTTCACTTCTCTTATGTGAGGTAACCATGAGAATTATTCAGGAAAAACATCCATGAACTGATCCAACACTGTTGGAAGAACACTCTGCTCAAAACCCTATACTGATTCCAAAAACAACACCACCAACAGATACGATAACATGCCAATTACTGGTGCCAAAAAACCCATTTCACCCTGCCTTTCATGAATATCTCCACTAAAGAGATGTCTAACACCATCCTGTGTCGTAAAAGCCATTGTTCGCCCATAACGGTCGATGTGGGCCTTAAACCCCACCATCTAATCCATTCCGAAGATTAAATCATACCAAACCGTCCCAAGAACTGAGATATTCTCCATTATCTCAACCTCTCCCACAATGATCCAACATCCTCTACACAAGAATCTTGACACTCTCTTAGTCCTAGTGGATTTTTTTAAGGCCCCAGCCTTAAACCATACTTAATCTTGAGTTATTACAAGATTACACATTGAGGATCTTTTCAGGTTTAGAGTTTTAGAGAATTAGATCATGAAACTTGCATTACATTCCACATTTAAACAAAGTGGTTACATAAAATACAGTATTCATTCTTCCCATCAACGGAAACATTTTTAAAATAAAACATGGATTCTTTCTTGACACATCTTTGAAACTATTATCACATCATGTACCTTTCCCTTGACCTGTGAAAAACAATTCAAAAACATGGGATGAGCATAAAAAGCTCAGTAAGGGTTATAAAAATATGGAAAGGAAACATGAGTTCATATATACAAAAGAATGAAATCATACTTTACACATAAAACATAGGCACTTTAACATACCTCATCAAATTATGAATAAATCATAGAAATCATAAGACATAAAAGGTAACTTGAGGCATTCATAACATTCTTACATAGGGAGTAACCCTCTTGGTTACGCTTAGAATACCCATCACAGTATATTCCCTAAATCTCTTCGGAGAAACCTCAGCGTTTCACTCTTTCACATTACCCAATGCATTGGAGAGCTATATCGGGCTCACCCGCCCTTAGTTTGTCATGGAACCACCCGTTTTCATAACAATGCCCAAGAACCATAACATAAACGTATCACATAAAACATGCATAAAGGAAACATAACATTTCCACATTTCAATCACAATATAACATTTTAGTCTATTGAAATAATGAATCCATTCAAAAAGAAACCATTTCCAAAACCATTTAAAACATTTAATAAAGGGATTTTGGAATCAAAGTGTCCCATACCACCTTGAAGATTTTAAAATTTTAAACCATTAATATCCATATAAACAAATCCTTAAAACCATTTTGAAAACATGGATATTAATAAGAATAAATATTTAAAACATTTAAAGCGATATTTTGGTTAAAGGGATTTTACCAAAATTAGAGACACTTGAATACAATAATTGGGGAATAACATTTAGTCATAACTTTATAATATCATGAGAATAAATGTATTCATGATATAATAATCCAAAGGACAGTATATACACCATATAAGAGTGAATTGGTGCATAACAACAATGAAGTCTCAATAGAAATGTCAAATGTGATGAAATCCCTTATAAAGAAGGTATCCTTAAATTAAGGATAAATCAATCTCAAAATTATGTGTGAAAAATATAAATACACACAATATAAGTGGATATTAAGTGTAAAACAATAAAAGGTCATTCACACATATTCATAGTATTACATATTCAATAACTACATGTTGAACCCAAAGAAATCGAAATTAGGTTAAAAAGTTCCCTTGGGAAAATTCGGCAGACTAACGGTATCACTTAAAAATTCAGAAAATGAGTCGATGAGAGATAAAAAAGGGTATCTCATCACTTGGACATAAAATTTACATCAATAAGGATATATGAGAACACATCCCAACATAAAAATATTTAAATTAAAAGACCCAACAGAAGAAGTCTTTTAATAAGAGGAGGGTGAAAGGTTCCCTTACTGACATTGGTATCTTTCGAAACATACACCTCGTGAAAAAAGGACAATACAACATTGATGTAAATACTCATAAAAAAAGTATATTACGCAATGAGTAAAATAATGGGCAGTACATACACCACTCAAAGGAAATTGTGGCAAAGGTAGCATAAATCTCACGGGAATAAAAGTGAGATGAAAAATCCATTACAAAAACTCGGCAGCCTAACGGCGCCACTTAAAACATCCAAAATGGATTGATGAGAGGAAATAGGGTCTCTCTTAATATAAACATAAAGTTTACAGAAATTTGAATACAAAAGAACATCCCCCAACATAACAAAGAGGAGCTTAAAAGAAGTGACGTAAAGGAGAGTACTTAAAAAGAAAGAGAGAGGTTAGATCTCTTACAAAAATTCGGCAGCCTAACGGCGCCACTCAAAACTTACAAAAAGGATTGATGAGAGAGAATAGGGTCTCTCATCACATGAACATAAAAATTACAGTAATATTAATATAAAAGAACATCCCAATAACATGAAAGATGAGCTTTAAAAGGAATGACATAAAAGAGTGTACTTAAAAAGAAAGAGAGGAGTATGATCCCTTACCTCAAGTCCAACTTGTCTTGTTTGTTTCTTTATATTCCTGAATAATAAACATGAGTTAGTTTATACTTCCTTAAGAACCTTTTTCAAGTTAATTCTTCCTTTTATATCACTTATTACCATGTCCTAAACAATATGTAATCATTTAAGTTAATAATATTTGTTTTGTCGATATTTGGTTCTTAAGTCGAAAGTGGACTTCTTACAATTACATATTGTTCGTCTAGTCAAAGGTTCATTATATCCATAATTGTATTCATGATTTAGATATCATATATATCATATATATCCTGTATATTCACGCATTTATAATATTACATAACATTTAGGGGTAAGAAATGACATGCACCGTTCATGGAGACAGTAAGTCGTACGTACGCATGAATGCTACTTTCATTTCTATGTCATATTAATGGAATTAAAACTAAATGAGAGATATATATATTTTTTATAATTCCAGAATGATATCCATAATTAAGATGTAATATATTAAATATATATCCATTGTTTATATGTACATATAATAGTTCATAACATTTTGAGATAAGAAATGAAATGTACCGTTCATGGAGACGGTAAGCCGTACGTACGCATGAACGCTACTTCCATTTCTATTTCATATTTAATGGAATTAAAACATAATGATATTTAATAGTATTTTAATTCCAGTATGTTATCATATATAATAACTTTAAATCCATCCTTTATACATCCCACATATGGCATTAACGAATCACATCACTTTGAGGGGGAGGTAGTCTGCACTTCCTTAAATGAAGATATCGTGTATACCCATAATGGAAACCATAAAGGTATTCCCAAAATAAAAAATACATAAGCTTAAGGAAAACATAATCATATTATATATCATTTATAAATATAGTGTCATCTTAATGTCCACCTTTGTGAAGGTGTTAAAACAATTTTGAACAATCATCGGTTTGGGAGGCCGAAATTCACCATCCACGGAAACAGTATGTTCTTTAACCATTAGATGTAGGTGTGTGAAAGTGTAGCTCGAATCGTTCTTATAAAAACATCCTAGTATATTTATGATACTGGAGTTGTTACAAAAGAAATGAATAAAAAGAGTTTAGGGGGTTGGAGAAGCAAAATAAAACAAAAGGACTCAAGTGAAGACATTACCTTAAAATCTGGTAACACCCTTTGGTTTCAGCTCAAAGGCTTCCATGGGAAGACTTCTGCCCAAAGTGAGGCTTCAAGGAGTAAGAGAGGAAAGTAGAGAGACAAAATGGGCTGAGGTTGGCCGAGAAAAAGGCTTAGAAAGTGTGGGTAAGGAGGTAGAGTTGGGGGCCTTTTATAAGAGGAGAAGAGGGGCACTCTTGGAAGGTAAAGAAAAGTCACTTTATTTTAAAATGGTATTTGGATTTAAGAGGTCCCACATTGATGTTTTTCGAGGATAAGGTGATAAGGGTTCTAAATACACTCATCCAATAGGTTATGGACATGTTTAGGTCTTAGATATTACGTTATCTTTCCATTTTATTTAAATCATTAAATAACGAGGTCATCGATGCAGCATCATGATATCATAAATAATTTAATTTATTTAATGTCTACAAATTATAAAAAAAATACTATGATTTAGGAAATATTTTATCTTTCCAATTAATTTTTATATTCAAAAATATGATTTGTATAACCCCAAGTAAAATGTTTTTTAGTAAAACATTTCATGTTTGTCTCATTTTTACTTTAACCTTAAATAAAAAGATTTTAATGTCATTTTCCAACCAAAGTGACTTCATGGGGTCCCCAAGTTGACACATGGGTTGTATTGGTCTGCCATGACACATAAAATGAGGTCAGGACATGTTTCATTTTCATTTCATATTATTAAAACATTATTTTAACCTTAAACTACACTAATTACCTCTAATCGCGAATAAAAACTTAATAAGTTACTATTCACCAAAAAATTATTTTTATCCCATTGAACCACATTTTACGTCTTAATCACAACCATGTATGTTGGATTTTTGAAATTCAAAACACAAATATGGAAAAATTTAATTTAAACGGAAAAATCAGTTTTTATAAGTACCACTTATTGGTTTCACTATTCATCAAAAATTGAAGTTTTTCAGAAAAATATCAAAAATTCACCCTAAGCTGTATTTGATATTCCGAATTAAAAAATGAATTATATTTTAAAAAATTCAAATCATATAAGTCACATTAATTAATTTAATAATTAATTTCCACTGTCAGAGCAAATAGCGTGTTTTTATGAAATAATAAGTATCAAAAGATTGACATTAGTTTATGTCTGATTTTAAAGTGAAATTAATTCCAATGACCACTGTTTAATTTAATGGTAAAAATATATTCTAATTTCACTTTAAAACAAATTCAAAAGATAATCTAATCATATAAATAAATTAGATTAAAAAGAGTTTTTGAATTAAAATACAACATTTTACACTATTCATTAAAAAAATGAACTTTATCGGAAAGATACCAAAAATTTACACAAAGTAAATATTGATGTACAGATTCTTAAGAAGTGTTTTATTTGGTCCAAAAGGATGTATAAGAGTGAACAAAACTATATTTAATGACGCTTCGCCATCAAAAGGCGATAAGTGAACCTTTAGTGAAAACTAGGGCATATACGCCTAAAATTGAATTCTTTCCGTATTTTAAGCCTTTATCTTTTATTGGATAAATGTAAAAACATTTAAAAACATATATAATAATATTTTAGTTATTTATATCCATTACCGCCAATACAACAGCTACATGTTAACTACCATTTAAAATAATATTATTTTATTATTAGAGTACAACATAAGATTTCCAAGAAACTCGTTGTTGCGTGTTGGGTACGCCATCGAGCATAGCGTCCCCTTTAAAGTAATATTAATATTTTATTCACAAATATGGATAAATATCAAAATGTCATATTCTTTATTTAACTGGGGTGTTACATCCTTCCCCCATTTTGGGAATTGCATCCTCGCAATTTTTAAAATTGAGCTTGAAAACATCCTTAAAAGTCCCACATCGGAACAAGAGTCGGTAAAACAATCACTTTAAAAGAATGAGAGAGAAGTAAAAATGTCACCCAAGTTAACCCATACTAGGATTACAAGTATGAAAATATGGATATGGAGGAGAAAACAAAGGGTCATGTTCTTGAGGGAGAGTGATAGTAAACTTGTCTAGGAGAAAGTTAACCATAAGAAAATCACAAACTTGTGATGGGTTAAACGGTATTCGATTCCCCAGTAGGAAAAGTTAACAGACCAAATTTTTGTTTTAAGTTACTCTTCATTGAGGAATTTATTCATAAGGAAACATAATCACTAATCATGTTGACTTTCAACTTTTACTAGATTCCTTAATAAAACTCATATTTTTTTCCAAATGACGAGTATTTAGGGAGACTTGTTCGCATTAAGAGTACTATAATAAACTTCTAGAGAATAACCTAATCCACCAAAGAGAAATATATACTTCCCATTTCTTTAGGCTTTAACCAAATCCAAAACCAAAAATGTTAGTACAAGGTCAGATAATCCAGAAAAGGATAACCCATTAAAATGAAAATCTATGCTTAATCTCCAAAATTTTCCCAACAAAACCCAAAGTTCAACGAGGACCATCCGATAAACAATTTGTCCATAAAATTCTTCAATGTAATCCAATATAAGATTGAAACCCTAACATTTTAAGGATTTAGTCACGTATTCTTCCAAGTTAAATCGTAACATTTATCTCCAAACAACATCAGTTGCTCCTAAAGTATCGTATTGAAAAGTAATTAACCTAATCGTATAACCTCCATGATAGGTTAATCATTTTCATAAATAACCCAAAATCAACTTACTCTTAATTCATAAAATCATATAACTAAAAAGGATCAGTAAAACTAACAATGTACTTCATGTAGTCTAGTGGTAGGCGATAAATACCAGTCGGACTTTGGTTATGGGTTTGATTCCCGCAGCTTTGTCCGACGCGACGGGTAGTCACACGGTCTGCGTGTTGTCCTTTTTCCAAAACTATATAATTCTCAAATCATTCCCCAAAAAGGGATAAAATCATCAAAAATAACCATAACATAATTTAACCTCAATTTTATCTCATGCCTTTCATTTTCCAGCATATCATATAATAACCCATAATTACCTCAAAATTAAGTATCAAATAAACTCTAATGGTTACCTTTATAATTATTACCTGAACTTCCACATCGATTGGTCATCTCATACATGATTCATTACAGAACATACCAAGGTTCAAGTGGTTGATCAGGACTCCTTCATATTTGGTTTATAACAACCACGAGTTTCCTCATTGAATCCTCCATTTTATCTAGTATCTTAATCAGAGAACCACCACAGTTTCCTTCAAACCTGTTGTCTCTTTGGTGCCTGCTAGATCCATCCATTCACTAAAAAAGAAATTTCAGTGTGAGTATATCAACAAAACCATAATGTTCTAATGAGGAAGGTAAAAACTAAGATATACTTACTCATTCACTTTATCTAAAACTAGGACTCTTTCTGAAATCCTAACCATTATGGTAATGTCACTTATGCTTAAAGAAAAACCTAACCTCTAAAGTTATCTAAACCAACCTCTGATACCAACTATAAGGCCCCAGCCTTAAACCTTACTAAATCTTGAGTTTTTACAAGATTACACATTGAGGATCTTTTCAGGTTTAGAGTTTTAGAGAATTAGATCATGAAACTTGCATTACATTCCACATTTAAACAAAGTGGTTACATAAAAGACAGTATTCATTATTCCCATCAACGGAAACATTTTTAAAATAAAATATGGATTCTTTCTTGACACATCCTTGAAACAATCATCACATCATGTACCTTTCCCTTGACCTGTGAAAAACATTTCAAAAACTTGGGATGAGAATAAAAAGCTCAGTAAGGGTTATAAAAATATGGAACAGAAACATGAGTTCATATATACATAAGAATGAAATCATAATTTACCCATAAAACATAGGCACTTTAACATACCTCATGAAATCATGAATAAATCATATAAATCATAAGATATAAAAGGTAACTTGAGGCATTCATAAAATTCTTACGTAGGGAGTAACCCTCTTGGTTACGCATGGAATACCCATCACAGTATATTACCTAAATCTCTTCGGAGAAACCATAACGTTTCACTCCTTCGCGTTACCCAATGCATTGGAGAGCTATATCGGGCTCACCCGCCCTAAGTTAATCACAGAACCACCCGTTTTCATAACAATGCCCAAGAACCATAACATAAATGTATCACATAAAACATTCATAATGGAAACATAACATTTTCACATTTCAATCACAATATAACATTTTAGTATATTGAAATAATGAATCCATTCAAAAAGAAACCATTTCCAAAACCATTTAAAACATTTAATAAAGAGATTTTGGAATCAAAGTGTCCCATACCACCTTGAAGCTTTTAAAATTTTAAACCATTAATATCCATATAAAAAATCCTTAAAACTATTATGAAAACATTGATATTAATAAGAATAAATATTTAAAACATTTAAAGCAATATTTTGGTTAAAGGTGTTTTACCAAAATTAGAGACACTTGAATATAATAATTGGGGAATAACATTTAGTCAGAACTTTATAATATCATGAGAATAATTGGATTCATGATATAATAATCCAAAGGACAGTATATACACCATATAAGAGTGAATTGGTGCATAACAACAATTAAGTCTCAATAGAAATGTCAAATGTGATGAAATCCCTTATAAAGAAGGTATCCTTAAATTAAGGATAAATCAATCTCAAAATTATGTGTGAAAAATATAAATACACCCAATATAAGTGGATATTAAGTGTAAAACAATAAAAGGTCATTCACACATATTCAAAGGATGACATATTCAATAACTACATGTTGAACCCAAAGAAATCGAAATTAGGTTAAAAAGTTCCCTTGGTAAAATTCGACAGCCTAACAGCATCACTTAAAAATTCAGAAAATGAGTTGATGAGAGATAAAAAAGGGTATCTCATCACTTGGACATAATATTTACATCAATAAGGATATATGAGAACATATCCCAACATAAAAATATGTAAATTAAAAGACCCAACAAAAGAATTCTTTTAAAAAGAAGTGGGTGAAAGGTTCCCTTACCGACATGGGTATCTATCAAAACATACACCTCATGAAAGAAGGAAAATAAAACATTGATGTAAATACTCATAAAAGAAATTATATTATGCAATGAGTAAAATAATGGGCAGTACATACACCACTCAACTGAAATTGTGGCAAATGTAGCATAAATCTCACGGGAATAAAAGTGAGATGAAAAATCCATTACGAAAACTCAGCAGCCTAACGACGCCACTTAAAACGTCCAAAATGGATTGATGAGAAGAAATAGGGTCTCTATTCATATCAACATAAAGTTTAAAGAAAGAGGAATACAAAAGAACATCCCCCAACATAACAAATAGGAGCTTAAAGGAAGTGACATAAAGGAGAGTACTTAAAAAGAAAGAGAGAGGTTAGATCTCTTACGAAAATTTGGCAGCCTAACGGCGCCACTCAAAACTTCCAAAAAGGATTGATGAGAGAGAATAGGGTCTCTCATCACATGAACATAAAAATTACAGTAAGATTAATATAAATGAACATCCCAAAAACAAGAAATATGAGCATTAAAAGGAATGACATAAAAGGGTGTACTTAAAAAGAAAGAGAGGAGTAAGATCCCTTACCTCAAGTCCAACTTGTCTTGTTCGTTTCTTTATATTCCTGAATAATAAACTTGAGTTAATTTATACTTCCTTAAGAACCTTTTTCATGTTCATTATTCCTTTTATATCACTTATTACCAAGTCCTAAACATTATGTAATCATTTAAGTTAATAGTATTTGTTTTGTCGATATTTGGTTCTTAAGTTGAAAGTGGACATCTTACAATTACATGTTGTTCGTCTGGTCAAAGGTTCATTATATCCAGAATTGTATTAATGATGTAGATATCATATATATCATATATAGCCAGTATATTCATGCATTTATAATATTACATAACATTTAGGGATAAGAAATGAAAGGCACCGTTCATGGAGACGGTAAGCCGTACGTACGCATGAACGCTACTTTCATTTCTATGTCATATTAATGGAATTAAAACTAAATGAGAGAGAGAGATATATATGTTATAATTCCAGAATGATATCTATAATTAAGATGTAATATATTACATATATATACATTATATATTTTTACTTATAATAGTTCATAACATTTTGAGATAAGAAATGAAATGTACCGTTCATGGAGACGGTAAGCCGTACGTACGCATTAACGCTACTTCCATTTCTATTTCATATTTAATGTAATTAAAACATAATGATACATAATATTATTTTAATTCCAGTATGGTATCACATATAATAACTTTAAATCCATCCTTTATACGTCCCACATATGGCATTAACGAATCACATCACTTTGAGGGGGCGGTAGTCCACACTTCCTTAAATGAAGATATCGTGTTTACCCATAATGGAAATCATAAAGGAATGCCAAAAATGAAAAATAAAGAAGATTAAGGTAAACATAATCATATTATATATCATATATAAATATAGTTTCATCTTAATGGACACCTTTGAAGGTGTTAAAAGAATGTTGAACAATCATCGTTTCGGGAGGCCGAAATTCACCATCCACGGAAAAAGTATGTTCTTTAACCATTAGATGTAGGTGTGTGAAAGTGTAGCTCGAATACTTCTTATAACAACATCCTAGTATATTTATGATACTGGAGTTTTTACAAAAGAAATGAATAAAAAGAGTTTAGGGGGTTGGAGAAGAAAAATAAAACAAAAGGACTCAAGTGAAGACATTACCTTAAAATATGGTAACTCCCTTTGGTTTGAGCTCAAAGGCTTCCTTGGGAAGACTTCTGCCCAATGTGAGGCTTTAAGGAGTAATAGAGGGAAGTAGGGAGACAAAATGGGCAGAGTTTGGCCGAGCCAAAGGCTTTTGGAGTGTGGGTAAGGAGGTATAGGTGGGGGCCATTTATAAGAGGAGAGGAGGGGCACTCTTGGAAGGTAAAGAAAAGTCACTTTATTTTAAAATGGTATTCGGATTTAAGAGGTCCCACATTGATGTGTTTCGAGGATAAGGTGATAATGGTTCTAAATACACTCATACAATAGGTTATGGACATGTGTAGGTCTTAGATATTACATTATCTTTCCATTTTATTAAAATCGTTAAATAATTAGGTCATCGCTGCATCATCATGATATCATAAATAATTTAATTTATTTATTGTCTAAAAATTAAAAAAAAATACTATGATTTAGGAAATCTTTTATCTTTCCAATGAATATTTATAGTAAAAAAACTGATTTGTATAACCCCATGTAAAAATTGTTTTAGTAAAACATTTCATGTTTGTCTCATTTTTACTTTAACTTTAAATAAAAAGATATTAATGTCATTTTCCAACCAAAGTGGCTTCATGGGGTCCCCAAGTTGACCCATGGGTTGTCTTGGTCGGCCATGACACATCAAATGAGGTTAGGAAATGTGTGATGTTCATTTCATATTATTAAAACATTATTTTTAACTAAACTACACTAATTACCTCTAATCGCGATTAAAAACTTAATAATTTACTATTCACCAAAAAATTATTTTTATCCCATTGAACCAAATTTTACTTCATAATGACAACCATGTATGTTGGATTTTTGAAATTCAAAACACAAAGATGGTAAAATTTCATTTAAACAGAAAAATCAGTTTTTATAAGTACCACTTAGTGGTTTCACTATTCATCAAAAATTGATGTTTTTCAGAAAAATCCCAAAAATTCACCCTAAGCTGTATTTGATATTCCGAATTCAAAAATGAGGTATATTTTAGAAAATTCAAATCATATAAGTCACATTAATTAATTTAATATTTAATTCCCGCTGTCAGAGCAAATAGCGTGTTTTTATGATACAATAAGTATCAAAAGATTGACATTAGTTTAAGTCTGATTTCAAAGTGAAATTAATTCCAACAACCACTGTTGGATTTAGTGGTAAAAATATATTCTAATTTCACTTTAAAAATAATTCAAAAGATAATCTAATCATATAAATAAATTAGATTAAAAAGAGGTTTTGAATTAAAATACAACATTTTACACTATTCATTAAAAAAATGAACTTTATCGGAAAGATACCAAAAATTTTCACAAAGTAAACTTTGATGTCCAGATTCTTAAGAAGAGTTTTTTTTGTCCAAAATGATGTATAAGAGTGAACAAAACTATATTTAATGACGGTTTTCCATCAAAAGGCGATAACCGAACCTTTAGTGAAAACTAGGGCATATACGCCTAAAATTGAATTCTTTCCGAATTTTAAGCCTTTATCTTTTATTGGATAAATGTAAAAACATTTAAAAACATATATAATCATATTTTAGTTATTTCTATCCATTCCCGCCAATACAACAGCTACATGTTAACTACCATTTAAAATATTATTATTTTATTATTAGAGTGCAACGTAAGATTCCCAAGAAACTCGTTGTTGCGTGTTGGGTATGCCATCGAGCATAGCGTCCCCTTTAAAGTCATATTAATATTTTATTCACAAATATGGATAAATATGAAAATTTCATATTCTTTATTTACCTGGGGTGTTACAAGTTTTATGGTTCAAAACTGAATGCATCATTTTTACCATTAAACCCATCAAGTCAACCACACATGCTTCAATAAAAGAGTGTGATGCACCCATATCAAACAACACATGTATCATGGTAGAATTTAAATTAATAGTACATCGCACTGTGGATAGTCCTGACTAATTATCCACCACTACTTAATTGGATCCAAACAATGCCTTGGTTACCACACTCTGCCCTTTTTTTCCCTGCTAAGGAGTTGTGGTGTTCCATGAATCACCATTACTGCCTTTACTCCTGTGACTAGGGGCATGCTGCTTTCCCCGTCTCATCGAACCATACGACGTCTGCAATCCCTGAGGAGTGTCATGCACAACTGGCCTTAGATAATTCCTACAATAGTGCTGAAGACGCCCCATCTACATGAAATTGTGACATGCTAGAGGTTGTGTCGTACAATCCTTCTTGATGTGTGTTATATAGCCACAATAAAAACATCCTGGTTTTCACTAGGGGTTTGGAGGAAGATTTACTTATCATGAAGTCTGATTACGTGTCATACTCCCACATTTGGAATAAGTGTCCCACTTCCACTTGAACCCATAGTTAGAGTTCCCACTATTCCCCATGGGTACCACCATGCATCCGCCGCCTAGAGCTCCCAACAGATCCCGCTCAACCACCAATTCCCGATTTACTATCTTTGTGTAATCACTGATACACATTACTTCTATTTTTGAATGGATCTCTTTCCTTAACCCTACATCGAAGTCCCATGCCTTCAACGATGTGAAAACTTCCACCTCAGGTGAAAACAACACTAAGCTCAAAAAAATTGTTGGATACTCCTTCCACTACTAGAAAAACAGGTATTTGCGACGGGCTATTTGCGACGGGATCCCGTCGCAAATAGCCCGTTGCTGAAAACGCCGTCGCAACTACACTTATTTGCGACGGGCCCATCGCTAAAGACTTTTTTTGCGACTGGCATTCTCTCCGTCGCAAATAGTATTCCGTATTTTTGTAAAAAACTTTTAAAACAGTTTTTGCGACGGGACCCGTCGCAAATAGCTTTTGCGACGGTTCCGTCGCAAAAACTCTTTTTTAAAAAAATAAAAAAAATTAATAATACTAGTATTTGCGACGGGATTCGGGACCCGTCGCAAATACTTTTTAAAAAAAATAAAAAACTATTAATAATACTAGTATTTGCGACGAGCATAGTATCCCGTCGCAAATACTATAAAAAAAATTAAAAAAATAAATTATTAATAAATTATTTTAATTAATATAATAATAGAATTATAATTTACAAATGAAAATAATAAATTATTTTAATTACTATAATAATAGTAGAATTATAATTCAAAAATAAAAATAATAGAATATTAATAAATAATTTAATTAATATAATAATATTACAATTATAATTCATAAATAAAAAAAATATTAATAAGTTATTTTAATTAATATAAAAATAATAGAATAATTTTACATTCAAATATTAAAATAATTCAAGTATTACAAAAAAAATAATTAAATTATAATATTATAAAATTTTAATATATATATAAAATTTTAATATATATATATAATTTTAATATATATAAAAAATTTAATATTATAAAATATACATAATATTATTATTCATATTAATATTTTTATTTAAAAATATAATATTATTAATATTTTATAATGAGACAGAAACTACGAATAGAAAAAAAAAATTGATTTCACAAATTTTATAACAGAAATACAAACTCTAATCTGAAGGAGGGGGGGAGGGGGGGAGGTGGGGGATCTGCAGATGGTGGTGGAGGAAACTCCATCCCTAAAGCATGAGTGAGTCGGCGCATTAACTCCATCTGCTCCTGATGCTGCTGCTGCCACCGACTCGTCTGCTCCTCGTACAGCTGCTGCTGGCGTCGACGCTCCTCCTCATGCTGCTGACGCATCTGCTCCTACTCCTGTCGGAGACTCTCTATCTGTGCAGTCTGAGATCGCAACTGATCCTCATACTGTGTAGAAAAAGATGCACGAGCTCCTCTCGAGCTGGACGCCGACATCGCAGCACTGCCATAATAATCTCCGGGAGTCAGTCGAGAGCCGATACCAACTACCCGGCCCTTCTCGAAGGCATACTGGGTGGCCTGCATCCATGCCGCCTCATCAAACTGACGGGCAGTGGTCTGATCTGATGACTCGGCCTGAATCTCCGGCCGGGCATGTGCCGCTGCGGCCTCATATGACTACTATAGTTGCAATTTAAAATTAAAATTGTGAATATATTATATGCATTTAATTTTTAAACTTGAAAACAAATAATACTGACCACGATGTAATGCTGACGATCACCTCTGAGCTCCCCAGTAGCAGGATCATTGTACATCCTCCGATATACGTCGTACTCTGTAATATCGGGGTGCTCGACAGCCTACAAGAATAAAAAATAAACTGTTAATATTTATAGTTATATAAAATATTTATAAATAATGTATGTACCAGATGCTGTCTATGAGTACTGAAAGAACGACTCCCAGCTCGATGAGTCACCTTCTGTCTCCCCCGATTCTGCCTCCCCACCGATGATCTCCTCTGAAAGGCACCACTCAACCAGTGCGCACATAATCCATCCCATACATGGGATGAAATATACTCTGGTCGGTGTGCTCTACATGACTCCTCAAAATCTGACACTCCTGCTTTCTTCATCGTAGCTTTTCTTAAATTGTGCAAAAACTGACGAAGACGATCACGCATAGCCACCTCCCATGCCTCGTTGATGGCGTCACGCATGGTATCCTCGATCGGATACCATAAACCCTACAAATAAATCAAAATATCAAGTTAGAAATGAAATAATTTTCAAAATAAAAATTATTTATTTACGTACGTACCAACCAATGGCCGAACATGGCCTGCTGCACATCAATGGGAATCTGCTCCCATGTGGTCCACGGCTGAGAGAAATAGTTGCGCAAAATAGCGTTGCCCTGTCCGACTGCTATATGCGGAAAACTAAAAAAATAATAAACATTTATTATGTGAATAGATTAATGAAATCTTAGTCAAATCCACAGGTTATCACACCTCCGGGTGCGCGGATCAAACCCAAGACGTGGACGTCACTCGGGGACGGGGTCAGGAATCATCAATCGTGCAAGACCGCGCCCCCTCCGCGTACTCCCTGGAGCGCCTGCAGGCTGAGGGTCATCTGCCAGCAACTCATCCGCATCGAAAGGCAGGTCAGCCTCCGCCAACTCACGAAATGTGGCCTCGTCCATCTGAAACAGAAAATGTAAATGTTAGCAAATAATTGATAATTACTATTATATATACATATATACATATTATGATTGTATATAAATACCATGGAATTCTATAATTGTTCATCTTCATCATCATCTTCATATATGTCAATGTCATCTTCATATTCCTCCTCAACATCATCGATATCCATTCAAGTTGCAGTTGCTTCATCTCTTACCATTTCAAATTCATGTGTGACATCATTAACATCATCTTCATCACCGACTCCTAAATATGGGGTGTCGTCATCGATACTCATGTCTCTTTGTAAAAAAGATTGATTTTGAGTACTCTCTTGAAAACCTTCAATTCTTTGCACATCAGTGAAAGCACTTTCACTTTGACTAAACTGATTGTCTTGAATTTTGATTTTTATTACACTCCACCAATCAGTAAAGTCTCTTGATGTTGCACAGTACTTTTCATAATAAACATGATATGCCTGTTGAGCCAATAAGAATGTTTCATTTACTGCGAGAACACTTTTACATTTAATATCGATGATTCCATGAGTCGGATGAACACGCACGCCTCTCTCTGTATCCAACCACTGACATTTGAACATGGTTATGTAATGTTGTCCAAGATAACAGAGTTCAATGATTTCATCAAGTATGCCATAAAAGTCAACTTCATTTTCTCGATGATGAGATCCTCTCAAGCTAACTCCACTGTTCATTGTTTTTTTCGATTCTCCATATGCATGTGTGTGGAATCGAAATCCATTCACCACATATGCATTATAAGTTTTAACAAGTTTGGAAGGTGGGTTACTCAATACACACAGCCGTTTGTCAATTTTATCAGCATGTCGAGAAACCTGATGATTTGTGAAATAATTATCAATATAGTAAACTATACATTGAATGAGTTGCTAAAAGATAAAGAACTTATGTTACCAGTTTTTGAAACCACTGAGAGAAATTTTTCAGTCGACGTTCTTCGAGAGCAGCTGTTGTAATTTGTGGAATTTGTTTCTTGATATGATTATCATACAACCTATAAAAACCAAAGTTATTTACTATAACATAAATGATAGAAGAAGTGATATAAACACTTACAGTACAACTGATGTCATCTCTTCACAGTTGAGCAGAACATACGTATGAGCTCTATGATGTTCATCATCTGAAAGCCAGCGTTCAGAAACTCCACCAAAACCAAGCTCTGACTGGTTGAAAACAGATAATTGATTGTCGATTTTATCAATATTCCTCTCATTCCGTCCCATTCGGTTGTGTTTTGAAGGATACTCAGATTCAAAATAATGGGAGCAGAAAAAATATATTTCCTCTTGCAAATAAGCTTCTGCAATAGATCCTTCAACAGATGCTTTGTTGCGTACTTTTATTTTCAATTTTTGCATGCATCTTTCAAATGGGTACATCCATCGAAACTGTACCGGACCTCCACATCTGGATTCATATGGCAAATGTAACATCAAATGTTCCATTGAGTCGAAGAAAGACGGCGGAAATATTTTTTCAAGTTTACATATAATTACAACAACATCTTTTTCAAGTTTTCCTAGAGCATCATAATCTGTCGTAGCCGCACAAATTTCCCGAAAAAAATGAGACATGTCTTTTATGGAATCCCAAATCACAGAATTCAACAGACCTCTTAATCCAATGGGTAGAAGTCTCTCCATTATAACATGACAATCATGACTTTTTAATCCAGTAATATGACCATTCTTTACACATCTACCGAAATTGGAAGCACAACCATCTGGAAGCCTCAAATCTTCAATCCACTGACAAAATAATAAACGGTTTTCTTTAGACAGTGTATAAGCTTCTTTTGGTTTTAGTAACCTTTCTGTTCTGACATTCTCAAAGAGTTCCAATTCTGAACGCCTGCAAATTTGGGCAAGATCTAAACGTGCATTTACATTGTCTTTGCTCTTTCCTGGCATATCCAAAATTGTATGAAACAAATTATCAAAACAGTTCTTCTCAATATGCATGACATCTAACATGTGTCGGACCAACAAATCAGACCAATATGGCAAATCCCAAAATATGCTACGTTTAATCCAATTGTGTTCTTTCCCAAAACCAGAAATTTTCTGTTGGTTTATTGTGGGACCAAAAGTGATGGGAGGTAATGAAAATACAACCGATTTTAACTCCGAACCTGATAGCATTTTTGGAGGTCCATCCCTTTCAGCTGTTCCTTTTCTGAAATGAGATCTGTTTCTACGAAAAGGATGATCAGCTGGAAGAAATCTGCGATGATAGTCAAAATAACACAGTTTCTTTCCATGAATGAGCATAAATGCTTTGTTCTCTCCCATACAGTAAGGACATGATTTCTGACCATGTGTACTCCAGCCAGATAACATCCAATAAGCCGGGAAGTCACTTATTGTCCACATCAATGCTGCTCTCAGTATGAAATTCTGTTTCGTTGCAACATCATATGTACTGACACCAGTACTCCACAATAAATTTAATTCATCAATCAATGGCTTCAAATAAACATCAATATTTTTCTTCGGATGTCCTGGAATTAGTAAAGTCAAAAAGATATATGGCTCCTTCATCAACATCCATGGAGGTAAATTATACGGAGTTAAAAAAACAGGCCAACATGAATATTGACTACCATAAGATCCAAACGGGCAGAAACCATCAGTGGAAAGGCCCAGTCGAACATTTCTATCTTCTAAAGAAAATGATGGATGCACTCTATCAAAATGTTTCCATGAATCACCATCGGCTGGATGATTCAATCTTTTATCGGTTGAACTATTCTCTTTATGCCATGACATCATTGTCGCTGTATTCTTAGACATGAATAAACGCTGAAGTCTGGATGTAAGCGGAAAATATCTCAACTGTTTTACAGGAATCAAACCAGACTTCCCGTGTTGTCCTTCTTTATATCTCAGTTGCCCACATGTGGGACAACTATCCAACGACTCATTTTCCCCTGAATATAAAATGCAGTCATTTGAACATGCATGAATCTTCTGACAAGTAAGTCCCAAATTTCGAACCAACCTCTTACTTTCATAGTAATTTGCAGGTAAAACATTTCCTTCGGGTAACAGTGTTTTCAGCAAAGAAAATATCTGGTCAAAACAGGTGTTTGACATTCCGTTATCTGATTTGATAGCCATAAATTTTGCAACTGCTTCTAATTTTCTCATCTTGCAGCCAGGATATAATGCATCCTCAGCAAACTTCAACAACTCATAAAATTCAGACGGTCCCAACTCAGGATTTGAAGCTATATCAGCCGGAGTTTCTGTATGTTGAACAGATGAACCTGCAACATCATGTACTAAATCTTGAAACTGGGATGGATCCGGAATCAAGTTGGTATCACCTGCTCTGGAACTGCGTTCACCGTGTTGATACCAAAATACATAATCTGCTTGAAAACCAAAACGCAAGAGATGTTCCCCCACTTTGTCAAACGTGTCAAACGTTCTCAATGCACATTTTCTGCAAGGGCATTTTATTTTTCCTTCTAAAACAAATTCTGAATATGATTCCGCAAATAATAAAAAAGTCTCCACACCCTCAACATATACTAGATTTAAACCAGAACCGTTTGGATTTCTACGTTGATTTATCCATATGCGGTCACCTAATAATGATTGTTGACGACCTTGTTGTTCCATATTTCTCTATAAAATATAAAATCATTACTGGTTTTGAATAATTTGTTAGAAAAAACACTCAAGTAAAGATTGAATATATTGAGAATAAAGCAAAACATGTTACAAATATTGATAATTTTAATATTATATTGATTTTTTATTATTTTAATAATACTAATATAATTTTTTCATAAACATTAATTATATAATAATAACATTATTACATTATTAGTATATTTTATTATTAATATTAAAATAACATAATTTTTTATATTATATACAATTCTCCTTTCATCTGTGTGTTTAACATTCTGTCTCCACATGTAATATTCGCATTCACTTTCACCTCTCCATTGGCGAGTAGGTTGATAATTTTGAAAAAGAATGCGAATATTACATGTGGAGACAGAAAACACACAGATGAAAAGAGAATTGTATATAATATAGAAAATTATATTATTTTAATATTAATAATAAAATATACAAATAATGTAATAAGTTAATTATTCCAAATTATTGGTAAGTATTTCAAATTATTGGTAAGTAGTTCAAATTATTGGTAATTATTCCAAATTATTGGTACTTATTCCAAATTATTGGTAGTTATTCTTAATTTTTGGTAGTTATTCCTAATTATTGGTAAATATTGGTAATTATTGGTAAATATCGGTAATTATTAGAAAATATTGGTAATTATTGGTAATTATTAGAAAATATTGGAAAATATTGGCGATTATTAGTAATTATTGGTGATTATTGGTAATTATTGGTGATTATTGGTAATCATTGGTGATTATTGGTAATTATTGGTGATTATTGGTAATTAATACTGATTATTGGTAATTAATACTAATTATTGGTAATTAATACTAATTATTGGTAATTAATACTAATTATTGGTAATTAATAATCATTATTACTAATTATTGGTAATTATTACTAATTATTCCTAATTAATACTAATTATTCCTAATTATTCCTAATTATTACTAATTATTGTTAATTATTACTAATTATTGTTAATTATTACTAATTATTACTAATTATTTCTAATTATTACTAATTATTTCTAATTATTACTAATTATTTTCTAATTATTAGTAATTATTGCTAATTATTACTAATTATTGCTAATTATTATTAATTATTGATAATTATTAATAATTATTGATAATTATTGGTAATTATTTCTAATTATTGTTAATTATTGGCAATTATTGTTAATTATTACTAAATATTGGTAATTATTACTAAATATTGGTAATTAATACTAATTATTGGTAATTAATACTAATTATTGATAATTAATACTAATTATTGGTAATTAATACTAATTATTGGTAATTAATACTAATTATTGGTAATTAATACTCATTATTACTAATTATTGGTAATTATTAATAATTATTGATAATTATTAGTAATTATTGATAATTATTGGAAATTATTACTAATTATTGCTAATTATTGGCAACTATTGTTAATTATTACTAAATATTGGTAATTATTACTAAATATTGGTAATTAATACTAAATATTGGTAATTAATACTAATTATTGATAATTAATACTAATTATTGGTAATTAATACTAATTATTGGTAATTAATACTAATTATTGGTAATTAATACTAATTATTGGTAATTAATAATCATTATTACTAATTATTGGTAATTATTACTAATTATTCCTAATTAATACTAATTATTCCTAATTAATACTAATTATTCCTAATTATTCCTAATTATTACTAATTATTGCTAATTATTACTAATTATTGCTAATTATTACTAATTATTTCTAATTATTACTAATTATTTCTAATTATTACTAATTATTTCTAATTATTAATAATTATTGCTAATTATTAGTAATTATTGCTAATTATTAGTAATTATTTCTAATTATTAGTAATTATTGCTAATTATTATTAATTATTGCTAATTATTATTAATTATTGATAATTATTAGTAATTATTGATAATTATTCGTAATTATTGATAATTATTGGTAATTATTACTAATTATTGTTAATTATTACTAATTATTGTTAATTATTGGCAATTATTGTTAATTATTACTAAACATTGGTAATTATTACTAAACATTGGTAATTAATACTAATTATTGGTAATTAATACTAATTAATGGTAATTAATACTAATTTTTGGTAATTAATACTAATTATTGGTAATTAATACTAATTATTGGTAATTAATACTAATTATTGGTAATTAATACTAATTATTGGTAATTAATACTAATTATTGGTAATTAATACTAATTATTAATAATTATTGGTAATTAATACTAATTATTGGTAATTAATAATCATTATTACTAATTATTGGTAATTATTATTAATTATTCCTAATTAATAGTAATTATTCCTAATTATTCCAAATTATTACTAATTATTGTTAATTATTACTAATTATTGTTAATTATTACTAATTATTACTAATTATTTCTAATTATTACTAATTATTTCTAATTATTACTAATTATTACTAATTATTACTAATTATTACTAATTATTACTAATTATTACTACTTATTACTAATTATTACTAATTATTACTAATTATTGATAATTATTAGTAATTATTGATAATTATTGATAATTATTACTAATTATTGGTAATTATTGGCAATTATTGTTAATTATTACTAAATAGTGATAATTATTGGTAATTATTAATAATTAATACTAATTATTGGTAATTAATACTAATTATTGTTAATTAATACTAATTATTGGTAATTAATACTAATTATTGGTAATTAATAGTAATTATTGGTAATTAATACTAATTATTGGTAATTAATACTAATTATTGGTAATTAATAATCATTATTACTAATTATTGGTAATTATTACTAATTATTCCTAATTAATACTAATTATTCCTAATTAATCCTAATTATTCCTAATTAATCCTAATTATTCCTAATTAATTCTAATTATTCCTAATTATTCCTAATTATTACTAATTATTGTTAATTATTACTAATTATTGTTAATTATTACAAATTATTACTAATTATTGCTAATTATTTCTAATTATTACTAATTATTTCTAATTATTACTAATTATTGCTAATTATTACTAATTATTACTAATTATTACTAATTATTACTAATTATTGCTAATTATTATTAATTATTGATAATTATTAGTAATTATTGATAAATATTGATAATTATTACTAATTATTGGTAATTATTGGCAATTATTGTTAATTATTACTAAATAGTGATAATTATGGGAATTATTAATAATTAATACTAATTATTGGTAATTAATACTAATTATTGGTAATTAATACTAATTATTGGTAATTAATACTAATTATTGGTAATTAATACTAATTATTGGTAATTAATACTAATTATTGGTAATTAATACTAATTATTGGTAATTATTACTAATTATTCCTAATTAATACTAATTATTCCTAATTATTACTAATTATTACTAATTATTGTTAATTATTCCTAATTATTACTAATTATTGTTAATTAATACTAATTATTGGTAATTAATACTAATTATAGGTAATTATTACTAATTATTGTTAATTATTGTTAATTATTACTAATTATTGTTAATTATTCCTAATTATTGTTAATTATTCCTAATTATTTCTAATTATTGGTAATTAATACTAATTATTGGGAATTAATACTAATTATAGGTAATTAATACTAATTATTGGTAATTATTACTAATTATTACTAATTATTCTTAATTATTGATAATTATTGATAATTGTTCCTAATTATTAGTAATTAAATGAATAATTATCAATAATTAGAAATAATTTCCAATAATTACAAATAATAACATTATTAATATATTTTATTATTAATATTAAAATAATATAATTTTCTAATTTATATACAATTCTTTTTTGATCTGTGCGTTTTCTATCTCCACATACAAATAATACATGTGAAGACAGCAAACACAAAGATCAAAAAAGAATTGTATATATATAAAAAATTATATTATTTTAATATTAATAATAAAATAAACTAATAATGTAATAATGTTCTTATTCCTAATTATTGGTATTTATTACTAATGATTAATATTTATTCTTAATTATTAAAAATTATTACTAATTATTCGTAATTACCATTAACTATAAACAATACTAATAATTTAAATTTATTAAGTAATAAAACAATGTAAACATAATTAAATTACAACTAATTAATACTAATTGAAACTAATAAAAAATTGAAAATAAATAAAAAATTAAAAATAAATAAAAAATTAAAATGAAGATAAATACCTTAAAAATTGATCTGTTCTGATCGTTCTTCAAAACTTTAATATGAGCTCCGGAGAAAAAAATTAAACTGGAGAAAAACTCAACTCTAGAAATATAATTTTGAGAGAAGGAGAAGATAAGGAATGAGAATGAAATGAAAAAAAAACGGATGGGGGTATTTATAGGTTAGATTATTTGCGACGGGCCCATTTGCGACGGGATTCCCGTCGCAAATAGTATTATTTGCGACGGTACCCGTCGCAAATACCTTAGCCAACATTTATTAAGGTCAACCGGTAAATAGTTATTTGCGACGGGTCCCGTCGCAAATAACCCCTGCCGACATAGTATTTGCGACGGGGGAATATTCCCGTCGCAACTACCTTTTACCGCCGCCGGTTATTTGCGACGGGAATATTCCCCCGTCGCAAATAAGTTTCCCGCGATTTGGCGCGCATCGCGGGAAAACTATTTGCGACGGGAAAAGCAATCCCGTCGCAAAAGCCTCTTTATTTGCGACGGGGAAATACCCCCGTCGCAAATAACCCGTCGCAATTGCTCATTTTTCCCGTAGTGTTCATAGACATATCCTCTTGCTTCATATGGATGAAATCATTTGTTCACTAAATTCTGAATGTATGTGGGTAGAATTTTTTATTAAACAATTTCTCAAAGCCTTCCCACATCTTACCCTAATTCGTCCCCACATTGACTACCAACTACCACCACCGAAGATCAAGACCATCTAGCTTATACATTGCTTGATTTACATTCAACTCTACTAGCATCCCCAAGATTTTGAAAATTCTTTTTATTCTGGACAGCCACACCTTTGCCCTTGCCGAGTCTGAATCACCCCTAAAGATGAGTGGATCCTGCTTTTGAAAGTAGGCTTTATAATCAACATCCCTTGTCTCTTCCACCCTATTCACACTTCCAACATCATAAAAAGCTTTCACTATGATATGGACTAATAGCTAGTTCACTTGGGGCTTAGGTGTATCCACGCTCTCATCATCCATTTCTGGTTGGTCTCTACGACGGCTACCTGGTGCCATTTCTATAAAAAGAAAACAAACAACCATGAGTCTCACTTTCGTAGACATCCTAAATTCTCATTTCAAATCGTATTACACAACACTATCAAAACAAGGCTTTCCACCTTTCCACATTTTCCATGATTCACAAATTTTGAATACCAAAACAATTTCAAAATACCAAATTTATTCATAGTACAATTTCACACATTTGAAAAATAATTTCTCAATTCAACCCATAAATCATTATTCCCAATGAAATATTCAACCTAGAGGGAACTCATTTCTACCATATATGACATGCACATCTCATTGGATACACCCACAACAATGAGATTGCAAATCCCTATAAGTGGCTCCAAAACACTTATGTACCCAACTCCCATGTAACATGAAGTTTAGCATAAAAGGGTTAGCTACATCCTTTTATGTTATACATTCAATGTTCTGACATTCCTACACCTTGCTACCATCCCGACTCAAGGAATATACTACAACTAATGTCAGTTACAAATCCAAAAATAAACTCCAATGGACCGAAAAAACTGATACCACTTGTAACACCCTGCCCCTCCCTCATTGGCATGAATAGGCTGTGGGGGTTACATGGCCTTAAATGATGTTCCCAAGGCGCCAAATGTTGGAAATAATGGATGAGGGCTTCAAGGAACAATGTGGAATGATTTTTATTTAAGAAGATAACCCAAATCAACCAACCAAAAACTAAAGATTCATGCACTTTCCAACCCAACCACGTGATACTAACAATTCCATCACAAACCCTAAAACCATTCAACTAGACATGTCCATAAAACATCATAGTACAATGCAGAAACTAAACAAAAAAACACCACAAGCCATGACCCCACCACAGCTCCACACTATGCTCCAATCTACAAGATCCACCAATACATAACAATGCACTACTAAAGGAGGCTGATGCCTTACCTTTTCCCACGTCACGGTACATGACATCTGCAAAGACACCAATGTGACAAAGCAGGGGGTGAGTAAAACTACTCAGTTGGATTTTCCCAATTGAATTCCCTACACACACCACTAGGATAAAACCCTTATCACATCTATATAAAACATTTTATATATATAAAAACCAAGCTACAATTTGTTAATAGGAAAATCATGCCATAAGCCAAACTTTCCACACAAGGAAGCCTAATCAACCATCCCACACAAGGAATCCAATTTAACTAGGCCACAAGCTAATTACCATTTTTCATATATCACTCACAAGCCCCATCTACAAACATCACCAACCATGCACACAACAAACCATGGTGGGACTTCCTGTCCAACCCGTTCACTACCAATCCACACAAGTTGTACTTCTTGTCCACTTGTTATTGATGGTGGCCCTTCTGTCCACTATCCATCCCCTTTTTATAGTGGTACGTCCCACCTACTTCCACACAACATTCAAACAAGCCATAAACAAGAATATAACCCACCATGGTCACCAAAATATGCAATTAACCATTTCAATTGCATGTCGAACCTGTTCAATCAATCAAAAATTTATTGAAAACAACCTTCGACCCTTTTTACACGCCAATTATGATTTTAATAAAACAACCATTTTATTGAAAAACTATTTCACAAGAAATCTTAATTATTTCAACAAAACACCAATTTCATTCCTAACCCCCCAAATCATCACCCATTTTATTTTCTAACAATATTCACACGATAAGCTAAAAATTAAATCAAACCTGCTAATTTAATTGTAAATGAACTTCACATTTCATCCTAGTGGCGTTGAGAGGGAAGTCACCTTCCTCTTAGGGTTTGATGAAATCAACCATTTTCCCAAACACACTCCAAACCGGGTGAATGCCTCTTCAAAACCACCTCAAAAACCCTTCCCTAACCTCATCAAGCATAACCTTTATCACACAAAGGTAACACAACTCTAGATCTACATAAAAAACTTTTTGATCTTGGAAACTAAGAGGGGGAGAGGGATAACACTATCCAAAACCTCAATGTACCAATAGATGGACTTACCTGAGGAGAACTTACTACAATACACCAAGAAACCCCTTTGATTTGCCTCCAAAACAAACTAAGGAGCTCCCCTAAACTCTGAAAACTGTAACTCCCACATGAGCTTTGAGTGGGATGAAGAATAAGGGATAATTCTTAAATCCCAAGTGGTCGGGGACTTAAAAACCTACACATTATCTGGCTGCATAGTTACCACACACGGTGTGGAAAACCATACACCAACCATGTGGTTGCCACTATCTCACCCATGGACATCACACGACTTGCCCGCACAGTCTGACAAACCATGTGCCACCCATGCGGAGCCCACTATCAAGGTTTCATGGTTTCCTGGGCTGGCCGCACGGTTTTTTTAGATCGTGCGCCAACCGTGCGTCCCTGAACAACCGACACAACTTTAAATTTTTTTCACAGAATTTTCCATACATCAACCAACCACTTCAAAAAGAAAAAAAAACAGAAACAAGGGTCCCATACCTCAAACCGAGGGTACTACATATATGATATTACCTTGTGATATGGCATAAATAAAAATTATTTAGGGTTAATAATTCTATGTTTAATAATATTTTTAATATAATATGATGCTTTTCTAGGATTTTAGTAATGGGAGATAAATATGATTAATAATTATTTATGGAGAACTTTTCTAGAATACTACCCTTTTATTAAGAATTTCATTTATTAAAAAGGTTACAAAAGTTTAAATGTAGTTAAATTTTATGGACATATGTTTAAATGTGTTAATAACCATTGGGTTAATGTGATCCTTAATTTTTAGTATAAAATTGTTAACTGGGAATAAATAAATAGTTAAAACTGGGAATATATTATTATCGTATAAACAATGATAGGAGTAAATTTTAATTTATGGAATAACTGATTTAATTTTATTTTTAAATATGTACAATACATAGAGGATTTCATATTATTATGGTAAAATATTTATGTTTGAAAATTAACTAAATAAATATAATCATACATGATTTTATTGTGGTTTTATTATGATTCATGTTATTTTGGGAAATAATTTGAAAATTTTACATCGATATATGATCATATTATTCATGCTCTTGTAATATAAAATTATGTGGATTATTATTTTGATTAGGGATTAATGGTAAAACATATTACAAAAAAAATTGTCAAATCATTCATTTTTTTTATTTTTTGATTTGTTCATACTTATTTTGGAGGATTCATCTAGGAATTTTGGTATGGAATTGTTTATTTGGAACATTAGGTATTATTTTTAACGTTTTAATGGAAAATTTATTATTTCATCATATAAATATTTATCAATATTGGATTAATTTTTAAAATGATTTTGTGTATGAAAAATATATAGAGAAAAAAAGGAATATCTTACTATTATTTTTATAAAACTTATTATTAGTGGAAAATAAGTTTTTCAACTTCAAGCATGAAAATTTCATCATAATATTCATTTTTTGGAGAAATATTACAGACCAAAGTTGACATGGATTGAATAAAAAACATATTACATTGTTGGTAAAAAAATTAAATATTCCATTATGTATGTTTTCTCATATTCATTAACATGAAGGTAAATGTTTTCCACAACTCATGTAAAAGGAATATAAATCTATTCAATCCTATGTAAAATGTATCAATTAGCTATCATGTTATGTTTTTCATATCTTAAAAATATTATTGAGAACAAATTTGATTTTATAAATTTATTATTAGAAAATAATATTTTCCATATTAGTAATGAAAACATTGGTTAACAAGATAGAGTCTACATCAGATTTTTTTATTATATCATGATACACTAATTCTATTATGTGAAAATTATAATTTTAAAGAATAAATTTATTTATATTGGTGGAATATAAAATTATGATATTTTATAATATACAAATCTTTAAATATATTCTATCTATTTGATATAATACACCAAAAACATCGCTGAGATTAAAATAACTTTGAAATAATATTATATATATATATAAATATATATATTAAAATTATAACCTAGTCTCTAGTTTGTATGTTTGAATTAGAGTAAATAAATTATTAATTATATATATAATTTTCTTAATTTAAATAATTAATTTAATAAATAAATTTTGAATCCATATATAGTTTTTCTGTGTAAAAAATAAGAATAAACTTCTTTTATGTTATGATGTTAATTTTCCTTATAAATGTTTTTTATTATATTTTTTGAATATATTTTCAAACTATTTTCTAACACATTTATAAATATCATATTTTTTTATTTTATAAATTATAAATTAAATATTATCTTAGCGTTAATTGTAGGGATTTATCTAGAAAGTAATATATTTTTAGTGATTAGTGGAAATTAATGATTTTTCTAAAATTTTCATTTATATTTAATAAATCATATAATTTAGAAGTCCAATTATTTTTTGGATTTGTTTTTTTGTTTTAGAAGATAACGATTAAGAGAAAAACTTTAAATATTTTAAAAGTAATAAAAATTATTTTTTATTCTTGTTCTTGTTTTTATATTATTAAAAAAAAATTTGAAAAAATATTTTATGTTTATAATGATATTAATTTTTAATTATTAAAATAATACATATTTTTTAATTTTTAAAAGATAATATTATTTATAAATATATATGAATATTCAATATCCTTATTATTATAAATATTCATAGATTGCATGTCAGATCATCTTATCCATGAAAAAAAATTCCTATGAAAACCAATTTTTGAAACATTTTGGGAATTCATTATTAAATTAATTTAATACACATGAAATAATTTAATATTGAAAAGTATATTAATTTATTTTTTATTATTTGGGTTCACATTTTGAAAATATTTCCAATTTTAATATTTTTAATTATGAATAATATCTAGAGAGAATAATTATAACCATATGAATGGGTAAAATGCGTTAACTATTATAGAAAATAATTTAAAAATGAATTAAAATATAAGACGTAAGTTACTTCACAATGATGGATGATCATATTTCCTAAATATTCATTTAATATTCAAATTTATTTTTACGTGGTTCGTATTTAATTTGAAAATGACCAATATAATATTTTATATAACTAAAAATAAAAAATGTAACTCTCTTTTAAAATTTTCTTATCTGTTAACATACATATAAAAACATATTTTGAATGAATATTAGTGATTATTTTGAGAATAATTAAATTATTATCAAAATTTAAATTAATTTTTTATCTCATTTTCATTATATTGTAACATTAAATTCAAATACTATACTTTCATTGAGCTTGAACAAGAAGTTGAAAATCAATGTAAATAATTTTTTTAAAAAAATCAATGAATTTATTTCAAATGAATTATCGAGGAATGCATTTTTACATTCAATAATAACTTATAAGTAAGAGTGAAATAATATTAAGTTCTAATTCCATCAATATAAAGAGGCTTTTTAAGTAATGTTATATGTATATATTTAAAAAGGACATTAATTATACTAAATATAAAACATTATTTTATAAATTATAGAAATATTATAAGAAAACTAAAATATGACAAGTATGATGAGAAATAGTCTAAACATTCATACATTTTAAATTAATGATGTAATTGTTCCATTATAAATAAAGCTAAAAATATTTAGGATTGAAATTTTTTTTACTATAGTTGTGGAAAAAATTGGATAACGAAGCTGTTGAACCAAAAGATAATTTTCAAATACAAAATAATAGTATAAAAATTTTATTTTATAAAGGTATGTTAACCATATCATATATTACCATCTAATTTAATATAACATTTCTCCAATTTCATATGAAAAATAATTTATTATTTTTAATTATTTCTGTTAATTACATTTGTTTTCATTCTTTCACTATATAAAGAAACCACCTCTCATCACTACGTCACACCACATTGTGCCACATAGCATGAAAAATACCTAAAAAATATTGTCAAAATAATCCTCTAATTTATGGATGTTTTTTCTTCCAAAAGGTCAATATTTTGATCCTGAATAGGATATATTATGAATCTATTTAAAATGAAATAAAATCATCTAAATAGACCACAATCATTATTATTTTTTTCCCTAGATATACAATTTCATAACGATTCAAATATAATATAAATAGTATCACCAAAATACTTATATTTTTTATATTTATGGAATAATATTTATCCACATATTTTTATATCAAATGTGACATATAAAACCATGATAATATATAAATCTGACTACCACCTTTCAAACTGATGTAATTATTTGCGAATCAACACCTCACATGGATATTCATAATGATGAAACTAATGAATATATATATATATATATATATATATATTATTCCTACATAATATTAATATTCTTAAATTTATTATAATATCTAATACCAAAAATTTCCACACATTAGAAAGCATAACAACACTCGATTGTATATTTGGCCTACCACATCAATGAATAGATGCGATTCATTTTTTAGTACAAATTTATGAGGTTATTAATAAGGGTATATGTAATAAATATATTTTATATTCATTTTATTTTTATTATTCTATAATCTTGAATTTTTTGCCTTTATTTTTTTCAATCAATTAAAAAGGTTTAAGATTATGTTTGAGTACGTACAAACTACCCTCTCCAAAAAGTGATGTATTATAATTTTTATAACCATAATAATTCAAATGAATATTAAAATTTATAATATGATAAAATTTTACATTATTTATGTAATTTCCATCAAGAATTTTATGGTTACATGTACAAAGTAAAAGTACATGAATTGCTGAGTATAAACCCTCTTGAAAAATGAATTAGTTAATACCCAAAAAACGATGGATTGAATCATGATTTATTATTATTGGGTGTAAAAATTATATATTTGGATTATATATGATATTATAATTATGTAAATGATTCTTTTATAGAATTATGTTAGAATAATTTACTTTATATATGTTTTATAAGTCTTTCAACAATAATCAATACTGGGATAAAATTTGTAATAAAAAAATTTCTTCACTTGGAAATATGTTTTGTCGTAGAAAAACCATCCATTAAATTGTGTATACACATCCCCATTAAATGAAATAACATTAATCCAATCATTATTATGATATTTATTTTTTATTTGAATTTATGCATTCTCAAGTATTATGATTCATAGGATACAATTTTACCATGAGATTTATGATTCAATTGCACTATGTCTGAGACAATTTTTTATTCAATTATTTTTAAAAAATTATATGATACATTTTAGTAAAAAAAAATTATTTTTATTCCTATTTATGTATTTATGTAAATATGGTGATGTAGTACCATTTTACACTAATGAGTATACAATGTGGTTCATAATTGTTTTTTCAAAATTCATCCACAATCTGTATTATCCAATAAATCATTTTTTTCTATATTAATGTTTTATAAAAAATATTCCATTATTATTTGAATATAATTTAATATTTTTTTAATTTCATTTTTACCCATGTTTTAGTTTTTACATGATGGTTAGACAATATGCTTATAATTTTTTTGAAAAAATGCACTTTTTACCAAATGCTTTAATATAATAATTATTTTAATGAGTATGAAATAAATTAAATATCCAAAATTAATTACATCTCAATTTATTTGTGTTTCATTTAAATTTTTTTATTTTTATAATCAAATATTTTTTTCCATAATGTATTGGATATTTATGGATATTAAATATTTTATTTTGAGATGAAATGGTTATATACCACATGAAATATTCCAATGAGATTTTAAATATTTTTTCTTATATGATAATAGTTGTTATTGTAAATTATTTTTTTCTAGGGAAATAATTCAGCGATGCAATCCTTATTCCTTCCTAAGATGGTTCTTTATTATGATGATGTGATGATTATGATTCCCATTTACTTTCCATGGATTATGAAATGATGAAATAATGATATTTTTAACAAACACATTTTATTTAAATGAGTTATTTTATAATTCTTTGATGAATTTTTAATGATCTCATGGATCAAAAAAACACACACACACAGACACACACACACACACAGACGTACATATATATGGATTTCATTTTTTTATGGGTGGGGCTGAAATTATATGTCCCTTAAATGCATTGGGTGAATATAAAAATCTCACGAGATAATAGTGGTTGAAATGTTGAGGGAAAACATATCAATAAGGGACTATGTACACTATGATAGTCCTATGTGTTACTTTTGACTAAGGATATAATTAAAAGGTGAGGGAACCATATCCACCATGGTGGTGTTGGAAGTGTTACTTGACTAAGGGAAATATTTTATATTCTTTAATGTGTGAAAAAAATTTAGTCCATGACTTTATGTATTATTGTCATAACAAAAGCATTATTACGGTTGATTCAACACTTGTATGACTTTTGTATTATTTTATTTCTAATACTCCTTCTGGATAAATGAAAAAATAACCCTGAATAATTGTTTTTTATTTTTATATCTTATCCTCACTTTATAATAATGATATAATTTTTTATTCTCATTTATTATCATTCACTGGTGTCTATTATATTATACCTTACTATGCATCTAATGTCACTGTTTATTATGTTTTCATTCCAACCGTTGTAAATAAATATTTTATGTATGATATGTCTATGTGGGATTCTATTTATAATAAACATAATTCGAAATGTTTTATATCAGTTATGTAAAAATTTATTTATCCTTGTTTTAAAATACACTAATCCATGATGGTTCTAGCATGGGTAAATGTTTATTGATATTAATATTAATATAATAATATATATTATTTTCTTAATAATATTTTTGGTCACTATACCATGCTTATGAATGATAAATTGAGGTGATAATGTATAGTTGTATCATTATTGAAGAAACATCCACCTTTTTTGTGATTATTTTGATTCACTAGTGGATATGTGATGCAATAGTACCATTTAAAAAATATTATTGGTTCTATATTACTATTAACAAGAAACTTTTCTCATTGTATTTTATCATTTAGAATGATAATTAAATCATTGGTGGAATAATTTTTTGAATATGATGTATAAGGAATTAATTTAATAAATTTCATGGTATAATTTTATGAAGATATTTTTACATGAGATACATCATTATATATTACATACAAAAATAGATAATGAATTACTTGTTCTCGAAAAAAATGATGAAGAATACATTGGTAACTATGAAAGAAAATTGACATGTCCATCATTTTATTCATCTAGTTTAATAAAATACTATGAAATAAAAAATAATCTATTCTTCGTGGTGTCTAACCATGTCTTTAAAATTCATTATCTACCATATAGATTAGAAAATATAAATAAATCATTTGTTTTTTCTCAATATTGAAATTGGAATTTTATATTCCCATTATTTCTATGGTCATAAAAAAATTATGAAGCCTCATGAAAAAATCACATGGTAGAATGAAATTCCAACTGCCTACCTGAAAAAAGTGTATATGAAATTATATTTAATTGTATGAATGGATCCCAGAGACTCATTAATTTGGGAAGGAAAGTTCATAAATCCAAATAATATTAAGAGGATAAAAAATTAGGTTTTTCATACAATGGAGGAATGTAATACACTAAAAATGATGCATAGACATTAAAATAAATTAATTATATGGAGTATGGGACTTACCAAAACTAGTACAAAAATCAGAAAATGTATTATGATGATCAATCTCATATACACTTTATGCCTAATGATAATGTTAAATATCATGTGATCGTGATGCCGATGTAGGATATGATAATGAAAATTTTAAATTTACACATACCATACACGATAGAAAAGTAATAATTATATTTTATTCTAGGTATAATTACTCTTTTATATCCATGAATTATAAAAATAGTATCACATTACCACCTGAAGGATTATATTTCGTGTTAGTTGAAAAAATTTCTAATGTTATGATGATTGAATCACATGGTTATATTTCATTTTAGATTCATGTTAATGGAATTTAATTAAATATAAACATGGGATTCATCATTAGTATTATGCGATTATGTATGAATATTGAATTTATTTATATAGACCCAATATCAACTTCGATGTAATGTAAATCATAAAAAATTCATAAATAAACCTATCATCATTTATCTATCTGAGAATGAATATGAAAATTTAATGGAAATTACTACTTTAATGTGGGTGTTAATTCATAACCAGGAATGGAATCTAAATAATATGGTTTGGGAGAATCAAAAAATAGATATTATTCATATTTGACAAGTGATTTATGATATATTTTGAGGTGATTTTTCAATTGGTTTCATTTTGTAAAAATCACTTTCCATTAACCAAATTAATTACTAACCCTAATATTTTTATTGTTTTAGTTGAATTATATTGTTGATAAAATGATATTTTATTTAATATTTTTCTATTTATGATGTTTAATTAAATATTTAATGATTTAGACAATTAATTTATCAATAATAGAATATTTAGTATAATAATAATTGAATCATTTATGGAATTTCATTTTTAAAAATTGAAATAACTAAATTATATTTTTAACAAAATAATCATTTGTATTATGATATATCACTCAATGGTGGTCACTAGGATTATAATTATGTGGGTGATTTTTTCATAATAATTCATCACCATTGATTTTTAATTGTATAAAAAAATTATTTGTATATTATGTATAAATTAAATTCATAAGATATAACATCTTTATCCGATAGTTAATTCCCAAAAAAACCATAACAGAAAACACATGGTGATGATAATTATTCCAAATGGTCATTGGTATTATCATATTAACTTATTTAGATATTAATAGAAATGTTTTCATGATATGATATTACACACCTAATGAACTAAACAATAAAAAAATAAGGTGAAATGAAAATATATAAATTACACAAAAACCAAAATCAAATTCAATTACCCCCAATGATCATCCATTTTAATGCACATACATGAGAAAAGAGGAATAATATTCTCATGGAAATAATGAAAAATTTAATACCTATTATTTTCATTATAGTAATGGAGAGAATCTGAAATTATAATCCACCATAATTAAATTATTCAAAAACACCGTAGAAAGGGGTTTCATGCTACCATCATTCCACACTAATACTTTATAAACTGTTTCATACCCTCTAATGTATTTATCTCTGTATTAAATTACCAAACAAATATTTATTAAATATTATATGGTTCATACACCTTGATAAATCTCTGGTTGTGGAGGTATATGGGATATGGGTGGGTGCCTTTGGATTGAAAAGTAGTTCGGGAGCATGGTGGGTTTAACATTGTTCCAATAATGTCAGTCATTATATACCATTATATTGATGTCGCACAGTATATTGGAAAGGCCACAATATTCATTTATCCTTTCTCAAATAGTTTTTATCATTTTCTCTCCCATGATTCCATATTGAACTGTATAAGGGCTAATCTGCATGGATTGAATAACCATGTTGAGATTATGTAATCAACACATCCCTGTACAATAGAACCATTCATGGTCTAATGGTGAATCAATATTTTTTATATTTATTCGTAGAGTGTGTCACAGGGTCTATTTTTATTCTCATATCATCAAATGATTTCCTAGCTCACATTTTAGGGTTTGGGAAACATATTAAAAATTGTGTTGCTATTAAAATGTCTCTAAAACATCATTGATTTTCCAATAAAAATTATAGTTTGTTCAATATCATATATATTCTGAATTATATAACCAAATATCACCAATAATTACATTTTATTTATAAAAATAAATGACCATTGATCGTAGAAACCACATCCAATGTATTATAGGTTCTAAAAAAACCCATCCACACAAGTGCCTCAAAATCCTCCACACATTATCAATTTTTTGTTCAAAAAATTTACCTATAGAAAAATATCCATGGAAGAATCAAAGATATAGGATGAAATGTGAAAAATAATATCAACATAATAAATTTTCAGTTTGAATGATTTATTTAACAAAATCTTACACGCACTTTTCAAGGATCTATAGTACATCAAGAAAACTAATAATTTATGGCCAATTCAAATATTCTAAATATTCATACCAAAATATTAGTTTGTTTAAATAGAAAAATTACCTCCTTAATTCATTTTAATTTCCCAAAACCAATTCAATCTCATCACGTACATAGGTAATTTAAAACATGATCTATAGGAACCAAATTCAGTGATATCAAATGTATACGTCTCACAATCCCATTGACGTGTAACATTGATGCATAATGAATTATCAGCATCATTATATGAAGAATTTTTCACATATCAAATTTTTAATTAGAGTGATATATTATAATTAATTATTTTAACCTTATTTTTTTATCCATTACCTTTGATAATTTTGAATTCATGTACTGATCTACTGTCATTACTATATAATATCAACAACTGAGGTATAATAAGATTCAATGATTCGCTTCCCTTCTTGATCAAATAGGATTTAATTTCAAAAAATATTAATATAAACTATACAATAATAAAATTCACCTTTATAATTGACACATTATGACTAAACATTTAATTATTTCCCTCTTAGTGATCCAATTCACATTAAGATAAGAACAAACATATTAATTAAAACAAATGATTGATTTGAAAAATTTATCTCTGAATGAAATTTTTTTATATAATATGAATGTTATTGGTATCTATAAAAAACTATCATCCTTGGAAATGCATTGGATGTGACAAAATGAGGTAAAAAAATTGATAACTTCCACCACAATATTGCTTGATCATGGTCCCCGATGATCTTGAATTTTTTTAGTGGGGTAGTCTTAAAAATATCATCAATTTCGAGATAATGTAAATAAACTATTAATGATAAAAGGAAAATTAAATAAAACAAAAATATTATAATGTTAATAAAAAAATAAGATGTCAGTGTATAAGAGAATTATGAGTGGAATATGGTTCTTGGGGAGAAGAAATTCATCCACTTACTATCTCTGAAAATGATACCATGAAAACAGGTGTAATTAAATTATAGTACCAATTGGTGGAATAATAGAGTAAAAAAATCAAACCATGGATAATAACATAATAAACGACAATTAAAAGTTTCCATTCCAAAAAATCAAAAAAATATACAAATATAGAAATTGTTTTGAGGATATCGAGAATGTGTACAAAAATGGAAATATTTTTTACACCCAATAGGTGGGCCAATTTAAAAATGATTGTAGAATTTTGAATGAGCTGCCTCATCCCACGTAGTATGTGTCATTTATTTCTTGTAGTCTATACTCTCAGTTATTAGAGGGGCTTCCCATCTACTTTTATAAGCATCGTAGTACATCTACTAGATACTGGATATATATCCCAAGTGATACCATGAGGTTATGAATTGACACATTATATGTTTTAACAACAGGGTTATCCAGGGGGATACATTAAATTTCTAGGAGTGATAATTATTTTATGTTAATATTGTCTATATGGATTTGTGACAACAAAAAGTTTCATTCATTTTGTATAATAAAATCCCGATCTCTATTATACTATAATTTTTTGTCAATATAAGTGGTTCCCTATATGTTTGGGTGGGTGGGGTATGTGATGTAATTGGTAGAGGTATGAATTTTGTTAGTATAGATGGTTGAATGTTGTTATGTGATGTCGGTGTGTGGTATGAGTTCTTAGGTGGAAGGGTTTGATGGAAAAAATTAGGTGGAGGTGAGACTTCATAATACTCCTCTTTATTTTATACTAAAATCATCTTAAATGATTTTTTATCCCATAATATTGAATAATTTTCAAACTGTATTCCATTGTGATGTCAAATGGGAAAAAGAGAACAACTCGGTGAAGGTCTCATATTAAGATGGATTTTAAGAAACTCAATTAAGAGACTAGTATATGTGATTCTAAAAATATACACCTCATTATTTTAAAATAGTGGATTTAATTAATCATTGAAAACATATTTATTATTGATGAGGTTCAATAAATTCATGTAAAAAAAATATAACATAGTGACATATTCCCATCAATATCAGGGTAAGACATGATGTACATTGTGATAATATGAAGTAGTAAATGACTGTATGTGCTGATTAGATTAAGGTATTTTTCTATCATGGGGACATATGTTTTATTTTGTAGTCATATCATGGGAAACATTCCTAGGGGAAATTATGGTCCCTATTGATGGAAGCCACAATATAATTCATGTAGTTCCAAAAAAACGTCATTGTAGATGCAAGAAAATTTTAAAAATCATAACATTTAGATACTATAATATTAATTATGAAAAAAAAATTTCACATCACCTTTGAACACTATTAACTTCCCCACGTCATTTTTTTGTATATCACTCATCACTGAAAAATAGTGATAATAAATATATTAGGAGATCATTATATGTTGTATTGTGCATGATGGGGGTGTTGGTAAGGTGACTAGTAAAAATTAGGCCATTAAGCTCAGAAATAATACCACGTACATTAGGGTTGTGGGTTATACAACTCTGGTGGGTGATGAAGTCATAATAAAGATTGACATAATACCATTTATTCTCAACATGATTTGATTATTTGATATTTTTTCCTCATATATTATTGAAATATGATCTATGTGAACTCTTGGAGGAAAAGGCCATGGAAAGTGTGGGTTATCTTATAGTTAGTAAAAACCCTAAATATAGTACACAAATTAATAATTAAATTACACTTAATTTAATTTAAATTATGAAAGTATTATACACGTCATATTTTAGTATGAAATACAATGTAATTGATGATAGAAAAGGGGTTTTTATAAAAACAGATTATGCAAAGAGTGTGGGATGATGTTCTTGAAATGTTTTAATTATATTTAATATAAAATAAGAACAAAAATTTACTAGAAACAATGAAGATAAAATATAGTGTATTTAAAAGAAAGGTATTAACTATATAAGGGAACATATAAATGAATGTAATGGAAAAAAAAGATAAAAGAAGATTCTTATGAAGAAGAATAACATAATAAGAGATATATCATGGGGATTTTAATTGGTGGAAGTAGAGAATACAACGGATGAGGGATTAGGGGAGGATAGTTAGGAGGGTAGGGTAGATCATGGTCTCAGGGGGTAGTAGAGAATTATTTGGGTTAAAAAAGGGGGAGTTTTTTTATATTGAAAAATAATTTTCCTTTTATGTAGAAACATGTTTTCAATACATAGTGTATTAAACAACATAGTAATTATGGGTGTACCAATGTAATGTAACTACCACCATTCAAGGTAGAAAATAAATTTTTGGATATCCATGAATTAAAAGTGCATTTATATTCGAAAATAATTCATTCCTTGATCATTTTAGTATCATTATTTTTCTAACCATGTTCCTAAATTGCATCTATGTCTATCTTTGTAATATTTTTCCATTATGAGATAAACTATTTCCCAAATAAATATTACACAACTCTTTTAAAATGTAATTTTATGATTGCATAAATCCCATAAATATTTATATATAATTGAAATTGAATAAAAAACCAATGACATCATATTTATGATATAATTATAACTCACAATATAAAAAATGCACTAATATAATCTCTAAGAAAAAATGGGTTTTTTATTTTTGATATTTTGATGAAATGTAAGGTTACCTCCCGATCAGTGACACAATTATTATCTCAAGGTCAACATACCTGATCCACTTTTTACCAAATTTTCATGGTGGAGAAAATTTATATTATTTTCCAACATTTAAAAATAAGGATTGAGGCGTTTCAATTTAATTTTAAAGGTCAGTTTTTTTTACAACAACTTCTATTATATCATGGTTGAACACCATGATCACATTAAAAGGAATGGACAATCAGGATGTCAGATTTCATATAATAATTTAAAACCATAAATAGAAAAATAACTACATTCTCCTTGATATAAAATGAATTTCTAGAAATTTTTTTCTTATAAATAACCTTATTATTTTCCATATATATTTTTTAAATTATTATATTTATCCTAATTTTTCACATCATTTAAAGAAAAAAAAAATTTCACTTCAACTTAAAATATTTGTGATTAGAATTCAACTCAATGACTTAACATTTGTTCTTTGTGTGTAGGAATATATTTCTTAAAAATAACTTGAAAGGTTACAATCCCCTCTTAGTCTTAAATTCGATCTATTAATCCAATAAAACATCTTCAATATTTTTTAGCATCCATTCAATGAATAAAAAACTATTTTTTTTAATTTTTTCTTTATCTGAAAATTGGGCACTTCCCCATCTGTAGTTTTTTTGGGATGATATAATATTAATGTATTCTAATTTACCTCATGCCTCATTAATGTTTTTTTAATCAAGTAATTACCAAAATGATTTCCATTGAAATTAATTATAACTAGAACAATTTAATTCCTACTAAACCCATTGTTCTATAGAATAGAAGAAAACATTACAATTTTGGACTATAGAAGTTGAATACACCCTCTGGGAGAAATATTCCAAACATAGAATAATATTTTTTTCATTATAGGTTGAACGAAATGGTACCTTAATATCAACACATAGTATATTGAATACATTAAATTATACTATTGGATGTTTTTTCATTATTAATATATCAAAATATTTCTAATATGTTGTAACTTATACAATCATGACAATAATTGTTGAGAATTACTATGAAATATTATCTATAAAAATATGGATTGGATGATATTGGAAATTTTCATTCTAACCCATGGTGTCCTATAAAGGGGGAAGAGTGAAAAAATCCAAAATTAATTGTATTATATTTTTGGGAGATGATGACAAATTATTCCATTTCAACATTGACTGAATAGTAATGGTCACTTCTTGAAATATTGTTTCTTCTCAAACATAAAGAGTTTACCTTTCGGTCCTTGATATTGGGGTGGAGCACACATTTGAAATTATAGTTATAAATATTCACAAACCATGATCAAGGTGTATATATGATCGTATGAAAAATATTTTTGATCCTATGTATCCTCTTAATCTACACTAGAGGGAAAATATATATGGGATAGATGGTAAACAAATGATCTCACTTACATTTTCTTCATGAACATACATGAAATATTATTATATAAGGAGTACCTAGTGAATATGTTATGTCTTAGCATCCTTCTATTTCAATGTTACATTATTTTTTATGATCTATGTAAAAAATGTCTTTCAAACAGTGATTTATGAATAAAATATGTAAATTTAAAAAACCACTAAAATACCTCCATTTCAGTTTTAGTTTAATAAATCTAATCATTGTTTAAATAATGACTACCACAGTATATTGGATAAAGGTCATGGTTAACCTGATATCCAATGATAGATCCTATGATGTAAATACTTACGTCAAACATTGTATAAAATATCTCCATTGAGTATAGAAGAAACATAATTGGGGGGTTGAATAAACTCTATTCTAAATTATAAAATTCATTATAAAGTCATTCTTAAAATTCAAATTGATCAACCTTTGAATGTATATTTTTCAATGCTTGAGAACGTAGGAAATGATTCTCATAAACCAAAGATAAACTTTCACTTGAACAAGGAACCTGTGTATTTATCATAATTAATTTCTTATGAGGATGGTTAATATTACCTAATTCATTACATGGTAAACATATATTACCTTTTTTAATATTTGGTGGAATATGATGATACCATGTTTCACCCTAAAATGAAATATTTCCCATTTACTATCCTATATTTATACTCACACAATTCAAAAAACTACATTGAAATTCCTCCATCGCGTGTTAAAAAACATTGAACATATTGTGAAATCATCCTTAAACCCTGCTAGAATATAATCCACTATATCTGGGAAAATAATTATTCTTTGATTCACAATAATTACCACATTCCAAGTCACCGGGATGGGTCTTATCAAGATTAGTTGTAATTCATCATATTCTTCTATTTCATGAATAATGAAATCGAGAAGATTTAAAATAATCGAACATAATGAAAACATCCTCAATGAGTCCATTGGGGAAATTTATTGATGCATCAACAAGTTTATTTTCAAAAAAAATTGCTTTTAATTTATCTAATCTATTATTCCACAAAAATCCATATGGAATCATGAAAAAATTATCCCATTTCTACAGAGTCTTAATAAATCCAAATTTTCCAATATAACATGTGATTTAAAAAACTCCCATGATATTGATGTTTCAGTGGAAAATCATGTTGATCAACTATTGAAAATTACTTAAGGAGGGAAATGGAACCAAATTAATTAATCTTATATTTGAACTATATAATATTCTTTAGGATGATTTCATTAATAGGCATCTAATTTAATTCATCATTGAATGGAATATTAATCTAATGAATCTGATTTAATTATATTAATGTAATGCCCTAAATTTGGATCCACTTAATGGTGACCTGATCCAGTGGGTCACATGACCATAATCACACCTCCTCATATTCTAGAGGATACCATATAAAATAGTATATTTTAGGTGTTATAGGTGGGTAACTATACCCTCATGAGAATTTTGTATCACATCAGTATAGTAATAATAATCAGTTGAGGAATCATAAAAATAACTGAGAAAAGAAAAATAACATAAAAGATATTGAAATAAATATAAAATCAATAAATAGTGCCGTATAAAATATAATGATAATGTCACAAATCTGTATAGAATGGAAGGATATAAATTATAATAGGAATCCAATATATTTATGTATCAAAAAACCAAAAAACCCAAAGGAACAATATCAAGATAGCATTAAATGATTATCTCTGTCATGTGATACCTTAATCCTATGAAGTGATCCAATCAAGCATCATGAAGTCAACTATATCACTATTACATACCTATCTCAATTAATTCTATCAAGGTACCAAATGGTGGTCCAAAAAGGGTGTGAGATAATGCTCATAAGTCCACCACCATCGATAACTATACCAACACTATTATGTGTATATATAATGAATAAGCGTACATTACATCACATGAATAAAAGTAATAAAATATATGTTTTTAATATTGATGTGATCAATTCCATCCAAACATGGCTCCATGTGAACAATAATAAAATACCTATAAATACAGTCTAATTGGAAATCCTAACAAAGCATCGAAAATGGTTAATTATATATCAATAATTGTTTTTATTGAAATGGTTGTATCACAGGTTTAAATAACCATGGTATCCAAATCAATTCCATGGGGAATGTTTGTTCAGATAACAATAATGAATTGTATGGAGCCTAAGTAAATTTCCCCTGAATCATGTCTATGGTTGTTTCAAGAAAGTTTGATCCTATGAGTATCAATTTCCATAGCTTCAAAAGTAAACTTAACTTATTATTTATAAATTTACCTAACAACCTATAGATTCTGTATATTATAGATTAGAAATTTTTAAGGAATCCAATTTGATAATAATTATCCATTTTATAGAAATTTCCATATAACCCAATGGAATCAGACTCCGAGGAGTAGAAATATACAAGGAATCTAAAACCATTATCAATTCATTATCTAATTTTAGAACCCATTTCATTTTCATTCACACTACTTGAGTTCATCAACCCATTCAACTCAATCCATAAATCCATTATATCATTATAGATTATTTCATAACATTTTATCATGTGGATATAATGAATAAATATCTTATATTAAAAAATTTATTTCTCACATAAATAAATAAACCTCCCACTAAATTCTCGTACTCCCACCCAGAAAACAAGGTGTTTTAACAACGATAAGATATAATAACATGACTCAGAGGTGGATTTGGTTGGAGATATCATCATCCAACCATAAATTTATATTATGTCTAAAAACTAATCAGGTTTCCATAATTTAATCAGGATGTTTAACTAATTTGATTAGGAATTACAGTGTGTTCAAAGTGTGGAAGAAGGGAAACATTATTTAAAACATCTATACATTATGGGAATTGGTATAGGCCGTCTATCTTATACCCATTGTTGAATAATCATCTAGTATAGGATAATAACTCATTCCTGATTGAAAGAAAAAGGAATAATGTAAATGAAACATAATGATATAGAATCAGTTCCTGCAGCAAAAAAACTTCATTGATGAGAAGACAAACATAGAAACGTGAAAAACAAATAGAGAACTCACCTATATGGATATAGTAATATTAACAACTCATAAATCAGATTTTATTTGGTGAAATGACACCAAATCAGGGAATCTAGATTCAATCTGATATCCTCTAAGAATAAAAATAGATTTGGTGGGAATCTATTAGAACATGGGGCCTTACAAATTATTTTAAAACTATCTCTATTAATATACATTGAATTAAAATTCATTACATGTCATGTAAATCTTGTAATTTTCAATTTGGACATATCTCATTACAAATCATTAATTGGGATACCTATGCTATTACACATCTTGTATTGAATACATTCCATATATTCACAATACACATTGGGTAAATGGTCAACATCTAGACTATGTCCCCTAATTCCATCCTTACAAAACAACCCAATTGGACCAAATACCAACATTAGGGTTTTTAAAAAATGGACATAAACAATAGTTTAACCAGAATAAAAGGAACTATAAGTCATAGAAAATGAAATCTTCTTACAATACCCCTATTAGTCCATATATTCCCTGAGGATCCCAATCAATGGTGGTAAAGCGATGTTTCAGATAATCCTTGTCCACTTATCATTTATGTCACCACCTGGTCTAATGTCTCATCCTATACATGGTCATGCTTCCATAGCAACCATAATAGAGAGACTAATTAGCTTTGGAGTGACTTTATTCATGATTTAATGATATATATTGTATTCTCATCAAAGTATAAATTTATAAATGACTCCAAATAATTTGTATTTATAATATGAGATGGGACTATGTGATAAAGTCAGAATAGACATACAATGAATACGTCATCCATGGTTAGGTACCTCTAAGGTAACATCAACAAATAAGCTATCATCCTGACTCTATACAGAATCTCAAATATCCTGAAAAATCATTGTGAAATGTTTACCTATCATTGAATCTGTATATTCCCAATCCTTGATGAGAAATATAAAAGGAAGTGGGCCCTAAAATCAAACGGATGAGGTCTTCAACATCTATTAGTGAAGGATTTCAAACTAGACTATAGAGAAGCATTCCACATTCTGATGAACTAGACCAGCTCTGATTTATATTGAATGAGATGTGGTTCAAGGAATGGTACCTCTCCTACCTCAATCCAGAATATGGTTGATTGGAATTTCATACCACACAAATCCTCATAAGGGTCCAATTTTTTTGTCATGTGACTTCTATTACTATAGGATAATTAAAATAGTTTTATATTCCTCTCACAATTGAACCCAAAATCATGGATGAATAATCTAATAATTTACTTTGAACCTATATAGTGTGATCTATCATTCCATCAATATGATGGGGGTGTGTCTTGCTCAGAAGCACATATGTACCAATTCCAACTGTAGACACATTCTAAATTAATATGTAAACTAAGAATCCATATCTGATAAATTTCGATGAATAACTAGATGTAGGTGCATAATATAATGAATATAATGTATCCCAATATCATTTACAAATAATCTTTCTAAAATAATAATGAAATCAAATAACTTTTTGAGCCTCTCCATAACTCCCCATAAAACATCACTACCATAGGGAGACCTCAACAACTATATCATGATATCCATAATAAAATGATCGCATTTACAATTGATGATGTATAACTCCAATAAAATCCCAGATAGTCACTTGTGTTCTGCCTTCACCTACTGACAGGAAGAGCACCTTCTGACAAAACAATATCCTCATGTTTCATACCCATCCACCAACATTTTTTGTGAAAGTCATGATACATCTTAGTAATCCCAGAATGTAATTCCCAATATGAGGAGTAAAATTCATGAATAATATCTTCATATTTTTCTATTGGTACCATACCACATCTCTTTATGTATATAATTTAATCCTCACCAAAAGGACTAACCAAGAGATAGGTCCTCACATGACTCACTCCCCCATATGACTATGCCCTCTGATTTTGAGAACTGTGTCATCCTCAACCAATCTAGAATAGTGTAATTTACTACCATGGATTGGAGGAAAGCCATAACTTCATGAATTTTCACCTCCAAGAGATTTATAGATAATAATTCCATAAACATCCAGTCATTACTGGCCTCCATAACTTCTTGTATTTGAGATTTCCTACTCAGGGAAATGACAACAACATTTCCCTTACTAAGCATATAGAAAAGATCAAAGTCGATGTATAGATGCTAATAAACATGAAATAATTTCTTATGGTTTAATTTAGATTGTATAAATATATATTTGATAATATATTATCTATGTATACCCAAAATATGTTATCCAAGTCAATAATTACACCAAAAATGTAAGGAATGTGCAAATGTGGAAAAATCGAGATCATTATTCATGTGGTTCCTCTTATGTGGCCTTAATTGATGAGATCTATAAATAATGAATTTATCCTCATACATATTAAATGATCTATGAACTATATCTTATGAATTCAACATTTATATGCAGATTCAACGTAGATCTAGAAGAATAAGGACCGATGATCATGTCATTCTCACTTTCATCTCCAAAAATGTTTTCTTATTGGTAAATAATTGTAATAACATGGCCCCAGTTTTATTCATTCCCATGAGAGGTTTCTCTTAGTATTATAAAACCTGTATGAAACACCTATAATAACAATATTTCCTCATTAAACTCTTAATGTTAATGTAATTCTTGAGCTACTCACAATAAACTACAGATCTCACCTTCTCAAGTTTAACTGTTACTCTTGTCTCAATGATAATATTCCCTATGAATTGAATATTAAACTTCAATAAATTTAACAATTTGAGATTACCATATATGTTATTCTATATCATTGTATCAAATATGATATCATTATTCTTGTAATTATCATGTCAATTTTGATTAAACATCATGATATCATCCTTGAATACCACGAGATACAAATCTCGATTATGAAGGAAACCCATTTTTTTCAAAAACATGGACACATATGACATGTTCCTATGACTAAAATATATAAATAGATACTCATATAGGACTTAAAATATATGAAACGATGTATGAGTAATGATTATAGGTCGAAAATGCACCAGATGGTGATCTAATCACATATCATTTTTCATGAAAACCATAGCTGCATTGAGTATCTCAAAGATTGAATATATACAAGGAAAATGATACTAGTTCATAACCATAATATAGTTCATTTTCCAATAATTCAAACATTTTTGATGAGTTTCATCAGCCCATTCCAATAAAATGACTAGAGAACCACATAGATAAGTATATGGTTATATAATACTCTTCACCTCTATGTCCACAAGCTTCCTCTGTAGATCTTGCAACCACTTAGTTGAAAGCCTATAAGGATGAGGGGATACTAATGCAGATCCTATCAAATGCTCTATAATGAAGTTCACCTCTCTCTAAGGATGAAATACAGAAATTTTATCCAGTTAGAAGTACCAGAAAGGGTTAACCAGTGGATTTAATTTCCCTTAATGTATTCGCCCAACAATCTAGATACAAACATGAATTATAGAATATCATACCACTCATCCCATTATGATAATGTCCATATATACCAACCAAATAATCACATTTACCATTATGAATAAATAAACTTCTATAAGGAGATGTGAATGTCTCCCTTTGGATATTCGAATCAATAATATCATGATAAAAAACAAGAAAACATAACCCATGTTTCACAACAAACACTGTCATCTAAGGGAAAAAGAGATCTTATATAAATGAAAACTCACCTTTCAAAAGTGAAACTCCCCACACTAGTATACGCCCTCAGATTAAATGCCAAATATAGTATCCAATGTCATAACACCATCAAAAAACAGAAATTTCACCCCAAGGACCTATATAATTGGTACAAATATGAAAAAATTAGATTCACTTGTATTGAAATGAAAGATTCTATGGTATAGGGTAATAATATTAAACCTATTACTATATGTGGATGGTATCTCATCTCATTACATGTACGAAATATATAATATATGTATATTAAACTGTGGCATTATGAACACATAGCTGGCCAACTCTACAATCATGGTACTACTAGTGAATAGCTACCACAATATTGTCCTAAAACTCGGCTAGAATAAGCTGCACTACTCTAAATCCCATCCTAATATAGAGATGTGAGTCCCACCTCTGAACTAGTTGTTATAATTGAACCAAATCAACTGACTCGTGAGTGGATAATCATGTAGAGTCGCTATATATATCCCATACTATTACATGATCAACCCCCATTTAGGTCACTATTAACTATATATTTATAATTCCTTGCCTCCCAAACTAATGATAAAATAAAGAACATACATCACTCACACTCTAGATGGAATTCCTCTCAAAAAAGCATCAAAACATTATTTTTTAAAATATATACCTAGAACTATAGAGTCAAGAGACTACATTTATCTTCTATACATCCCTTGATTCTCCCAGGTTCAGTTCAGTAATCAATCATGATTCACTATCTCAGTAATATTATTCATCAAAGTCATGTTGAACTCTAGTTGATTGGCATCATTGAAGCCTTCTACGTAGCATATCTTCTTCATCGGGTTATCATCAAGATTAATTAGTTAAATCTATGAATGTCTATTATGTGTTTTGAATAATATATTATTCTCATAAATCCCTTCAAGAGATTCATAAACTCACTAGCCTATTCACCCTTGATAATATCATAATTAAAGTGATCTTAAAACATGATTTTTAAATTCTCACATATAATAACCTGAAAATCATAATATTTGTTCAAAACCGCCCACAAAAAGTTCCATTATCCCTGAATAATATAATTCATGGGATTAACTCTACTCTTAGTTGTTTTTTAAAGATTCTTATGAATTGACAATGTAGTCTAAAGACACATCTCAGCAAACTGTGGATATCTATCCCCCAAAAACATAGGTGGATTCTACAGCAGAAAAACATGTGTTAGCTCTTCCATATTTTATGAAATATTAGAAGATCCTTAAATTCCCTTCATATAGAATATTAAACCTTTTCTAATTATGAATAATTTCATATATCCATTACAACCACTTGTATTGCAATAAGACCTATTGGGGTTCCACTGGTGTCCTAGGTCCCACCACCTCTAGAGATTAATTGTCACCACCCTCCTCACATGTCAAATGAGAACATAATGGTTTAATATAACCACAGATTCTATTAACACACCCCATAAAAGACTCATGTTTCATCCAATTCCCAGACATATATATAGAAAAGTCCATTTATAATCCTTCTTATAAACAAGAAACACCCCACTACCTTCTCTTAAGTCTAGGACACAATACTAAGAATGATCACAAATAACACATAGTTCACTTCCTTATTCACACTCTTAATATTATGCCTATTTATTTTTGTCCATTTCAAAACATGGGATATGGTATATAGACATTCATGTGAAACTAAAAACACCAATTATTGGAGATCATAATATTATATGATTTCAATTTCTTTTAAATTTAAATTTTTATTACTATTCCCATTAAATGGTTGAAAAAAATGGATCATAAATTCCATCCTATAATAAATAATAAATATTATAAACTGAAATATATCATCTTTTTAACCCATACCATAAAATATTTCATTCCATGCAACCAATGGTCTTAGACTAAATATACCAAAATTATCTTATTAATATGTTTGTTATAGCCTATTATGATAAAAAAAATAGTTTATGATAGAAAATCTATTTTCAAATTATGTTTCAAAATATCATTAAAAACTATTATTTGAATAAAATATTGTATAACTCAAGTAACACTTAATTAATTTCATGAAATCAAGAAATTCATCCAATCTAAAATGAGATATACATGTCTTGAGAATCTTATAAGGTCCTTAAAATGATTAAAGAGATGGAATTCCCTTATCTAATCTGGATATGTACAAAAAATTGTTTTCAATGTAAAAATATTCCTCCAAGTGTGTAACATAAATGTGAAATCAAATCACATATAATTGGGGAATCCCAAAACATCATATCACAAGATGAAAAATTTGGCTTTTTCTAATTCTTGGGTTACATACTCCCAATAAAATATCACTACCAAAATCCCAAACATTCCTATTTATCATTTATTTAATCCAAATAGTAATGTAGAAAGGGATTTTATAAGAAAAACATCATCAGATACAACTTTGTAATGTCCCATCACATAAGCCACTAAATGGTACCTATGGCTAATGGGTAACATGGCCTCAATCGTTCCTCCACATATGCTAGAGGTTTCCAACTGACAGTGAGTGTTGGAGGTGGTATTGTGGGAATACTATACCCTCATGATCATAGTGTATCACATTGTCTTAATATTAATAAATAATTATGGAAGTATATGAATTACTAATTAGTAGAACCATAACATCCAAAATACGAAAATAAACATATAAACCATTAGTAGTGTCGTATAAAATATGATGATCATTTTATGTATCTATACATAATGGAAGAAAAAATTATAAAAAGTCATCACATTCAATACATGTATCCAAAGAACAAAAGACCCCAAGAAATAACCTCCAGTTAGTGCCACGAAAATATATTAGTCTATCAATCCCCTATTACTAGGAATCAATGAAATAAATTGTTATAAAGTGGGTTTATTCTATGTATCATACGTGCATCCATGAATTATATCTATGTACACAATGAAAACTATAATAAGGTGTATAATACCACTTTGTAGGCCACCACCAGTGGTGCATATAACATGTTATGTATGTGTATATTCAATAATGTAATAGAAAATATATCATCAGAGTAATAGTAATAAAATAAAATTGACGAATATAGATGCAATCATATATATTCAACTATTCCACCATTAATAACTTAATCAAAAAATAATAATAATATTCTTTCTATAATTAGCTATAAATAGATCATAGTTACCTATGTCATCTAATAATGTGATAATCCTTAAAGCGGTATATCCAATCTATAAATAAAAAAGGAATCATTATTGTGCCCTTGGAGAAACATGATGGAATCTATTAAAATAATGTATGGGGACCTAGGGGAATGTCCACATAGTATTTCCAATATATTTCCAATCAAGGTCAATGGAATTTCAATATCTATAGTATCCAAAGTAAACTAGATATATTGAGAAAAAATTTCCATAGAATCCATTGGAATCATTATCTTTGGATTAAAAATTTCCAAACCATACACTAAAATTATTGGTGTCCACATAGTAGAAATGTAAATGGAATCTAATACCATGTTGATTTGAGGAGTTTAAATGTCTAAGGAATGCACTACCATTATCAAACCATCATCTCATTTCCTCTCCCAATTTACTACAATTCACACACAATGTATTCATCTGCCCCATTACACATATAAAATAAAATACATTTACTCATTTAAATGCATTTAATAACATGTCATCACATGGAATGTATTCTGAATCCATCTTCTATAATTTAATCGTACAATATTTATTCAACACTAAAAAACTATCAATGGTCAATAATCATTAACATCAATATGATATTAAATTAAAAATAATTAATTAATTTTAATAATGTGGTTCATGTGTGTAATAATTCTATGGTATCATAATGTGTCATACTATAAAATCATATATATATATATTATTAATTTCAATTTATTATCCCTTATGCTATGTTAAATTTTACAACGTATATTTATACATTATAAATAATGTTATATGTTATTATATTAAAATAATTTTTATTTTTTATTGGGTTCTTGTGAATTATTTACAACAGTATTTATATCTGAATAAAATAAATATAAATTTAAAACAGAATATCCTATAATAAATTTGAGTGTAATTACATTCCACCCTAAATAGAAATTTCATCCTCAAAATATCATTTCATTTACTAAATTAATATAAATAAGGGCATTTTTACTTTTACTCATTCGGTATCAATGTTTTTCATTCATATATATGTTGTCTCAAATGAAATCTGAAAATGTGAGTTTCCTTTTATAATAAAAGATTGTCTTTATAGTCCCAATATTAACAAGAGTATAATATTATGTGATACAATATCTAAAATTGACCACCATTATATTTAATACATATGATGAATCTTTTTTGTTCTTCTAGAGGAGAAATATATGGGACACATTGTTTGTTTGATATTGGTTTGGGGGATGTTCTACATGGTAAAAATAACTATTATACAACTATAAATCTGAAAGGGGATATAATAACTATAATTTTAATTTTAGTTTTTCCATAACCATATAACTATCTTCCATAGTTATATATATGTGAATACTTTCTCTCCAACCATAAAATACCAGTCCCATTTATTATTTATATCATTTCTATTTTATCAACTCCGTGATTATTTGATGTGTTATTGAATTAATTTAACCTTTTATACAAATTCATTAACCAATTTAGGCCCAACATTCATACATTATCTATCTTAATAACATCATTTTTTGTATTCTACACATAATTATATAAGGGTACTCATAATGATACATAAGATTTATAGTGTGGAATATAATGTTATATGAATACTCAAATAGAGAATAATTTTTCTCGTAACATCCTCTAAAGTGTATAAATAATTGTCCATATATATACTCAAAAATCAGGATAGTTTAATCAAATTATTAATCAATCTATTTCATATAGGACGTATTAATATTGAAATATGTGTTTAAGTTATGCAGAAAAAAAATCATGAAACTAAGGTGGTCCTTAGATCTTGATCAGATTTCGTCGATAGTGTTCTTCCATATTTCCTCAATACATATCATATATATATATATATTGTTTGTATTATCATGTGAGATGTCATCATATATAGTGATTAAGTGAGAATTCATTCTGAAATTATTCAATAAAATAAATAATAAATTGTTTCCTTTTATTAATTATTAAATACCCTTTAAAAACCCAGAGTGATGTTCTCTCAATTCCATGATTGTGTGGGAAATGGATACATGATCCCCATGTAATTTTTTATTTATACCATACCATTTTATATATCTAATAACAATGATATTTATTATTTAATCCTCATCATTTCCTTTTCCTACAATAATTTATATCAGGGATAACTATACATCATCAGTCAGCCAAGGTTGATTGAATATTTTATTTCCATGTACATTATCTGAAATTTTCATAATTATTTAAAACTCTAATGTCATACATAATCATGTACCAAATTGTAAAACATAATGACAACCTACATATATTTCTATATCATTATTCTTCCTTGGTGTTTTCGTCTTATTTTTGAATCTCTACATAATCCTTTTCAGAATCATTAATCATTACTATGATAATGTTATGAGAAATCATTTATGTGAGGTTGGAGGTTGTACCAACCATTATGACTAACATTACCTTCCATTTCATGTCTATTAACATTATAATCATTTAAGTCCTTACCATGCATAAGCATTCATGATCATTTCTATATGGATAACTTACCATATTTTTTTCCTTTTCATAAAGGTAATAGAATGTGAAATAATAGTCCTTGATCATATCAAACAATATTCATTGGTTCATATTGAGCACTTTTTTTTTAGTATATTATTTTTTTAATTTTTGATTAAAATATATGTCACAATTTTCGGTATTGATATAATTTCTCTTAATATACTATAGAAATATTAATCCATCAAACACTAGAAATTATATTCCATATTTTTTTCTCATGAACATAAATCAATCTTGAAGAATATGATATCACATTATCTTTTTTTCTAAGTAAAAAATACATTCTCATGATTAATTTGTAAATATATATCATTAATAATTCCCTAAATAATGGTTTAGTGAGAATTTTTTAAGTGAATTGATACATCATAAACAATATAATAACCTATTAATATTAATTATTTTAGAAAAAATATTCAATCTATGTTAGATTTGATTGACGAGTTTTTAATAATGATACATTTCTCATAAAAAATATATAGTTAGAATTTCATCCTTAATATCTATAGATCTATAATACATATGTGTGGTATGAGACATTAATCAATCACCTAGGTCATTGATGGTTACAAATATATTACCTTTCTTATGGTAGCATGCCACAAGAATGAGACTGTTAATATACATAAGTTATATTTTCTATTATTTTCATTCAACTTATTTTTTCTTATAGTCATTTTTATTTTACTCAATTTATCTACATGTTATTATTTTTTATTATATTATATGAAAATATCTATTAAAAATATAACATATTTTTTTCAATCTGATTATATGAGATAATATTTATAAATAAAATAAATATTTTCAGATCATTGGTGATTCTAAATATAATCACTGTGAAATCATAATTTCTATTTCAACAATTAATGGAAATCATTAAACAATAATCTTCATAAACCATTAGTATATTTTATCACAATCATTGGTCCTCTATTGTGATGTATTGATCCTAAAGTATTTGGTTGAATATTTCATCAATCCATTGTATCAGATATATTTTCTTTATAATCATCTTTTTTGTATTATAATATTTTAAATACATAAACATTGAAACAATATTTGTCTTGAAAAATTGATCCTAAGGACCCCCTAGGTATTTACAATGGAATATTAAACCCATATCAATTTTCTCCTGTAGTTTCTTTAGTACGCCTTTTAGTTCTATGGGAAAATTTTACATAAAATCCAATATAAGGGGAAATAAAGTATATATTTTAGAGGACTAAACCTCATGTTCAAGATGGATTCCAATAAACTCATCCTAGAAGATAAAATAATATTCCTTCATAATTGTCTTGTCCTCAATGCCAATTAATTCATTCTATATATAATTTGATCTTAGTATTATTTTTCAGTAAAAAAAATATCCATGCTTGGTAAAAAATTTATATTGTGGATCCACCAATATATTTACCATTTTTTATGTTAATACTATGGTTTTAAAAAAAGGATATATCTATGCATATAGTTGATATATTGACTATTTAAATTTAATTAGTCTATTTGTAACGCAACATTGAATTCTTCGAAACAGAATATAACATGATTTACACGGAGATTCATCAATTTGTTAATAATGGATTGAGATATTTCGTAGAAAATCCTGACCTCTTTATTAGAAAAAATAAAGCATACACAAGTATGAAAGTAGAATATTTATATTTATACCTCTGCAAAATTGGAAAATACCCCTCAACAATTGATCATCCCAGTGATAATCAACACCATTCACACCATTTTTAGCTAGACCATATTTCAATAAGTTTTATTCTCTATAAGTATGAGTAAAAATATGTTTTTATTAGAATAGTAGATCATGCAATCTTTCTCAACGATTGGTGAGCTTCCAAGAGTGGTTCAGAAAACAAGTTCTAATAGAAAGAACCACGATCCTGGAGTCACATTCAAGCGATACACTATTCCAACCTCACTGCTTGAATTTCTCAACTTCTAAATAACACCAAGAATTTTTCCCTAGAGAGAAGACGAATTACCACAGAAACCATAAAGACATCCAAAGGTGTGACCATGATGATCTCTGCAAATCACTGCAAAGCCCAAAGGTCTCGGGTTCCCTCTTGAAGCACCATTTGAGTTGATCTTTATTCATCCATTAAATGGGTCCTTCCATAAAACTTCCAGCATTCTTATGGGGGATGAATGTTCACTTTGACACCCAACTGATTAAGAATTGAATGGTCAAGAATGGATTTGTCACAAAAAATACCTCACAGAGTAATAACACCAATCAAATTAACAAGAATCGTGAACAATGTAGTGCCCCCTATAAAATACTATTCATAATGAATGGACATGTTTCTGAAAATCGAAATATAATGATTTTACCACATAGTAATTTAAATAAAAAAACCTTCATATTTTAAGGTAGTTTTTGAGCATATTATTTTGATAATTCAAGATAAAAAATGAGTAAAAAAATATTCAAATATAATATTTTCTATTCCTGAATATTTAATAATAGTACCAATCATGACTTCATTTTCATGTTCCAGGTGACACCCCACATCTATATGAGGTATGATATATAATTAAATTTTACCAAACCACATTAATTTGTTTAGAATATGAGAGAATTTCCTTTTTAGGGGATTATGTGATGTTTTATTGGAATTATAACATAGCGACATGATTACATGTTTTTAAATAGACAAAACATTTTCATATTTTCTAGTAATGAGTATTTTCATCATTGCATATTGGTGGTATGTTTTTGTGATTGAAACATTGTTGTCACTGTAACATCCTAGTTAATTAATAAATATTTTTTTTCACATCATAATTAAATATTCATGTTCCATATAAACATTTAATGAAATAAGTTGATTTTATATAAATTATGGAATTTATATGGTTAAAATAGTAACATAACCATTTGAATTGTAACATGAAAATTAGAAATAGTAATATTTAAAATAGAATAGTTACCTATGCAAGTAATGTATAAATAAAATGTAACCATTATATAAGTGAAAATATGATATGTTAATATCATTGAACAAGTAAATATATTTTTTGATAATTATAAATTAAGAGTTGGAATTTTTGTGGGTCATTTATATTTATGTAAAATTTCATTATTAGTATAACGATTAAAAAGATTGTATATATTAATAATATAGAATAATAAATTATTTTTTTGTTGTTTCATGGTTATAAGATAATTTTATGGTAATTTAAATAATTCTTCAATGTGTTATAAAATAAGATATAGTGTTCCAAAATGAATTTTTTTTCAAAAAATTTATGATTTAAATTAAAAATAAATATCACATATTTAGAAAATTATTTCAAAAAATGGAATTTATAATTTAATTCAACATAGTGAATATTCATTGTAGTGAATTTTTTATATTTTTCAGAAATACATGAATTTTTTATGAATAGTGAAATAATATGATTTATGATATAATCTAAATACGTGATTAATGGATTTATAGCTGATGTAAGGGTTGTGTAAGCCCAAAATATCTAACTACAATTAATTATTTTAATATATTTGATTATAAACCAATAAATATTCATATTATTCATAAAATTATTAAACTATTGAATACAATAATGAAAAAACACCCCTCTCCTCGACAATAACAAAAATCCCCCACCACCTGTTACCATCACACCAAAAATCCATGTAATATAGTCAAACAGGGTTGAAATACATGAACATTACATAATTTTATATTACTATTCACTCATTAAAAAATAGTCACCTAAAGACTATAATAGTTTAGTGTCTTTAGAATTGGGGAAACAAAATATTCTATCCTCATGAAATATCATCATAAACACATATAAAGATCTCCAACATCAGTAATAATACCTAAAACCATTATTCATAACCAAGGTAAAGGAAACATAAGAAATAGGTGATCTCAAATTCTTAGTGTGGTTAAATAATGACTAGGCATAAGAGTAACCTGAACAAAATTATATGGGAGTTTAGAATAATAGTTGAATAGAATACCCTACACAATAGAGATCATAATAACTAATGTATATTTATAAGTCATGAATCATTATATAATTAAGGGAAATATTCATGAAAGCATAATATATTAGTAATTCCTGTAATATTTTCCATGCATATAAGAATATAGAATCATACATCAAGGTTACCTAACAAGAAATTTATAAAATGTTAGGCTTGGGATATGACATGTGTACCTCCTTCGAGAATGGGATAAAAAATGTGTACCATTATACATTTACATTTGGGATAAACCCCATGAAACATATTTCTTTTGTTCATGGGCTACTACCTATGAACCTTATTGTTTCTGGTTTTGGCTACTACACATGTTCCTTATTGTTTGTGGGCTTGTGCTCTAACTTGTGTAACTTATTAAATTAAAAAGTGGGATAAAATAGATGTAACTTCTTATTTTTAGGATTGGGATACAACCCATTTTCATTTTTTTAGTTTGGGGTATAACACATGTACCTTTTTGAACATACACAAATTATCATTAACCAATTCATTGGATAGAGATATAGGTCCCACCGATCTCATAATCAAACCATTTATACATGTGCCAAAGATAATAAATATAAAATCATATCATGACCCAAAAATGTGATAGGATTTATTAACATCAAATCGAAACTCATTAAATTAAATGGGTATCATTAACGTTTCATCACCACATATCCAATTACAATAGATTGATTCCATAATCACATCACGAATGCATATCCTGTGAAATGAAGCGGGTTTCAAAATAAAAAAACCCCTGGTAGTGAAATGGTTTCCATAAATATCATTCCATAAAAATATAAATCATTCATGAAACAATATTAATTGAACCTTATGATAGTTTCCTATAATTTCGGGAGTAGCACCAACTTATGTCATCATTGAAGGAAAATAAGATTGAAAGAGATTTTGGGAAAAATTTAGAAGGAAAATATCCTTTATTCTTTGAAGTATTCACATTAAAACATAAAAATAATTGAAAACCATTTCCATATAAATTAATTAAAAAAAATTAAAATTTTTTCAATTTTTTTCAATTTTTTTTCATTGAAAACATATTAAAGGAGCATTAAAAAGTATTGAAATACATTTTATTTAAAAACAAATAAACGAACCATGAAAACTATTTTAAAATAATTTTACATGAAAAATTGTATGACAAGAATGAAAATAATTTTAAAAACAATTATATAAAAATATATTAATTTTTTTAATAATTTATTAACTAAACATGAAAATAAAAATCCTCAAAAGATTGATGAAAGATAAATGATTAAATGTTGTATGACGTAAACAGAACATTCATTTTTCATGGTAAAAATATTCTAAAATTTTCTAATTCATAATTTGACATGATGATTCAATTGAGAACATTATTAACATAAAAAAGCGATAAATTTTATTTTAATGATCATAGGATATTGTTAGAATATTTTTGGAAACCCTTTTTAGAAAACACGGTTTTAATGGAATCCATATTTCGGACCGAAGATAGGGTAATGTAGAGCTTTCTTAAAAACACATTATTAACAATATTATATAATAAAGAGTGTAATAAATGGTACCAATATATTAAAAATTAATTAATAACCATATTAGAGGAAAATTCAAGAATTTTCTTCAGATGTGGATCATCAAATGTCATCATGGGAAGCAAAAACAAAACAGTCCTGAAAAATAGCAAGATTATTTCAATAAACTCTTATCAATTGGTATCTATGAATCCTAATTTCCATGTATGAAAATAAAATTAAATTAATCCTAAATTATCAATAAAATTTTATTATTTGTGATATAATAATTCAAAGGATGTATATACACCTTATGGGTAATAATAGGGTTATAATAAAACATGTGTCTCAATGTAGGCAATTTGAGACAAAATTGTTTTAATGGTTTTGATTGATTTTTAAACATTAACCCAATAGAATTAATATCATTGAATTTATTTTTAAATACCCATTTGTTTTATTATAATAATCATTCAATACTTATATGAGAATTATACACACCACTTAAAAGTAATGGTTATTGAATAAATCATCTATCTCACAAAAACAAAAAAGTGTTATGAAACCCCCTTACATTGTGTATTGACTATCATCATACTAATCAAAATAACATGTATAATAAATATAATTTTATTGTAAATATTTTCCAGACCCAAATTATTATATATTATACCATATTTTGTTTATTACGACCTTATATTACCCTCTTGATAACAATCCTTTGTTAATGTTCCAAATCAGATAATATTCACTTCATTCATCGCATGTGTCTTAATTTGATATATTATTGGTCATTATAAAATGTATCTGGATTTAAATATTGTAAAACATGATTTACTTCTAATTTATTTATAGTATATATGATTTATAATAATCTATATAATATAAAACTATGTAACAGAATTCTCTTGTCATGGAGACAGTTGGTTGTATATATGGATGAACGCTATTTTCGTTTCCTTGTTGTGTCAAAAGAATTAAATTAAATGTGATAAATATAAATATGAGTATATGTTTATTTATTAATTTAAATTTATTATATCATTTATATCATATATATTCACCAAACCCATACTTAATACATTCATATATTGGTTGAGTGAATCACATTTCATTGAGGGGGTTGTAGTCCAGATTTCTTCAAACAAAATTATTATCCTAAAACAAAATTTAATGTTAAGCTATATGCATTGTAATGTTAATAAATAATTATAAAGACATAATAAATAAAATATTTTAAAAATATATACATATTTTCTATCATACTGTCTAACATAACATGAGGTAACAAAAATTCAACAATTATCGCTTATTGGGGTGATAGTTCTCCACACAAATAAATAATATGTTCATTTTATATTAGATGGAGGAATTTGTAAAAAAAAAATTTGAAACCATAACATTAAAAATAATAGTATATTTATTATACAAGTTTTTTTATACTGTAATGGAAAAAATTAGTAGAGGGGTGGTGGAAGAAAATAAAATAAAGGGCTTGAGAGACGTTGTTACATCTTCATTGGGTAACTCCATTTAGTTTGTGTGAAAAGGATTCCTTGTATATACATATAAAAAATTGAAGGATTCATGGTGGAAGGAATGATTTTTGGAAATTATTTTGGGCATTTATTTTATGAACATAATAGTTTTTAGAGGTTTTAGGAAGTGGGAGATGTGGTGGCCATTTATATAGAAGGAAAAAAGACTCACTACGAATTTTTGAAATCTAGTTTTGTTTACACATGTTATTACCCAAAAAAAGTCATACCAAACCAACCTCAACCAATAATATTAGGTTTATGGAAACAATATGTCCATTCAATTTGTTTTGGAAAATAATCTATGTCAGTTCGGTCCCTATAAATAATGTTTTGTCCTCAATTGAACTTAATTTGACATTATTCAGTGTGATTAATTTTATACACTATTACAATAATTTGGTTCAAAATAACAATGATATAATTGTTAACTAATATTAAACTGATTAAAATATTTTTTTTTTTTTAGTAAATGATATTCAAAAAATTGTAAAACGTAAGATTAATTTCAATCCCACATACGGGATGAAATTAGGTGTTTTTAGAGTGGAATCAATTTCAAATGTCTGATAAATTTTTATATTCAAATTAAATTAGAGTTGATTCTAATGAAAAAAATATAGCTAATAAATGTATAATTGATCCAATTTTTCTTTAAAAATTTAAAAGATTAATTAGAAACTAATATTTCTTTATACAAAAATTCATCTTTTAACAAAAATAGGTTTCTTTCAGTATTTATCAAAAAAATGATGCGTCTTAGAAATATCAAAAAAATAAACCTAAGGTAAATAAGACACATTATTATAAAAAATAATTTTTATATTATCAAATAAAATATATAAATGGTTATAAAATTTATTTCATTATTAACTATTGTTCATTAGATAAAATTATATTTTAAAACATAAAAAGATTGTACCAAAAATTATATATTTTCTTATCAATATATTTTAACTACATAAAAATTATAAAAAATATTTTTATATTTTTTATTAATATACCTATAACTAAGTATAACTTATATGTTATAATTATATCATTTAAATAATTTTAATAACAAAATTATGTTTCATATAAATATCTGGGTTGCGTGTTATATATGCCTAGTCAGTGTTACGAGTAGTGCAAGATAAGTCGGTATTGCATATAGTGCAATCCAAGATGTTATTACATGTAGTGAAATCCATTTAGGTTCCATGTAAAAACAATATTCTGAATTTATATATATATATATATAATTAATGAACTATTTTCACTATCAGGTGACATACCAAAAATTTAAAAAAATGAATGAATTGAAAAAAAATCACAAAATATAAGGGTCTTACATTCTACCCCACCCCCAAATTAATTTCACCCTAAAAATTAAACTAGGTTATAAATGGTTTAAAACTTAATGGATTCACTCATAGATACCTATATTGTAAAAAATAATACCAAAACAGCCCAAAATATTGGACTTCTATAACTATAAAGGTTACCCAATGTAACATATAACTAAGCTTCAACATAAGAGAACATAGGTTAGGAGTGAAGGTTTGAAATAAATTAAAATCATAAATATTTATAGGGAGTGATTGAGGTTATCATTCACAATTAAGTGAATGATTAAACATTAATTGGGGACCTAATATTTAAAAATTTGGAATTATTTATATAGAAATCAGTTCATCAAAAATTATCATATTAGGATAACATTTACATTATCATTATCCTATCATGGAGTACATATTTTATTGGCCAAGAATTTAAGTACAAATATTTACATTATATATTTCTATAATTAAAATTTAATTATTTATTTTTACATTTATCATTTTATAATTCATCCATTGAATCATGAAATGGATGTCCAAAAATTAACATTGATGCATGAAGCCCTAAAAAACACTTTTAGTAGTTACATAGGCCATAACTGATTGAAAGGTATATATATTTATCTATTCCTATTATTAAAAGTCTTTATGGTTAATATAGTAATCTCTATACATAAAAATTAACACCATTGTTTCATCATAAACAATTATTCTTAATAAATAATTATACATTAACCAGGAGATCAAATAGGTTGAGGTAAGTGTGAAACAATTATCATATTTTGGTGATGGGTTCAAGACCCATGGCCTTGCAATAATTGATTGGATGTAAAATGACATAGTTGATGTCCTTTTATAATACCATAATAACATAATTTCTAGAAATAAATAATATGGACATCCTTGGATGAAGGTTAATCACAGTTCACATTTTTAACCAAGGGTTTCAATATGATTTCAATACATAAATACATCCTCTAAATATTGAATTAAACATTTTAGGAATGGTTAACCTTATAATCCTTATCAAAAATGAAAATCCAAAAATATAGAAAGAGAGTCTTGAAATCATCTTTACATTGATTACCACATATATCAAAAAGAAGATCTTTGTTCTCAAATTCCAAACAAGTAAATACCCCCAAAATATATTTTTTTTAAACTAAGTAACATCCATAATTACCACATATATTTTCTTAAAATGTCCCTGATTACTTTCCCCAATTATTATTCTATAGATTTTATAAATACTATAATTCATATAATTCATCCTTGTGGAAATATAACATTTTTTCAATAATCAATTATAGGGTAATCCATACCATCCAATTTACATATTAATATCAATCATATAAATACCCAAATATCATTATCTCAATTTTATTAAATAATTAAGGGTTACATTCAATTAATAAAAATATTTTTTTTCCATTAAATATATTTTAAATGTCTACATCTCCATTTAACATATTCTTTTAAATCCTTAAAGAATATTTATACTCAAAATACATATAAATTTCGTGATTCATATTAAATAATCATTGAAATACAAAAAAAATAAATACCTCTTCAAGGTAACATTATTCTTAAACCATAAATCATGATTCATCAACTTATTCCTCAATACATATTTATTAGAATATGTAATATGAATCAGGACTTATGTTTCCTCAACAACAATCTATTATTTATATTTTTGTTCAATGTAAACAATACTTGAAGACCATTGTATACCTTTCACATTATGTTTTCAGTCTCTATATCTTTATAAGTATAACCAATACTTAAACCAATATCATGATTCTCTTTATTCTACATCTACATGGTAAATCAATTAACATTACCCCCAAGCATTCTTCAACTGAATAATTAAATGTTAAACACTTACAGTCAGGTTCTCTCCATTGAATGAACAAATAAATAAGAGTGTGAGAAACATTTATCATATAAGGATGCCATGTAATCTGAAAAATTACTTATAGGGTTCCAAAATCATGGATAAAACATCTTATATATTTATAACATTATCATTATCCAATTTTATTCTAAGTAATCCTTTATTTAAAACCTTGATGATTTTTCATAAATAATTTTTTAATTCTAAAAACCTATCCCCCAAGAGTGTCAAACCGGGTGTGCATTAGGGTATGTTTCCATGTACTATATTACCCTGAGTCTGGCCCAGAACAACATGTCAGAGCAGTTACCCTTAGGCTCATCGGTGACATAGAAATATGCACTAGTAGTATCTATACACTGATATATTTCTAGGAAACCGCTCACTCTACCCTTTATGAAATTTCTAGGGTCATTTTCTTGTACATTAACTCATCCTTATACTTATCCTTAGAGACATATGTAGACATATCAATAGAAATATACCTAGGGATATCACTAAATTTTTATCACCCAAGATTCTAAATGATTATTAAACCATACCTTTGAATCAAACAATAGTGACTTAGTCTTGACATACATGGATATTACATCATTTTAGATGAATATTCAGTGAATTAAAAAAATACAAGCCAAAATAATGTAATAGTTTTTTTAGAAAAAATTGGAAAAAATCATCTATCATGGTGAAAGATCTTCATAATCACCCATTAATATCTCAAACATCAGTAATTCTATATAAAAACAATCTTTGTAACCAAGGAAATGGAAACATAAGAAAGGGGTGAGCTTAGATAATTATTACGTGTAAATACCAAAAATGTGTAAGAATTACATGATCATAAGGATAAGGAAATTTAGGATAGCATTTTAATATCATACCCTGCACATGTGATATCTTAATAATGATCTGTAGTTCATAATAAATGGATCTTAAGATAATTGATCGACTCTGTCAATAAAGAATAAAATTTAAAAAATACATGTACTTTTTGCAATAATATTAAAATAGAAAATCATATGTCAAGGAAAACATCTAATACATTTATAACATGTTAGGCAGTGGGATACGACTCTTGTACCATCTTTGGCCTTGGGCTAATAACATGTGTACCTGTAAAAGTTTTGGATTGTGTTATAACCCATGTACCTTATGGTTTTTAGGGTAAGTCTACAACCTATGAACCTTATTATTTGTGGGCTTTTCCTACAACCCATGTACCTTTTTTCTTTTTTTTCAATGGATATCACTCTACTTCCCTCTATCATTTAGGATTTGACAACAACCTATATAACTTATCTTTTATAGGATTGGGATAAAACACTTGTACCTTCTTATTTTTGGGCTTGGGTTACAACATGTGAACCCTTTGACCTCATATAAAACATAAAATCATCCAATTAATTGGGGAATTATATAAGAACCTCTAATATCATAATAAAATAATTCATAAATTTTCTCTAATATAGTAAAACTATCAACATACTAGGACCCATAAAAACATATAGGTTTTATAAACATCAAATCATAACCCATGAAATGAAATTGGTATCATAAATATTTCATAGCATCAGAATATATGAAATGAGATATGTTTCATAATCACATAATGAAATCCTAACTCATGGAATGAAGTATTGTTCAAAAGAATATAACCACTGGACGTGAAAACGGTGTTGTAAGAATCATTATATCAAAATATAAACCTTTCGAGATAGAATATGATTGGATCCTTTGGATAATTTCCTAGAAGGGAGTGTTCAGAATCAATTGACATCTAAATATATTATAAATATCATGGAATGATATTTTGAAAACTTTTATTTATGAAAATATCCTTTCTTCTTGGAAATTGTCTCCTTAAAACATAAAACCATTTGAAATCCATATCCATTTAAAATTCATTAAAAACAAAGAATTAATACTTGATAACATTTTTAAATAAATCATAAAAATAGAAGCTTGATTTTTTTTAAAATAATATCCCTTGAAATATTAATAATGTATATTTTAATGTACTTTAATACCGTTTTCCATATAAAAATATAAAAGAATCCTGAAAATTCATTGAAAAAAAATTAATTGAAAAGTTATAACAGAAGAATGAAAACAATTTTGAATAACATTTAATTGAAAATATCTTTTAAGAACTATTCATAATAATTATACATTTAACATGAAAATAATTCTTCAATAGATTGATGGTAGATAAATCCGTATATGTTGTATGATGTAAAAATAACATTCCTTCTTCATGGTTAAAAGGATTGAAAAATTCCTTGTTTGTAAAAAAAAAATATTTCCACTGAAAACATTGGTAATACAAGAAAAGGTAAAAAAATAATTCTAGTGATAATATGAGATTAGTATAATATTGTTGATGAATGTTTTTAGAAAACATGGTTTTAAACGAATATTGATTTCCAACCAAAGATTTCTTATAGTCAATGTTATGACCCATGTATATATAGAACAATAAATTTTAATATCTATTAATATTAATAAATTAGATATTAATTATAAATTAATGTAGTCCAAATTTCTGATACCATACCAGACACACAACAATGGTATTCTTTGAAATCATATGTTTCACAAAAAGTTGAGTTACACAAAAAAAAATACAAAAATAATATTTTTATTTTAAATTGTAGTTAATTCCTAGCCATTGTATTTGAGTGAATGAAAAAAAATTAACTATATTATGATATAACAAATTTTAAATTTTTTTTACAATTATCTAGTGGATTTTAGAGGCATAAAATAAGAATGAATCCGATTTTAAGCATAGTGTAATGAAAAATTTTTTAATGCTTATTTTGCCACCTTTTGATGGAGAAAACTTCTTAAAAATAGTTTTTATCACATTTATATGTTCTTCATGATAAATTAAACTTCTTATTTAAAAGTGGGACATCAAAATTTACTTTAGAGGAAATTTTTGAATTTTGGTTATAAAATCATTATTTTTATGAATAGTGAAAAATTCTGTATTTTATTTCAAAATGGGCTTTTAAACTAATTTATTAATAAAGTTAGATATTAACTTTATTTTTTTTAAAAAAATTAATTTTATAATGTTTTAATAATTTAATCCAATGTTTTGTTTTTGAAAGTAATTTGTCATTTAAATTGGATCAAACACATGTCAATATTTTGATAGTTTTTACTAAACTACCCAGTTTTTGGATGTAACAAGGGAAATTAATTTTAAATTAATTTCTAAAAATTATTTGTTATGAATTTATAAAAATGGATTACCTATTTGTAATTATGATTTAAAAATTGTGTAAATTTTTAAATTTTATTTTTGGGTATTATGAATGGTATCTTCAGTAATTTGTTTTATTTAACATGGTTATAAGGTAAATCTGTTAAATATGTGTACAAAATGATATTTTCATAATATAAAACTACACTAAAATGTGTCCTAATCCTATTCGATATGTAATTTCTAACAATGAACATCCTTAGTCGAAACATTTAGAACATGCGAGCCACATGAGAGTGATAATTAAAATATATAATAGTTACATTAATTTAAAGAGAAAAGTAACATAAACAGGTATCCTCTTACTAAAACATTTTTTTTATTTTTTGTTATATAATATATATATTAAAATATATATAGTCCAAATAAATATAAAAATATTTCATACATCATGATATTTTATTTATAATTTTTATACATTATGTAAATAAAATTAATTATAAAACAATGATGATGGAGTGATTACTTCATTGATGAAGAATTAAAATAAATGATATAACAATTAGGAAAATAAATATTATTTAACGTAATTAATGTAATACAATAATTGACTAGGTTAATATGAAATTTTTGGTTTGATTTAATTTTTCTTTAGAAGGAATCGCGTTGTTATCAATTTTTAAAAAAGTCAAGTATGAATTGTGTCAAAATTTGACCTATTTGAAAAGTTAAAATATTAAATAGTTTATTAAATGATATTATATTCATAAAAATATATGATTAAGTAAAATGGTAATGATAAGTCCTAATATGTCCTAAATGTCATTATGTTGGTATTTTGACATGATATGGTAATTATATTAACCCATAATGTATAAATAATATGATATCACTATAATATTAAAATAATTAAAATAAGGGTTAATCCAAAATGATAAGGATAAATAAAATATTCAAAACATGTCTAGAAATTGTTATATGATGTTTATTCAAAAATAAATCATATAATATTAGAATTAAATGAGTTGTTTTACCATTTTTAGCTATAATTTAATTTATAATAAATAAATATTTCATGATATTCCAAAAGTGACCCTACTCACATTACACCACCTCTAACCACATACTCACACCTCTCAAGCCCCTTTGATTAAAAATAATCTTCTAAAATAATCCCTCAACATCTCTACATTCCTCCAAGAATCCATACCTAGGGCAGAAGGAAATTCATGAAATCCTTTTAGCTCAAATCCAAAGATGTTACCCGATTTAGAGGAAAATCCTCTCTCAAGTTCCTTTCCATCATTTTCCTTCTCCACAAACTATTTTATAATTATTAATGGATTAAAAAATATAAAAAAATATCCTATATATAATAGTATTTTCTATGAGAAGGATTCTAACTACACTTATACACACCTCCATCTAAGGGATATGAACATATTTTTTATTTCTACGATGAACTACTGCATCATGAAATGATGATTGTAAAATTTTCTCCAACCACCTCTCATGGATGAAATTATTATGTAACAATATTTATATTTGAGATATTTATATTATTTTCATCTCTATTTTTATATAATTTTTATTTTAAAAAAACCATTATGTTTTCCATAATGTGTAAAAAAGATAATTTTATTTGAGGAAGTGGGGACATCACCCCCTTAAAGTGATATTACTCATTCTTGCCATAAATGGAACATATAAATGATTTTTTTAATGAAATAATGTAACATATATAACATATATTTTTTTCTATAATTATAATGTACCTATGTAACATGTAGATTTCATTATATTAACCTGGCAATGAGATGAATGTAGCTTTCATTCGTACCTATGACCTACCATCTCCATGAACGATGCATTTCATTTATATAAAAAATGTTATAGAATATTATATATATATGATATATATGATTTTTAAATAATTAATTCAATTATGGATATTGTTGACCTTTTACCACATGTACAATTTGTAATTATAACAAGTTTATTTTTTACTAATGTACCAAACATCGACCAAATGATCGATATAAACTTATATAATTATATATTTTTTTATAACATTGTAGTAAGTGATATAAAAAAATAAATTCATTTAAAAGGTTCTAAATAAATTATATATTAGCCTATGTTTATTGTTCTGGAACATAAGGATTGTACGTGACGTGTCAGACTCATTGTAAGGGATGTTTTTAACCCAATTTTTATTCATTGGGTTAATCTTTTACTTCATGATTATTTGGAGATATGATTATGTCAGAAATAACATTTGATATCATGTATTTTATTTTTAATTTTTTTTTTGTGTAATTATAGTGAATAAAATTAATCTATTTATTTCATTTACAGAATGATATTAGTAAGTGAACTTCCAAAATCAATTTCACCTATTTGGGTGTAACACTTACTTTGTTGATTATATTTTTCCATGTTATGTGTGGAGTCAATATTTATTTTTTTAATGTTTTAATTTCCAATTCCCTTTTTTTATATACTTTTTATACACATCATATCCCAATGGAATATTTTTTATGTCATTTATACGATCTTTGTAAGGAATTTGTCTCAATTTACATTATATTGAGACTTATTCATTATTATAAAACAATTCCCTTTTATATGGTGTATATTTATACTATTGACATACTATATAATTAATATTCTTATTATCCTTATATTATAAATGATTTTAATGTTTCTATTTCATACTTTTTATTCATGTATATTCTCAATTGGTAAGGGAATATTTAACAAAAAAATGATTTAAATTGTTTCATGATTTATTCTTCTAAATATTTCACATTAAACTCCTTGATTTCAAAAGGGTTTTAATGATTTATTTATATTGACATTATTGTTTTTATGTGTAAATTAAATTTATAATTTTGTATTTTTTGAAGTACATTTTGATTCAATAATCATCTTTTAAAATGTTTATATTGTGTTATGAAAGGGTATTGATTATTTTAATAACATTAAATGATTTTTTATATATACATCATGAATGTGATTTATCACTTCTACGTTTCTATTATGCATTGATGTATACATTTCATGTTTTACATCATATTTTAAAATTATGTGTTATCATTAATGAGTGCATAGATTGTAATGATGAAATGTGATTTCAATGTGTAAATGTTATTTTTCCTTTTATTCTAGTTCATATGTTATGATTATTTTATGGTTCATGGGAATTACATATTTATATGGGTGGTTCCGTGAAAATCTGAGGTCAGGTGTGCCCAAGATAGCTCTCTAATTAATTGGTTAATATGATAGAGGTAAACGATAAAGTTCCACCTATGTGATTTTGGGAATATACTTTGATGGGTATTCCAAATGTAACTATGAAGGTTACTCCATATATAGCTGTGAAAGCTATAATATATTAATGATATTTATGTCACAAAATTATCTCCATGTTTTATGATTTCTATGATGTTTTTTTAAAAATAATATGATTACTTGATGTAATCTAAATAGTTTATGTTTTATCGGTGAAAAATATGATTTTTGAAAAAATACATCGTGGGTTTTAAAAATTCATAGACTAATGGTTTTATTCCATATATCATACTCCCTACTGAGATTTTTATTCTCAACATATGTTTTTAAATTTTTTTCCATAGAATATAAGGTAATTTATGATAAAGGAAGAGTTTAATAATATTTTTATCATGAAAAAGTATTCATGTTATATTTTTAACAGTATAATTATGTGGAAAAAATTGGGAGTGATAATATTTGACTACATTGTAATTTTTGAGTTTTTATGTAATAGGTATGCCCTAATTCAAAAAAAAACTAAAACTTAAATAATACTTAGTATTAATTTTTTATATAAATCAATATTATGTAATGCTTAAGATTGTGGACTTATAGTTTGTATCTGATAAAAGGTTTAGACAACTTTAGTGATTATGAGTTTTCATTAATCACATGTTTAGTCTCTATGTCTACTTTTTCAGTTAAATATTTATTTTGTAAATTTTCTAGATCATGGAAATTAAATTATAAATGTAATTAAGATGATATAAAAAAAGTATATCTCTTTCTAATGAATTTCATCCCAATAATTTTTTTAAGTCATGTTTAGATGATTGTGATGATTTTTCTAATATATAACTCACTTACAAGAAGATATAAGAGATATCAAAAATCCTTTAATAAATCAATACCACCATGGATCATGGGTTGTATTTAATAAAATATTATTTTTCGCAATATTATCTTATTTTAAATAATGAAAAATAGTATAAAATAATTTTCAATTATTTTTCCCTATCTCAAGATATAATACCATATTATGATTTTGAAAAATGTTTTGATGCAGGAGACCCATGTGAAACCTATTAATGTTTTCAATTTAAAATATTGACTTTCATAAAATACTTATGGTATTTTAAAAGGAAAATTTATTTAATTTTACCACACAAACACGTTCTTATTATTCTATAAAAATCATGTTTTATGAGATGCTTTAAAATTATATGTCAAACAAGATTATTTTCTGGAACTCTTTTTTCTCTCAACACCTATATGGACCATGTTGTAGTATGTGTATTGGAATAAAAGAAGAAAATTATTTTTATGTATCTATAAATCATTATTTTAAATATGGGAAATTATATATATGTGAACAAGATGAAAAAAAATCATGTGGACACTATGATCAAGGTAAGGTGTTCTTTCTTTTGGAATAGTTTTATTTGATCATATGAAGGAGAAATAAAAAATGTAAATATATATAAGACTTCATGAACTAAGATGTTGAGTTTATCATGAGTAGGGATATAAATGAGTGCTATAAGACATCTATTTAGGATAAAACATTTAAGGGTTATTTTTGAGTTTTATAAAAGGGGCAACCAGCAAGACGAGAAATAACACGTCGGTTCATGAATGGCCGCATAAATCAATGAATGAATTATTTTTAATTAAATGATTTTATTGATAAATAATATGCTGCTTTTGAGATCATAGGTTTTATTAAATGGATATCCTCAGTATAGGAAAAATATTTTGTGATTAATTGATAAATGATATTTTGAATGACATTCAATTGTTTGGGAGAACAATATGACTACATATAGTACAATACAATGGAATTTCATTTGAGATTTAATTGTTGATTTTAATTTTGGGAGAATCTATTTTTTTATTGTAAAAATATGGTGATTTGGGTTATTTAGGTAAATTAGTAACCTATCTTGAAGAATATGTGATCAGGATAATAACAATTAAGTATGATACTTTAAGAGTGGACTATGTTATTTGAAGATAAATGTTATGAATAATCATGAATGAAAATACAATCAAAACCTTCTAATTTTTGGGATTCAATTTTGGATTGGATTATTTTTAAGAATTTTTTGTACAATTGTTTATTGAAGGGTCTTTATGGAACATTGGGTATTGTTAGTTGAATTTTGGAAATTAATTGTAATATTTTTTTATAAAGGATTATTATTTTTGGGGATTATATGATCTTGTACGACCCATTTTGTTTTTGGTTAAATTATAAAGACATGGAAAATATATATTTCATCTATTGTGGATTATGTAATTCTATGTATGTTTACTCTAGTGTTTCAGGTGTGTCCAATTCATCTTCAATTCTCATTGTTTAGAGAAAATTTGAGTTTGTGGTATATTTTAATTACAGGATGAAACTATACATGTCAAGTAAGTATGTTTCCTTATGTTCTTAGTCATGATCATAAATAAATTCATCAAATTTAATAAATGAAATTAAAAAAAATTGATTTACTTTTCCTATTGAGGAATCAATGACCATTTAACCTATATCAATTTTGTGCATTTATGATTATTAACTTTCTCCAAATCACGTTTTTTATCACTCTCCATCACAGCAAGATGGTTAGTTATTCATTCATATACATGATTTTCATCATGGAATATTATTATGTGTTATCTCAGTTGAAATTTTAACTTATATTTATCTGTTTCAATGTGATATATTAATAGACTCATTTTCAACGGTCGGATTTTAAGTGATGTTTCGTAGCCCAATTTTAAAATTGTTAGGATGAAATTTCTAAAGGGGGGAATGATGTAACTACCAAAGTATATATATAATAATATAGATTATAATATATTAATATTTATGAATAATATAATAATTATATGTTAAATATGAATCTTTGTATGATAATGTATCGCACACACAACAATGGGTTTCACTAAAATATTATGTTGCACACAATGTTAATTTATACAAAAAAACAATATTATTAATATTATTTTAAATGGTATTAAACACCAACTGTTTGTTTTGGATGGAATGAAAAAGAATAACTATATTATTATTTTACATATTTGATAAATGTTTTAACATTTATCAAATTAATTTTAGAGGCTAAATATGACAACAAATCAAATTTTAAGCATAAAATGCTCTAATATTTTTAAAAGGTTTTTTACTATAAATTGATGGAGATTCCTTTTTAAAAATTTTGTTCACTTCATAATTTTTTAATTTGATATAATAAACTTATTATTTAGAATAAAGACTTCAAAATTTACATCGGTCGAAATTTTGGTATTATTCTGTTAAAATCCATATTTTTATGAATTGTAAAACATATTTTATTTTAATTTAAAACTACTTTTTTATCTTATTTATTTATATAGTTAGATTTTAATTTTAATTTTATTTATAGTGTTATTGTAATAATTATATATTAATTAACATAATACTTTTCATTATAATTAATTTCACATTGAAATTGAACATAAACACATGTCAATCTTTAGATAGTGTTTACTTCTTAACACCTCACTTTTTGGATTGACAAAGTGAATTAATTATAAATTAATTTTTCTAAATTATGTGTTTCCTATTTTAAAAAAATGTATTACATGTTGGGAATCAAATTTTCCATGTTTTTTAAATATGTAACTTTTTTTTACAATATGAATAGTAACATCATTACGTATTTTTATTTATCTTGGATAAAGTGTAAATATGATAAATAAAGGTAATAAATAATATATAAATAATATAAAAATACCCTAAAATGTGTCGTAATGCAATTGGATGAGTTATGTTCGACAATGAGCATCAATAGGTTGAACATTCGACTCGTGGAAGCCAATCTTTAGTGATAATGACATGTTATATTAATTAATTTAATTTAAAGAGAAAAATAATGTATAGATTTATATTATTACTAGAACTATATTTATTTTTGGTTATATAAGTGATCACTTAAACTATAAATAATCATTGAAAATATAAAAAAAATTAACATCATTAAATTTTATTTATAATTTTTATCCAATAAATTAATTAATTTAATAATAACACAATGATGATGAAATCATTGCTTCATTAATAAAGGATTCAATTATATCATATTCGAAATATGAAAATAAATATTATTAGGAATAATTATTGACTTACACAAATTATATACATTTATATGACATGTTATAATTTATTAACTGATTTTTTGATGTAATCATGTATTTATTAATTTTTAAAATAATCAAGTATGAATAGTGTCCAAAATTAATATAATTCAAAACTTAAAATATAAATTAATATATTAAATTATATTAAATTCTGTACAATATATGATTTAGTAAAATGGTTAAGATATGTCAAAATATGTCCTAAAATAATTTTTCTGGGTCATTTTACTTGATATGGTAATTTCATTATCACACAATGTGTAAATAATATGATATCACTATAAGATTAAAAGGGGTAAAATAAGGGTTACCTCAAAATGATATGGATAAAAAAATATTCAAAACATGTCTTGAAATTAATTTATGGTGGGTATTAAAACTAAAATCTTCTTATATTCAAAATAAATAAGATTTGGACCATTTTTAATTGAAATTAAATTTATAATAAATTATTACTTTCGGACATTCATGTTGTTCCCCTTATCCCACTTATAAAAGGCCTCCACTTTTACCCACTTAATATCAACTCTCAATCCCCTAGTATCATCTACCATCTACTCAAATAAGCTCCCAACATCCCGCCTTTACTCCTATAATCCCTACCTTGGAAAACAAGAAATTCAAGAATTTATTTCGGCTAAAATCAAAATATGTTACCCAATTTGGAGGTAACAAACTCTATTAAGATCCTTTCCTTTATTTTCCTTATCCAATCCCAATGATCATCTTATTCATTTATAATATAATATCACATGTATCCTAAATAAACCAGTTTTTTTTATGATAAGGATTCAAACTACACTTACGCACAACTCTATCTAATGAATATGAACAAATTTTTTCTATGTGTGGCAGACTATTACCTCAAGAAAAGGTGATTGTTCAATTTCCGTAGACCACCTTTCATGGTGTCCATTATAAGGAAACTATTTTTATATATGATATATATAATATTTTAATTTTCTCTAATCTTATTTATTTTTTATTTAAAACATACCTGTATGCTTTCCATAAAATGTAAATATGATAATTTCATTTGATGAATTGAGGACTACTACCCCCAAAAGGTGATATGAGTCAATCATTCCATACACGGAACGTATATAATATGGAGTTAATGAACATATTTAACATATATAACACAGTTATAATAGTTCAATTATAATATAATTATGTATCATTTAGTTTATATTATATTAAAATTACATAGAAATGAATGTATCATTCTTGCATACATACGATCTACTGTCTCCATTAACAATGCATTTTATTTTTTATCTTTAAATGTAATGTAATATTATTAATAAATATATATACTATATATATATGATATTTACATCATGAATAATATACTAGAGATAATGTACTTTGGACCACATGGAGACTTTGTAATTATAACAAGTTCATTTTTTACTCATGTACCGAACATCGAAAAAACATATGATATGAACATAAATAACTATGTAATTTTTATTACATGGTAATAAGTGATATGAAATTATTATTAAAAATGAAAAATAATCTCAACAATTTTTAAATTAATGTTATATTATTACTCAGGAAAATAACAATTGTACATGACGAGTCGGATTGAAGGTCAGGGAACTTCTCAACCCATTTAATATTCATAGGGTTAATCATTTACATCAAGATTTTGTTGTGCTATGATTATGTGGGAAAAACATTTATACAATATTTAATTTATACAAAATTTATGTGTACTTAATGTAAATATAGATAATCGATCTATTTTATTTACAAAATTATCTTTGTAAGAGAATTTTTAAACTCAATTTCCAAGAAATGGGTTTTACACATACTTTGTTGAATATATAGTATTCCATGTTATGTGCGGAATCACTATTTATCTATTTATGTTGTAATTTTCACTAAACATGGTCGGGATATACTGTTGCTGCACAAAAAATCCCCATTGATTAATTTTTATATCATTTATATGATCATTATAAAGGATTTCGTCAAAATTTACATTCCACTGAGTCGTGTTAATTATTATGAACCAATTCACTTTTATATGGTGTATATATAACCCAATGACATATTATATAATTAATATACTTATTCTTATGACATTATGTGTATTTTTATGTTATTATATAATTATTTTTCTTCATGAACTTTCTCATGTGGTAAGGGAATCTTTAACAAAAACATAATTTAAAATGTTTTAAACATTTATTCTTCTAAATATTTTTCATTAATATTCATGTGTTAAAAATGGAATTAAGGATATATTTATATGGAAACTAGTGTCTTTATTTGTAAATTACTTTCAATCTATTCAATGTGGTATGGGAAACATTAATTAAAAAATATTATTTTAAAATATTTTAAATGTTTTATTAAAGGGGGTTGATTATTTTAATAACATTGGATGTTTTTTATAAACACATCATAACTATAATTTATCGATTTTATGTATCTGTTATGTATTTATGTTTACTATACATGTTTACATTTTTATTTTAAAATAATGTGTTTTAATTTTCGAGTGCATGGATTTTAACGATTATATGGGATTTCAAAGTGGAAATGTTATTTTTCCTTTATGATTGTTCATATTTGATTATTTTATTATTTTTCATTGAAGGAGATTATTTATATGTGTATTTCATTGATAAACCAATGGTTGGAGAGCCTGAGATATATCCCCAACGCATTGGGTAACATGATTGAGGAAACTAATAAATTTGATCTTATTAGATTTTGGGAATAAACTGTGATGGGTATTCCAAACATAACCTTGAAGGTTTCTCCATTTGTAGTTATGAAATATAAAGACCTGACCTTAAAAATTATATAATCTTGAATTAAATTAATAATTCACATTGAGTATCTTTTTAGGTTTATAGTTTTAGAGAATTAGGCCATAACTATTAAATTACATCTCAAAAATTACAAAGTAGAAAATTTAACTCAATTTCCATTTTTTCATAAAATGAAAACTCTTAAAAAATTATCATGTCTATTTCCATGTTTTAGACAACATGAATTTTCCTTGATCCCATCCTTGACCCTATTCATTTTTATGTCCTGTGAAAACATTTCAAAAACATGGGATAGAAATAAAAAGCTCAGTAGGGGTTATAAAAAAAGAAAGAAAACATTATATCATCAATACATACATAACATAATATCTTTAACATAACTTATGAAATCTTATGATTTATGAAATATATATAAAAATCAGAAATCATAAAGGTGACCAGTGGCGTACATAACATACTTAAGTTGTAGCATTCACAGATACATAGTAACATTTGGAATAACCATCAATGTATATTCCCTAAAAATAAAAGGAGAAACAATAATGTTTACCACCGTCACAATACACAATTCCTTGGAGGGATATCTCAGTCTCACCCACCCTAGGTTTTTCATAGAACCACTTGTATATGTAAACAATCCACCAGAACCATAATATATTTATAACACATAAAAACAATCATAATGGAAAGATAAAATTTCCATATTTAAATAACAATATATCATTTGAATATATTGAAAATACCAATCCATTATAAAAACCATTTTCAATAACAACATATGTAAAAAAGTATATGGTATTTATTATCATTTATAAAACATTTTGGCTATTTAATGAAGCCAAATATAAAATAATACTTGCGGAAGCAGAAATGGTCATTGTCACCACTTACATTAAAAAACATTCATTTTTTCATTTATTAAAACGCCTCAAAGGAAAATATTTCTTTTCAATAAATTATAAATCAAATTTTATAATACACTGTATAAATTAAAGTCATGTATATTACAAAATATGCCTCAATGAATGGAGATTGAGATGAAGTCCCTTACCACATGTCTGACTTGACTCAAACGTTCTTCAATCTCTTTACTAATAAATTAATGTTAATTTATACATTCTAAAGAACCTTTTTCATGTTTATTATTCTTTTTATATGTATTATTTCCTTTCAATAAAAATTAGATAATTATTTGAGTTCATATCGGACATTTTGTCGATGTTTGGAACATGAGTTAAAAATGAACTTGTTATAATTTTAAATTGTCTTTGTGGTAAAAAATCCATTATCTCCAGAATGATATTCATTATTTAAATATTATATATATCACGTATATCCAGTAAATATGTATATATATAATTGTACCTAACATTTGGAGATAGGAATTGAAATGCACCGTTCAGGGAGACAGTAAGCTGTACGTATGTGTGAATGCTACTTTCAATTCTATTATATATTTAATGGAAGAAAAACATAAAGATAAATATATATATATTAATTATAGTATAATTTCATATATAATTTCATTAACTCCATCCATTATACATTCCACATATGGTATTAATTAGTTATATCACTTTGAGGGGAGATAGTCTGCAATTCCTCAAATTAAATTATCTTGATTACTCATAATGGAATCTATAAAGGTATTATATAAATGAAAAATAAAAGGGCATAGAAACAATATAAATCTTATATATACCACATATACATACAATTTAATCTTAATGGAAACTATAAGAGGTCGTAGGAGAAGATTGAACAATCATTGATTTGTGAGGAAGTAGTTCACCGTCCACAGAAATAGTATGTTCTTTACCAATTAGATGGAGGTGTGTATAAGTCTAGTTCGAATAATTCTCCTAAAAACCACATATTATAATGAGTATACTTTTTTTTATAAAACAAATGAATAAATATAGTTTAGGGGGTGGTGAAGTAAAATAAAACAAGATAACTTAAGTGAAGATGTTACAATTAAATCATGTATCACTCTTTGGTTTGAACCAAAAGGTTTAATTTAATTGCCTTATGCCTAGGGGAAGGATTATAGGAATAGTATAGGTATGTATGGAGATTAATTGGTTAGACTTTAGATAAGAAAAGGGGAATTAGATGTGTGAGGAATGGGTAATAAGTGAGGGCTTTTTAAAATGTGGAGGAGGGGCTCTTTAGGAATGTTTACAAATATTATTTTATTATAAAGTTATTTTTGCTTTCTAAATGTCCAAACTGATTAAATTCGTAGATAAGATTACTAATATTTTAAACATAATCATAACTTAATAATTAGGCTGGTTTTGAATGTTTTTTTAATCCTTATAATCTTATTAGTTAAATCATTCATTAATGAGGTAAACACTACAATATTATTCTGTTATAAATAATTTATTTATATGATTTATAAAAATTATAAAAAAATATCATTATGTAGATAAAATATTTATATATAAACTGAATATTTAATATATAATATAAAAATATATAACCCCATGTAAAAATTGATTCACTAAAAGACATATGTTTATGTCATTTTTCTCTTTACTTTAAATTATTTAATATAATGTCTAATTATCACTCCCATGTGGCCCCATGGGTTCCGAAAATAGACACAAGGATGCCCATGGTCGTACGTGTATCAAAAAATAGGATTAAAACACATGTTAGGGAAATTTAATATTATTATAATATTATTTTTTACCCTTATTGACAAGATTTACACTTTAACCATGGTAAATAAAATTTTTACTGAAGTAAATCATCATAATATCTAAAAATAAGAGTTACATATTTACACAATTTGGAAAACCTGATTCCAAATATATAATCAATTTTACAAAATTCAAATAATAGAAGTGGAAAAAAGTAATTTTAAATTAATTACCATTATCAAAACAAAAAGCCTGTTTTTATGAAATGATAACTATCAAAAGACTGACGCCTGATTATGCCCAATTTCAATGTTAGATTACTTCCAATGACCCAAATTGGATTAATGCTGAAAATATATTATAATTACACTTTAAAACTAATTTAAAAGATAATATATCTTTCTAATTAAATTATATTTAAAGGAAATTTTGATTTAAAATACAGTATTTGTCACAATTCATATAAAATGAATTTTATCAAAAAATTACCAAAAAATTACCCAAAGAAAATTTTGATGTCCCAATTATATATAATAATTTCATTATGTTAAATAGAATGAATATAAGTGACTGAAAACTAGTTTTAAATAGGGTCCTCAATCAAAAGGCTGTAAATCGACCTTTTAATAGATATTAGAGTATTTTTTCTTAAAAATGGATTCTTTCTTATTTTAAGCTTCTAAAATTTGTTGGATTAATGTAAAAACCATTAAAAAACATGTATATTCATATTTTATTTAGTTCTATCCATTTATTCCAATACAATTTCTAGGTGTTAACTACCATTTAAAATAATAATATATTATCATATTTCAGTATGACCGAACGTTGTGTGCAACATAAGATTTCAAAGAAACCTGTTATTGCATATTAGGTATTCTATCAAACATATCATCTATTTTAAATAAATATTAATATTTAAATCACACATATTAATAAGTATGAAAATGTATTATTCTTTATTTACTTGCGATGTTACATCCTTCTGCCCTTTTGGGAATTGTGTCCTAGCAATTCAATTCACTTATCAAATAAGTGGGGGTATTTATCCCTCATAGAATTTTCATATTCCAAGTATGCCACATCAACCATATGGTTTTTCCACAAAATAGTTAGATGATTAATTAACATATTTTTCAACACTTTCTCTCTTTGGTCATGAATCTGTACTGGTTGTTCACCCTAAGAAAGATTCTCTTCCAACTGAACTACCTCTGGCATAAAAACCTAAGATGGATCTGGCATATACTTTCTCAACAGTGAAACATGAAAAAAAATTGTGTACCTAGGATAAAATTGGAGTTAAAGACACTTTGTATGCAACTAATCAAACATTATTCATAATTTCATAAGGTCCAATAATCCTCATACTCAACATTCCCTTCTTACCAAAATGTATCACACTTTTCAATGTAGAATATTCAAAAAATACATGATCACCTACCTCAAAACAAAGATCCCTCCTCTAGTTATAATCATAAATTTTCTGTCAGATCTGAGCTATTCTCATGTGCTTCTAAATCATCTGATCCTTTTATGTTTTCTCTTCTACAAATTCTGGTCCCATCAATTTTCATTTCACCTACTTCATCCCAAAAAGCTGGAGTTCGACATTGAAACCCATATAATGCTTCAAATGGAGAAATCTATATACTAAAATGAAAACTTTTATTATATTAAAATTCAACCAAAGAATGATTTTGGTACCAACATCCCTTGTAATCCATCGAGAAAGCACGTAACATATCATCAAAGGTTTGAATTGTTCATTTTGACTGCCCATCTGATTGAGGATAAAAATTTGTACTAAATTTAATTTAGTACCCAATGCCTTCTAAAGGCCTTTCCAAAATCAAGAAGTAAACATGGGATCACGATAAGACATAATAGATAGGGGAACCCCATGCAACCTAACTATCTCTTTAACTTTCAACTGATAATGTTGATCTAGAGAAAAAATTAACTTTAATAATAATGATTTGATTTGATTTCGTAAATTGATATACAATAACCTAGATTTCATTATAACCTCGATATGTTTTCAGTATTACCACAACAATGTCCAGGGATATATTTCCCTATTTCCACTCTGGCACCCATAAAGTCTGAATATTCCCATTCGGTAACTTCCTCTCTACTTTAACCTGTATAAAAGTAAAACAAATCACAATAAAATATGAAATACCTCTTTTTCTTCCATCCCACCAGTTATACTCTCAAAGATCTGTATACATCTTAGTACTGCATAGATGAATTGAAATCGGAGAACTATGAGCTTCACAAAACAACTCGTTATTCAATAGTGAATCACAAGGCTCACATAATCTCTTTCCAAACTTCAAAATAGAATCATTATCAATCTTAAAATCATGAATCATACACTTATAAACCAACTCTACCTTTTTCTGAAACTCATTGTCTTCCTTATACAGATTCATAATTCTATCTGATAGAGATGATTTCACTAAACCTGAAACAAAATAGTGGCATTTCTTTCACTAACTACTTTTATGCCAAATTTCATCAAATAAAAAAACACAGTATCTCGTTCCAAATGTAGAATGGTTAATGAAGAATTACTTTTTTGGACTCAAATCATCTTCCACTCTATTTTCTTTTCCTGTATGGTATTAGATTATGAAATCATATTCCTTGATTAATTCCTACCATCTTCTTCATCTCATGTTTAATTCTTTCTGAGTGAATATACAATAAAAATGTGTGTTTGGTACATAAATTACATTTTACTCCATACAAATGATACCTACATTTTTTTAATAAAAATCATTAGCATCTAATTCCAAATCATGTGTAGGTTAATTTAACTCATGAGGTTTTAACTGACGTGAAGCATAAGCAATTACTTGATCATTTTACATAAGGACTCAACCAAGTCCTTTCTTGGAAGAATCATTATAAATAACAAACTCACAATTTATGTAAGGCAATTCCAAAACAAGAGTATTCACATACCTTCATTTCCATTATTAAAAACAATCATCACATTTTTTTCCAGATGAGAAAAACACATTTTCATGTAAACCTAGTCATTTGCATTGATAACTATGCAAAACATTCCAAAAACCTCCGATAATAACATTTCAAACCATGGAAACTACGAATATTGGTTATATTTATGGGTCATATCAATTCTTCATAAACATTTGTATGAATAGAATCAACAGTTAAGAAATTCTTTTAAACAATTTGACTCAGGAATGAAATTATTTTATCCAAAACTCACACTTTGTGAATCTCCCAGACAATATCTTTTATTTTAAGGTTTGAAATTCAACCCTTAAATGACTTTCATGCTCTACTATACTTTTGGAATAAAAAAATATCATCAATGAAACCAGCCAAAAAATTATTTAAGAACTCTTGGAAAATTATATTCATAAGATCCATGAATACAATAGGTGCATTAGTTAAACCAAAAATCATAACTTTAATTTCATAATGACTATATCTAGTATTAAAAGAGTTATTCATAATGTCTACTTACTTTACCTTCAACTGATGGTACCCCGACCTCAAATCAATCATCGAAAAATAATGTTCTCCTTGGAGCTGATCAAACAAATCATCAATATGAGGAAAATGATACTTATTCATAACTGTTATGTTATTCAATGCTCTATAATCAATGTAAAGTATAATTGAACTATCATTAATTAAAAAAACAATAAAAGAGAACCATGTGGTGATGTGATAGGTCAAATGAATCTTTTATCTAATAACTCTTGTAATTTCTTCTTTAACTCTAAATGTTTATATTGAGCCATTCGATAAGGGGGATTTGAAATTGTATTAGCATCAAGAACTAAGTCAATAGTAAATTCAAATTCTTGATCTGGTATTATACAAGGAAACTCATAATGAAAAACATCAAGATTCTCATTCGATAAGGGGGATTTTTGATAATTCAATATGATTCTAAACAGACCTTATATGTCTTATAATCAATTGTATTATGACACATTATCCGCCTCTCTGTAAATTCATCCTTAAATGTATGATTCCAACACATCATCCAATATATAGCCACATAATGATACATTTGATTTATAAAATGTAATATATTTCTATATGTGAAATCAATGAGAGGTTGGTTCTTATACGAACATCCTTGGGAAACCATTGAACATGTTCCCATCAAGTCTGATGGAATTTGAATAGTACTTTAATATTTTCCATCCAACTGAGCATGTTGTACTATAATAAAACATAACATTATATCCACAACTTCATGAATTCATCTCTAGAATCAAGACGTGATAATTTGATCATGATCTTATACAGTGAATAATGGAACTCCATTAAATCTTACCACTTTTCTAATGTGTACCATGGTGATTCGTTCAAGAGATTCATATTCCATGATAGAAAAGAAATACAGAAAATTTTAAATGTGATTGACTATGAATGAGATGGTATTATTTCCATTAGATGTCATATGGAATATGATGATAAATTCCAAGGTAATTATTTCCTAATTATATATTTTTATGGGAAATGGTTGTATCATTCCCTTAGAATTCATATATTAATTATTGGCATGTTTTCATAAAAATAATAATGATAAAATTTCCAAAATATAAATCTTCATGTTATCCCGCCGTATGTTATCCTTTAGATATCAATAAATTATATTTCTTTTTGATGAAGAGAGAATGTTTTCTTTAGGAAATATCAAAATGTTCCCTCTTTATCATTTTTTATTAGGTACATGTATCTATTCTAAACATTATTACTCCATCTATAGAAATTATGAAATTTCGGTTATTTGATACATTCTACAAAAGAACCTAATTTTATTTTCTCATTTATCCTCTCAATAATGGATGTATGATAAGATATTTGAGAAGGTAATGGGATGTTCCATTTATTATTCTCATGTCAATAATTTTTATTTCATATAGGATAAGATCCCCTTCAATTCACATCATGGATATGGTTATGGGATTAGAACAAATAAATTCATTTTCCTATTTTTTAGCCTTCCAATGATTAAAATTGATTGAATAATAATAATTAATTATCTGCTCTAACCACCTTATTTATCACTGATTTAGATCCTTTTGTGGGAATATATACATTACTCCTTTCTAATACATATGTATTTCTCACATCCCCACTATGATATAATGTGACAAAATAATCAATGTGAAGATCACAATAGTAAATTCTTGATCTAGAGTTGGGTGGTCCTCATCCATGATCCCCAACTAGCGAGAAGAATATTCTCTCAATTTTTATCATTATGAGTACTATGACAATCCATATCATTAATACACTTTATTTAATGATTTAGTAAATATGGATAATATTAATAAAAATCCAGAATATCTTGAGGCATAGATTTCATGTTTTATTTGGTACCTAGAATTGAATCCTGAACCCAAGAGATATTTATATAAACTAAAACCCAATAAAATTCCCTTAAATTCCTTATCTATTTAAAAATGCATGGGAAAACCTGTGGACTTACGTAAGAAAGATGTTATTTATAAATCATAGAAATTTACTAATAAAAAATGATCGATGTGAAACTTGTTAGTAGACGTGTATATCATTGTGAATAAATGGGTGAGTATCCTGAAAATGATTATCAGTTCATGACATAAGAATATTACATTATGGACACATGGGAATGTGAAATCACTAAAAAACAAGAAATCTCAAACATTTTTCAAGGATAACTATCCTGAAATCATAACATAGTGTTCATAGGATAACCACCCATTCCTCATAAATGAAATATCAATATATATATATATATATATCTATATTACCCAATGTATTGGATGGATTATAATTTAGGTCCCACCTTACACATTCATATCATTAATAAGTATAAGTGTACCACATAGGTCATACAATATAAGGATGTCATTCATAAATTTTTGTCCCTTGATAAAAGATTATTTTTTAAATACTTGAAAGATACAAATAAATGAATAATAGTTATAACTAGGTGATAAAAATTATGTGAAAATGAAAATAGTTATTCACTCCACAAATATTTGGCAAGGAATGTTGAAAGATAGTTCTAGAATATTAATGGGTGTACATAACGATTCATATAATGGTTTAATAAGACCGAAAGGGGTTAATAATAAATGGGAAAACATATGTAAACGATGTTTCATTTGTAAAAAAATACAACATGAATAATCTAATCCAAAAAGGCATAATATAAAGAAGGATCCTGAATATGGATGGGAGGGATAGAATCACATACCATGAGATGATGCCTCTAAATGATTGGGGGGAAATTCATATGATGTTGGAGACACCATATGAGATAGATAGAGATAGAAGTTTAGATTTACATAATTATCCTTGTGTATTATGTCAAGGGTATTTGGAGGTTTTGTGTATTTTTATTGGAAAATTGACGATAATTCTTTATTAATTTCCAAACATTGGTTTGTAAGTCTATATGATAATTTTTTCTAGACCAAAAACTATCCAATGGATTTTGATCATGGGTTATACCATAGTGGAATTTAATTTATTATAGTATATGTCTAATAACCAAACTCATTAAAATTACAACAATAGTGATGTTGAAGTGAGTGATGTATATTAATAATTCATTTTAAAAACATAATATATAATATAGGTTTTGGATGATTAATTAAGCGGTTATAAAATTTTAAAAAATAACATTAAAAACATATTATTTTAATGTTGAAACGTGATTTTGGTCATGGAATCTTTTTATAGTGTATATTACCTAAATTTTATGAATTTATGCTCTAATAATAATTACCGTATAGTTATACCTTATTTAAAATTTACCAAAAAAATTGTATCTCAAAAATTTATGAAAAATCACCCATTAGAAAATTTAAAATTATTATATCAAAAATATTTTTTATTTTATCAATTTAATTATCTAAATAATATAGTTTACAAATTTAAATCAAAAAATCAATTTTTATTGAAAAATATTGGCGTTTTTTGACAAGAACAATTTAAATACCCTAATAATAATTAAATTTAACACTGAAAAAAATTATAAAATCTTGTAATGATAACAAATTTAATTAATTAATAATAGTTTGGTAAAATATATATTTCATTAAATATTGTTGAATTCATACAAAAGAGTGTCTTGATTGAGAGTATATAATTCCCAACAATAAAATTTGTGTTTCATCATTTAAAAATATAATTCTTTTTCAACCCTTTTATTTAAACATTATAATGTATGAAAATAAAAATATAGTAATTAAATTATTAAAAATATAAAAATTCATATTATTTAGTTCTATATACATATATTTTTATTACACTATAAATTACCTAAGGGTTATGTGTGATCTGGTGAGATTTTGTTTGTGTTGTTCGACGAAAATGGATTTAGTCTTGATCTAGATGAAAAATAAATTCTCATGTAAATACTTTATATCATTATTTATATGTTGAGTCATAACATTGTCTTGGTCAAATGAAAATACTGGTGATTCTAACTCCCTTTTATGCTCAAAAAAATGGCTTTATAGGGTGTCATCCTACAAGTCGAGGACATATCTTCCTTTTTCTAGTTCGTTTGTTTTTTTCATATGCATATATATATATATATATTCAGTTTATAATTTCGATAACATCTATAGTTAGGATGTTTATTTATTTTTGAAATGCTATCAGATAAATATTATAATGGTATAAAAACAAAAAAATGATGTGTTTTCTAAACTTTTATTTTGTTATTAAATCATTTAAGTAATTATTAAGTGAATTTCATTAATAATACATAATTTATATTAATAATTTCTACTATTATAATTTTATTTCATGAAATTTATTTTTTAAACTAATATATATAAGGCTATTTCAGTTTCAACGCCTCTTTTATACTGCAACACTATTCCTCAAATTTTTATTCCAAAATTTCTCATTGAAAATTTATTTTCATGATTCATATAACCTTTTCTCTAAGATGTAAAATAATTTCTAGATTATCTCATATTTATGATAATTATATCGTGGTTCCACCTTTAGATTCAGTATATGTAGGGGGAATGGTATATACTTCCTCAATATGGAAGCATGGAAACCATTATGTACGTGACATAACATAGCTGGGAGTGCTTGTTGATAGAACACCACTATTATGATTATGATATAACATCCCTTACATTTATAAATAAAATTCCCTATCTAATTTAACTAAAGTAAATATTTTTATTATGGTTAAATAAAATACATGTACTATTTTAGTTTTATTTAATTCTATCATACTTAAGAGGATGTTATTCATCATAACAATTGGTAATGTAGTATTTGAATTGTGATAGTGTGATTGGTATAAATATAGGCTTTTGATAAATTCAATTGACATAGAAAGTGGAAGTGATGACCTATACCAATAGGATTATACCATGTGAATCCAAATTATTTGGGATTATATGGGATATATCATCAATATATTTTTCCCTTGAAGAAGTCCATGCTAATATCAAACCACTAAAACATGAGTGAAACCATTTACATGGGATATTCAAGCTCTTCAAGATCACAACCCAAACCATGTATGCCGAACCACCCCATGAATGTTTCACTAATATGAACCATACCCTTGGAGAAATTAATGGTTTATCTAATGGATATTTATCACGATACTCATAATATGGATATTTATATTGTGTTTTAAATATAATTATGGTTATAATTATGTCTTTTATTGTTCTGTAATAAATTACTATCATTTTGATTCAGTAAAACATAATTTATATGGTTGGTTAATATTTCATTCAAATTAGGTAATAAATTCTAATAAATTCATTAATTATAAAACTAAATGATATTTTAATAAACAAAAATTAAATACAAAACATTAATTATAGTCTATAATATAATGTCACGGATTGAAAAAGAATTTTTCGAAAGGTTTGAAAACTGTTATTATAAAAAAAATTATTTCACAATCAATGTAATTTATTGTTTAAAAATTAAAAAAAAATTATTTATATATTTTTTGAGTTAAAATAAATTAAATTGGGATCAAAATGTAAAAATTATCCAGATGTGAATTTTAATTAATTTTTAGATGCAATTTATTTTTTAATTAAAAAGATAATGAACTATAAATAAATGTTGTGTATTATGATATCATAATGACCATAAATAATGTAAAAAATACTATAAATGGTATCCATGACCAAATATATGATTTCCATTTATGATAATTTTATTTTTATGGTAATTTCATTAATTTTTTAATCCCTTCATTAATCCTCTAAATTCTATCTTATATTTTAAGGTTTTAAAATCATTTCATTAAAAATATGAGTCATTTACACATCTCTAATGATAATATTTTCATAATTAATGCGCTCATCCTTATAAAATAATAAGAAACAATCACATCTGATTGAATCAATGGTTAAATCCATACGATGTTTTTTTGGTTCTGATTACATATTTATATAGATTTTAAATCCTATGTTTGAGAAATAATAAAGTACTCTCAACTATTTTCCTAAATAAACCCACCCAATATCACATTTATATTAAATAAAATATATACAGGAAATCTGTACACAAACCTCTGATCTCTATATTCCTCCCATGGTTCCCTCAAACTCTCAAGAATACCACATTAATCATTCAGTATCACCCTCTCAAGGTAAGGGATTCTTTCATTCTCCACATTATTCAAGCATATTCTTTGTTTTATGACTTTTATATCCAATTTATAATGTTTGGATATGATTATAAACATATATGTATCTTCCCATTTGATTTAAAAATTCATAGATAGTAGTTTCACTCTAATTAAACCACTTCATGATTCTATAAGTATTGTTGTCATGCTGTAGAAATTTCACTATGTTTTTTCCATGTGAGTATTTCTTATTGTGAATACCATTATTGTATCCGAACATGTGTAATCACCTAAACATTCCCATAATCCATTTATTGTGGAATTCCACGTATTTATTCCACACCCATTGATCACAGAATTCAATATGATAAAATATGATCCTTTGTAAATGATATATGTGGATCTCCTTTTCATGCACATGATATAAAAGAGTTGGGTGTGCCCAGATTGTCATAGTGATTGTTGATGTTCCTTTCCATCACAGAGTATAACGAATGAAAAGGGAAATACCTTAAACAAAAAGTATACCTTCGCGTCAAATTTTGGGCGAGCAGGTAACCTGCGTGCCCTATTCTATTTTCGTCCAAGGTCTTCAGTATCCTATAAATACCCCTTTTGGGTCCCCATATCAGGGATGAAAAGTCCAGAAACTCAGATTTCATCTCTCGGCGCCCTATTCCCTTCTTGACGTCTTCCGAACACTTCTAAGGTAATTTCATACCTATAATGGAAGATCTAAAGTGGGGGAACAAGGCCTGTGTGTTTAAATTCATCATAAATTGTGCGCCTAAGTGTCTAACCCTTAAGGGGAATGAAGATAGTTGCACGCCAACTTATCCCGTTAACAGAACCTGTGTGCCACACATTTGGAAGCCTTTAGGGATAATTCTAAGGGCTTGAGCCAAGTCCCACCCATGTATTACCCTATGGGTTGACTGGTGCACAGGTAACCAAGTGTCGTGCAAGTATACTTGCGTGACCAAAACCTATGTGCCCGAACAGGACTTGCGCACCTATAACTTTTTAGGTTCCCCTCCTGCCAGGTCACTTCTTTTCCTCAAATCCACCTCTCCTCTTCAAGATTTTTCTTTCAAAACCCTCTTCAAAATCATTTATGGCATGGTCCCTTTGTTGGCATCCTTATCTGAAAGGAATTATGTGGAACATCTCTTAAAACTTTGTGATTTACATATCTTCATGTAACTAAGGATAGAGATTTCATTCATTCAACCTCATCCATTGAGATGAGAAGATCAATAATCAGGTCATCCTCCTTAGGAGTAAGCCACAAGTCCCCTAACATGGGCCTCCATCTCAGGAGTAATCCCTAGTCTCAAATTACCTTAACATGGGCCTCCTTCTAAGGACTAAGCCCCTGTAATAATTTCTCAAATCCGAGCATCCTCCTTAGGAGTAATCCCCAGTCATAATTTCCCAAATCTGCGCATCCTTTTTAGGAGTAAGCCCCAAATTCTAAATTCCTTTTAAACTGGGCTTCTTTCTCAGGAGTAAGCCTGAGTATTAATTTCTATTTATACAGGCTTCCTTCTCAGGAATAACAAAACCAATCAAAAATTCCCCTCTAACATGGGTATCCTTCTCAGGAGTAAGCCCTAAGTTAAGTATACAAATCTCTATAAAGCACACATACCTTTATCGACCTTGTTCACAGGTTTCTTCCCTGATGTAAATCACAATCCTCATCTATCTGGGAAGTCATACATATATAAGTCCCACATTATTTCTTATGATTTCATCTTTCGTGGCATAATCATCAGGTTTTACTGATACCTCTTGTTTCTCACACAGAGCATGACTCACGTGATTTTAGAGTGTAAAAGAAATTATGACATCATTCTTTGGACCATCAATCTTGCATACTCCATATTTCTTCACTCGAACTACGTGGGTTCTGATTGCTTTTCTAAACATGGATACGTAGGTATCCCATCTATGGGTATGATCCCAACTCTAAAATAATCCATGTCTTTTTGAATGACAATAAACTTCAAGTGCCCCGCGGAGTTTCTTTAAAACCAGTATGGTTATCATAAAGAACAAGATATTTCTATATAATGTTTTGAAGGATACCATTGACTAAGAATCATTAATTCATCATATGGATGATTCTCTATCGATGAACAACCTCAAATACAAATAAAAGATTCTCTAAATCTTCTACATATTAATCATTGATTGTAAGATCTAATGGAAAGCTCATTTTCATACTTGGTAATTTAATAAGGATTCATGAACACAACTCAAATGTATAAAGAGAGTCCCAGCGTAGACAATAATTCCACCCAAAAATGTTTGATGAGTCCGACCTCCCATCCTCTCGAACAATGAAAATTCTTAAGCCTCATCGGTTTACAACTAATGAGCACCTACCTTTAGAAATTAGGTCCAAATGGATATAGAATCATGGGATTTTTCCGGTTCTATGATCAAACCCGTTAGAAACCGATTGGAATGTTTGAACCTTAAAGAAATAAGGATATCCAAATTTCCAGAAGAAACAAAAAATGGAGAACCCAATGTGAATCCTTATCCAAGTTAAAATGATGTTTTACTTATTGGTTAGGCCCCTATTTAAACTCAATGATAGTTCCAACAAATCAATCAATAACATATGTTCTCATTAAAAAGATGTAGTGGATGAACATAACTTGATTATTTCTGTTATATCAAATAGGCACCCGTTTCCAGGATCTCTCTACATTACAGAAATGGCTTCTCTAAAGTTCACACCTGTGAATACCTCTACTACTACTCCTGTTGGATCCTCATTTTCTTTGAGGATAACATCACCTAGTCAGTGTCTTCAACGTTGGGTTTAAAATGAATTGATTAAGGAATACCATCATCATGGTACAATTCTTACTCTGGAGGCCACTCAACAAGCCCTCTAAGTCAATAATTCACCCTGGTTGTCCGGACAATGATGACCAGCGATCAAGAAGCAGGTGGTTCTAACCGCCGTTTCCAATCGTTACAGGTCGTTATCCCCGAACGCAATTACCAGTCCCTCCAATATTTTTAGGAGGTGAATGAGAAGGTCACTCAAGGCCTTAATTCAAGTAGACATGAGTCTTTCTCGAGGGCTCACATCAACAATCATCACCAGACTCGTGCGACTGTGCGCCCTCAACATGATGGGGGTATCGCCTTCAAGGGTTGAGCTCAGGTTCCACAAACCCAAGCACACAAGATGAACCTCCAGAGGCAAAATCTGGTCAATAGGGAGCATGTTCTTGCTTCTTCCCCTTCTGGAGAAGTCCATCAACCCAACTTGATGGAAAATAACGAGCGGGAATACACACTGGTCCGTCCTGATGTTACTGCCCAGAAGACTCGTCTTACAGAAACCCGCCAATCCCACCAGGAAATTCCGGCAGAGTATTATAGGCTGGAATATACACCTGTTTATAACTCATTAGCTAGTCAGCAGTCTTTTACGACTATAACTAAAGAAGCTTGCCATTTTGATATGGTTGCAACTGATAATAAGGAACATACACCGGTTTACAATCAACAATTTTGTCAGTAGTCTTGTCTGCCAGTATTGAAGTAAAGTCATCAACCATACTTGGCAAGGAATACACAGTATGAACATAGACCTACCAATTCTCATCAATACTACCAATAGTCTAGTTTGGTAGCACTCGGAGAAGTCAGTAGGAAAGCTCTGACGACAAATTTGGAGCAGACTCAACTCTCTGCACCCACACTTGAGTACTTTCAAAATTTGCTGATACGAAAAGGAGGATAAGAGTAGGAATACACACCTAATCCAATCACATAATAGACGTATATTCACGTTCTAGCAACTAAAGTCACCAAGAACATTATAACAATGGTGAAATAATAGAAGAAAATCCCTGCTCATATTCATGATGCCTATCAGAATATTATTATAGCTTCAGCTGCATCACAGGGAAAGAAATGAAAATCTATCCATACCACTGGAGTGACACGTCAACATATCACTCTGGAACAGATGCACACCTCTATTCCAGTCCAAGAGGGTTGTTGGGCGTACTCCTCCATATCATACAGACAATCATGTCAGAAATATACACATGATTTGAATGGATATAATCAACATAACCTGACCATTTCTCTTTAGCATGCACATACACCATCCCATAATGACCAATTTCATCAACAAGTGGTTCCTAAAGTGAGTAAGAAGGCGTCTAAGAAGAAGACCCATCCAGCACAATCAATAAATCAAGGACCAATCTGTAATAAGGCCTTGCTCGATACTGGAGTTCTTGATGCACTCATACAATTATCTATTGCAACTCAATATTCTACTCTCTCACTTCCCAATAGTGGGAACATTAATTCTGAAGGTCTTCATCGGAAACTTCCTCAAGAAGGCTTGATTCATGGTAGTTCGATCGATCTCAAAATGTCATCTTCAGATGAGAGCCACGATAACCATCTGTGTTGTCAGAAGATCAAGGAGAAAAAAGTTTCATCTTTTGTTTTAACCAACCATGGAGGTCCTCCCCATGATGATGAATTTAGCTGCTAAATTCCTCTCCGCAGTAGTAATGCACATTTCCTGGAAAATTCTTCAAAGGAAAATGCAGTAATGAGAAACCCCTATTATGTTGAGGAACTTGAAAATGTGAATCCAGTCATGTCTGATGCTTTACCGCTAGTAGGTGAAATACTTTCTCAATCAGAAGATAACTCGTGGTGTAGGTCATTCTCTGAACTACCCCTGGGTCATTCATCTTATAATTTGGTAAATTAATTCTCTACAAATCTTTTTGAATATGATGAAGCAATAAGGAAGCACCAACTCTGGTCTAATCAGGTAGAATAATCTTCATGGAATGATAAAGAGGAAGTGTTGAATATGAGAAAACAACTGGCGAAAGGTGAAGTTCCAGTCATGTTTTACCCTTTGGCTGACTCTCAGTATGACGTTCTATAGATGCTGATGGAAGATTGTATTCGCGATATTCGTCTCAACATGTGCAAAACTATTTGTCACTTAATAAAGAAAATATTTCCTTATGATGAATTTGAAAATCAAGCCAAGATTATAGAAGGGTTACAATGCCAACTTGATTTGGCCTCTCTCTCAGTTTCTCGATATCCAAAGGCTGAATAGCAGTAGAGATCCCTTCAGTTTTCATGCCTTGGCATAGTAAAAATATTGTGTCAGTTAATTTCCTATGCCCCACCTGGTATTCATATCCGGGGATGGGGTGTTCATGGAGCACTAAATTTCATTGTACTCCCCAGTCATCAATGCCCGCCAAAAATGGTCTCATGCAATGTTATTGCCCATGGATGGCCACAGCCAATTAGCTTTGTTTGTAATCAAAGGCTTTCTCAGGAACAGGCCTCAACTAGTTCTTCTTAAATTCAAGCATACAGAGATCAACTTGTTGAATTACTCTTGCATCATGAAATCGAGAATTTAAAATAGGATTCTCATTTAGAGCGGGCGCATCATCAGGTGATAGAAGTGTCTGAAATCATCCAACGATCATTTGAGCGAGGTGAATTGAGTGGATGTCGGTTGATGCATCCAACCAATTTCTAGACTAATGTCCGTAAGATCATGAGAGATTTTAAGAAAGTCTTAGATATAGTAGCTCAAGAACCACCCCAACTTGCCAGAATGTGGACTCTTTTATGCCAACCCTCAAAACCAATAAATAGGATTTGAGGAGTTGAGAAGGAACTATAGGAACAACCCCAGTCCACCAAAATGGGGACATTTTCAAATCCTCAATCTCATCCCCATAGAATGTCAATCTTCTCTCGATTAGGGAAGAAGCCACATGAGGAACAAAGAGCCTAATTATCAGGGGATTCCCTCCAAATTACGGTTCGTCAAGAAGTTCCTGAGGGATCAAATAAACAAAAGGAAATGTCTCATCAGGGACATGGAAGAAGATAATATTGATGAAATGCCTATAGAAGAGATGCAATGTGTTATGAATCAATTAATGTCATCAATGTCATTATTGTTGATCCCCCAGATGAGGCTCATTCAGAGAGATCAAATGAAGAAGTTCCTGCTAAAGAAGTTGTGCACACAGAATCAAATGAAAAGGGTGTGCGTACACTAAATCAAAGGCTTACCAAGAATCTAGGTATTCCATAAAATAACCAACTTCCCCCTCTCTAAATGACATTCAATAAGGGGAAAAGAAAAAATTCAAGTTACATCCCTCCCTACCTCTGGAGAAGGTCAATCACTATCACTAGAGCAAAGGATTGCACAACAGGATGAAGAAGTGAAGGAGTTAAGAATATTGAATGCAAAACTACATCAGGGTAGTCTTCCTCCTAAGTGTGCTGGAGTCAGTCAGCCAGGGGAATTTGTTGTAGCTACTGAGATGGATCAAGAATAACCTTCATAACCATTACACCCTCATAGGTCTAATCTTATGGGTCATGCACAGAAACAATTTGTGGTGATACCATCATCTACAGTACCAACCACCATACCTATCCATGCTCTAGTTATTGCACCTACTCAATTCCTTGCTCAACTAGATGTTTCTCAGAAGTTAATAACTACCATTGAGTCATTAACAGCTTAGTTGGATTCTATAGAGGTAAAACGTGCACAAATTCAACTAGAAAAGAGAGTTTACCCTGAATTGGTTGATGCAATTCCTCCCCCATTAAATTTTGCAAGTACCACATTCCCAATCATTAATGGTTAGAGTGACCCATAGAAACACTAAACACATTTTGTTTCACATTGTGATCCTATGATGGGATCCCCTCAGCAACAAGAAGCAGTTAAGCTCATGTGTTTTGTACAGTTATTAAAAGGGCCTACTTTTGTTTGGTACACAAGCTTGCAATCCCGGTCAATTACCAGATAGGATGGTCTTAGTCAATGATTTTCTCTTCAATTCAGCTCAACATTTTCAAAGACAACAGTTTTTGAGATTAAAAATTGTAAGAAAAGGGAGAATGAAAGTGTTTTAGATTTCACTGCTCGCTGGATGGGATTAACATATTCTATAAGCTTAGCACTCCCTCAAGAGGAATTATGGCCAATCTGTGTGGAATATATGTGTGATGAATTATGCACGCCATTGATCCCTGTGAAATAGACAGAAGGGGTTTCCAGACCTTACATCAATCTCTCAACATATTGATGATTCTCTCATGAAGACTAATGATAAAACTCATGTAATTCCATCAGCTTCAGGAAGGAGAATTGGTAGGGAAGAGACTGCTACAGTTATGCTTAGACAAGCACTTGTACCTTCTTATACTTCAAAACCTTCATATTACCGAAGGGCTCCGCCTCCTGAGCATCAACAACAGAGATAATTTCGTCAAGATGGTCAAACAGATCAAAGATGGAAACAATTTGATGAGATTAAGAACAAAGTTTATTATTTCTAAAATGAACAAGTTCCTGGTTACGTCATTTCGGATGTGGAAAATAATTTGGTTCAATTTCCAATGCCCAAAAGGCTGAAGAAAGAAGGATATGAAGACCGTCCCATCTATTTCCCATTTCATCAGATGTGGGGGAATCCCATTCAGGAATGTTTTTTCTTCAAATACCTCTTTCAATAGATGGTGGACTCAGGACAAGTCAAACTAAAAAGTTCTTCATCTCAGGTAGCATGTGTTACTGCTACAAATCTAGAGGAAGAAGGCGAGTGACAAGAAGTAAAAATCAAAAATTCCCTGAAATAAGGTGATTGGATGGTCATGAAAATGATCAACCAATGTCATTCCCTTTTGCGAACGCAATAGAAAAAAGCAATTGTGTCTTCTTCTATGAATGCCACAGCAAAAACTCCTTCACTAAAACGAAAATCCTCAAAGGGGCGGCATAATTCAAAGAAAGAGGAACAATCAGAAGAAGTTGAAATCGTGTCAAAGCCAAAGTTGTCTTTGACTCTGGCAGATTTTATGCCATCTACTTCAAAGCCACGGGCACCACCCCACCAAACAGCACAAACTAAATTGGCTAATCAGGCAGAGTCATCATCAGATGAAGAGTTTATCTTTGGTTCTGTTAACATGATTCACTTAACATATCCTTATCCCAGTCATAGTTTCAATCTTGATGATCATGAGTTCCCCATATCAAATAGAGGATTTAGAGGGAGTTCCAGAGGTCTGGGATACAACGTAAGACGTGAATATCCTTGAATCCACTATTCCAATTCTACCCCTACTGGAACAGTGTATGCAGCAGAGACTCATGGTAGAGCCCTTCAGCGAGCTCAACAAAAACGCGACAGTTCTTCCATGCATGGAAGATTCAGTCCTAGCCCAATTTTTTTGGAGGATGGGTTGGAGGTTACACCTGCTTCCTCTCAGAAAGTAAATAGACCTAGTTAGTCTAATTTTCCAAATCCTGGAGTATTTCCAACTCCGACCCTGATACAAGATGCATCTACTTCCAAATCATACACTTTAAAGGTACCTACAAAACATCATGTTCTTGTTTGGAAACACAGACCTTTAGATCAAAAATATGTTGTCTTGAAATATTTGGCCCAAGTACAGGCCAAATTATCAATTTTGGATGCCTTAAATTTATCAAAGGATCTTCGGGAGGCACTCATCTAGGATTTGTCAATTCCATAGGAATTTGAAACTGAAATTGCTATGGATGATGTCTACCATGTAGAGAATGATCCTACAGAATTCCATGCAGTGATATCTTTTACTGATGAAGATGAAGATGATGTTGTTCATGGACAAATTAGACCATTGTATTTATCCAGCAAGGTCAATGATATAGACATCTGACGAGCATTCATTGATAATGGTTCAGGAGTCAAGCTCATCCCCATTTGTACACTTCGGCGATTGGACCTCACCAAATCTAATTTATCTCCTTCTACTTTGATGTTGCAAGGATATGATAAAAATGAACAAGAACCTCTGGGAGAGATTACACTTAGAACTGAGTTTGGAGACCTTGTATCCAATTTAGATTTCATGATTGTTCGTCATGACATAGCCTTAAACATTTTTCTTGGAAGACCTTGGCTACATCAACATGCGGCTATGCTTTCATCATTCCATCAATGTCTCAAATATTGTTTCAATGGTCAAAATTGGTACATTGTATGGTGATAAAGGCCCATTCAAATCATGTGAATCTCAATTCATTTAGACGGAATTCTATCACTTGGATGGAAATGAGGTATCTATGGAAAAGGAAGTTGCAAAGTTTAATGCTCCATATGGTTTGTAAAATGTTCCCATAAACACATTCATACATGTGAGTAAAGATTTTGTGTATCATATCAGTGAAATTGACAAGATATACCCAAATCTAAATACTCTTATGGAAGCTTCCATAATGTCAATTATGGCAACCAAGCCAGACAACATGGGGGAAATTGGTGATTCACCAAGAAATGATGAAAGCTCAAATGGATATGTCTTCATTTCATCCACTGAAATCCAGCAAGTTTATACTTCTCCAACCATTCCAGAAGTAGTTATAGCAATGTTAGAGGTGAATGATGATGTCGATTGTAACGCCTCAATCCCAGTTAGCCAAAGTCGTTTAATTTTTACATAACATTGGCATGATCACAATGGATCAAGTATCGAAAGACTAATTAGTTTAGTAGTCTTGGAAACACTAGAGATATTCATAAGTCTTACATTAAATCATAAGGTAAAAAAACTACAACAACCTATTGTCTTCATATCCCCTCATAATATCCCTGTAGGTCATTCATATATTACTTCGTCAAATTCTGGAAAAAATAAGACATTGAAAGGGGGGAGCTCAGATGCTCAGTAAGGATAACAATATAGCAGTAGATTTCATATATAAGCATAAACACTTAAGGCAATGTATAACTAATACAAAAGCCTTTTAAACATGAACTTCATCATAATATGGAAAAAATAAAATGAAATAATGCCATTTACTTATTCACATGGATATTCTAGTTGTTTAATAATCACATGAAATATAAATAACCACTTTCATATTGATGGAATGGATAATGCTAGACTATCATAACAACATAGCCAAGGCCTCGTGCAAAGACTACAGAAAATATTTTGTCAAGGCCTTGTTCCCAGACACTAGTTTGTCTAATGAGACCTACCGATGCATCAAGGAGCTATAGCGGGCTCCACCCGTAACTTACTAAGTCCAATGCATTCCTCATAGTAAAATATTGAAACATAACATACACATTCATATTAAAACAAGAATACAAAATGTCAATACTTTATCAACAAACCATGAATGGTATAAAAATAGCACATCCATAGTCAAACATAACTCATTCGATACAATATGAATGATTACATTGTATCATATTAACCTCAATTGAGAATAAAGAAGGATATTGGAATAGATGAAAATATTCAACAAAACTATTAGAGAGAAATATCCCCCTTTTTCTTGAAAACATTTAATAGTCACACTATTTTTCAAGAAGTCATTTAAAACAGATTTTTGAATCAAAGTTTCCAATACCACTTTGAAACTTTTAAGATGAATTTTGATTTGAAAACATTAATGTCCATATAAATAAATCCTTAAAAGCATTTTTAAAAAATGGACATTAATGAGAAATATTTAGAATAATAAATCTTTAAAACATTTTAAAATGATATTTTAGCTAGAGTTCCTAACCAAAAGGGATACACTTGAATACAAATAATTGAGTTAATAAAAACTTTTTAATATCATGAAAATAAATGGATTCATGATATACTATGTCAAAATTACATTATATACACCATATAAAAGTGATTTGTTGTATAACAACAAAGGAGTCTCAAATGGAATGTAAATTGAGATGAATTTTCTCATAAAGGAAGTATCATTAGGTTAAGGATAAATCAATGACATAATTATGTTTGAAAAATATAAATACACTCAATATTATTGGTTATTTATTATAAAACAATCAAAGTACATCCACACATATTCTTGTAAAAATAACACCAATGAATTAGATGTTTAACACAATAAATAGAGATTGAGTTAAAATTACTCTTATCAAGTTCATATCGATGACTTGAGAATTTATCAATGGAGTGATTCTGTGTATAAAAAGTATATCCACATAAAGGGGAGTGGAAATTTTGACATAATAAAATAAATAGTTATTCCACACATAATCATGGAGTAAAATAATCAATGAAGTATTCATAAAGTCGAATGAGTGGAAATTGAAATTTCAAATTCCCTTATCGATTTGGTAACTTACGAAACATGCACCCCTGAAAGAAGGATAATACAATGATGATGTAAATATACATAAAATAAATTATATTACACAATGAATGAAATCATGGGAAGTACACACACCACATGCAATAAATAAGTGGTGAATAATGGAAATCTCACGAAATTAAAAGTGAGATAAGAAACCCCTTACTTTGTACTTTTTCCATGGTAGAAGGTAGGATAACCTCTTGTATAATGGTGAAATAATTGTTATTGAATTATAAAAAAATAATTTACATTAATATGATATCATATATGAACTTTTAAAATTGATTTGTTAATAATATCTTAGTATTATCGTCGTTTCAGGTGGTAACAGATTCATTTTCCTTCATATTATTTGTTATGAGAGACATATTTTTTATGGATGGGATGTATCTTATTCAAATAAAGAATGATATCATGTCTCTAAAAATTAATTTTATTCTTAAAATGATAATTAGACTTGAATGGATATGATGGGGAATGAATCTAATCGCGTTCGTGGAGACGGTAGTCCGTACGTACGCACGTGCGACAATATCATTATTTTGATATAAAAATAATATATAATTGGATTTTATATCATATATACAGAATAATTATAATGTAATATTTATTATTTAAATGAATTAAACTTCATTATTATACGCATCCAAATAATAATATTTTGAATAACAATTACACCACGACATGGAGACGGTAAGCCGTACGTACGCACGTATGGTGACATGTCATTCAAAGGATGGATATAATACTGAATATGGTTGTACCATATTTATAATAACATCATAGTGTATAGAAGATACTGGAGTTATTATTTTAGAATGGGAATAACAAAGAAATAAGATGTTGAAGATGACAGGAACTTCAAAGAGGGTGGTGAAAACATTACCTCTTCTTCCGGTTCTTCCTTTTGATTTGATCAAAAGGGCTCCTTAGGTTGGATTTCTGACTAAAGGAAGGCCTATAGAATGAAGGGAGGATATTTGAGAGTGTATTTGGGCAGAGGATGGCCGATCCCAAAGGGTTTGATGGTATGAATTAGAGAGAAGGTGGAGTTCCATTTTATAAGAGGGTGAGGGGCACCTTTGGAAAAGCTAGAAATATTATTTTATAATAAATTAATATTCGGTTTCTAATGGCTCCAAAGTGAATTATTTACATTTTAAGGTGTGGATAGGTCGAAAACCATTCAGCTAATAGTTTTTATACCAGTTTGGGTCACTATATTAAACTTATCTTTTAGTTTTAACTCTTAGTTAATTAGTTTGACATTTACCATGTCACATTTTATTTTTATATTATATAGTTAATAAACATACTATATACATCCAAGAGACTCCCAAGTTGTCTATTAATGATACAAATATCATGATATAAGTCTCTTGGCTGAACCGTAGATTTTTATAAATTTAATATTAGAAACTAATATAATATTTTTTAAAAACACTCATTTAAGTCAATTTGGACACTATCCAATAATTGATTTTGGTAAAAGACTTAGCTACTTTATTAATTAGAAAAAAATTAATTTAAGCAATTATATAATGTCATATCAACCAATAATATTCATTTATGTCATCAAAACTTTCAAATTATATTTATTTTAACATTTATAATACCAATTATTTGATTCTTTTGTTAATAAGAAAAATACTACATCATTATTGTGTCATAAATATTATTAATTATTAAATGTCTAAAAATTATAAATAAAATACCAGTATGTAGGAAATCATTTTTTATTTCTAATTAATACATATAGTCTAAAATCCAACATATATAACCCTTTTTAAAAATTCTTTTTCTAAAAGAAAAATGCTTATGTCATTTTTGTATTTATTTTAAATTAATTAATATAAAGTGTCCTTATCACTTACAAGTGGATCAATGGGGTCCCAAAATCGACCCAAAGATGCCAATGGTCAGAAATGTATGAAAAAATATGGTTAGGACACGTTTATGGTAATTTATTATTATTATAATATTATTTGTTTACCCTTTTTTACCGGATGTACCCTTTTACCATGGTAAATAAAATATTTACCGAAGTAATTATTCAAAAAGTCTAAAAAAAAATTACCTATTTATACAATTTGGACCTCCTGAATCCAAATATGGAGTCCATTTATCAAAATTCAAAACACATAAGTGGCAGAAATTAATTTTAAATTAATTCCCACTGTCAAAACAAAATGCGTGTTTTTAAGAGATAATAACTTTCAAAAGATTGACACTTGTTTATGTCCACTTTAAATGTGAAAATTTGTCCAATGCCCAACATTGTATTAAATAGTACAAATATATTCTAAATATACTTTAAAACCACTAAAATTCATAATTTATCACTATTAATTATTTCGATTAAAGAAGTTTTTTTTAATAAAAATTTATTAATTTTCACTATTCATCAAAATATGAAAGTTATCCAAAAAGTACCGAAATATCACCCTAGGCTAATTTCGATATTCTAAATCCATAAATGAAGTCCATTTTGAATGATAAAATGTATAAAATTTCCAAAAGTGGTTATTACTATTAATAACGGCTAGTTTTATTAGTTGTGGTGTGTGTTAGAACTTGAAGTTGCGTACAACACACGCTACTGTATTATTCTGAGAGAAGCATACCATGGAAGCTTGGGGTGTTACATTATCCCCTCCTTCAATAAATTTCATCCTCGCAATTTTTAAAATTGGGCTTGGGAATATAATGGAAAGTCCTAGATCGGAAAAATAGTCAATAAAACTATCACTTTAAACGAAAGCAAGAAAAGTACAAAGGTTACCCAAAATAACCTATAGTAGGATTCCATATAGGAAAACATGGATATGGATGATAAAATAAGTGTAAATTTCTGATGGATAGGGATAGAAAACATGATCAAGATAAAGTTAACAACAAGAAAACCACAAACTTGTGATGGGACAAACAGTCATTAGTTTCCCAGTAGGAAAAGTAAATGAACAACATTTTTTTTATACATTACAAAAAGGTGAGAAATTCATTTCTGAGATTGACTACGAACATAAAGAGATATAAGTATTTTTTATGTAAATTTTCATTAATTAATAAATTTCTACTACTAACTCGTTTTTAAATGATGAGTATTCCAGAAGACTTGGTCACACTAGAAGAGCTACGATAAAATTCTTATAGAATCACATGATCCACGAAGAATAAACTATATATTTACCTTGTCTTTAGATATAAATCAAATACAAAATGGTTATTATAAGATCTGATGATCCCCCAAAAGTTTATTTCATTAGAGAAAGAAACACTAATATTAATTTCTAAAATTAAACCAACAATACCTCAAAGATAAATAAATAGCATTCAATAATGAATTGTCCTTAAAATACATTAATAAAATACAAAATAATATTGAAACACAATACTTAGAAGAATATAGTTATGTAGTCTTCCACGTTAAATGTTATCTCCAGATAACATCAATTACTCTTAATGTCACATACTTAAAATTAATTAACCTTATCACATATTCCCTATTATAGGTTAATCATTTCCATTAATAACCCAAATCACTATAAATCCACATTAGAAACATAGATAAAAATCCACCATTACTCTTAAAATGAAATCACATACTATTCTATTTTCCTTGGGCATATAGTGTTCCCAACAAAGCGAACATCTTCCAAAATAAAATTTATCCCTTAATCACCAAATCATTTTCCTATACTAAGGGTATTCATTTGATAAGACATAAGATCCCAAATCAAATTATTATTGATCAATAAAATCATTTAACTAAAAATAATAGTCACACTAACCAGGGACTTTGGGTAGTCCAGTGGTATGCGATAAATCCCAATTGCACTTTGGTTGTGGTTCGATTCCCACAGCTTTGTCAAACGCGACGTGTTGTAACATGGAATGCATGTTGTCCTTTTTCAAAAACTATATTTTATAACATTACCAAAATGAGATAAATTCATCAAAATAACCGTAACATAATTTAACCACAAATGTTATCTCATACCTTGAATTTTCATCCCAAATCATAATAACTTTTAATTTCCTCAAACCCAGTGATCATATAAAACCAAATGGTTATTTATAACTATATCCCCAAGATAAAAGATAATTCTTCCTCAAATATCATTCTTACATGGAAAACTACAGGGTTACAAATACAAGAGAAAATTATTCCAAAGCAAACAAACCAATAAGGAGCACTAATACTTTTTAAATATTTCACTAACCATTTATTTCCACATAGCTTCTTTTTTGACCAATAAAATATCCTATAGAATAGGGCATTCATTTTGGTAATGTCCTGGTCCCCTACATTTACGAAAAATGACTCTAAATTGATTCATTGGACCATTTTTATCTTCTTCAATAGTACTCTTAATTTCTCATCGGCAATCCTTCACTTTTTATCCTTTATTCCAGCACATAAATCATTTCTTTGTCCCATTGAGACACTTTCCTGGGTGTCTCCTTCAACATTTCCTGCATGATGTAAAGTGAGGATTTCATTCTCCATGGTCTCCACTACTGGAGATCTTATATTTCATCACATTTCTCTTCTTTGTTGAGTCCATGAATTTGTTTATATATATATTTGATCATATTGTTGGAAAATTTATTTAGCTTGAAGGCGATATCTTTTACGCCAATGAACAATCCATTTTTTTCTCATTTCCACCATCGTTCCACCTTGTACATCATTTTCAAAGTCACTATGACTTCCTTGGAATTCAGACATTGACTAAAACCAGAAAGCATTGTGTGAGTAATAGTAGTCATAAAATCATTTAGAGAATATTATGTCACCATATTCTCAATTTGAAACACATTAGGATTACCCAAGGTCATTTACTCTCATCTTATATATAATAATTCAAATCGGTTTTTAAAGAAAATTTAAATTATCCTAAGAATATCCCCTGGGAGTGTCGTAACCAAGAGTGCAGCAATGCCCATTGTCGTGCACTAGTTCTCATTCGAGTCTACCTCAAAGCGGTGTTTTCGGGTTTTACCCCTAGGTACATATGTTCCAGAGCCGCCTCTACCTACTCGTATCCAGACAGGGATGTATTTTTCAGAAAACTCACAAAATATCTACAATCCCAAAAATCTAGGATTTTCTTCTATACTAATCCTCAAAGTCTATCTTAGGGCAATGTGCTCTAATTAGAGTTTATCTAAATGTAGCTCCCATGGTTTGTACTAAACTTCCTATGATACCAACTGTAACACCCCGACCCCAGTTACCTAGAGTCGGTGCATTATTACATAACATTGGTATAATCACAAAGGATTAAGTCTCGAAAGACTAATTAGTTTAGTAGTCTTGGAAACACTAGATATATTAATAAGACTTACATTACATTATAAGGTGAAAAACTACAACAACATATTGTCTTCATATCCCCTCATACTATCCCTGCATGTCATTCATAAATTGCTTCTTCACATCCTGGGAAAAATAAGACATTGAAAGGGGTGAGCTCAGATTCTGAATAAGGATAACAATATAGCAGTAGCTTTCATAAGTAAGCATAAACACTTAATTCAATGTATAACTAAAACAAAAGCCTTTTAAACTTGAACTTTAGCATAATATGGAAAAAATAAAATGAAATAATGCCATTTACTTATTCACATGGATATTCTACTAGTCGAATAATCACATGAAATTTCAATAACCACTTTCAAAATTATGGAATGGATAATGTCATACTATCATAACCACATAGCAATGGCCTCGTGCCAAGACTACAAATAAGATTTTGTCAAGGCCTTGTTCCCAGACACTAGTTTGTCTCATGAGACCTTCCGATACATCTAGGAGCTATAGCGGGCTCCACCCATCACTTACTAAGTCCAATGCATTCCTCATAGTAAAATATTGAAACATAACATAAACATTCGTATTAAAACTAGCATACAAAATGTCAACACTTTATCCACAAACCATGAATGGTATAAAAATAGCACATCCATAGTCAAAAATAACTCATTCGATACAATATGAAATATTGTATTGTATTATATAAACCTCAATCTAGAATAATGATGGATATTCACATAGATGAAAATAATCATGAAAACGATTAGAGAGAAATATCCCCTTTTTCTTGAAAACATTTAAAAGTCACACTATTTGTCAAGAAGTCATTTAAAACAGATTTTTTAATCAAAGTGTCCCATACCACTTTGAAACTTTTAAAATAAATTTTGATTTGAAAACATTAATGTTCATATAAATAAATCCTTAAAATAATTTTTAAAACATGGACATTAATGACAAATATTTAGAATAATAAACTTTTAAAACATTTTAAATTGATATTTTAGCTAGAGCGCCTAACCAAAAGAGAGACACTTGAATACAAATAATTTAGGTAATAAAAACTTTTTAATATCATGAGAATAAAGGGATTCATGATATACTATGTCAAAGTACATTATATACACCATATAAAAGTGAGTTTTTGTATAACAACAAAGGAGTCTCAAATGGAATGTAAATTGAGATGAAATCTATCATAAAGGCAGTATCATTAGGTTTAGGATAAATCAACGACATAATTATGTCTGAAAAATAGAAATACACTCAATATGATTGGTTATTTAGTGAAAAACAATCAAAGGAAATTCACACATATTCTTGTAAAAACAACACCAATGAATTAGATGTTTAACTCAATAAATAGAGATTGAGCTAAAATTATTCTTATCAAGTTCATATTGATGGCTTGAGTATTTATCAATGGAGTGATTATGTGTATCAATATTATATCCACATAAAGGGGAGTGGAATTTCTGACATAATCAAATAAATAGTTATTCCACACATAATCTTGGAATAAAATAATCAATGAAGTATTCGTAAAGCCGAATGAGTGGAAATTGAAATTTCAAATTCCCTTATCGATTTGGTAACTAACAAAACATGCACCCATGAAAGAAAGATAATAAAATGATGATGGAAATATCTATAAATTAATGTATATTACACAATTAATACAATCATGGGTAGTACACACACCACATGTAATAAATAAGCGGTAAATAATGGAAATCTCACGAAATTAAAAGTGAGAAAAGAAACACCTTACTTTGTACTTTTTCCTTGGTCGACGGGAGGTTAACCTCCTGTATAATGGTGAAATAATTGTTATTGAATTATAAAAAATCATTTACATTAACATGATATCATATATGATCTTTTAACATTTATTTGTTAATAATATATTAGTATTATTGTCGTTTCGGGTGTTAACATATTCGTTTTCCTTTATATTATTTGTTATGCGAGCAATATTTTTTATGGATGGGATGTATATTATTCATATCCAGAATTATATCATGTCTCTAAAAATTATTTTTATTCATCAAATGAGAAATATAATTGAATGGATATGATGGGGAATGAATCTCATCGCGTTCGTGGAGACGGTAGTCCGCACGTACGCATGAGTGACAATAACATTCTTTTGATATTAAAATAACATTTAATTGGATTTTATATCATATATAAAGAATAATTATCATGTTATATTTATTTTTTACATGAATTACACATCATTATTATACACATACAAATAATAATGTTTTGAATAACAATTACACTATGACGTGGTGACGGTAAACCGTACGTACGCACGTATGGTGACATGTCATTCAAAGGATGGATATAATACTGAATATGGTTGTACCATATTTATAATAACATCACAGTATATAGATGATACTAGAGTTATTATTTTATAATGGGAATAACAATTGAAGAAGAATTTGAAGAAGAAAGGAACATTAAAGAGGGTGGTGAAAACATGTCACGACCCGTCCTTGGGGCCCGTGCCGTGACTACCCCAAGCCCGCCTTCCATAGGCCAGGGGCTGGCGACTAGCACCAAGGCGTAAATACCAGTAAAAAGGGAAGGCATTGCCTTTGTAAAGTAAACAAGAACCACAAAGTAAGCAAGCAGAAAAGTAAACACTAAGTAAGAACAGAGTAAAACTGAAAGTGCGGAAAAGTAAATGGTCCAGTATACAAACCCAAACTGAAAGTAAAGTACAAATCGAAAGGGAAAACAGCAACTGTAAAGTAAAAGCCGCTACACCAAGCTGTCCACTGTAAATCCCACCTGAAGGGTGGGTACAGATAGCTCCACTGCTCCTCGGGTCCCGCCGTCCGCTCCGGGCACGTCCCGCCCAGTGGTCCACCTCCAGGTACCGTTTTGCTCTACAAGCCTCAGCCACGATCAACGCTGTCCGTCGTCTGCAACCAACACAACGTAGTGCGGGCATAGCCCGTGCAGGGGTGAGTATAAGCTACTCAGTAGGGACCCCGAGACCCCTGAAGGTCTCCCAAAATCCACAAAGGATAAACCGCAAAGGAAGATACAATCAAGAAGTAACAACCAACACTGCTTAGGTATATGCCCATACATATACCTAAGTCATCAATTCCAAAACACTCCAACCACTGAGCCCAAGTAAAACTCAGCCCACACATGAAAGTATACATATTCCACGCAGGAAAGCAAAACGAAATCCATATCGGATAGCACAACACAATCTACACAGGAAAGAAACAGGATTCAGCTCACATAGGTATACTTTTTCGGATAACGATAAAGATGATCACTGATCCATCTAAGTCGTCGGACCCACGAAGGATCGATAGGTAACTAACCCCCACAATGGCCTACACAGGATCGAGCCCACACAGGACCTGTAGGCGCTGGTTCACACAGGACCACTGAGCGCAGACCCACACAGGATCGGGCCCACACAGGACCTGTAGCACTGATCCACGTAGGATCTCTGAGTGTTGTAGTCGTCGTCGAATCCACCAAGGATCTCTGTACTGTCGTCGTCGCAGTCACAGTAGCAGTAGCAGTCACAGTCGCAGCCAGCTCTAGGGTTCCCGCACACAGCAAGCTCGTTCGGGAGGGTCCGCTCCACGTGTCGAGAGGCTGATATATCAACTGTCACATAGTCCAGATTTGATGTATCCAAAAGTCCTGTATCGTCAACAGGAACTCAACGCAACAGACGACGCGTCGATCGGACGCCCTGTCTGAGAGTTATTGGCTTTTTCGTCCCAGGGGCCCGGTTGGTTTTTAAGGCAAAACCAACCCGACCATACTCTACCTGCGTCAAAACCACAGGCGGAGTAAGCCAAAAGATCCGTCTCACTAAGAGAAACACAACAAAGCTGACGGCACGTCAATCGGACGTCCGTTGCTCAAGATATGAGTGTTTCCGCTCCGAGGGCCCGGTTGGTTTCGTGTACGAACCAATCCGGCTGAACTCAAAGTATTCCAAAACCTTGAGTGTGATATACTGAAACGACCGTCTTGATCCAAGGATTGCATCGCCGCTGACGGCGCGTCGTTTGGAGATTCGTAGCCCATGTTATGGGCATTTGAATCCAAACCGCTCGGTAACGGGGGTTTCGGGCCCGGGCCGTCCTGGCCTGAGACCCCCCGGATGGCCCGAACCGGGTCGACCCGCCCCGGACAGGGTCGAACCGGCCCGGCCCCGCCCGGCCTGGCCTAGCGAACCGGCCCGGCGCGCCGGTTCGGCGCAAGGCAGAGCGCTGGGCGCGCTGCCAGCTCGGCCGAAGGCCTAGCATGCTGGAAAAACGGGGGGTCGCCTGCCCCCCTTTGTGAAACCTGCCCCCCACATTTTGGTGGGCCAAATTAACCGCCCGGGGGAATTAAATTCCCCCGGTTTCCACCATCGCGGCCGGCCCGACCTGGCCGGCCGACTTCTTCTCAACAGGACTGGCAAGGGCCGGTCCTCTTCCGTCATCCGACACCGGCGGCCCGGCTGGCCGCCGGTCATCACGTCCCGCCGCGGCCCGGAACCGGCCGTGGCCTTCGTCGTCTGGCACGGTGCGATGGCACCGCGCCCCTCCGCCACGGCCCCGCTCCGGCCGCGGCACCTTCGGTTTCCTTCGACGCGGCGCGACGGCATCGCGTTCATGATAATCTTTCCACAGCGCGGCGTGACGGCGTCGCGCAATATTTGTCGTGTGATTCTCGCGTGGTGCGACGGCACCACGCCATCTCATTTCATCCGCAAGAAAAATATTCAAGAACAAAGGAGGGGGGATTCGGACATGTTTGTGCGGTCCGGCCCCCCTCTCGTTAGACGATAACACTTAATCATTTAACCTCAAGGATCGTCATGCTAGAACCAAGAACGCGATTAAATAAATTAAACAACAACAAACCCCTACCTCGGTTTCAAGAACGATGTTTGTCAACGACCCACGGAAGACGAGCGTCGCGGTGGTCGGCGTCGCGGAAAAAGGACGTCGATGTCGTGAAGCGGGGATTCGAAGCTCTTTGACGGCGATTTCATCGCGGGAAACCGTCGCAGAAGAGATGACGCGGAAGGACACGTCGTCGGTGTCGTGGGTATGGCGTCGCGGAAGACGGTTCCCAAGAACGTGGCGTTCTTCTTCGATGTCCGAAAGTTCTTCGCATTCTTCGTCAATGTTTGAAGAAGATGGAGAGAATTCTTCAAAACCTCTCAACATGGATAAGGAGACCAACCAAAATAAAATAAGCTAAGGCTTATTTTATTCATACAATTATCAACTTGAATTTCAAAAGATTGAAATTCAAACAACTCAACTCAATTAATTAACCAAGTTGTCAAGTTAATTAAAGAGGAGTTATATGGAGTTTAAAAAGAGAAGATGATGTGTTAGGGTTCGTGTGGGCCCCACCACACTTAATCCTCTCAAGGGAGGTTAACTGGATGTGGGTCCCACCCCTAACTCCCTTTGGGAGAAGTTACCCAACAAGTTAAAAATAAAACGTGTTTCCACATTTTATTTAACTTATTTTAATTTATCCCAAAACTAACTTTCATTTCGCATAAAACGCAACCTCGGAAAAGGTCTCCTTAAGCGAATATCGGAGCTGCAAGTTCATCGGTGTCCTCGGATTTCAATTCCGAGCACCAGATCAAAAGTTAAAAATTCCCGCTCGTTCGTTCACTGAACGTACCCTAGCCAAACTTCGGAAATTTATTTCGGGCACACCGGGCCTCAGATTCAGGTGCCGTCAAAAACTGAGTTCTTGTAAAATTCCAAAGAAAATTAAGAAAAAATTTCCCTTGAATTTTATGGGTCTTTACATTACTCCCACCTCAGTACTTTACGTCCCCATAATGATACATCAAAAACAAGGGAAACAAATGAGGGTACTGAGCACGCATCTGAGCCTCCCGCTCCCAAGTGCTCTCTTGGAGATTCCCATGCTGCCATCTGATGCACACTAGAGGAATCGACCGTCCACGTAGGACCCGCTCATGTCGATCCTCTATCTCCACCAGAACCTCTGTTAAAGTCACCCCATCGTCAACGTCAAGCTCTCCATGGTCAATGATGTGTGTCGGATCGTGCACGTATCTCCTCAGCTGAGATACATGGAAGACGTCGTGCACCCAGTGCAACTGATGTGGTAGAGCCAGGCGATAGGCCACCTCGCCAATCCTGCTGAGGACCTGGAAGGGTCCGATGAAGCGCAGAGATAACTTGTCGCCTCGGCCAAATCTCCATATACCACGTCGAGGTGAGACCCGCAAGAAGACGTGGTCGCCATCCTCGAACTCTAGTGGCCTCCGCCTCCTGTCAGCGTATGACTTCTGCCTGCTCTGAGCTGTCCTCATCCGCTCCTGGATGACCTGGACCTTCTGTGTCATGGCCTGGACCATCTCCGGTCCCACAAGTGGTGACTCCCCAGGGTCTGTCCAGCACAAAGGAGATCTACAAGGTCGGTCGTACAACGCCTCGTACGGTGCCATCCCGATGGTGGAGTGGTAGCTGTTGTTGTACGCAAACTCCACCAAGGGTAGGTGGTCCTCCCAGCTGCGACCAAAGTAGAGGACACCTGCGCGGAGCATATCCTCGAGATTCTGAATGGACCTCTCCGTCTGACCATCCGTCTAAGGGTGAAAGGTTGTGCTCATACGTAGCTGCGTCCCGAACGCCTCCTATAACCCCTTCCAATGCCGGGAAGTAAAGCGAGCATCTCGATCGGAGACGATAGATGATGACACATCGTGGAGCCGCACAATCTCTTGAACGTAGAGACGTCCCAAGCTCTCCACTGAGCCCTGCTCTCTGATGGGTAAGAAGTGTGCCGACTTGGTGAGTCGGTCAACAATCACCCAAATGGAGTCGTGACCTTTGGAAGTGCGTGGAATTCCAGTCACGAAGTCCATAGATATACCTTCCCACTTCCACTCTGGAACCTCCAAGGGCTGTACCAAGCCTGCTGGTACCTGATGCTCCGCCTTCACCTGCTGGCAGGTGAGGCATCGAGAAACGAACTCTGTCACAACCTTCGTCATTCCCGGCCACCAGTGCTGTCATCTGAGATCCTGGTACGTCTTCGCCACTCTTGGATGTACCGCCAAAGGAGAAGTGTGAAACTCTCTCATCACCTCCTCTCGCAAAGCGACTGGTACCATGGTACATCCTCTGAAAAGGATGTTGTGCTCTGCTCCAAGGGAGAAACCATCAGGTGCCTATCCCGAGGATATCTGTGCACGTCGTGTCTCACAGTCAGCGTCCTCACGTTGTGCCTCTCTGACCCGCTGCAGTAGTGGAGGGGTAACTGTGAGAGACTGGAGGAAGGCTGCTCCATCTCTATCCACGAAAGATATCTGCAAAGAGGCTAGCTGCTTCGTCGCCTCCTCAAGTAGCTGAATGCCCGTCCTCCTGCTGAGGGTATCGGCTACTACGTTCCCCTTCCCAGGGGTATAGACTACCTCAAAGTCATAGTCCTGGAGGAACTCGAGCCATCGCCGCTGTCTCAGGTTCAGGTCCTTCTGCGATAAGATATACCTGAGACTCTGATGATCAGAAAAGACTGTAAAGTGCTCTCCCATCAGGTAGTGTCACCACGTCTTCAGAGCAAAGTCCACTGCTGCTAACTCCAGGTCATGGGAAGCGTAGTTCTGCTCATGCGGCCTCAACTGACGTGATCCATAGGTGATCAATTCCCGCTCCTGCATCAGAACACATCCGAGTCCGGTCCCTGATGCATCGCAGTAGACTACATACCCTACTCCCTCCTCAGGCAACCTCAAGATAGGTGCACTGGTCAATCTCTGTCTCAGCTCCTGGAAGCTCTGCTGACATCTGTCTGACCACACGAAGGGTTTCCCCTTCTTCGTCAAAGCTGTGAGTGGTGCCGTAACTCTAGATAATTCTAGCACAAATCTCCGATAGTATCCAGCTAGTCCCAAGAAACTTCGAACCTCCGTCACGCTCCTGGGTGGCTCCCAAGCTAGCACTGCCTCGATCTTCGTGGGATCCACTGCAACTCCCGCCTCAGAGATGACGTGTCCCAAGAAGTGGACCTCAAGTATCCAGAACTGGCACTTCGAGAGCTTACCATAAAGCTGGTGCTCTCGGAGTGTGTCTAGTACAACTCGCAAGTGGTATGCGTGTTCCTCCTCAGTCGTCGAGTAAATCAGTATTTCGTCGATGAAGACCATGACAAATCAGTCGAGGTATGGATGAAAGATCCTGTTCATGAGGTCCATGAACACTGCTGGAGCATTGGTTACGCCGAAAGGCATAACCAAGAACTCATAGTTCCCATACCGACATCTGAAGGCCGTCTTCTGCACGTCCTCGTCTCTGACTCTGAGCTGATGATAGCCTGACCTGAGGTCTATCTTCGAGAACCACCGTGCTCCCTTGAGCTGATCAAAGAGGTCATCAATCCTCGGTAGTGGATACTTATTCCTCACCATCACCTGGTTCAGGTGACGATAGTCAACACAAAGTCTCAAGCTATCGTCCGCCTTCTTGGCGAACAATATCGGGGAAGCCCGGGGTGAAACACTGGGTCGGATGAACCCCTTTCCCTGCAAGTCCTCCAACTGTACCCGTAGCTCTCGAAGCACGGCGGGGGCCATCGGATATGCTGGAGTGGATATCGGGGTTTTCCCGGGGTACAGGTCAATATAAAATTCTACCTCTCTGTGAGGATGTAGCCCTGGAACGTCGTCGGGAAAAACGTCCGCAAACTGATCCACCACTGCAGGAAAACCAGGACTCCGCACGTCAACTGCTCCAAGGATGAGGCTAGCCAACTGATGAGTGATGGGATGTCCTCTCCTCCGCGGAAGTCCATCCTGTGTTGCAAAGGCTCCCTTCTCGCCGGTGAAGGTGAACCTGCTCCCATCGGTGCGTACACATCACACCTTGCGCCTAAAACAGTCAATCTATTCATGGACCGTAGATTGGCAATCCATGCCCAAGATGACGTCGTAAGGCCTTGACGCTGCTACAAGAAGATCCCAGCCGAATCTCTCGCCTCCTAGAGTAAGCTCACAATGCCGGAACCAGTGCATAATCATCGAGTCTGCTCCCGTAGGAGTCTCTAGCCATAAGGATCGAGCCAACGGCTCTGTCGGAATCTCCGAGCTCCGAAAAAGGGCAGCGGCTATGAAGGAGTGACTCGCAATTGTGTCTATAAGTACTGCAGCAAGGGTGGAATAGACACAGATAGTACCTCGAATCATCTCTGGCGCACCGTGGTCGTAGGCCTCTGCTGCCTGGAGCTGTGCCTGTCTGTGCCCTCCAGCTCCCTGTGGTCGGGGTGGACCTCCTGGTGGTGGTGGTGGCAGAGCCTCAAAGCGTCTCCCACCACCTGCTGCTCGGACAGCTCCTCTGCCTCGTCCTCCTCCTCCCTGCGGACTGTCACGGTCGACCCTCTGCCTCTACCTCGGCGGTCCCTCAACCGTCTGCTGCTCCTCTGCACGGCGGATCGGGCAGTCACGAGCCATGTGGCCCTGCCCGCCGCATGAGTAGCACTGTCTGCCTCTCGAAAGACTGGCTCCGCACTGTGTGCCCCGCACTGCTGAGCCAGTGTCCTGAGGTCGTCTCCCTGAAGGTCTGGTCTGCCTGGACCCCTGAGTCATCCGTCGACTGCCTGCTGCAGATGACTCTACCACGTGCCGCCCTGCGGTGGGTCTCGGCGCTGGTGTAGACTCAGCAAGGAAGCTCTCGATCAAAAGGGCCCTCTCTAGTACTCCTGTCTGAGTTGGTATGCTGAGGGAGATCAGCGATGCCCTGATCTCGTGTCTCAAACCCTGCTCGATGGTCCGGGCCCAGAAGAATGGGTCCCGTACCATGTCGGTCGAGTAGCGCGAGAGATTAGTAAATCTCACCGAGTACTGAGCGACTGTCATGTTGCCCTGCCGCAGCTGAAGAAGCTCCTGGATACGCACCGCACGAAGGGTGGCTGGGATGAACTCCAAGAGGAAGAGGCTATCAAAGTCCGTCTAAACTAGAGATGCCTCATCGTGCACCTGGAGCATCAAGCTCCCCCATCATCCTGCTGCTGCGTGTAGTAGGCTCGCAGCGAGGATCACCATGAGGTCTGCAGGTGTCCTCACTAGCCTAAAAACGCGTACCACTGCCTCCAGCCAGTCCTCTGTTGCCTGGGGGTCCGTCTCCCCACGGAACCTAGGCGGTCGCTGGCACTGGAACTCGGGCAGAGATCCAAGGTGACGTGCATCATCAGCGGCAGGTGCTGGAAGCATCGGTGGCTCGGCGGGTAGAGCTATCGCCGGTGCCACTGCTGACAAAGGGGCCTGTACCGAGGCCTCGTCGCTCAGTGGGCTGTCGTCACGCTCGACTCTAGGAACCCTAGATGGCTGTCGTCGTAGGGCCATCCTGAAAAGGAAACATGTGCGCCACGGTCAGAACAGTATACCTGGTGAGCTGATATAAAGTAATCACAAAGAAAACATTGAAACACACACGCAATCAATGTTTTCGTGCATTAAGTCGGAAATCAGTAGTCAGGGTCCTGGTGTACGGATACGTCGGCCGCCGCACCAACACTGGACTCCCTGGACTGATAACCACACCCAATACGCTAAACATTATTGCTTCACATAGAAAAGATCAGAGTTCGTGGTAGAAACGAACTCCTCTGATACTAATTTGTTACGACCCATCTTCGGGGCCCGTGCCGTGACTTCCCCAAGCCCGCCTTCCATAGGCCAGGAGCTGGCGACTAGCACCAAGGCGTAAATCCCGATAAAAAGGGAAGGCATTGCCTTTGTAAAGTAAACAAGCACCACAGAGAAAGCATGTGGAAAAGTAAACACTAAGTAAGAACAGAGTACAACTGAAAGTGCAGAAAAGTAAATGGGCCAGTATACAAACCCAAACTAAAAGTAAAGTACAACTCGAAAGGAAAAAATCAACTGTAAAGTAAAAGCCGCTACACCGAGCTGTCCACTGGAAATACCACCTGAAGGGTGCGTACAGATAGCTCCACTGCTCCTCGGGTCCCGTCGTCCGCTCAGGGCACGTCCCGCCCAGTGGTCCACCTCCAGGTACCGTTCTGCTCTACAAGCCTCAGCCACGATCAACGCTGTCCGTTGTCTGCAACCAACACAACGTAGTGCGGGTATAGCCCGTGCAGGGGTGAGTATAATCTACTCAGTAGGGACCCCGAGACCCCTGAAGGTCTCCCAAAATCCACAAAGGATAAACCACAAAGGAAGATACAATCACGAAGTAACAACCGACACTGCTTAGGTATATGCCCATACATATTCCTAAGTCATCAATTCCAAAACGCTCCAACCTCCGAGCCCAAGTACAACTCAGTCCACAGAGGAAAGTATACGTATTCCACACAGGAAAGAAAAATGAAATCCATACAGGATAACACAACACAATCCACACAAGAAAAGCAACAGGATTCAGCTCACACAGGTATAATTCTTCAGATAACGATAAAGATGATCACCGATCTATCTAATTCGTCGGTCCCACGAAGGATCGATATGTAACTAACTCCCGCAATGACCCACACAGGATCAGGCCCACACAGGACCTGTAGGCACTGGTTCACACAGGACCGCTGAGCGCAGACCCACACAGGATCGGCCCCACACAGGATCGGGCCCACACAGGACCTGTAACACTGATCCACGTAGGATCGCTGAGTGCTGTAGTCGTCGTGGAATCCACCAAGGATCTCTGTTCTGTCGTCGTTGCAGTCACAGTAGCAGTAGCAGTCACAGTCGCAGCCAGCTCTAGGGTTCCCGCACACAGCAAGCTCGTTCTGGAGGGTCCGCTCCATGAGCCGAGAGGCTGATACATCAACTGTCACATAGTCCATAGTTGATGTATCCAAAAGTTCTGTATCATCAACAGGAACTCAATGCAACAGACGGCGCGTTGATCGGACGCCCGATCTGAGAGTTATTGGCTTTTTCGTCCCAGGGGCCCGGTTGACTTTTAAGGCAAAACCAACCCGACCGTACTCCACCTGCGTCCAAACCTCGGGTGGATTAAGCCAAATGATCATTCTCACTAAGAGAAACACAACAAAGCTGACGGCACGTCAATCAGACATCCGTTGCTCAAGATATGAGCGTTTCCGCTCCGAGGGCCCGGTTGGTTTCGTGTACGAACCAACCCGGCCGAACTCAAAGTATTCTGAAACCATGAGTGCGATATACCGAAATGACCATCTCGATCAAAGGATCACATCGCCGGCCAGTTCGGCGCAAGGCAGCGTGCTGGGCGCGCTGCCAGCTCGGCTGAAGGCCGAGCTGGCTGGAAAAACTGTGGGCCGCCTGCCCCCCTTTGTGAAACCGGCCCCCCACATTATGGGGGGCCAAATTAACCACCCGAGGGAATTAAATTCCACCAGTTACCACCATCCCGGCCGGCCCGACCTGGCCGGCCAGCTTCTTCTCAACAGGACCGGCAAGGGCAGGTCCTCTTCTGTCATCCGACACCGGCGGCCCGGCTGGCCGCCGGTCATCACGTCCCGCCGCGGCACGGAACCGGTCGCGGCCTTCATCGTCCGGCGTGGTGCGACGGCACCGCGCCCCTCCGCCGCAGCCCCGCTTTTGCCGTGGAGCCTTCGGTTTCCTTCGACATGGCGCGACGGCGCCGCACAATATTTGCCATGTGATTCCAGCGTGGTGCGACAGCACCACGCCATCTCATTTCATCTGCAAGAAAAATATTCAAGAACAAAGGAGGGGGGGATTCGGCCGTGTTTGTGCGGTCCAGCCCCCCTCTCGTTAGATGATAACACTTAATAATTTAACCTCAAGGATCTTCATGCTAGAACCAAGTACTTGATTAAATAAATTAAACAACAACAAACCCCTACCTCGGTTTCAAGAACGATGTTCGTCAATGACCCGCGGAAGACGAGCGTCGCGGTGGTCGGCGTCGCGGAAAAAGGACGTTGATGTCGTGAAGCGAGGATTCGAAGCTCTTTGACGGAGATTTAGTCGCGGGAAACCGTTGCGGAAGAGATGACGCGGAAGGAGACGTCGTTGGTGTCGCGGGTATGGCGTCGCGGAAGACGGTTCCCGAGAATGTGGCGTTCTTCGTCAATGTCCGAAAGTTCTTCGCGTTCTTCGTCAAAGTTTGAAGAAGATGGAGAGAATTCTTCAAAACCTCTCAAGATGGCTAAGGAGACCAACCAAAATAAAATAAGCTAAGGCTTATTTTATTCACACAATTATCAACTTGAATTTTAAAAGTTTGAAATTCAAACAACTCAACTCAATTAATTAACCAAGTTGTCAAGTTAATTAATGAGGAGTTATAGGGAGTTTAAAAAGAGAAGATGAAGTGTTAGGGTTCATGTGGGCCCCACCACACTTAATCCTCTCAAGGGAGGTTAAGTGGATGTGGGTCCCACCCCTAACTCCCTTTGGGAGAAGTTAACCAACAAGTTAAAAATAAAATGTGTTTCCACATTTTATTTAACTTCTTTTAATTTTTCCCAAAACTAACTTTCATTCCGCATAAAACATAACCTCAGAAAAGGTATCCTTAAGCGAATATCGGCGCTGCGAGTTCATCGGTGTCCTCAGATTTCAATTCCGAGCACCAGATCAAAAGTTAGAAATTCCCGCTCGTTCGTTCACTGAACGTACCCAAGCCAAACTTCGGAAATTTATTCCGGGCACACCGGGCCTCGGAATCAGGTGCCGTCAGAAACCGCATTCTTGTAAAATTCCAAAGAAAATTAAGAAGAAATTTCCCTTGAATTTTACGGGTCTTTACAAAACATTACCTCTTCTTTGGGTTCTTCCTTTTGATTTGATCAAAAGGGCTCCTTGGGTTGGCTTTATGACTAAAGGAATGCCTCTAGAATGAAGGGAGGATATTTGAGAGGGAATTTGGGTAGATTTTGGCTAATACCAAAGGATTTTAAAGTATTAATTTTAGAGAAGGGGGAGTATCATTTTATAAGAGGGCTTAGGGGAACCTTTGGAAAAGCTAGAAATATTATTTTATAATAAATTCATATTCGGTTTCTAATGGATACAAAGTGAATTATTTAAATGTTAAGGTGGGGATAGGTCTAAAACCATTCAGAAAATAGGTTTTATACAGGTTTGGGTCACTATATTAAACTTATCATTTAGTTTTAACTCTTAGTTAGTTAGTTTGACATTTACCATGTCACATTTTATTTTTATATTATATTGTTAATAAACATACTATATACATCCAAGAGACCCCCAAGTGGTCTATTAATGATACAACTATCATGATATAAGTCTATTGGCTGAAACTTATATTTTTAGGAATTGAATATTAATTACTAATATAATATTTGTTTTAAAAACTCATTTATGTCAATTTGGACACTATCCAATAATTGATTTTTGCTAAAGTCTTAACTACTTTATTAATTCGAAAAAATTAATTTAAGAATCCAATAATGTCATATTAACCAATAAAATTCATGTATGTCATAAAAACATTCATTTTATATTTATTTTAACATTTATAATACCAATTATTTGATTCTTTCGTTAATAAGGAAAATAATGCATCATTATTGTGTCATAAATAATAATAATTATTAAATGTCAAAAAATTATAAATAAAATACCATTATTTAGGAAATCGTTTTATCTTTCTAATTAATATATATAGTATAAAATCCAACATATATAACCCTTCGTAGAAATTGTGTTTCCAAAAGATATATGCTTATGTCATTTTTGTATTTATTTTAACTAAATTAATATAATGTGTCCTTATCACTTACATGTGGATCCATGGGGTCCCAAAATAGACCCACATTTGCCCATGGTCGGAAATATATCAACCAATAAGGTTAGGAAACGTTTTAGGGTAATTTATTATTATTATAATATTATTTGTTTACCCTTATTTACCGGATTTAGCTTTTAACAATGGGAAATAAAATATTTACCGAAGTAATTATTCAAAATGTCTAAAAATAAAAGTTACCTATTTACAAAATTTGGACCTCCGGATTCCAAATATGGAGTCCATTTTTTAAAATTCAAAACACAAAAGTGGCATAAATTAATTTAAAATTAATTCCCGCTGTCAAAACAAAAAGCATGTTTTTAAGAGATAATAACTATCAAAAGATTGACACTTGTTTATGTCCAGTTTAAATGTGAAATCATGTACAATGACCAAAATTGTATTAAATGGTAAAAATATAATATAAATATACTTTAAAACCACTCAAATTCATAATTTATCAAAATTAATTATTTCGATTAAAAAAGTTGTTTTAAATAAAAATTTAGTAATTTTCACTATTTATCAAAATATAAAAGTTATCCAAAAAGTACCAAAATTTCACCCTAGGCTAATTTCGATATTTAATATCCAAAAATGAAGTCCATTTTGAAATATAAAATGTATAAAATTTCAAAAATTGGGTATTACTATTCATAACGGCTAGTTTTATTAGTTCTGGTGTGTGTTAGAACTTGAAGTTGCGTACAACACACGCTACTGTATTATTTAGCGAGAAGCGTACCGTGGAAGCATGGGGTGTTACATTATCCCCTACTTAAATAAATTGTGCCCTTTCAATTTTTAAAATTGGTCTTGGGAATATAATGGAAAGTCATTCATCGAAAAAATATTCAATAAACCTATCACTTTAAAAGAAAGAAAGAGAAGTACAAATGTCACCCAAAATAACCTATAGTAGGATTCCAAGTAGAAAAACATGGATATGGATGATAAAATAAGTGTCATGTTCTGATGGAGAGGGATATAAAACATGATCAGGATAAATTTAACAGTAATAAAACCACAAACTTGTGATGGGACAAATGGTCATTAGTTTCCTAGTAGGAAAAGTAAACGAACAACGTTTTTTAAGTTAAATTACATAAAGGTGAGGAATTCATTTCTGATATTGACTAATAACATAAAGAGATATACTTAATTATTATGTAAAGTTTCATTCTTTAATAAATTTCTAATACTAACTCATTTTTAAACGATGAGTATTCCAGAAGACATGGTCACACAAGAAGAGCTACAATTAAATTCTTATAGAATCACATGATCCACGACGAATAAACTATATATTTACCCTGTCTTTAGATATCAATCAAAACCAAAACAATTAGTATAAGATCTGATGATCCCCAAAAAGGCTATTTCATTTGAGAAAGAAACACTAATCTTAATTTCTAAAATTAAACCAACAATACCCCAAAGATAAATAAATAGCATTAAATAAAGAATTTTACTTAAAATACTTTAATAAAATCCAAAATAATATTGAAACTCAAAACATAGAAGAATTTGGTTATATAATCTTCCACGTTAAATGGTATCTCCAAATGACATCAATTACTCTTAAAGTCACATAATTAAAAGTAATTAACATAATCACATATTCCCTATTATAGGTTAATAATTTTCATAAATAACCCAAATCACTATAAATACACAATAAAAACATAGATAAAAATCCACCATTACTCCTCAACTGAAATCTCATACTATTCTATTTTCCTTGGGCATATAGTGTTCCCAAAAAATCAAACATCTTCCAAAATAAGATTTATCACTTAATCACCAAATCATTTTCCTATACTAAGGGTATTAATTTGATCAGAAATAAGATCCCAAATCAAATTATTATTGATCAATAAAATCATTTAACTAAAAATAATACTCACACTAACCAGGGACTTCGTGTAGTCTAGTGGTAGGTGATAAATCGCAATCGCACTTTGGTAGTGGGTTCGATTCCCACAGCATTGTCCAACACGACGGGTTATCACACGGTCTGCGTGTTGTCCTTTTTTAAAAACTATATTTTATAACATTTCCAAAATGAGATAAATTCCTCAAAATAACCATAACATAATTTAACCACAAATGCTATCTCATACCTTTCATTTTCATCCCAAATAATAATAACTTGTAATTTCCTCAAACCCAATGATCATATAAAACCAAATGGTTATTTATAACTATATCCACAAGATAAAAGATAATTCTTCCTCAAATATCTTTCTTACCTAGAAAACTGCAGGGTAAAAAATACAAGAGAAACTTATTCCAAAGAAAACCCATCAACAAGGAGCAGTAATACTTTTTAAAAATTTCTCCAACCATTTATTTCCACATAGATTATTTTTTGCCCACGAAAATATCCAATAGAATTGGGAATTCACTCGGGTAATGGCCAGGTCTCCTACATTTACGGCAAATGACTGTAAATGGATTCTAGGGACCATTTTTATCTTCTTCCATAGTACGCTTCATTTTTCTTCAGCAATTCTTTACTTTATTTCCTTCCTTCCTGCACGTAAAGAATTTCTTTGTCCCATTGATACACTTTCATGGGTGTCTCCTTCCACATTTCATGCATGTTGGAAATTGAGTATTCCATTCTCCATGGTCTCCACTGCTGGAGGTCGTATCATTTATCACCTTTCTATTCTTTGTTGATTCTGGGAATTGGTTAATATATATATTGTTGATCATATTTTTAGAAAAATGATTTGTAATGAAGATGATATCTTTTACGCCTATCAACATTCCATTTTTTCTCATTTCTACCATCGTTCCCACCTTGTACATCATTCTCAAAGTCACTATGACTTACTTGGAGTCCTGCCATTGACTAAAACCAGAAATCATTGTGTGAGTAACAACAGTCATAAAATCCTTTAGATAATATCATGTCACTATATTCTCAATTTGAAACACATTAGGATTAACCAAGGTCATTTACTCTCATCTTATATATAATACTTCAAATCAGTTTGTAAATAAAATGTAAATTATGCTAATCATATCCCACAGGAGTGTCGTAACCAATAGTTTAGCAAGGCCTGTTGTCGTGCACCAGTTAACGTTCGAGTCTAGCTCAAAGTAGTGTTTTCGGGTTTTACCCCTAGGTACATCTGTGCCAGAGCCACCTCTACCTGCTCATATCCAAACAAGGATGTATTTCTCAGAAAACTCACAAAATTTCTACAATACCAAAATTCTAGGATGTTCTTCTATACTAATCCTCAAAGTCTATCTTTGGGTTATGTTCTCTAATCAGTGTTTATCTAAATCTAGCTCCCAAGGTTTGTACTAAACTTCCTCTGATACCAACTATAATGCCCAGACCACAGTTACCCAGATTCGGTGCATTATTACATAACATTTGCATGATCATGAAGGATCAAGTCCGGAAAGACCGATTAATTTAGTTGTCTTGGAAACACTAGTTATATTCATAAGTCTTACATTACATCATAAGGTAAAAAACTACAACAACATATTGTCTTCATATCCCCTCATACTATCCCTGCAGGTCATTCATAAATTACTTCTTCACATCCTCGGTAAAATAAGACATTCAAAGGGGTGATCTCAGATGCCCAGTAAGGATAACAATATAGCAGAAGTTTTCATAGATAAGCATAAACACTTAAGGCAATGTATAACTAAAAGAAAAGCCTTTTAAACTTGATCTTCAGCATAATACAGAAAAAATAAAATGAAATAATTCCATTTACTTATTCACATGGATATTATAATAGTAGAATAATCACATGAAATATCAATAACCACTTTCATAATGATGGAATGGATTATGCCAGACTATCATAACCACATAGCCAAGGCCTCGTGCTAAGACTACAAATAAGATTTTGTCAAGGCCTTGTGCCAAGACACTAGTTTGTCTCATGAGACCTACTGATGCATCGAGGAGCTATAGTGGGCTCCACCCGTCACTTACTAAGTCCAATTCATTCCTCATAGGAAAATATTGAAACATAACATAAACATTCGTATTAAAACTAGCATACAGAATTTCATAACTTTATCCACAAACCATGAATGGTATAAAAATAGCACATCCACAGTCAAAAATAACTCATTAGATACAATATGAAAGATTTTATTATATCATATTAACCTCAATCGAGAATAATGAAGCATATTGACATAGATGAAAATAATCATCAAAACTATTAGAGTGAAATATCTCCCTTTTTCTTGAAAACATTTAAAAGTCACACTATTTGTCAAAAAGTCATTTAAAACTGTTTTTTGAATCAAAGCATCCCATAGCACTTTCAAACTTTTAAAAGTAATTTTTATTTGAAATCTTTAATTTCCATATAAATAAATCCTTAAAACTATTTTTAAAATATGGAAATTAAGGGGAAGTATTTAGAATAATAAATATTTAAAACATTTTAAAATGATATTTTAGCTAGAGTTCCTAACCAAAAAAGAGACACTTGAATACAAATAATTGAGGTAATAAAAAATTTGTAATATCATGAGAATAAAGGGACTCATGATATACTATGTCAAATTATATTATATAAACCATATAAAAGTAATTTGTTGTATAACAACAAAGGAGTCTCAAATGGAATGTTAATTGAGATGAAATCTCTCATAAAGGTAGTATCCTTAGGTTAAGGATAAATCAAAGACATATTTATGTGTGACAAATATAACTACACTCAATATTATTGGTTATTTAGTGTAAAAAAATAAAAGGAGATTCACACATATTCTTGTAAAAACAACACCAATGAATTAGATGTTTAACTCAATAAATGGAGATTGAGTTAAAATTACTCTTATCATGTTCATATCGATGACTTGAGAATTTATCAATGGTGTGATTATGTGTATCAAAAGTATATCCATATAAAGTGGAGTGGAAATTCTCACATAATCAAATAAATAGTGATTTCACACATAATCTTGGAGTAAAATAATCAATCAATTATTCGTAAATCCGGATGAGTGGAAATTGAAATTTCAAATTCCCTTATCGATTTGGTTACTTATGAAACATGCAACCATGAAATATGGATAATACAATGATGATGTAAATATCCATAAATTAAATTATATTACACAATGAATACAATCATGAGTATTACACACACCACGTGAAATAAATAAGTGGTGAATAATGGAAATCTCACGAAATTAAAAGTTAGATAAGAAACCCCTTACATTGTACTTTTTCCTTGGTCGAAGGTAGGTTAACATCCTGTATAATGGTGAAATAATTGTTATTGAATTATTAAAAAATCATTTACATTAATATGATGTCATATATGATCTTTTAACATTGATTTGTTAATAATATCTTAGTTTTATCGTCGTTTCAGGTGTTAACAGATTCATTTTCCTTTATATTATCTGTTATGCGAGCCATATTTTTTATGGATAGGATGTATCTTATTCATATCCAGAATGATATCATTTATTAAAAAATTATTTTTATTCATCAAATGAGAATTAGACTTGAATAGATAAGATGGGGAATGAATCTCATCGCGTTCGTGGAGACGGTAGTCCGTACGTACGCACGAGCGACAATATCATTCTTTTGATATTAAAATAATATATAATTGTATTATATATCATATATACAGAATCATTATCTTGTTATATTTATTATTTAGATTAATTACACATCATTATTATACGCATCCAAATAATAATATTTTGAATAACAATTACACCACGACGTGGAGACGGTAAGCCGTAGGTACGCACGTATGGTGACATGTCATTCAAAGGATGGATATAATACTGAATATGGTTGTAACATATTTATAATAACATCAAAGTATATAGAAGATACTAGAGTTATTATTTTAGAATGGTAATAACAAATAAAGAAGAAGTTGAAGAACAAAGGAACTTGAAAGAGGGTGGTGAAAACATTACCTCTTCTTCGGGTTCTTCCTTTTTATTTGATCAAAAGTGCTCCCTAGGTTGGCTTTCTGACTAAAGGAAGGAATCTAGAATGAAGGAGGATATTTGAGAGGGTATTTGGGTAGATTTTGGCCAATCCCAAAAGGCTTTTACGGTATGAATTAGAGAGATGGGGGAGTGCCCTTTTATAAGAGGGGTGAGGGGCACCTTTGGAAAAGCTAGAAATATTATTTTATAATAAATTCATATTCGGTTTCTAATGTCTCCAATGTGAATTATTTAAATGTTAAGGTGTGTATAGGTCTAAAACCATTCATACAATCGGTTTTAGACAGGTTTGGGTCACTATATTAAACTATCTTTTAGTTTTAACTCTTAGTTAATTAGTTTGACATTTACCTTGTCACTTTGTTTTTTTATATTATATAGTTAATAAACATACTATATATATCCAAGAGGCCCCCAAGTGTTCCATTAATGATATAAAAATCATGATATAAGTCTCTTGGAAGAACCTAATATTTTTAGGAATTGAATATTAATTACTAATATAATATTTGTTTTAAAAACTCATTTATGTCAATTTGGACACTATCCAATAATTGATTTCTGTTAAAGTATTAAATACTATATTAATTAGAAAAAAATTAATTTAAGAAATCTTATAATGTAATATTAACTAATAAAATTAATTTATATCATCAAAACATTCAAATTATATTTATTTTAACATTTATAATACCAATTATTTGATTCTTTCGTTAATAAGTAAAATAATGCATCATTATTGTGACATAAATAATATTAATTATTAAATATCTAAAAATTATAAATAAAATACTATTATGTATTAAATAGTTTTAGGTTTCTAATGAATATTTATAGTCTAAAATCCAACATATATAACCCTTTGAAAAAATTATTTTTCTAAAAGATATATGCTTATGTCATTTTTGTATTTATTTCATCTTAATTAATATAAAGTGTCCTTATCACTTACAAGTGGATCCATGGGGTCCCAAAATCGACCCAAAGATGCCCATGGTCATACATGTATCATACAATAAGGTTAGGACACGTTTTAGTGTAATTTATTATTACAATTATATTATTTTGTTACCCTTATTTACTTGATTTACCCTTTAACCATGGTAAATAAAATATTTACCGAAGTAATTATTCAAAAGGTATAAAAATAAAAGTGACCTATTTAAACAATTTGGACCTCTTGATTCTAAATATGGAGACCATTTTTTCAAATTAAAAACACACATGTGGTAGAAATTAATTTAAAATTAATTCCCGCTTTCAAAACAAAAAGCGTGTTTTTAAGAGATAATAACTATCAAAAGATTAACACTTGTTTATGTCCGGTTAAAATGCAAAATCATGTACAATGACCAAAATTGTATTAAATGGTAAAAATATATTCTAAATATACTTTAAAACCACTCAAATTCATAATTTATCACTATTAATTATTTCGATTAAAAAAGTTGTTTTTAATAAAAATTTAGTAATTTTCACTATTCATCAAAATATGAAAGTTATCCGAAAAGTACAAAAATTTCACCCTAGGATAATTTTGATATTCCAAATTCAAAAATGATGTCCATTTTGAAAGATAAAATGTATAAAATTTCAAAAAGTGGGTATTACTATTCATAACGGGTAGTTTTATTAGTTGTGGTGTGTGTTAGAACTTGAAGTTGTGTATAACACACGCTACTGTATTATTCAGCGAGAAGCATACCATGGATGCTTGGGTTGTTACATCGATTCTCAATCCATCATCTCGTCTTTATTACACATGGAAGACCCTTCATCATCAATCGGGTCCGAAATGGAATCTTCTTCTTCAAGATGTTCAAATTTTAACATCTCTTTTGATCATAGAAATTTTGTTTCATCATCTACTATGCAAGTAGAAATAGAAGAAATAACACATGATGAGGAAGAATAAGAATATCTCAAGGATTCTCCTACAGCATTTGAAGAGGGTATCTCTACTACTGTGGATGAACTCAGAGAAATAAATCTAGGTACAAAAGAAGATCCACGCCCCACTTTAATTAGTGCGGCCATGACTCTTGAAGAGAAAGAGATGTATATTTCATTTTTAACGCAAAATCGAGGTATATTTTCTTGGAAATATACAGAAATTCCAGGGCTTGATCCTGATGTTGATACTCATTTTTTGGGTTTACAAGAAGAACATTGAGTATTTAAGCAAGCCGCGAGAAGAACACACCCAACTTAAGCATCCAAAATTGAAGTCGAAGTGGATAAGCATATCAAAGCTAACATCATCAGAGAAGTTTCATATCCCAAATGGCTAGAAAATATTGTCCCTCTAAAAAAGAAGAATGGATAAATTAGAGTTTGCATTGATTTCATAGATCTTAATCGGCATTTTCCTAAGGATGATTTTCCAGTTCCGATTAAAAAACTCATAATTGATATAACAGCTGGCTATGAAGCACATTTATTCATGGATGGATTTTACAACTATAATCAAATGTAAATGGCTCCCAAAGATGAATAATATACATCCTTTAGAGCCGCACAAGGTGTGTTTTACTATCAGGTAATTCCATTTTTCCTAAATAATGAAGGCACAACATATCTTCGTGCCATGCACCGTATCATCAAACCCTATTTAGGGAAATTTGTTGAATGTTATGTGGATGATTTGGTGGTCAAATCCAAACAACGTTCTATTCAATTGGATGATTTGGAAATCATATTACACAAACTTCGACAAAAATAATTTGAAGATGGACCCCTTAAAATGTGCTTTTGGGGTAACCTTAAGAAAATTTCTCAGCATTTTTATACGCCATCGTGGTATCGAAGGTGATCCTGAGAAGACAAATTCAATCCATGGAATGTCACCTCCTAAAAATATGACGGAATTGAGATGACTTCAAGGACACATGGCCTATATTTGGTGTTTCATCACCTATCTGGAAGGCAAAAGTTTACCCTTTACCAAATTGATGAAGAAGGGAGTCTATTACTATTAGACTGAAGAATGCCATGAATCATTCGATATTCTCACAAAATATCTCTTGATTTCACTGGTATTAATTCCACATGTTGAAGGAAGACCACTTATTCTTTATGTGAAAACTTTAGAGAAATCATTGGGTATCTTCCTTTCCTAGAAGAATGATGCTGGGAATTACAATAGCATTTACTATCTCAGTCGGACTATGCCTGATGAAAAAAACCGATATTCATGTATTGAAATGTGCTAACTAGAATTAATCTTTGCAGTTCAGAAATTAAGACACTAACTTCAACATCATGAGGTCCAATTTTTATGTCGCAATAACCCGATCAAATTCATCCTTAGTCGTCCAATGCTTACAGGGCATCTGACAAGGTGGGAAGTTATTTTGCAGCAGTTTGATATGTAGTATGTGTCTGAAAAGTCAATAAATGGACAAGCTCTGGCTGATTTCCTTACTGAACACCCTTCAATAGAAGATACGTCTTTAGATACTGAACTCTATGATTAGGAAGTCTTCTCTATTCAAGATAATCTTCAATCATGTGAAATGTATTTTGATGGTGCTCCCAGAAGTCCTATGGGGAAGAAAATGGAAGATCTTAAATTCATCAAATTTGGGTTAGGAATTGTTCTTCTTTCCCCGAAAAAGTCAGTGTTACCCTCTTCATTCTTATTGTGGGAATGTGGTACCAATAATGATGCAAGATATCAAGCTCTCATCGCAGGATTGGAGTTGGTGCTTTAGGCACAAGTGAATCTGTAGAGACCCGAAGCTTATCGTACATTGACATTACATTACTTTTGCGGAATACTTAGTACATAACAAAAACACACACTAAAGGATCGTAATAGTTTAGTGTCTTTGGAAACTCGGAACGTAATCTTCTAATCGTGGTGAAAGATCTTCAATATCTCCCATAAAGATCTTCCCTTTTTTTTACCTAAAACCTTTATTTATATCCTGGGGAAAAGAAAACATAAAAGGGTGAGCTCAAATGCTCAGTAAGGGTATACAAAAGAAATAAAAAACATATCATATCTTTTTGAAAATCATAACCTGCAAAAGAGATCATAATATCTTAACATGGAACAAATCATAGAAGTGAAAATGAGATCACCATAATCATAACATGAAACTTGAAACTTTGTGGCATGCACACATAATCATGGAAAATCATTTCTTGTTAGTCATGACTCATTGCCAAGACTATCTTAGTGGACAAAGTCCCTTTCTGAATCGAGTAACCCTCGTTTCAGTCCTGTTTCACTGAACCGGTATAACCTACCATTTCAGCCATGTCTATCTCATGAGATATAAAATCTTTACCCAATGCATTGGAGGGAGATATAGGTCCCACCCATCTTATAATGAATCCTTTCTTATGTGTGCCACATAATCATAAAACATACATCATCGCATAACACATGTAACAAAAATGGGATTCTTGAAACATCATGACATCATAAATCAATTCATATAAGATAAAGGAATTCATAAAAATATTTCCACCACAAGATAATCAAAACCATGTAATAATAGGGATAAAAACAGAACCCTTTTATTATCTTAGATGGAAAATAATTTTGATAAAACACTTGAACTCCATTCTTGAGGAAGATATCCTTTCTTCTTCAAAAACATTTTTCCTTTCATAACATGTCATACGACTTTAAAATAAAAGAAGTTGATTAAAAATAAACTTGAAAACTTGTAAAGGAAGCTTCTTGGAAATAATGTTTTAAAAATCCATTCATGCCGTATAAGTTAAAAAAACATTCTTCGTACTTTTGTCGGAAAAGTCAAAAAGTACCTCGTATGAAAAACGACAAAAGGTTCCTTTCATTTCTTTTACTAAAAACTCACCGAAGTGTAAAAATGGATTTAAAAAATTGTAGGTGGATGGAAGTAATATTACATATTGATGAAACATGGATGTGGATGATAAAATACACCCCAGTAAATACTTACGAATAAACAATCTCGGATAAAAATGAGATTGTGATATTTCCCTTACCTTAGGTCCAATTTGCTTCGTACGTGTCTGAACCTCCTGTATAATGATTTAAATAATGTCATTGACTTATTACAGAATCATATTCATTGTTATGATATCATATATGGTTTACTTATGACATTATATTACCCGTTCTTTTGTAAATTCCATGTTAAAGAAGCGTTTTGGGTAAAATCGTTTCATTTATCGTAGGTGTTTTGACTTGTTGTTCTTGACATAATTATTACTTATATCATGATTTACTTACTTCCAGAATATAAAATATGATTTATATATCATATATATTCAGTATATATATATATAATAGATAGATAAATAAAATGAAAAACATCGTTCATGGAGACGGTAGTCCGTACGTACGCATGAACGCTGTTTTCCTTTCCTTATTGTCTTGAAATGGAAGTAAGTAGATGACATACATATGTATATATATACATAAATCCAGTAGCTTTATAATGTCATATATTTCATTATTATTTCTTATATATACATTATAATCATTCTTAAATGGTTAACATGGAGAATGAATCTCATCGCGTCGTGGAGACGGTAGTCCGTACGTACGCACGAGCGATGATATCATTTATATAAATATTGAATTGAATTGGAGTGGATTATGCAATATATCAGAATAAATATGATGTTGTAATAACTATGTATAGTTATTCTTTACACCATTATACCCATCCATGTAAGGTGGTGGTGGAAAATAGATTACACCACGGCGTGGAGACGGTATTCCGTACGTACGCACGCGCGGTGATTTCTTTTTCCGTAGGATGGATAGATGGTGAAATAGGGTTGTTTCATACTTATAATAACATATCAGTATATGAGTGATACTGATGTTATTACTTCATAATGAAACAACTAATGAAGAAGAAGTTGAAGAAGAAAGAATTTGAAAAGATCGGTAATGGATATTACCTCTTCTTTGGAACGCCTCTTTGAATCCTCCACTTAGGGAACTAAGATTGGTCTTTGAAGAAGACCAGGACCTCTAGGATTATTCTAGGGAAGTGGAGAGGAGAAAATGGCAGGGGTTGGCCGAGCTTGAGTGCTCAAATTTGTGTGAGGAGGAGGGGGAGGAGGTGTCCTTTTATAGGGGAGGAGAGGGGCACCTTAGGAATATCTCAAAATATTATTTTATATTAAAGTCAAAATCGGTTTATAATGGTTCCAAAGGGTCTTATTTCGAAGCTAAAGTGGGGATGGGTCGAAAACCTATCAACCAATAGGATTTAGACAAGTTTAGGGTATTATTTTAACCTTATCAATTAAATTTAACTCTAAGTTAAGTAATTTAACTTTTACCGTGTCTTTTTGTTTTCTTTCACTATATGGTTAATAAACTTACTATAACATTCCAAACGAACCCCAAATTGTATATTATTAATACATATATCCTTATCTAAGTCATTTGGCCGAACCTTAGATTTTTAGGAATAAAATATCAATTAATAATATAATATTTGATTTAAAAACTATTTTGTGTCAATTTTGACACTATTTGATATATGATTTTTGTGAAAGTCATAACAGAATTATATGTTCGAACCAAGTTGATTAAATCAACACTAATATATCATAGTAACCTAGAAAATTAGTGGAATTCATAAAAAGTCTCAAATTACATTTATTTTTGTGTTTATAACATCAATTATGTCAATATTTCATTAATAAGATAATTACTGCATCATCATTGTGTCATAAATAAATTAAATTATTTAATGTCTAAAAATTACAAATAAAATACCATTATGTAGGAAATCTTTTTAGATTTCTAATGAATATTTATAGTCGAATTTATCTTATGTATAACCCCATATTAAAAATGATTAAACTTTGATTTTAACTATTTTAACCCTTCTTTAAATAAATTAATAATAAATGTCCTAATCTAATCCATGTGGGCCTAAATGATCATATTTTATTCCTAAGTTTGTTTTTGGTCGAATTACACTTGTCCAATAGAATTAGGACATGTGTTAGGGTAATATTAATATCATATTTACCCTTAGTTACCCTATTTACTATTAACCGTGGTAAAAAAGTAAAAAGTTACTATTCACCAAAAAATTATTTTCATCTCATTGAACCACATTTTAGTCCTTGATATTAACCGTGTCTCTCGGATTTTCGAAATTCCATTCACAGAAGCGGTAAAATTAAGTTTTATGCAAAATTCAGTTTTTAACCTACCACTTAGTAGTTTCACTATTCATCAAAAATTGATGTTTTTCAGAACAATGCCAAAATTTCATCCCAAGCTATATTTCATATTCCGAATTCAAAAATGAAGTCTATTTTACCAAATTCATAACATAAAAGTTTCATTAACTAATTTTATAATTAAATCCCGCTGTTAAAACAAATAGCGTGTTTTTTAAGAAACAATATCTATCAAAAGATTGACACTTGTTTATGTCTAGTTTAAATGTGAAATTACATCCAATGACCAACATTGTATTAAATTGTAAAAATATATTCTAAATATACTTTAAAACCACTCAAATTAATAATTTATCACTATTAATTATTTTGATTAAAAAAGTTGTTTTTAATTATAATTTAGTAATTTTCACTATTCATCAGAATATGAAAGTTATCCGAAAAGTACCAAAATTTCACCTTATGCTAAATTCGATACTCCGAATCCAAAAATGAAGTTCATTTTGAAAAATAAGATTTACAGAGTTTTAAAAAGTGGTTATTACTATTCATAACGGCTAGTTTTAATAATATTTTAATAGCATATCGTTGTTTAGTGAAACTCGGTATTGCGTATTACACACGCTATCGAGGAAGGTCATGATTGCGTGTAATGCAAGGCAAGTCAAGGATGCGTGTTGTGCAAGCTCCTTTTGGTGTAGCGTACAACACAAGACATTAGTGAAATAAAAAAAATATTTTTCATAAAATCTCGGGCTGTTACATTCTACCCCCCTTAAAATGAATTTCGCCCTCGAAATTCGTCGGGGTTATAAATGGTTTACTATTTGAAAGTTTCTTTAATAGAAACCCACATCGTAAAAGGGAATACCAAAACTTGGCTTTAAAAACTAAAGTATGAAATGTAACGATTACCCAAATTAACTAATCACTGGGTTTCCACATAAGTGAAAATATGGATATGGAAGAGAAATCTAACCATCATGTTCTGATGGAGAGTGGTAGAGAACATGGCTATGGAAAAGCCAGTAATCACAAATCCATAAATTTGTGACGATCTAAGGTACCATCTGATTCATCAGGTATAAGAGAACTAGGACAACATTTTTGGTTTTCAAGATCATTTCCCTAAAGTTAAAGAATTTGAATTAGAATAAATACTTACTTTATTTTGGTACAATCTCGCTGTTGTTCGTGCCTTTAACAATTTCCACTTCATCTCTTAAATAAATGAAGTTGAATTTGTTATTCGTGAAGTGTTAGCAGATCATGTGATAGAATGACGGGTCATTCCATCTGTCTCAAACAAAAGGTTAGCAAAAATTATTTACATAAGTCGATCTATAGTGAGATTAATCACATATGGTTCCTAAAATGGACTTATACTTCATATATCATACTGCTTAATATAATAAAACTAGTTTCTACTAAACAGGGACTTCCTGTAGGCCAGTGGTAGGCGATAAAGGCCAGTCGCACTTCGGTTGTGGGTTCGATTCCCATAGCCTTGTCCGAAGCGATGGGCTGTCGCCTGTCCTGCAGGTTGTCCTTTTTCTAAAACTACATTACTATAACATCCCATCAATAATTTCAAAAAAAAACTTCTATCCTTAAACAATACTAACTTATTCCAACATAATCCAGTCTAATCTTTAGGCTTATACATAATACTGCAGTCCACTCTCATAATATAGTGACAACGATTACCAGAGATTTAATACTGTCATTGATCCCCATATATCATAAGATATATCTTGTTGGACACATTCCAAACATTCAAAGGCCTTAATCTTGTACTCTCTTGAATACCCATTGAACCTTAGTGAAAACTTGAATGCAGTTAAAAGTTAACACTTTCCACATACCAAAATCCTAAAAATTCTATATACTCAAACCATGATATCACTTGGTCCTTATATCAATCATGATCTCATGAATACTATTAAACATTTCATTTTCTCATCTTCATTATGCACATATCATGTTATTTCCAAAAAAATATCTCAATCACTTTGAATACCACATCAATAAATATTGCAATACTCAGTGATACAACATTATTTTGGAATCCCATTACATAAACACTTAATCATACCACCACATCGTTGTCATATTCAACATTGCCAATAGTGATCGCATGTGACTTCCCTTTGTCCTTTGCCTTCAGTGGTTGCTCATGTTGATCATCACTAACCCTTGGATTAGGGCAATTATTAGCATAATGCCCCATTTCCTTGCACTTGAAGCATTGAAGTGTTGGTGGTGCGTTCTCTGCAGTGTTTGCTTTATTCACATCATTAGAAACCCTTTTTCCATTACTTCGACACTCGGCTGCTCGATGACCTTCTTTTCCACACTTAAAACATTTTCTAGTCCCTTTAAGACAATCTCCACCATGCTTCTTTCCACACTTGGTGCATAAGGAAACATTCATCTTCTTTTCACCATTATTATGAGATTTCTCCTTGAACTCCATCTTTCGTTTTTTGTCAAAACCATGAGATGGATATGTAACACCAACTTCCATTTCTACCTTAATAGCATAACGCACAATTCTTTCATAGCTACTGAAGTCTCTTATAGCTAATGCCCTTCGAAGACTTGGTTTTAAGCCACTGAAAAATCGATCAACTTTACTTTCAGGTTGGATGATAATTCCAGAAGCATACCTTGCAAGTCTTGTAAAATTTTCTTCATAGGTACCAACAGATTCATCGTCCCTTTGCTTCAGTTCAAGAAACTCTTTCTCCATCTTTGTTCGAAGAATACGAGGGAAGTACTTATTGAAAAATAAGTTCTTGAACTCGTCCCATTCCATAGACTCAATTTCATCCCTTTGCCTTGTATTCTTAATAAGATTCCACCATTGATCAGCATCTCCTTCCAAACGATACACTGCTAGGATGACTTTATCATGTTCAGAACATTGAAGAACTGAAAATATCTTTTCAGTAGTACTAATCCATTGTTCAGCAACTAATGGGTCAGTAGACCCACTGAAAGAAGGTGGACGCTGCCTCATGAAGGATTCAACAGAATGTTTCTCCTTCCTTTGCTCGTTTGGATGTCCTGCATGATTCATAGCTTGAGAAAGTTGTGTGAGCATGGCTACAAGATTTTGCATTCCAGCTCCCATATCGTTTGGTTGCTCAGGGGTACAATCATTGCATTGCCCATCACATTCCGCATTAACACGGTTCCTTCGGGTTCCAGCCATCGTCTAAAACCCCAAAAGAATTGTGTGAGAGGCAAAAATCATGCTAGGGAAAACAACATAATAAAGGGTTAGTACCCTCAATATCTAACATCTTAGGTTAAATTCGAAGATCGTTAGCGCAATTCTAGGACTATAACCTATACGTATACTTAACCTTAGAGACATCCCTAGACATACCTTAGAAATATCTCTTGGGATCTCACTAACATTTTCGCATCCTAGTTTCCAAAGGTTGACTAAACCTTTCCTCTGATACCAACTGTAGAGACCCGAAGCTTATCGTACATTGACATTACATTCTTTTGCGGAATACTTAGTACATAACAAAAACACACACTAAAGGATCGTAATAGTTTAGTGTCTTTGGAAACTCGGAACGTAATCTTCTAATCGTGGTGAAAGATCTTCAATATCTCCCATAAAGATATTCCCTTTTTTTTACCTAAAACCTTTATTTATATCCTGGGGAAAAGAAAACATAAAAGGGTGAGCTCAAATGCTCAGTAAGGGTATACAAAAGAAATAAAAAACATATCATATCTTTTTGAAAATCATAACCTGCAAAAGAGATCATAATATCTTAACATGGAACAAATAATAGAAGTGAAAATGAGATCACCATAATCATAACATGAAACTTGAAACTTTGTGGCATGCACACATAATCATGGAAAATCATTTCTTGTTAGTCATGACTCATTGCCAAGACTATCTTAGTGGACAAAGTCCCTTTCTGAATCGAGTAACCCTCGTTTCAGTCCTGTTTCACTGAACCGGTATAACCTACCATTTCAGCCATGTCTATCTCATGAGATAAAAAATCTTTACCCAATGCATTGGAGGGAGATATAGGTCCCACCCATCTTATAATGAATCCTTTCTTATGTGTGCCACATAATCATAAAACATACATCATCGCATAACACATGTAACAAAAATGGGATTCTTGAAACATCGTGACATCATAAATCAATTCATATAAGATAAAGGAATTCATAAAAATATTTCCATCACAACATAATCAAAACCATGTAATAATAGGGATAAAAACAGAACCCTTTTATTATCTTAGATGGAAAATAATTTTGATAAAACACTTGAACTCCATTCTTGAGGAAGATATCCTTTCTTCTTCAAAAACATTTTTCCTTTCATAACATGTCATACGACTTTAAAATAAAAGAAGTTGATTAAAAATAAACTTGAAAACTTGTAAAGGAAGCTTCTTGGAAATAATGTTTTAAAAATCCATTCATGCCGTATAAGTTAAAAAAAACATTCTTCGTACTTTTGTCGGAAAAGTCAAAAAGTACCTCGTACGAAAAATGACAAAAGGTTCCTTTCATTTCTTTTACTAAAAACTCACCGAAGTGTAAAAATGGATTTAAACAATTGTAGGTGGATGGAAGTAATATTACATATTGATGAAACATGGATGTGGATGATAAAATACACCCCAGTAAATACTTACGAATAAACAATCTCGGATAAAAATGAGATTGTGATATTTCCCTTACCTTAGGTCCAATTTGCTTTGTACGTGTCCGAACCTCCTGTATAATGATTTAAATAATGTCATTGACTTATTACAGAATCATATTCATTGTTATGATATCATATATGGTTTACTTATGACATTATATTACCCGTTCTTTTGTAAATTCCATGTTAAAGAAGTGTTTTGGGTAAAATCGTTTCATTTATCGTAGGTGTTTTGACTTGTTGTTCTTGACATCATTATTACTTATATCATGATTTACTTACTTCCAGAATATAAAATATGATTTATATATCATATATATTCAGTATATATATATATATAATAGATAGATAAATAAAATGAAAAACACCATTCATGGAGACGGTAGTCCGTACGTACGCATGAACGCTGTTTTCCTTTCCTTATTGTCTTGAAATGGAAGTAAGTAGATGACATACATATGTATATATATATACATAAATCCAGTAGCTTTATAATGTCATATATTTCATTATTATTTCTTATATATACATTATAATCATTCTTAAATGGTTAACATGGAGAATGAATCTCATCGCGTCGTGGAGACGGTAGTCCGTACGTACGCACGAGCGATGATATCATTTATATAAATATTGAATTGAATTGGAGTGGATTATACAATATATCAGAATCAATATGATGTTGTAATAACTATTTATTGTTATTCTTTACACCATTATACCCATCCATGTAAGGTGGTGGTGGAAAATAGATTACACCACGGCGTGGAGACGGTATTCCGTACGTACGCACGCGCGGTGATTTCTTTTTCCGTAGGATGGATAGATGGTGAAATAGGGTTGTTTCATACTTATAATAACATATCAGTATATGAGTGATACTGATGTTATTACTTCATAATGAAACAACTAAAGAAGAAGAAGTTGAAGAAGAAAGAATTTGAAAAGATCGGTAATGGATATTACCTCTTCTTTGGAACGCCTCTTTGAATCCTCCACTTAGGGAACTAAAATTGGTCTTTTAAGAAGACCAGGACCTCTAGGATTATTCTAGGGAAGTGGAGAGGAGAAAATGGCAGGGGTTGGCCGAGCTTGAGTGCTCAAATTTGTGTGAGGAGGAGGGGGAGGAGGTGTCCTTTTATAGGGGAGGAGAGGGGCACCTTAGGAATATCTCAAAATATTATTTTATATTAAAGTCAAAATCGGTTTATAATGGTTCCAAAGGGTCTTATTTCGAAGCTAAAGTGGGGATGGGTCGAAATCCTATCAACCAATATGATTTAGACAAGTTTAGGGTATTATTTTACCCTTATCAATTAAATTTAACTCTAAGTTAAGTAATTTAACTTTTACCGTGTCTTTTTGTTTTCTTTCACTATATGGTTAATAAACTTACTATAACATTCCAAACGAACCCCAAATTGTATATTATTAATACATATATCCTTATCTAAGTCATTTGGCCGAACCTTAGATTTTTAGGAATAAAATATCAATTAATAATATAATATTTGATTTAAAAACTATTTTGTGTCAATTTTGACACTATTTGATATATGATTTTTGTGAAAGTCATAACAGAATTATATGTTCGAACCAAGTTGATTAAATCAACACTAATATATCATAGTAACCTAGAAAATTAGTGGAATTCATAAAAAGTCTCAAATGACATTTATTTTGGTGTTTATAACATCAATTATGTCAATATTTCATTAATAAGATAATTACTGCATCATCATTGTGTCATAAATAAATTAGATTATTTAATGTCTAAAAATTACAAATAAAATACCATTATGTAGGAAATCTTTTTATCTTTCTAATGAATATTTATAGTCGAATTTATCTTATGTATAACCCCATATTAAAAATGATTAAACTTTGATTTTAACTATTTTAACTCTTCTTTAAATAAATTAATAATAAATGTCCTAATCTAATCCATGTGGGCCTAAATGGTCATATTTTATTCCTAAGTTTGTTTTTGGTCGAATTACACTTGTCCAATAGAATTAGGACATGTGTTAGGGTAATATTTATATCATATTTACCCTTAGTTACCCTATTTACTATTAACCGTGGTAAAAAAGTAAAAAGTTACTATTCACCAAAAAATTATTTTCATCTCATTGAACCACATTTTAGTCCTTGATATTAACCGTGTCTCTCGGATTTTCTAAATTCCATTCACAGAAGCGGTAAAATTAAGTTTTATGCAAAATTCAGTTTTTAACCTACCACTTAGTAGTTTCACTATTCATCAAAAATTGATGTTTTTCAGAACAATGCCAAAATTTCATCCCAAGCTATATTTCATATTCCGAATTCAAAAATGAAGTCTATTTTACCAAATTCATAACATAAAAGTTTCATTAACTAATTTTATAATTAAATCCCGCTGTTAAAACAAATAGCGTGTTTTTTAAGAAACAATATCTATCAAAAGATTGACACTTGTTTATGTCTAGTTTAAATGTGAAATTACATCCAATGACCAACATTGTATTAAATTGTAAAAATATATTCTAAATATACTTTAAAACCACTCAAATTAATAATTTATCACTATTAATTATTTCTATTAAAAAAGTTGTTTTTAATTATAATTTAGTAATTTTCACTATTCATCAGAATATGAATGTTATCCGAAAAGTACCAAAATTTCACCTTATGCTAAATTCGATACTCCGAATCCAAAAATGAAGTTCATTTTGAAAAATAAGATTTACAGAGTTTTAAAAAGTGGTTATTACTATTCATAACGGCTAGTTTTAATAATATTTTAATAGCATATCGTTGTTTAGTGAAACTCGGTATTGCGTATTACACACGCTATCGAGGAAGGTCGTGATTGCGTGTAATACAAGGCAAGTCAAGGATGCGTGTTGTGCAAGCTCCTTTTGGTGTAGCGTACAACACAAGACATTAGTGAAATAAAAAAAAATATTTTTCATAAAATCTCGGGCTGTTACAGAATCACTTAAAGGTGAAAGTGGATTCAGACCTAGTAATCAAAGAAGTCAATAGGGATTATTCCATTAGAAAAGATGAGTTCATACCATTATATGATTACGTCATAATGTTAATGGCGGAATTTACTATGGAACCGAAATTTTCTTATGTCCCGCGATCACAAAATTCTCAAGCTGATACACTGGCTAATATAGCCACATCTCTGGCAGATCCAAATAGGGACGAGATAATCATCAATATTGCCCACCATCATACAATTTCACCTATTGTTCAAACCAGAACAGAGAAAATCAATGAAATTAGTCCCATTTCTGAACCATATGGTCATACTATAGGATGGATGACACCTATCAGGGAATTCCTTCAAAATAGAACACTCCCACCTGATAGAGCTGGGAAAGAACAAATCTAGCGACGTGTGGTAAATTTTACTGTTTATGATAGCCCAGATCACCTAGAGAAAATTCTCTACAGAAGTGGTTTTGATGGAATACTCTTTAGATGCATTGATGGTGAAGAGACAATGTTTTTCATGAATGAATTACATGCAGGAGTCTGTGGTGCCCACAAGTATAGACATAGACTATCTGATCAAATTCGAAGGCATTGATACTTTTGGCCTTCAATGATACAAGATTGTGATGATTTCACTAAAAAGTGTCATTCTTTACAAGTATATGCCAATTTCATTCATCATTCCATAGAGTTGCATCATACAGCTAAATACTCATATCCATTTTCCACATGGGGAATGGATGTAGTGGGACCTTATCCTTCGGCTACATCCAAGCAGTTTAATTATATTCTTACTTCTATTGACTTCTTTTCCAAATGGGAAGAGGAAATACCTATCAAAGAGTTTAGTTCTAAATTCATTGTTATCTTCATCAATTCTAACATCATTACCATATTTGGTGTCCCTCATTCCATATTGACAGACATTGGCACCAACTTATGTTCTTTTGAGGTAATGAATTTGTATCAATAATATAACATCAAATCCAACCATTCATCTCGGTATCATGCATCATCCAATGGAAAAATAGAGGCCTTCAACATGACTCTTTCAAACATACTGAAAAAGACTGTGGATGAATATAAGAAGTCATGGCATGATAAAATTCTTCGTGCCTTATGGTCTTATCGAACCACCACTCGTACTACAACGTGGTCAACTCCATATTCATTGTTATATGGAGCGGAGGCAGTCTTGCCCATTGAGGTTCAATTACCTTCCCTTAGATTAGACATTTGTGATCAGTCATCTACAGATGAACAATCTCAAAATTTATTGGAAGAATTATAGTGATTATATGAGAAAATATTGTGCACATGGCACAACGTGGAAGTCTATCAGAATCGAATAGCACGAGCTTACAACAAAAATGTTCATCATTGTTCATTAATTCAAGGAGAATTGGTATTGGTCCTCAGAACTACAATGATACCATGAAAGAAACCTCCAAAGCTTGAGCCAAAGGGGGAAGGACCTTACTCAATACATAAGGTCTACTCCAATGGAGCATATTCTTTAATCTAAATGGATGGAGAACTCATCACGACTCCATCCAATGCCAGATTTCTGAAGAAGTATTTTGTGTAACACAAATACCCCCTTACGTCCAGCAAGATGTCAAACTGCATAACCATAGTCCTAGCTATATGATGTCAAACTGTGCACCTCTTTGTCCCACATGACATTAAACTCTGGAATAGTCCCTAATATGTCCTAGCTATATAACGCTAAACTGTACAGCACTCCATCGTCCAATATGATGTTAAACTGTATTCTTCCTCTTTTTTCCAGCATGACGTTAAACTGTATTGTCCTTACTACGTGACATTAAACTGCATAGTCCCCAATGTCCTTACTATAAGACTTTAAACTACATAATCTTCTCTTTTGTCCTAGCTATAAGACGTTATACTATATAGTCCCTTATTGTCCCACATGATGTTAAAATGCGCATCATTAGGGTTGTTGCTACCTCTTGATTGTCACACCAAGTATAACTCACATGATCTTAGAGTAAACTTCAACCATAACATCCTCTCTAGGCCACTAACCGTGCATTAGTCCCAACACCATTTTTTGATGTTGATTCCCTCAAAAAACAACTTGATCTCCAATTCATTCTTTAATCAAACCATGCGGACATTGATCCTTGCCTTCTAGGATTGGTACATAGGCAACCTCTTGTGGTTCAAGCCCAAAACCAATATCTTCACATCGGTTCACCTCCATCTCGTATGATGTTGATTCATGGTGCCGCCCCCAAGACCAATATTTTTTACATTGGTTCAACATCATCTTTTCTATATTACGTTAAACTATAAAATCCCCCAATGTCCTGTAAGACAATAAACTACAACCTTCTTTGATACCCTCACCTGAGAGGGAATCATTATTTACATTGATCTCCAATCATTTTATATTCCAAAGTCTATGTGCATACATGGAAATGCCTGAACCTTTTATCTTGGGTCAAACCATAATTGAACTAAAGTCTCCTTTCACCCTTCACTTATACGAACCAAATCTATACAGAGGGTATTTCTAGAACTATGTTGGCTTGATTCCCATCCTTATGGGATATGTAGGAACATTCGAGCATCCCTCGAATCCAGCCCCAAGTCTATGGGCCTAACCCCAAATTCCACTTTCAGTCTCTTGGCTGAAAATTCCCCTGTGAAAACATGAATGTCGTATGAAAACCCTGGTCTTCATTCACATTAGGTTTATAAAACACACTGTGTATTCATTATTATGGTCTGAGCTCTATGACCAGAAACTAAGATCTCCTACACTCTCGTCACACATGATGTTAAAATGCATTTCAAGAACTACTTATGGCTTGACTCCCAACCTTATGGGATACATAGTGAAGTCAAGAACCTCAATTCAAGACCTATCCACTACATGATTATGGTTAGCATTGGTTTATGTATCTCTACATGCACTGGAAAATAACCATTTTTTGTGTGTCATAATCCTAATTTTAAATACTTCCAGATCTCCATAATCCTTTATCTTGACTTTTGGTCACATAAGTAAAATTTCTGAGAGTTCTTTTGCCCGAAAAGCATCACGTGCCCTTAGGAGGCCTTGCATAAGTAGGCTACATAACAGACCTGTCAGCCAAAAGATTCTATTATTTGACTATGTGTCCAATGCCCTTAAAATGGACCTTCATAATTCAACCCCCAAATGGGTTTTTCAAATATTGGTAACTTTGTTCTTGGGATAAAAACCTCTTTTGTTCTTATTTGACTTAACGACAATTTGTAGGGATCTGCAAAAATATCCATCCTTAACATATTTGTCCCATACTCATTTTCATTATTTGAAAGTATTAATGTATATGGTTTATATTTACCTTCCCTATGTTTGGGTCAGACCTTCGTAGGAGTGACATTCATCAAATTCTTAGACAATCTAGATTGGAAATATCCTCTCCATATTCAAGTAACTCTCTCCATACAGCAGACTCTATGCTTTGGAAAATTTGAATCTCCATAAACCTTCACCGGCTTTTAGCAATAGAAAAGTAAAATTTATGAGAGTTCTTTTGCCTAACTATGTAGCACGTTCTCTTAGGCGGCCTTGCATATGTAGTCTATAAAACAGACATGTCAGCCAAAAGATGCTATTATTTGACTATGCAGCCAATTCCCTTAAGTGGGCCTGCATAATTCAACCCCCTAATGGGGTTTTTAAATAGTGGTATCTTCATTCATGGGAAATACTTCTTCTAATGCCTTTTATCCCTTTTTCATATCATTCCTCATATTCAAAATTTCTTAAGTCGTAGTTTACATGTTTTCTCCCATACTTGAATATAGTAATCTTTTTTCAGATAAATTATCATGGAATTGAGTCAATTTTATTCCATTTGGTCAAAGCTATTTCGACCTTAAACATTATACTTTTTTATGTTCGATGTGAATGACATTAAACTGCCTACAAAAGGCAAGAGAACTCTGAATAAAATTCAAGTCCCAGATCACTAAACGTACATATTGTATGATTTAGTTAATATTGAGAAATATAAAGATTCAATGTTTATAGGGTTATTTATAATAATCCTAGAAAAAATCAAATTATGCTTATTAGGCCCATTGTCTTTGGTAAAATTTAAAGCAGGTAGCAAATAGTAAAAAATGAATAATGGTGAAAGTGTTCTTCATTGATCCACAAGAGTTATAAGGACATCCACAGACCAGAGACTCTTCTGTTTTCCAAGAACTACAATATAATTTCAACATAACTTTTCATTTGATTTACAGCATCTCGAGCTTCATCAACAACCACCTGTAATTCATTCATTCAACTGGATACAACAATAGATGCAATGATACCAGCTCTTCTTGAAAAAATTGTAAAAGAATGCTCTTAAGTGTGGTTTGAGAAAAGATTTTACTGATCAAACAGTGACTCTGTTTCTTTCTAAGAGACATGAAAGATGGATACATGGATTTGAGAATGGAGCATTGGATGTAAAGAGACATTTGGAGAGAACAGTCTTTTACGATATTTTTATAATGTAATGATAGTCTTCTCTCCACAAACTAGCAGCGAAAAACATATCATCCCATGAGTTTTCCATTTTCATATCTAGAAAGAAATGGAATGGAGTATAAATTTGAAAGTTCACACCATTTTTACTACTATAAATTAATATAATAACTGAAATAGTGGGGTAGTAGTGTGGCTGCATCATGGGAATATAGTTCATTGCATCTGGAATGTTGAATCCTTGCAGATAACCATGCCCATACAGAGGTAAGTAGATGCTCTGTGGAAAGTTAAGATGATACTTATTCAAGTAATTGGCCAAATCTGGAAGAGTGTTGTCATTGATATCATAGTAATTATGGAAAACAACATTCATCATGTCATAAATTCACTTTCTATCCAGTTCATCAGCTGTTCCAATTCTTCTAGGATCTATTTAACTTCCACAAATGTCGAATGATTAACTCTTAAGTAAGTTTATTTTTCATAAAAATTGTGAAGAAAAGTGAAAAAAATTGATAAGGCATTAAGGCACACAAGTCCAATGTTATTGCGCAAGTGTAACTACATCATGCATATTTTGGCGTGCAGGTATCACTGCGCAAGTCCAAATACCTTTGCAGAAGCGTGAGACAAACAGGGGCAATAAAACAGCGGAAAATCAGTATACTTGAGCGATGAGGGAAACTTGCATGGCAGGAGCGGGATGTTTTCAGAGTCATGTACTTTGTGCGAGAATGATGCACATATTTAAAGGCAAGGCCACACCCCTGCGCACCGAGGCCTCCATGACTCCCACCTGCATGGTGCTATCTGCGCGCTCAGAAAATGCGCACCACAATTCCTTGGTTATCTTCTTTTCCTGAGAGTCACATCCTCTTTCCTTTTGGATCCAACTCTGAGGGGGGAATTTTGTTGATGGTCCTTTCCGTCACAGAGTCTAAAGAATGAAAATGGAAATACCTTAAACACAAAGTGATTCATCTATTGAAGAAACATAAAAAATCGACAAAGGCATGAACAAGATTTCATTAAGCATGGGCCGCGCAAGTTACAAGCTGGTCATGCTGGTATACCTGCACACCACATTTTGGGAACGCATGTAACCATCACGCCCTATTCTATTTTTTACCATGGTCTTCAATAGCCTATAAATACCCCTTGTGGGCCCCCCATTTTGAGGATGAAAAATCCAAAAACTCAGATTTCAACTCTCGGTTCCCTAGTCTCTTCTTCAAGTCTTCTGAACACATCTATGGAAATTTCTTACAATGAATGGAAGATCTAAAGATGGGGAACAAGGCCTAAGTGTTGAAATTCATAAAAACTTGTGCGCCTATGTGTCTATCCCTTATGGGTAATGATGAAACTTGTGCACCAACTTATCCCTTTAACAGAACCAATCTTCCACGCTTCTGGAAGCCTTTAGGGACAATTCTAAGGGATTGAGCCAAGTCTCACTCATGTATTACCCTATGGGCTGACCGTCACGCATGTACCCAAGTGTCGCGCAAGTATACTTGCGCGACCAAAACCGACGCAGCCAAACAGGACTTGTGCGCCTACCTCTTTTTGGGTGCCCCTCCTACCTGGTCCGTTATTTTCCTCAAATCCACTTCTACTCTTCAATATTTAGCCTTCAAAACCCTCTTCAAAACCATTTATGGCATGGTTCCTTTGTTGGATTCCTTATCTAAAATAAATTATATGGAACATCTCTCAAAACCTAGTGATTTACATATTTTCATTTCACTAAGGTGAGAGATTTCATTCATTCAACCTCATCCTTTAAGATGAGAAGATCTTTAATCTGGGTATCCTCGTTTGGGGTATGCCCCAAGTCCCCTAACCTGGGCCTTCTTCTCATGAGTAAGCCCCAATCTCAAGTTCCCTTAACCTGGGCCTCCTTCTCAGGAGTAATCCCAAGTCATAATTTCCCAATTCTGGGCATCCTCCTTAGGCATAAGCCCCAGTCATAATTTCCCAAATCTTGGCATCCTCCTTAGGAGTAAGCCCCAAATTATAAATTTCTTTTAACCTGGGCTTCCTTCTCAGGTGTAAGCCCCAGTCTTAATTTTATGTGATCTGGGCTTCCTTATCAGGAATAAATAAACCAATCATAATGTCCCCTCTAACTTTGGTATCCTTATCAGGAGTAAGCCCTAAGTTAAGTACTCATCTCTCCATAAAGTACACATACCTTTATGGACCTTGTTCCCGGGTTTCTCCCATGAAGTAAATCCCAATCCTCTTCTATTTGGGCAGTCATACATACATAAGACCCACATCATTTCTTATGATTGTATATTTTGTGGAACAATTGTCAGGTTTTACTGATAGATCTTGTTTCTCACACCGAGAATGACTCACATGAACTTAGAGTGTAAAAGTAATTATGACATCTTTCTTTGGGACATAAATCATGCATACTCCATTTTTCTTCACTCAAACTACGTGGGTTCTGATTCCATTTCTAAACAAGGTTACATATGTATCCCATCTGTGGGTACGATCCCAACTCTAAAATAATCCATGTCCTTATGAATGACAATAAACCTCAAGTGCCCCGATGAGTTGCTTCAAAACTAGTATGGTTATCATAATGACCAATTGATTTCTATATAATGTGTTGATGGATAACATTTTCTAAGAATCATTAATTCCTCATATGGATTATTCTCTATCAATGAAGAACCTCAAATATACATAAAAGATTCTCTAAATCTCCTACATATTAATAATTGAATGTCTGATCAAAAGGAAAGCTCATTTTTATACTTGGTAATTTAATAAGTATTCACAAATATAACTCAAATCTATAAAGAGAGTCCCGGGGAAGATAATAATTCCCCCCCAAAAGGTGTGATGAGTCATACCTCCCATCCTCTCGACCAATGAAAATTCTTAAGCCTCATCGGTTACAACTAATGAGCACCTACCTTTGCAATGTAAGTCCAAATGGATGTAGAATCGTTGGATGTTTCTGTTTCTATGAAATAAACCATTAGATACCGATTGGAATGTTTGAACATTAAAAAAATAAGGTCATCCCCATTTCCATAAGAAATAGTGATCCAATGGATTAGGTAATGATTTGGACTCATTAGATGGTCATGAAATAGATTAGGGAGTGATACTAATCCATATCAGGAAATTATAACCATGTTATAATGTATTGGGGGTTATCCTTGACCTATATTAATGATGTCATGTTTAATTTTGATTCCATATTATCCCAAGTTTCCTTTATGCAATCCTGATATATGAAGCCACAATTTCCATGTTTTTTTATTAATATCCATTTTATTTATCATTTATTTTACTATTTTCTAACATGAATTACATTCCTCAAGTTATTCCATGTATTTTCCTTGAATATATATATATTTTACCCCACTCTTATGTATGTCATCATGTTATAAAATATAGATACAAGAATGACGGAACAATATCAACATGTCAAGGATGTTTTCAATAATAGCTATGTAATGGCTATTTAATTTTTCTTGTATTGTACCTAATTAACCAAAAAATAGACATTCATGATATTATAGGTTTTATTATAGTTAATATTTTTTAATAAATAGTGAATTAATGTATAATAAATACATTGTTTGACATTGTTTGTATGAAAGGAATGCTTCATTATTTTTGGGATTATTATTAGAAAATTATATAAAATCCCATAGAGATAATAATAATAATAATAATACATCCATAAATATTGAAAAAATTTATAATAAGGGGTTCTAGATAAAATTCATTCCACTCTGGATAAAATAATTGGATTTGGTAATATCAAATATATAATTATGTGTAAAACCAAAAACACCACAATCGATATAGAACCAGTTCATCACAAATTGGATTTTCTCCACATATTGTTTGTCACACCTAGGGGATATGTTTTTTTAAATTCAAAAGTTCATTATGAACCATTATTATGCGTATAAAAAAGTCTTAAAATTGCCTTCCATAGTGAATATATTATAAATCTTATAGAATAATTCAAATAAATTAATATGTTTAGAAATAAATTTTATTAATAAATTATCCATTTAATGTTTTTGGATTAATGTTTATACATTAAATAATTTAAAAATAATATTCAGTAATTTTTCCATTATTATTTCCAATGGCCATAAATAGGAGGAGCCAAGTAAAAAAATAATGTGAGTGGAAATGGGATGACCACCTGAGAAAGATTCCAAACCCAATGGGAGTTGAAATAGAAAACATTATGATCATATACTCTCATTTAAATCTGGTATAGAATTGAATCCCAAATCTGGAGAAAATAAAAAATACAAATATGAACTTTAAAACTTTTGACAACTATACGAAAAAATACTTATGAATTTCAATTGATCATCTAGATCCTTAATCATGGAACAAAGGATAAACTCCATTGAGAATATATTCATCATCCTTTTATGTTCTGATCAAGAGAAGTTTGTACTTTTTTTATCATATGGAAGGGGAATCATATAAAAAATGTAAATTGATCAAGAATATGATGTATGTGGAAGAGATTAAAATGGTGGGGTGGAAGGGATTCCTAATAATGTTTTTTGATATATCTTTTCCACAAAGTCACAGATTTAAAATGGAAAATGATATTCATTACCTCATGAAAATATATGATGATTCCATTGGGGATTATGAAGAATACATTGTAAATATTTCACAATAATACTTCATTTCTTCATTACCCCCTTATGAAATTTGTAGTGTTTATTTTGTGGTCTAAAGCCTAGTTCATGAAAATCATCATCAATAAATTAAATTAATATCTACAAAAAAATTATCGAGACTTCCCACTAATTTGAAATAGAAGTCATCGAATGTCAACAGAACCACAAAAATTTGTAGAAGAATATAGAGTTTAATTATGGCGGTGTAATGGAAAATTATAATAGTGGTAAGAAATATCAATATCCCCCTGGTCAAAAGTTTTTTAAGAAGCATCGAAAATGATTAATTAAGGGGACGAACCAATGCTTTAGGATTGGGAAGTACGTGAAAATTGATGGAAATTATTGAGGAGAGAATCCATTTTATTTAATGGAATAAAGGATTTTTCTAGGAAACCATAAACATTTTGTCAATATTTTTCTATGTAGAGAACAAGAACACATTATAAGATGAATAATATGTGGGTGGTTGTGTGAAATCAGCGCCAATTACTTCCAAGAAAAAAGGGTAGGCTAATGGCTTTACAAATTCCTTGGTGAATCCCAACAATAATGTGGGGACATGTGCAGAAGTTATTCATTCAATATTGTAGAACATACTATTTTATGGCTTTTTGTATTCCTTTTTACCATGCAATATTTTTACAAAAATTTAAACACAACCATAATGGATGGTAGTAGATCTATCTGTGAATATAGAAACTGTTGAATTTCTATCAGCCCAAGTACATAACTCCTCCCCTATGAAAATTTATTGATTTATCTTATTCAAAAAACATTATGATAATCCTAGTAATTTACTTTTATAGAAATTTGGGTATGGGTTTTCATCCTTTTATAAAGGAAACCTAAATTAATGCAAGAATGAAATCATTCCAGACATAGAAAATAAAATGATTTTGTACAAATGAAAGGTGGGGAATGAATCATTTTTAGTATATATATAAAAAGAATATATATTATTTTCCTATTTTATAGTGTATCTTTTTTAAATTAATAAGTGTAAATAAAATATCATCCTTGAATACATGACCATATTGTTGGAATAGGTTGATGAATTTCTCAAAAACAATTGATTGGTCTTCCCCATAGCTAAGTGGTGGAATTGTAAATTGATTTTATTACTGGGGTTTATTAATTACCATAGAGACCATATAGAATTTTTATTTTTGAACATGAGAGGATAATGAAATAAGTGAGGGTAATCTGGATAAATGGATAATTCACCCAATTGAAAAACATGGTGTGCACCAATCTAATTCATCATGACGAATGGTTGGTTAGTGCACCATTTCATTTATTTTCAGGATCTCAATAAGATCACAATATATATCATGTATCTTCTACCAAGGATTAATGATATGTTCAATTATCTACATAAAACTTAATAATTCTCCAATGTGGGGCTTCGTTTAGTGAATTATCATGTATGGGTTAATAAAGAGGATATCTCTAAGTCTATGTTTCAAACATGTTATAGGAACTATGTGTTCATAGAAATTACGACAGACTCACTACTGTTGCATCAAAAATCATCGAAATTATAAACATTATCCATAGAGATTATCTTAATTAATTTTCTATAGTGTTTATTTATAAAATTATAATAAGATTAAAAATAATGTACAATCATGATGATTATTTCATAACTATGAAAAAGACCATATGAAAGGAGAAGCCTTATGGAACGTAAAGTAAATGTGAGTTCATGTTGAAAAAGGTATCAATAATGGGGAACATTATAACAAAAAACTCGATTTTTGTTGGCACTTCTAAGGAATACCTAATATAATGATTTAGGAAAATAATATTTATGATAGGAATCCATTTTATCCATGTATTGGCTGGGAACTATCATCAATTTTTGGGAAATTTCTCATGATTTTCCAACCCTCCAACCAAAATAACATAGAAAGGATACATGATTGTTAGGAATGATTAATTTTAATAGTAATTCACATTGTCTAAAAAGAGCCTTATCACTACACATGTACATAAAATACACAAAATGGGAACTTTTTATATGATAAAACGAATCTTATGGGATGGATTTGGATATGTGATAGTGCATAATGAAAAATTGATAGACATTACATATAGGATGTTTATTTTCATTGAATAGAACTGCCTAGTGCATGATCTGGTGTTGAAGATTGTGATCATCAAGTTAATCATCTAGTATCATTATCTCGTTAGGGGAAGTGTGAAATATATATGGAATATAAGATAATGATGTACATATTAAGAAAAAAATTCTTATGCGCAAGTAAATATGGTTATAGATGAATATAAACTATGACTAATCAATCCACAACTATCATGTGAGTTAAATTAGATTACTGGTTCCTCATTGTAGAAAGGAACTGACAATATTATCATTGATGATAAATGAGAAAGATAAGAACATTCTATACAATAAAAGGATTGAAATTGAAATCATTGAGGAAGGAACAATATAAATTCATTCACAAATGATTTTCCAAATGTTACTTCAAGGGAGGAAAAAATATTTTCCAAAAGATGATGATGGAATTTTGAAAAAAATAGAAGCTATAAGAAAATATAAATCCTCATAGTTCAATGATAATGAATAAGGAGTTGTAATATTTGAGTCATGACTATGTGTACCATCAAATACTCAGTTAGAAATGATACGTTTGATGATGAACATAGTTTGACCTTCTCCATTCATCCCGGAAGAACAATGATATGTTATGATCTCTGAGAGAAATAATGGTGGGACAATAGGAATAAAGAGATCTGAAAATATACATCATGGTTTCTTCTATGTATTGACATGAAGAATGAGTGGAAATAATTAATCGATATGATGTATGGATTACCCACACCTACATGAAAATGGGAAAACATAACCATGGATGTTTAATCTAGTATTCCAACGAAATCAAGAATAGAAATTGTTATATTGGTTTTAATGGGTTGTCTTATAGTGATTTATCATATCATTGTAACTTGATAAGGTTTCCCACTTAGTCAACATGCAAGGATATACATTAGAGAAGTGGACATGCTTCATGGAACACCAATATCAATTGTATCAGATCAACATCCATGATTTAACAACACGATTTCAAAGAGTCTCCAACAATATATTAATATTGAGTTGAACATCATCATGACTAATCACTCTCAAACTAATGGGATATCTAATCATTCTATCCATACACTCGAGGACATGTAGAGATTATTCTAAATTAACATCAAAATAAGGATAAGATCTGTATCATCATCTAGTAGAGTTCTCATTCATTAATAGTTTACACTCCAAAATCCAAAAGGCTCCTTATGAATCCCTTTATGGGAAGAGGTGAAAAACACCATCTTTATGGGATGATATTGTCGAATGGAAAAATCTATGTCCTAAAATGATCCATAATATAGTGGAATAATTCATGACCATTCATCAGTACATTATTCCAGAACGTAGCAAAAAAATAGCTACGATGAAAGTCATCAATGAGACATATACATGAGTGGAATACAAGTAATTTCTATACATATATCAATGGTTTAAAGACATGATCATTGTGAAGAAGTAACCCTTACTACAATATACACTGGTCCATTTCAGATCCGGGATCCCATCATAGTAGTGGATGATCAATTATCGGTGTCACATAAACTATCTAATGTAGATGATGGGTTTGACATTTTGATTTTTAGGAAGTAAATAACATACCCCCACATGTTCTAAATATATAGGATGTTTCATTAGTGAATGATCTCTCATAGGAGAATCAGATGCTGAATATCATAGATCATATAGATAATATTATAATAAATAATTCATTGAACATAATAAAAATATTGTGGATAAACCACATGATAGATGAAGATATATGGAAACTAGATGAAGTGATGAAACCGAGTTACCAAGATCAGTTTCATATTTTTAAATGTATATTTTGAGGGAGAATTTTATGAATGATCTAATACTGTAGTGACCCTTAAAATTATAAATTAAATTCTCTTTTTTCATGAATTAAATTCTCTATAATGTATTATGGTAATTGAAACCACATGAACCTATATAGATTTATGATATCATGTTGGATTTAAAATATTGTTATGAATCATAATAATTTATTATAAATATATCAAAAAGTCATCATATGATTTGTACAAACATAGTGTTTCGATAAATCAAATTGACACATATATATAAAGTGACAAAATCGAATAGTGGGATCAAAACCTATTAGGACCATAAATCGGAGCATTTGTGGGAGGTTTCATCACTATAATATTCCCTTGACTGATCCCATGGTATGATCAAATCACTAAATCACAATCAAAATAATTTATTTTAGAATGTCAAGAACATATAGTTCATGACCCAAATAAGTATAATGAAAAAGTGCATGAATGTCTCGCCATTACCCACATTATGCTTAGAGAATTTTCTAGTGTAAAAATGGGATATTTATCAAAATCCTAGAAAATGAATATTTATATTTAATTTTTAGTTGATTAATTGTAATATTTTTTTATTATAGTTTTTACTTTATAAATTATTTTTATTTTGATTCAATAAATCCCAAATTAAATTTTTCGGTAATATGTAATTTCAATTATGTAATTCAATTGATAAATTACTGAATTTTTAAAAGAATTATGTTTTCATAAAATATAGTTTTTAATTATTAAATATTATTTATTATTTTATTATTATTTTACAATTCCAAAATATTTTTTATAACAGTTTGAAAACTATTGTTGTTAAAAAACCCATTATTTCTTAATAAATGTAGTTTATTATATTAAATTCAAATGTCAAATTTTTATGAAATTATTTATATAAAATTAATATTATTTTTGGAATGATGACATAAAAATTATGAAATATTGAATTTTGTATAATTATTTGAGAGTGTAGTTTTTTCATGTAAAAATGAAAAGCAATATAACTATACAATGTTTATTATACATCATAAGGAAAAACAATTGTGGGTTAAATAAAATAAATGTTACTCATCACCAAATCTAGGATTCCAATTTAAAATAATTCTATTTTCTCCTAATTGTATTAGTTTCAATAAATCATTCATGAATTCTCAAAAATAGATATTATAATTATGTTTTAAAATTTATTTTATTAAGAACATAACTCAATTCCACATCAGCAAGAATATTATTTCTATATGTTTAGACACATCCTTATATAAAAATGAATACCAATCAACATTATGGAAATTATTGTAAACCACATGTGAATATTGTTTTGTTTTCAATTCATTATCATATATATTTAAAAACCAATGATTGAGAAATAATAAAAAAACTCCCCGCACATGTTCAAATCAATCCCACAAATCTCCCCTTTTTCATCAATAAAAAATAATTTATCACATCCATAAACCTCCCTCCCATATGTAGATTCCTCCCAAGGATCCCCCATTCATTCAAGATGATCCTCTAGAGCATTTGTAACCACCATCACAAGGTAAGATATCATTTCCTTCTCCTCTTTATTCAATCATATTCTTCATTTTATTACATTTATTTACATTCAAGAAAGTTGGGATTTGATTTTTCACATCCCTCTTACTATAAATTTCATATCCAAATGATTATAGAATCCTTTCAATCTCATTAAACCATTTTATTATTCTATAACAACTAGTGTTATGCCTCCATAATTTGACGGTGATTATTTTCTTTCCAAACTCTTATTATTGTGAATACCATCAACATTACCACTAAATTGTATTATGTTATGCCAAAATATACTCTATAATTGGTAATTACATGTATTAATTCCATTTTCACTAATTTCGAAAAACAATTATGATGGAATATATCATATGTTGAATATTTTATGAGGCTAACATATGCATGTACATCACATGAAAGTGATGAGTGTGCCTCGAATTATAGTGTGAAACATTGAATTGGGTAATGCTTTATTCTCAAGAGACATCGTGAAAGGTATTCAGTATTGAACCTAATAAATTATGGGACTTTTTCCACCTTGTTATTATGTATTGGCTGTTATGCATGAATTATTTTTATAATGTCATGTTTAATATTGTTACCACATTTTCCCAAGTAGCTTTTATGTTATCATGATATATGATGCCTCATTGTTCAGGTTTTTTATTATCACCCATTTTATAAATCACTAGTATGCCTATTACATAACATCTAATGCATTATTCATACCCTTATTAGGATTTATAGTTCACCCATTTCCTATGAAAGTCTCGAGGTTATCCTATGCAGTTTTAAGAATGATGGAATAATATGGGTATGTTAAATAAGTTTTCAATAATGACCATGTACCCCATATTTATGTTGTTATTTATCTTACCCAATTACATAAAGATGTTATAGTTCTCAAATAGCCATATTTTCTTATGTTTACTCATATGTAATATATAATGAATTAATCTGCAATAAAGGAAATAGTTCTTATAATAGAGGATACCAAGGGGGTGATGTATCATGATCTAAGATTAAAAATTCTTCTATATAGATATATAAAGTAACACATTTTATCTAATTGAAAACACCATGTCTCATCAATAACTAATTACCTAAATTTTCCATCAATAATTTTTTGATTTCATATAATACTAAACGGTTTGAACCTACATTCTCTTATTAAGGATAATATTAGGTTATATATTAATATTCTCTCAAAAATCATTCATACATGTTTGATTCCAACCCCACTTCTATTATAATGTTTCACAAGGTTCCATTTTAATGATAGACTGAAAAGTTTTGAAATTTGTGAACTCCTTAAAGGGAAGTTTTTCATCCCAACATCCTTGGATATCCGTTAAACAATGTCTCATTAAATGATATATAGTTTCAGTGGTTCTAATATACTGACCATAGTTCTAAGGGTGATAAAAAGGGTTGATGATGAGTTATGTATCCATAACATTAAAATAGTTTCCCCAATGCGACTGGGTAAGAATCATATATTGATCAAAAACAAAAATAATTTGGTCTACATATCATCTTCCCACTTACCTTATATATATTATAGTGAATTGGTTAAGAGAGAAATGTTCTTTGACAGTATTGAAATGAACTGATTAGTCATGTATCACACATTCATCTCCTAAGACCATTGATATTTCTACAATTAATTTTCTTGATTCTCACAACAGTGATGTAGGAAAAGTTGAGGGTGAGGTGGAGCATGCAGCAACGGTGAATATACCTTTGGGGAAGTCTAGTCCTCAATAAGAGACAGATAAGAGGCCTCCAATGTGGAACCTTGTTTATGCTGGAGATGAGGATGAGTTAGATGGATCATGGAAACATACCAAATCAAGGAAAAGGGGATGCCATCCTAGAAGTCATGAGACATGACATGACCGAGCATACACAATTTCATGGAAGGATGAATCACATTTTGTGGATTCTAACTTAGATGACACAAACATTGAAATTCATCTTATACTAATAAAAAAATTTAAGAGCATCACTCTAGGGGTTGTGGATGAGGGGGAGGATGAGGAATAGATTTTAGATTCTTCAAGGATGAAGAAAGTATGATTGCAAATAAGATACACAAAAAACATATTCCCTTTTGATTAATATATTGTTGACTTGGGTAAAACTAGTTTTTACCCCTCTCTATTTTGTCATTATTTTGTGGTAATAAGAAATGTTATAGAACTAAATTTCCTAAAAAAACATATTAATAAAATAAATGGTTATTTATTAACATTTATATACTAAAACGAGACATGGTATTATCATACCTATAGATTTTTATCATTCCACAAGGAATTTCTGGCATACCAACCACCGTGAAAACAATTCTACAATCTCCCTCTTTATTCTATCACATGATATTTTTTTCATAAAATATTTGTACATCTTATTGATTCCAAGATAAATATTGAAAGATTGAAAAATTTCATCATCCATAATTTCACTATTCTATATTTTATAAGACACATATCCATGTTCGAATTCCAAAAAATCCATTCTTCTCAAAGTTAAAATCTAAACTATTTTCTACATTTTTCTATATTTACTCACCATACTTTAGAGACACATTGATGGTATCGATAATAAACATTTGAAAAATTATTTATGTAATTTTTTAGGAGGTTCCTTTTATTATTCCCATTTCCATCATATATAAATCGATAAATATTATTTTCATTTCAATTCTCATCTTCGATTTTATTTCTTGATCATTTATACTCAACACATCTTACACCTGTATGAACTACCTAGTATTGTAGTAGATTAAAATACCATGCACCTTGAAAATATAAAAAACCCTTTTTTCAACATATTCAGATACATTTTCATTGTTGTAAAATTTTGGTTTTAATGATTTTTATTTATGTAAGACATGTCACAATAATGAAATGTAGACTAATCATCAGTGTGATGATCAATAAAGCCATATTGTAGATCATGTGATGGTTAGTTATACTAATATATTTGAAATTATCGATAGATATATGCTATCATTTTTTCATCTTTCTTGAGTACACAACCCATTCTACTTTGTATATTATCAATGTAAGTAAAAAATCATACCCCATTCATAGGCAATAATATAATAAGTACCACTATTTCTCTCTTTTTTATATATTTAATGATTTATACGTATTTATAATTCTATTCAAACCACACTACATTACTAATATAATTTTTTTAATTAAATGAAATCATGATAAATTTCTCACAAATATATGATACTTCCTAGATAATCAATGGAACCTATGGATTTACATCAATGGGGATGGACTAAGACATCCATCAATATACAATATTTTCAAAAGATCCAATGGTATACCATTTTTGGTGATAACATGCACCATCAAGGTAATTATATCTATCAAAAACTAACATTTTCTTGTATTTTCGTAAATATTAAATTTCTATAATTTCATCAAGAAAATAACCAAATTATCCTAAAGATATTTCTTTCATTTTCAATAAATATGAATTTATTCTATAACCAGTACAAATATTTGATGAGGTAGTCCCATAAAACACTTCCCATTATTTATATAAATATTGATGGAGAATTAGAGGGTTCTAATGGTGCCACTATGAACTCGTAATTCCTATAACATGTATGAAATTAATCCTTTTGTATGTCATCCTTCCTTACATTAACATCATAATACAGCAATAGAATATCAACCGAAGAAAATTATTTGGTTTATATATAGAAAATCAAATAAGTAAACAATACATGGAAGATGATACTTTTTATTTATCATGATCTTATTCATATAATCATAATTAATGAAGATTCTTATTAACCCATCCTTATCATTTATTTGGATAAACAATGCATAATTGGGTAATAAATTTTGGGTGTAAAAACCCATCATCTATATTATCATATATTTTCCTTTTTATCTCATCCTCTAAAACAATGGAAATTATATATGGAGCCATGGATACGTAAATGTTCAAGGTATTATATTGACTAATAAATCCACCTCATGACTGGGAAGGATACTAGGAAATTCATTAGGAATCACATAATTGAATTACTTTAAAAATTGAATGTAATCAACGATGATATTTTAATTAGAATATACTATTTAATCTACATAGAATTGATCTCAATTAAATAATATATATTATTCAGATGATGATACCAATGTATATTTATCCTCTACCATTCTCATGTATATATATAGAGGGGGATTTGAGGAAAGTAATATGGTTTTCATCTCTTGTAAATTTATGTGGGATCTATACCAAGAATGAATATGAAATCAAATAAGTGAATTATATATTGAAAAAGGTATTATAACATGTTTTGTTGAGAATTTCAGCCATTAAATTTTTAAATAAGATGACTTATATACATAGGATGAAATAATTTATCAAATTATTATTTTCACTAATACATAAACTCTCATATTTTGTCTTGGGGTTTAATTTGTTCTAATAATCAAGAATTATTTTAAAGAATCAATTTAACCTTATTCACATTGTACATTTGAAGTTTGTGATTGAATTATAAGATATCATTTGAATTTTTCATTCTGCTTTTAAATAATTACTCTATAAAAAATTGACTTCACAATGAAAATATTCAAATTATAAAAAATATAAACTAGAAACTAAGGAAATTAAAGTTGTAGATCATAAATAATATATATTCCCTAAGATATAAATTTATAGCTTCCAATCTAAGGTATCAATTATCTAATTACTGATATAAAATATTATGGGTATTTTCATCCCTTAAAAGTGGTTTATAAAGTGGTGTATAATTTACCTAATCATATCCCCAAGGAGTTACAAACCAACTATGTACCAAGGCCCATTTTCATGATCTATGTGGTTAACAAGTCCATTTCAATGCATGATTTTCGTGATTATTAAACCAATGTACAACAATGCCATATCCATATCAAAATTTAGTATATATATTGGGATTTATTTTATTATAATATGATTTCTAAAAAAATTACTAAAATATAGGATTATTTTCCTATATTAAGGATTATCCAAAATGATTTCACTAGAATTCAATAATCAATATCCATAAAAATGTATTTTTTCTCATAGAAACTACGACAACCCATATCATTAATACACCTTATTTCAGGATTTATTACATAAGGATGAAAATAATGAAAGCTCATAAAAACATGAGGCATTTTTTATTTTAGTAATTAAGTATGTTGTATATAAAAAATTATCATAAATAAATATACATAAATTAAAACACCATAACATGACCAATGATTACATTTCTCTTCTAAAATGAAATGGGATAACCTATTTACGTACTAAAGAAAGGGATGAGTTATAAATCACAATAAGGGAATAAAAACATAATATGATTGATGTAATAGATGTTATTAAATATTCAATTTATGGTGACAAAAAAGTGGTGAGAATAATAAATTTTTTTATTTATGTGTGATATATGATGATAAAATAAATTCAATATGTGTTTGTGGAAATGACATAAAGATCAAATCATATGTCAAAGTCATGGTTATCCACCAATACATAATAAAATATTTTACATATGATATACTTAATATCACTATAGATGGAATCACATGAGATAAAAAAATTTCCAATTTATTAAAGGTATATTTCATTTTGAGCCCATCAGTCACATTATTATCATGTACTTGAATAAGTCTTCTAAACAGATCATAAAAAATAAAAATTTCTTACATAAGTTTTAATCTAATTACTATGGATTGTGAATTATATAAATTTATGTCACCGATAAATTATATATATGTAAAAATAGTTGAGTACCCTTTAGCTGAAATGTGGATATGTATTCACATAAAAAATACATGGCATGCCAAAAATATAAGATAATGATTAAAAAATAATCAAGGTAATTAATTGTTCATATAAGTGTATAATTATATTAAAAGGGTGTCTTTAATCAGAAATACGTCATAGTTACAGTATGTTTAATCATTAAAAACATATTCCAACATGAAAAACTATAAATCAAAATGAAATATATTAATATGGGTTTTGAATAAGGAGGCGAAAGAGAAGATCCTTTACCATGAGAGGTATCATCGAAAAACATTGATGGAGATTATTAATATAATGAGGACAACTTGAGAGGGTTCTATAGAGGTATAGGTAGAGAAGATAAATCCAAAAATGGTTTTTAGTTTAGTTATTTATAATGTTGGGTTGGTTTTATAGAAATAAGAGGGAAATTCATTATCAATTTCTTCAAATATGATCCATACTATAGGTGATAATATATCCAAAAAATACCTTGGGTTTTTCAAATAGTTTCTTCAAAGAAGAGTGTATATATCTATTTTATATGACTATAAATTAATGGCATTCAAATAATACCCTATTTGATTTGGGAATATACCCTAACACTAGTGGCACGATGCTAATGACTTATGTATTACATTGGTATAATGTAAAAGGATTCACATCTAGAAGTAATGGATTGTTTATTAGTCATGGTAAGATATATACGTATATGAGTCTTTAATTATTATTTATAACAAAAAAATGTAATAATAATGATAACTTCATATAGAATATCCATGATTACCAAATATGGTATATTTCATGGATTCTAGAGAAAGGAAACAAAATCAGGCTGATCATAAATTTCTAGTTAGGTTTATGTATCAAGAAAAAAATAATTAATTAATAAGAATAATTAATATGGTAATTTATTTTAATTAATTTATATGCCACATAATTAATAAACATATAAATAAGTGGATCTTTCGATAATATAAATGTGAAAATATCATGAATTAGAATAATCATGGAAATTTAATTAACTAAAACACATTCCATTTATTTAATAACAGTAATATCATAATTTTACAATTCATATTCAACGTGTCATGGAAAATAACCTAAAATATGTTCCATTTAATCAACATATAAGAAAAAAAAAATGTGGGATACAATCATTTTGAAAACATCAGTGATAAAAATAGCTTAATTTTGTATTAAGGAAATACCTAATTATTGGACATCATGTATCAGGTGCATCAATCATATACTATCAAGACCTTTCTTTAAGGCATCTTAAAACTTGTGGTTAGAATCTTTTTTAAATATATATAAAAAATTATTTCATCTCATAAGACTACAGATGAATCAATGGGCTATATATAACTAGCCCTTACCCATGTCTTGAATTTACAAAGTGTTCCTCATATATCTAATAATCAATATGATTCAAAAAAATTTCCCATATTATGAAGTATAGTTATTGATTACATGATACTAATCTATCAATATTTCCCTACTTAATTTAATAACATTCCTAGTAAACACTATAAGAAAATTTGTTATACGGTTTTGGAATTAGTTATATCCATCATTAATAAATGTGGATATTTAAATTAAATTTAATATCTATGGAATATTTTCTAAAAAATAATTTTTTAATTTGAATTTAAAAGTCACAAAAAGAATTTATATTTTACCAAATAATTTACTATTAGTAGTTTTCAGATAAATTCCCATTGAATGTCATAATTCATGGTTAAACAAACTATACCATTAAATATTTTTAAATAATTATATTAAATGTCCAATTGGTTGTATATACATCACATAAAATTTAATTTGGGTAGAATAAAAAATAAATCTTTTTGGAATGTAATTTGAGTTGAAATCAGTTACCTCATGATTCCTTTTTTGTAAACATCCATTAAACCCCTATATAGTGGTTCTAAAAAAGTTATTAACTTATACCATCACTATATTAATATATTAAATGTCATATATTATCTATTTATATCATCTCACTACCCATTCTAGAATAATAAATAATTACGTTCATTTTGTATGGGGCCAATTGCCATGTTTTCTCATTATTCCTTTTTATTAAGTATATGATTCATAAAAAATTCAAATAGTTTCATCTTCTCATGAATAATAATCCTGAAATAATTATAATAACAATAAAAATATAATTTTAGTCATGAAAAATGGTTTTTGTGTAATAAATTATGTTTCCCCCTAGAGACGATATGTCGTACGTAAACATGTGTAATGTTTCCTTTTATCAATAATAATTTTTACAAAGGATGTATGAAATATATAATCATTAAATAATTAACATAATATATTAATTACTATATTTTTTCAATAAATATACCTATATAATTCATCATTGTGTTTTGTTGTTGAAAATATTGTCATATCTTTTAATGAAGGCATATGACCATAGGTATGTGACATCCATTATCATATTTCATTGAGTGAAAGGGAAATAAAATGATTATCATTATTTTATTAATTTGTAAATATTTCTTGAATATCATAATTATTTCATTAATTATACATATTAACGTTAAATTTATCGTTATCAACATCCATGTAAAGGGTTAGTAAAAGATGAATATTATCACATCGCGAGGAAATAGTATGTGGTACACACGTGTGACGTTATTGTATCACATGGGTAAGAGAAAGAAAAAAATCCTATATATGATATAATTAATTAATTGGTGTAAATATTTTATAAATATCATATAAATACTTTACATCCATCATCATACAAAACTGTGAGCGGTGGTAATGGAAAAAGGAAAGACATTGGTTCACGAGGTGGTAGCTGGTCACAAAAATGAATGATGATTTTGAAACACATTTAATAAAGGTGAATTTGGTTCTAAGTAATTCACAAAAAAATTTAAATATTAGTATATTGAATAAATTATTTATATTATGTTATTTTTGTTCAATATGTAATGAGTCACTTGGAGGATGAAATATAACAAGAATTCATGTGGAAGATCGTTACCTCTTCTTCAGGTATCAGCTTTATGTTTACACCAATGCCTTTCTATAATGGATTTATTAATAAAATAATTTCTATGAGATAAAATGAATGAATTTGGGAATTTATTTGGGTAGTTATTCTCTGATATTCAATGGTTTGAAGGTGTGATGAAGATAGGATATGGTTGTCCTTTTATAAGAGACTTGAGTAGATAACCTACAATTTTTGTAAAGAATGCACTCCAATGTGATTTTTTTCATTTCACAAGAATTCAAAAATAGTCAGTTTGATATAATATAAAGAATAAGGTATAAATATAATCATAAAATATACTTCTATTTTTAAAAAATTTGATTCTAATATTTTATTTTTAATGCTGAAGAAAATACATTTTTCTCTAACCGTAATAATTATTTTTTACTATTTACACTATTAATTTTGGTAAAAAATTATGTTTACCATAATGGAAATTATATATTATGTGTAAAAAATATATATAATCCATTCTTCCATATTACCATAACATGAGGGGTATGTTATAATTTAAATTAAATATTGTGGGTGCAATAAGAAAGCATGGATCTTAAGAGAAAATGTTCAAAAAATAATACAAAACCTTTATATCAAAATTAAAAATGAATATTACTAAAATGAAATAAATTTGATTATATGATATAAAATTTAAAAAATTATACTTTTCTTCTAATTAATATTTTAATTTAACATTATATGTACATTAAATAAAATATTAGATTTCAATTAAAATTTTGTATCCTTCATTGCTCATCAAAAAATGAATATTCAAATGAAAATCCCAAAGATTCAGAGTAAGATAATATATATATTATGATTTCAAAAGTGAGTGTATTTTATCAATTCAATTTTTTAAATATGGTTAAATTTGAATATTTATTATGTGCATGAAGAGCTACTAAACTGTCTTTTAGAAACATTATTGTTCCTAAAAAACATTCCATTTTATTTTAAATTATTCCTATTTTATTTATAATCAATAGAAACCTAATAAATATTGTTAAAATTAATATTTTCATTGGTTAGTTAATTCTATTCATAACCACATTTCACATGACTAGGAGATAACCATCACATACGATTGTAACACTAATAGTATGTTGTTGTTTAGAAAAACTAGATATTCATTGTAATGTAAGTCACCAAAATAATTATCGCTGCATGTGATGAAAATAAATCACAATTTCTTATGAATTTCATTAAATAAAATAAAATTTTATTATTTTATATTTTATTTGGTGTTATAATGTTGAAATGAGTAATTTTAAGCAATAATTTAATTTAAAACAATGGAATATAATTTATTTTCAGAATATTCACTATGTGTTTGCAAAATTAAATTGATTTTTTTAAAATTATTAATTTAATGAGAAAACATTATTTCAATATTTGATTATATTTATAGATTTTATTTATTTACATATTGGATATTATGATATCATAATTAATACTATATAATTATAAAGTATTTAAATTTTTCACAAAACATCGATTATCTCATGAAATAATAAAAAATCACCATTAGATAATTTTGAGATGCTGATTGGAAAAATAATTATTATATTATAAATATAACTCTTTGAATATGTATATTTAAACTTTTAAACATTAAAAAAATTTAAATGGAAAATAATTTGTTTTTCTACAATAACAGTTCTTAGACCCATAAAATTTTTTCACTTGATATCAAAAAATATATTTTATCATTTACAATAAATAAATATTATTTAGTAATAATATTTTATAATTATCTCCTTAATTTTGAAAATTATATAATTATATATATATATATATATATATATTATTTTTATTTAATCTACCTATTTCTAATAAATGAAATTTTTTACTGCATATTAGAATCAAGATTCTATGAATAATTAATATTTAACCACTGTAATTTAATAAAAAATAAATACAATAAAAAATACACTAAAAATAAAAATATATAAAATTAATGAATTGAATGTCTATCAACATATAAATTTATAGGAAGCATAAATTCAATAAGGTTAAGGTGGGTGATTTTGAGATTTTCATGGGATATTTAGGCGATCATAGTTTTGTCCATGATATCATTGAGCTTGAACATCTCCTATAAACAATTAAAATCATTCTTTGGTTGTAGATTTTTTTCATAGTGTTGATAAAGGTCAATGTCCAGTAATTAAATCTCCCTTATATGATCTAAAAAATGAGCTTAATAGGGTATGATCATACTATTTGGGGCTATCATATCCTTTTATTGGCTTCAATTGGATTTTTCATTATCGAATATATATAACATTCATACTGTAACTATATTATTGATAATCAATAAATTTTTATGATTCTTAACATCCATTTAAATTAAACAGACTACGAGTTATAATGTAACAAAAACAAAATTATGGTATGGTATAATAGAATAATGATTTCATAATAAGAAATTAACTAAAATTAAAGGGGAATTTAATTTATAAATTTTTGGGATTTAATAAGTATGGAAACAATTCCCAATAATGATGTATCACTATATATCAAAAATCTATCAATAGTAGTGATACTGTGGAAAACAAATAGTTATTAGCCACTTATTTAATAATTTAAATATTTATCCACATTCATGAGTCCATAGAAACATTACTGACATCACATCCATCTTCGTTAGTGGGCTTTCAAATCATACATTATTTTAAAAAATATATGATAGTTCCTACCTATTAGAATCAAAACCAGGGATCTCTACTAAATTTATTGGTCTATAACATCATATAATTTCCTCTTCTTTTCAACTATAAATAGATATCCCATTTTTAGTGATATCAATACTAAAAATGACACATTCTCTATCAAAAAAGCATTTATTTTACATCATATTTTACTATACCATCTTCTTGGTCTTCTGTTTAATATTGAAATGACGTTCACATTCCTCATTGATATAGGATTATATATTAATATAATCTATAAATGCTTCAACAATTACTTTTACTTAATCTATAAAGACACAATTCATTACTCTCATAATATTTATATAGAATTAGTGTGTCGAAATGGAATCACTATGAATCTATAGAGTATGAACATTATATTAAAAGATGTATAAGGGATATCATCCTTCTTCACCAACACTTGATAATTTCATGACCAAATATCATCATAATAGAAGTAATACAGTATCCATTACTGATGAAAATACTCATAAAGACATGTTATAGGATTCATGTACATTTTTGAGATCCTATTAAGTGCACGAAAATCAATAATGAAAAATATTGACCCACACTTCTTCAAGATGAAAATGATTTGTGCACGCCACTGTGAATCGCATTGGTATATTAAACCCTTATTCATGTTCTCCAATTTTTTCTTATTTAGCTTAAAAGTTCATTAGTGCACATTATATATGCATTTAGTTGTATTATAAAATCATAAATTTTATATTTTATTTATAACTAAATCACTATAATAAGATGTAAACTAGGAAATTATTTGAGAAACACCAAAATAAGTTAATTTTCTAGTGGAAAGTAGTAAATGATGATATTTTATTTAGTATCAAAAAAATTTTCATTATAAGATTACTAATTATACAATAATATATGTGAATAATATGATAAACCTATAGTGATTCATAATATAAATTTTTCATTAAATGATTTAGATGGTGATTTTGGATATGAAAGGTCATTTCCATCTATCAGAGATATGTTGTATCTAAAAAATTAAATCTAATCATAACCTAAATTGCATTGAATTACTCTAATGGTAGTATCACAATTTACTTGTGAAATAATACAAATAAATAATATAATTCATGTTATTTTTATTCTTAGGATACAATAATTGGAAATTTTTTATTCTCCAACAATGAATCATATTCCATAATTCGATGTGGTGATTAAATTGATCTTCCAAACATACTTGCAAAAAAATAATATAAATAACCAGATAAAATAATATATTTTCTATTATAAAATGAATAAATAGTGTGCAGATAACCAAATTATTATTGGTGTCCTCAAAAGTAGTTATGATGGAATATTCCAACATTCACTCTCTAGTACATGAGGTTTGATATCATTGGTTATCATAAAAAACCATTCACATTGATCGTTAATTTACATGTTTTATTTATTCCATATAGTTTAAACACTGTATAATAGTATGACAGTTGATTGGAACATTTTTTTAATTAATTATATTTCCAGGTATCTATCATAAATTTTAGTTTTCTAGGTGCCTTTCCATCGAAAACATATTGTAGATGCTGAAAAAGTATGTATCTCCTAGAGGAAGATTCTAAATGACAAAGCGAAGTCATATTCGGAATCATAGGTCCGGTCCGGAGGCCCGGGAGGTGGTGCGTGAAATAAAGGAGGCCTTGTGTGAAATAATGATGTGCACGCGAAGCATCTCCGTGATTCGCGTAATCAAGCCGGTTAGTCGCACAATTTTGCACACCCTGGTTCCTCACGATAAGGATTTGCGCACCGACATTTCCCGTAGCGGAAAATTTCAGGCGCCGCCTGGATTCCACGCCGGTCGATGCCTATAAATAGAAGGCGACCCCAAATGGTTTGGGGTTGCAGAATTCAGAACGGCTCTCGTGCGCGCAATTTGGACTCCCCCACGCGCAAGATGAATTCTAGGTAATTCCTCTTTTTGCGCAACCTTGCCCCAGGGTTCGCCTTTGTGCGCAACTCCACAGGCTTAAGTGAATTTTCCCACTCCTCTGGGTTCTTCCCTTGCACAAAATCATTTCCCCTTGCACGCAATCCCTTTCTGTGTGCGCAATCCCAATACTTTGCGCGGAATCACCTATCCGCGCAATCCTCTAGTCCTATTGCGCACCATCCCGGTGTTTTGCGCGCAAACCTTCTCTTTCCGCACAACACCGAGGACCCTTTACCATGACGCCCCTTAGCTGCCTCTCCGCGCCGGCACCTGATGTCTTCTCTGCGGGGCATGCGCGTCGTGCGTTGTATTCCCGTACGGCCTTCTAGGCTCGTACGAAGTAACCTCAAGGTCCCTTGGGTGTTGTTTCCCGTTGCGTTTCTTTGCCTTATGCTTCTCCGCATAGGCACGCTAACAGCTATTTCTTCTTCGGATAGCCACGCTAATGTGGACCCCTCAATGGTTCGCCCTGTGGCCCCCTTCACTATGACCTTACCGATGCCTTCCCTCCCACAAGGGGTAGAGGGAATTGGGCATGTAAGCCCTAGGGGTGTGGAGAAAACCCACCTCATCCAAGCTACAGGACGTTAAAATTTTAAGCACCTCATCCTTAACACATAACGTTAAACTGTGGTCTGACCCCATGCTTCGTACGCAGGGTCCCCCCCGTCTCGGGCATTATTTACGCCCACTCGTCTCAACAGGAATGGACTCTTCCTCACATGGAATGAGATCCTCCTTGTTGGAGTGGCGTTTTCCACGGGGGAAGGGCTGCCTTAGAGCGTAAGCCCCTAGCCTCTCTTGCAGAAGGTTGCACCCATGCACCTCCATACTTCCCCCCTGCCAAGGCCAGTGGATTCCCTTTCCCACTAAGATTTGTCACACCATGGGCCTCCAACATGGAGTAATCCCCAGCACCCAGGGCCGCTTACCACGCGTAAGCCCCTGTTTCCTCTTTGGGCTACTCAACGTGTAAGCCCCTTTCCGTTTCTCACGGACGCACCCTTTTCGACATGATCGTCTGGTCACTACTACCTCTTGCTTCTCACACCGAGCACGACTCACGTGGGCTTAGAGCGTGCATTGACCATTACATCCTTATATGGGATGCCTCAGAGCGTAAGAACCATCCCAGCGAACTACGTGGACTTTAATCTGTGCTAATGCATGGTACATAGGAAGCCTCCACGAGGTTCAATCCCACCCCCCAGTCATTCCGACCTCTCCACGTTGGTTCCCCAACCACCATGGGCGGGCTCAGAGCATAATCCCCATATCTACTCTCGGCCGCCTCAAAGCGTAAGCCCCAAATTCCCTCATCCCGCATGACGTTAAACTGTATCCCCTGAACTAAGTGGACTTTGATCCGTGCCAACGCATGGTACGTAGGAAGCCTCCGCGAGGTTCATCCCCATCGCTCAGTTGTCCCGAACCCCTTCACGTCGGTTCACCAGCACCCTTATGGGCCGTCTCGGAGTGTAAGCCCCATGCATCAAACCCACGTCTCATTCTGACTTCCCCCTCGAGCCCACGTGCCTTGGGAAGCTCATGCCCTAGCCTGGAGATCTTACCTCCTCCAGGCTCCAATCCATGCGTCCATTCTCACGGGTAGCCTCTTCAGGTGTCCCACCGTATCACCGAACTACGCGTACATTGATTCAATTCCATGGGGATATATAAGAAGCCTCCACGATGTTCAAGCCCGTCACTCCATCATCCATCCTGATCCTCACCCGGGCCGCCACATCCCGGTGAGATCATGCCACCCCAACCCACTCCATGGTATCCGGGAATCCGCCCACATGATGGCACCAACATCGGTGTTCCCCCAAGGGGTTCCTTCAATCTGATCCACTCTTAGTGTTTCGATCAGTCTGATCTGTCTCCGCAAGACGTTAAACTCACGAAATACCCCGTGTTAAACATGGGAAGCTGAGGAAAACCTCATATGGTACACAAATCCCCGCGTTCGATGTGGGATTCCTTGGGATTCCTTGCCCTTGAGAAGCCCTGTGATAAGGGACAGGAGACAGACATACCAATCCACAGCATCAAGGCATGCCAACGACACCCCCACGTGACCACTCTCCTCACCGAAGGTTGCTGCCCCGACAAGACCCCTTGGAGCGTCTCGACGGAAGCAGCATAATTAACTGGCGTCCATGCAGATATGGCATTGGGAAAAAGCTTCACGAACCCATCATAAATCTATGAGGGAGACTCGGACTAGGTGATGAGCTCCGAGGAGGAATCCACGGAAGGAAGAGCTGACATACCATCATCTCGATTTCGATCAAGGAGCAGACGTCCCTGAACAAGGAGAGGATGCCGCCCGCCATTGGAAAGCGAGAATGCGGGGCAACAATCCATGCATCCTCCCATGCGTGATGGACACGCGCGCGCACCCCAACGTAAAAGGGTCGGAAACAGAAAATGGTGAACCCGACGTGAAGATCTTCTCCTCAATATGGAGATGGGTAGAGTTCGGGGTGTCGGAAGATTAGCATGTCACCAGGTCAGGGTACCTATCACCGAGATGTGAAACCCGCCAGGGGTTGAGGCAGTCAGGATGTTGAGCACTCCGTTATGTGACGTCGTCGGCGTGGACCCCTCTCGCCGACCATGGATGACGGAATGACATTGGGATATTGGTTATCGATTTCCTTTCCTCTTAGTACTAATGGGTTAATATCCTTGCATCCAGGAATCAGATCACTGAATCCAGAGTTCGATCTCCACCTGCCCACTGGAGCAGGGGCAGGGGCAGTACTGATGCGGCCACCCCACGCGGTCCCACCTTTTCCACAGTCACTCCGGCTCCAATTGCTACGACTGCCCGGTGCTCACGCCCCCTCTACCCGTCAGAAATCATCCATGGAAGGGTTATCAATGACCTGTTTCGTAGGTACGATGAGGAAGGGATCATCCCCACCAGGGGCATGACCCGTTTGGATCTAGAGGCCGCTATGCCTCACCATCATTGCCAACCCTGAGGGCTACGCAGGGAGCCGCCTCTCCCCACTCCAATGTTCAACCACTTCGGGAGCCTATCCCTAGAGCGCCATGACACATCCCTCCCCAACGAAAATGAGGTGGGGGATGTCCGGGTCTGCCTAATAAGAGTCCCGTCTGAGGGGTTAATGGAAAGAACCCCGGCCAGGCTGCGTCGACGCCGCCGTCCGACTCCCCGGGCTGAGGAGCAGGAAATCTTCGTGCTCGGACCACCGGCTCCAACCCATCTGACACGACTCCAGCGTCAGGCATGAGCAGAAGAGAATGCCCGTCCTGGGGCACCAATGTTAGAAACCACTATGGCCCGAGCCACTGCTGACTCCTGTTACCAGACCACACACACGTTGAGCAGGGGCAGTCACATGCCCGACTGGGATCGAGGCCCCGACCGCCCTGCAGGTAGGTTGGGTCGACTCTCCTAGTCGTGGGCATAGGCAATGGCCACCGCGGACCAATACACGGTAGTGCAACCCACTATGAACGCTCATTCCATGCCACTGATCTAGAAAGCCGAAGGCTTCTTCGCAACAGCTACGCTCCGGGTATGACTCTTTCCAGAACTCACCGCACTGGGTATGAGGTCATTCCCCCTACCGTTGGCCACGAGAATGGAGCTATTGCGTATCCGGTCGATCACTCACATGGAGGACCTATGTCACTTTTGATATATGTCCCAGTGCTTCTCACACCCCGGCCTTTAGTCCCCTCTCCCCCAGTGCTATTGCGGCCAGGGGACTCCTTGACGAAAATCATCCTTACCCTAAGGAGACACCCAGGAGTAGGAAGGTGGGGCGTCGTCGCCATAAGAGGAATTCCAATGGAGTCCGGACGGAAATTAGTCCAGTCCATTTCTCGGACTCTGAGGCGGAGTACGACTCGAAGATGGAACCTTCCCCCCAACACTTTGAGTCAAGGGTAGTGATGGGGACGCAGTGCGTCAGGCTCGTACTCCCCTAATGCGAGATCCATATGATTCCCTCCTGCCTCCAAAGGTATATCCAGGAGGACGAGCACTTGTCGTACCCCCAGGGGTCAAACCCGCAGTTACCACTGGCCTCCCTGGAAGAACCTTCCACCTCAGTTAGGGAGGGTGGGGAACTTTTCTGGGGAGCAATAGAAGATTTGAAACATGACAAACCCTCGGCGAGCACTGATATTATGACAAGAGTCCTGTTTTCCATCCCATCCTACCATGACGTGGCAGCCAGGGTACTAAAACCCTTGGAGAATGACTCAGGGATCGCCGACCAATCGGCATGTTCTCTGTATTCCCCACCGGCCAGCCCACTGGCCTAGCGACCTTCCTCGGCACTGTTTCCAGTTCCCCAGCCATTCATGGTTGAAGAGCAGGGGCAACAAGGTCTGGACCCCAAACCAGAGTCATGGAGCTTCTGGACCATCCTCGCAGCGGGCCACTTTCCCGAGAAGTTTTGGCTGGTCGCAGGATCAGATTTTGATATGCCAGAGTCACTCACCCCAGGAGAGTTTGAATGTTTCTGCTAGACTCTTCGGGTGACTCACAACCGTCTTCTCCATCATCTATCACCTTATCCCTGGAGTCAAGCACATCTTGAGGATATCGGTGAGCAGTGTCATCGGGTCGACCTGGCTACGCTCCCCGCGGTTCGGCACCCCAAGTCACTTGGCCACCATAGTGCCCTCCAGCAACAATGCATCCATAGTTTTTTAGTTCTCCGCAAGGTTATCGGGGAAGCCACCCCCCACACACACGTCCGCGAATGGAGGAAGTACGCTGACCTTCTTTTCTGTGTGATCCGCCGACAGCCCGATTCACTGGGTGGCCCTGGGGGAATGTCGCCAAGGCCAGTGGCAGTCAACATGGATGACCTTTCAGATGAGGGAAATGGCATGGAGCTTCTCGATGGGGACTCACCCCTAAGTACAATCCACTACTGGTCCCGTCTGGGAGGATTACTCACCACTAGAGGAGCCTCCTAGGTCTCCCCACACCCACTGAGGCATTAACACTGAGCCAAAACATCAGCAAGGATAAAGAGCATGTCAGGGCTGTCAAGCTTGCTGACCCATCTGCCTTGGTGAAAATGGTTGAGGAAGACGCCGAGAAGGACATGATACGCCAACAACTTGCTGAGAAAAAGTGGATGGTTGATGAGATCTTGGTCGAACGCATTATAGAGCGGTGACCTGACTTTGGTAACCCTAGACCAGGACAGCAGGGGCAGGAGCACCTACCCCTTGATGAGATTCCCCCAGGCTACCATGACCATGTTGTGTTCGCCGACTGGGGAGAGGCTGGAGACCATGGAAAGAGGGCGTGATATGTTTCGGTGAACCCTCCTGAGCGGCGTAATCACCTTGGGGACCCTGCTCGGTTTCCTCCCGCTGCCCCGAGAGTCGCTTCGCCAGCCGCCCCGCGAGATGCTGAGCTTGACTACCAAATTGAAGATCCCGGAAATGTGCTTGTAGTTAGAGATCCCTGTCAGGACAGGAATCCACTTCTGGACGATCTAATGGAAGCACTAATCGCCCACTTAGAGGTCCTGTAAACTCAACAGGTGGCAATCCCACCGAACGGCAAGCCATACCCATCCTGGCTTGATAATATGCCGTCCCCGCCGGGATTTGGGAACCCCACTTCCGCACCCTTTAACGGGACTGGAGACCCGCAACAGCACCTGTACCACTTCAACTCGAGGTGTGGGCCTATGTTAGGGACTGCGGTGCAGTAGGAGGCTTCCATGCTCTGTTTCTTCGTTCAGACACTGGGAGGACCAGTATTCATCTGGTACAGCCAGCTCCCTGTTGGATGTGTGACTAGCTGGGAGGACCTTCGCGGGAAATTCCTCTACCAGTTCAGATCCACAACCCGGAAGACGAACATTTCAGACCTCTTCAGGTGCAGAAAAAGGTCTGATGAGCGGGTCTCAGACTTCGTCGCCCGGTGGAAGGGGCTCACGTACTCCCTTGACATGCCACTAACTCAGGAGAAATTACTGACAATGTGTGTAGGGAACATCAAGGAAGATCTGGTTCCTTCTCTGATCACTCAGAATTACCCTGGAGGGTTCCGAGAATTCTCCGACAAGGCTCAGCTCCTCGAAGAAGCCCTGGAACAGGCCTGTCAGGCATGCCCGCTGCCTCCTGTAATCCCTGTAAGGAGAGCCGCCAGAGCCGAGCCTACTACTGTGGCCCAGATAGAGGCCCCTGGACAGCTAGAGTTTCTACCAGTAAGGCCAGCTCAGCAGCCCCATAGGGGTCCACCCCCACGGGCACAGCCTCTGGCTCAGCAGCCACCACCTCAAAATCGGCAGGCACCTCTGCGTAACGCTCCACCATCACCCAAGAAAGATAATTCGGCTCCACATCTTCGGCATGCTCCTTCGGCCCCTGGTCATGGTCAGCCTCCAAGAGCCCCATTTCCAGACAGAAGGAATTGGACATACTCATTTGACGAGGCCCAGGTCCCCGGTTATTTCCGTAGCACCTTGGAGTAGTGGATCGAGCGGCTTCCTGAGTGCCAGAAGCCAGAAGAGGCGCGTCTCACTGACCACCCTAACTACTACCCTTATCACCGAATCCTGGGGCACACCATCCAGCGATGCTTTGTGTTCAAGGACTGTCTCAAAGACAAGATTGACCACAACATAGTTAGGTTGGGCCCAGCCCCGACGCATGTGGAAGGTGTCTTCATGAGATTAGATGGCAGCAGTGGCAATGAGAATGAGTGGGAACAGGTTTCCAACCGTGGGTACCGGAAGTATAATGACTGGATGGCCCGCAGGACGGTCGCCTGTTCCCATGGCATCATTTGTGCCTGCCTGAGTCAGCCAAAGCCCTCAGAATCTGTGATCACCGCTTTGGCATCGTTGTCCCAGCCTACCTCTTCTCAGAAGAGCAAGCGACGGCGCAAGAAGAAAGAACGCGCCCTGCCAGTGCCATCATTTTCCCCACACACTTGGCGATTTTATGCCCCCGTAGATGGGGATCCCTCTGAGACTCTATCTGGTAGTGGATGACTCCTCGAGTGAATGCTCGGGGTACACTTCGGTTAACACCGTAGAGTTGGTAAATCCCTTTTTGACTCCCAATGACGAGGAATGCCAGTTGGACCTCCCCAATGTCCCCAGCCGTCGCCAACGTCCGCAGAGCCGTGGCTACGTGAATCACTAGGGCACAGCAGTCTTCACCTCTAGTCAGGTCATGAACGGTACTGAGACTAAGAATATGGCCCGATATAGAGGTCAGCACATGCGACCCCCTCACCCGGTGTCTACAGGTTCGCCTCCACCACCGTTTGTGTTGCTGGATCAGGTGGGACCACCTCGGCCCTGTCGCAACCAGCCCAGCCCTGCCACCGGTCGACTACATCCTTCTGGTCCTAACACGGCTGCCACCTCCCGGGCTTCGACTAGTGAACATTGAGACGTGCCTAGTACCAGTCACTCACTGGTCCCACCGGCAGGGCCCGTCATGCCTCCAATCACAGAGCGACCTCCTATAAGAAGAAGCTCACGTTTGGCTCGATAGTATGATCTTCTAAGGCACCCGACCGACATTCCGGCAAGAATTTCTATCCTTGAGGCCCTTCACCTGTCGTCTGAAATGCGTGAGGAGCTCGTCGAGGCTCTAAGGAGCCCCCTCTAGTTTGAGATGGAGGTGGCGGCCGCCGAAGCCTTCTACATTGAGGAGATTGAGGACACCGAATGTTAGGCAGTTATCTCATTTTCTGTTGAAGATGAAGACCTTCCCATACAAGGGCACATTCTCCCACTGTACATCACCAGCTAGTTCAATGGAGTGGAAGTCCACCACTGTCTTGTTGACACGGGTTCCGGGATTAACCTAATCCTAACTCAGACGCTGCGGAAGCTGGTCCTGTCTGAGGATGATGTAACTCCCTCCGACCTCTGGATCTAGGGGTATGATAGGACCGAGCAAACTCCACTCGGCAAGATTCGTTTGAAGACCCAGTTCAGTGGCCTAATTACCAATACCGAATTCATGGTTGTCTCTCGGGACACTTCCTACAACGCGTTGATGGGAAGGCCGTGGCTCCACCTTCATGCAACGGTCCCCTCATCGTATCACCAGTGCCTCAAATACTCCCTTAAGGGTCGATTGGGTGTGCTCCAAAGAGATGCGTCTCCGTTTTCCTCTTGTGAAGCCTGCTATCTGGATGCTGACTATTAAAAGAGCAAGGACAAGCAGTTCCTGGCTGGTGAGGTTGAACCTGCCACTGTCACGAGTGATCCCTGGGTAGGTTTGGACAACGCATATGTCTTCCCAATCCATCGGTTGGGGGCCATGACCCCCGACATGGGGCAATGATTTGTTGTTTCGGGTACCAGAGGATGGAATATTTACGGGTCCAAGCAACGGTGGGAAATCACCTCATACTCTTACACCAACCAGGCTTAGGTGATCCCTAAGCCCCCTACCCCTGTACGATATTGGTACGTTAGGCTCATGGAATCGGCAGTACGTCATATGTGTCTATTTCGCTGGGTCGGAATCAACCGGCTCAAGCCAACGTGCCACTACTACTTTGATGTCATAAAGCGTTGCCCCATGGGCCGAAGGCCATATGGGATTGGATTAACTGCCTTTGTCGCCATGGTCTCTACAGTGCATGAGTCTCCTGACGTGATGACCTCTGCCACCCAAGTCGGCACTAGCTTCCCATCAGGGTTTGGCAGCCCCGAAACGTCTCCCCCCATGGATGATCCCTCCACATGCGGAGAGGAGGACATGGAACATGCTCCTCTGGCATTTGAGGATGGCATCCCCACCACGGTCTACGAGTTAGTGCAGGTGAACCTCGGTAGCAAGGCGGACCCCAGACCCACTATGGTTAGTGCCGTTATTCCCCCCGAGGAACGGCAACAGTACGTAGACTTCCTCAGACAACACTGTGATGTGTTCACCTAGAGTTATGACGAGATGCCAGGACTAGATCCTCAGGTATCTGTCCACCGTATTGGCCTTCCAGCAAACCATAGCGGGTTCATGTAGCCTCCCAGAAAGATACACCCCTCTCATGGTGCCACGGTTGAGGCCGAAGTTGATAAGCTCGTCAAAGCCAACTTCGTCAAGGATGTCCAGTACCCCATGTGGCTAGCCAAAATTGTGCCAGTCAGGAAGAAGAACGGGCATATCAGGGTCTGTATTGACTTCTGCGATCTCCATCGCCACGGTCCGAAGGATGATTTTCCCCTTCCTGTGAAAGAGTTGTTGATCGATGCCACGGCCGGGTTCTAAACCCTCTCTTTCATGGATGGGTACTCTAGGTACAACCAGATCCGGATGGCCCTCGAGGATGAAGAGTTCACTACCTTTAGGGCCCCCCATGGTACTTTCTGTTACTTGGTTATTCCCTTTGGCCTAAGGAACACAGGTTCCAACTATCAACAGGCTATACATCACATATTCAAGCCGATCCTCGGGACACTAGTGGAGTGCTACGTGGATGACCTGGTGGTTAAATCTTGTCAGCGCCAGGACCATCTCAAAGACCTTGAGAAAGTGTTTGGCTTCCTCCATTCTCGCCACTTGAATATGAACCCGTTGAAGTTTGCCTTTGGGGTCACCTCTGGAATGTTTCTTGGATTCATTGTTAGGTATCGAGGCATCGAGATCGACCCAGAGAAGATCAAGGCCATTAGTCAGATGCCTCCCTCGAATAATATTTGGGAGCTTTGAGGCCACCACAGCCACTTAGCCTATATACGCCGATACATTGCGAATCTGGTTGGCAAGTGTAATCCCTTTTCTCGGCTCATGAAGAAAGGCACCGCCTACGAATGGGACAAAGAGTGTCAGATCGCTTTTGAGGAAATCAAGTTGTATCTGCTTCAACCTCCGGTCTTGATGCCACCCATTTCCGGAAAGCGTCTGGTCCTTTACGTGACCGCACTGGAGCAATACATCGACACACTTCTCTCCCAGAAGAACAACGAGGTAACATAGAATAGACTTTACTACCTCATCCGCATGCTCCTCGACACGTTAATTAGATATTCTACCATCGAGAAGAGTTGTCTGGCGCTCGTATTTGCCGTGTAGAAATTGCAGCACTACTTGCAGCACCATGAGGTACAGATGGTTTCTCGGGTAGACCCGTTGAAATACATCCTGAACTGGCCTATGTTGACCGACCAAATGGGGTGCTGGGCGGTGATCCTCCAGCAGTTCGACATCAGGTTCGTACCTCAGAAGTCCATCAAAGTACAGGCGTTGGTAGAATTCTTAGATTCCCACCCAACCTCCGCAGACCAGCCACTGGATCTAGGCTTTCTTGATGAGCCAGTACTCTCAGTCAATCACGCCATCCCATGCTGGTAGATTCATTTTGACGGTGCGTCCCGGAGCCCCACTGGTAGAAGGCTCAATGATCCTAGGCTCAACAGAGTGGGCCTGGGTATCATCTTCATCACCCTGGAGCAAGCTGTTCTACCATATTCATTACTGTTGTCAGAAGGCTGCACCAACAATGAGGTAGAGTATCATTCCCTCTTCACTGGCCTCGGGTTGGCTCTCGAGATTGACGTACCCCGTCTTATGTAAAAGGTGACTCTGAGCTAGTCATCAAGCAGGTCAATGGTGACTATGCTGTCAGAATGCCAGAACTTGTACCATTGATGGAGTGCACCCTCTATCTAATGGCTATGTTACCCTCCTGGCCAGAGGACATTGACATTCCACGGTCACAGAACAGCCGAGCAGATGCTTTGGCCATCCTGGACGCATCACTTGCGGAGCCCAAATAGGATGACCTAATTATCCATGTAGCACACCGGATAGTCATTGCCCCTGTTATTCCGGAGGGCGATCGCGACACGTGAGTGAACCATTGCACCACTGGTGCCCCTACGTCAGGATCCCCGGGGGCTTCAGGTGTGGTAATCGAGATAGATCTTGAATGGAGGACACCCTTGGTTGAATATCTCGAGCACGACAATCTTCCACCAGACCGAGCCGAGCGAGAGTGAATCCGACATCGTGTGCCGTAGTTCACCCTTCAGAGCGGTCCCAGCCTTGATCAGCTCCTTTATAGGCGCGGATTTGATGGTTTTATCCTCCGTTTCCTTCAAGGAGTCGAGATCCCACAGATCATGCAAGAAGTGCACGCAGGTTCCTATGGCGCCCACCAGGCCGGGTCTAAGTTGTCCCGCCAGATTCGGAGGCTGGGATACTTCTCACCCTCCATGATATATGACTGCATCGAGTATTCCATGAGGTGTCAAGCATTCCAATTTCATGCTAACATTGTTCATCATCCATCGGAGCCTCTCCATACTACCATGTATTCTTGGCCCTTTGCAGTCTGGGGGTTGGATGTCGTAGGGCCTTACCCGCCGGCGATGGCCCGCCAGTGCTGGTTCATATTGACCACGACAAATTTATTCTCAAAGTGGGCAGAGGAAATCCCACTCAGGGAATTCAAGGCATGATATATTGCTGACTTCATGAGCTCCAATATCATCTATCGGTTTGGAGTACCTCACGCTATCCTCACGGATAGCGGAACCAACTTCCGAGCTGATGAAATTGTACGCTAAGTACAACATTCACTCTAACCACACCTCCCACTATCATGTGCATGTGAATTGACAGATCGAGGCGTTTAACAAAACCCTCTCTAACATTCTGCAAAAGATGGTTGGTCAGAACAAGAAAATTTGGCCGGACAAGCTCCCCAACGCCCTCTGGGGCTATAGGATGACGACTCGTAACTCCACCCAGGTGGCTCCGTATTCCCTAGTATACAGAGCTGAGGCCATCCTGCCCATCGAGATTCAGTTGCCCTCATTTGGCACGGTGGTCTACGACTAGCAAGCGCCGGATAGAGTTGCCGAAATCCATCTAGTCAAATTGGAAGCGCAGGATGAAAGTAGGATTCGCTCTTTACATAACATGGAAAGGATTTAGAGCAGGATGGCTCGAGCTTTCAATAAGAAGGTTCGCCTCCGCTCCTTCCGGCAAGGTGACCTGGTGCTGGCTCTCAGAGCGCCAATGATTCCCGGTAGAAAACCACCCAAGTTGGAGCCCAAATGGGAGGGGTCTTTCATTGTCCATATGGTCTATCCCAATGGCGCGTATTCCCTAGTGACTATGGATGGTGAGCGTGTAACTCCTCCCACCAATGCCAGGTTCCTCAATCAGTACTTTTCTTAAGGGCTCCTTGGTCCTGCATGACCTTAAAATTATGGTCCCGCACTACCCTAAACTGCACCTTGGTCCAAGTTTGATGACCTAAAACTAAGATCTGTATTTTGTCCTACATGACGTTAAACTATGCTTAATGAACTACATATGGCTTTATTCTCATCCTAATGAGATACATAGGAACACCCAGACATTTCGTCCTGGGTCCAGCCCTAGTTCTCTCTTTTTTCATGGTCCTGCATGACCTTAATCTGTACGGTCCCGCACTACCCTAAACTGCACCTTGGTCAGAGTTCCAAGACCTAAAACTAAGATCCGTATTTCATCCTACATGATGTTAAACTGTGCTTCAAGAACTACGTATGGCTTGATTCTCATCATAATTATATACGTAGGAATACCCGGTCATTTCGTTTTGGGTCCATCCCTAGTTATCTCTTTTTTCTTGGTCCTGCATGACCTTAAACTGTACAGTCTCGCACAACCCTAAACTGCACCTTGGTCTAAGTTCTAAGACCTAAAACTAAGATCATTATTTCGTCCTACATAACATTAAATTATGCTTCATGAACTACATATGACTTGATTCTCATCCTAATGAGATACGTAGGAACGCCTGGACATTTCATCTTGGGTCCAGCCCTAGTTCTCTCTTTTTTCATGGTCCTGCATGACCTTAAACTGTACGGTCCCCCACGACCCTAAAATGCACCTTGGTTCGAGTTCTAAGAACTAAAACTAAGATCCTTATTTCGTCCTACGTGATGTTAAACTGTGCTTCAAGAACTACGTACGGGTTGATTCTCATCCTAATGAGATATGTAGGAACGCCCAGACATTTCATCTTGGGTCCAGCCCCAGTTCTCTCTTTTTTCTTTGTCCTGCATGACCTTAAACTATACGGTCCCGCATGACCCTAAACTGCACTTTGGTCAGAGTTCTAAGACCTAAAACTAAGATCCTTATTTCATCCTACATGAAATTAAAATATGCTTCAAGAACTACATATGGCTTGATTCTCATCCTAATGAGATACATAGGAACGCCCGAACATTTCGTCTTGGGTCCTGCCCCCATTCTCTCTATTTTCTTGGTCCTACATGACCATAAACTTTATGGTCCCACACGACCCTAAACTGAACCTTGGTCGGAGTTCTAAGACGTAAAACTAAGATCCTTACTTGGTCCAACATGACATTAAACTACATTTTTTCCAGCATCTGGGCTCCTTGGTCTGAGTTCTAAGACCTAAAACTAAGATCCTTTTTCTGTCCTACATGATGTTAAACTACGCTTATAGAACTATGTGTGGATTGATTCTTATCCAAATGAGATATGTAGGACCGCCTGAACAATTAGATTTCAGGTCCAGCCCTGTCTCTTAGGAGATCCCCCGATCTCCCAATTGCCTTGGTCTTTTGGCATGCCCTTCCCTCGGGAATCCGCCATATTTTGGCCGCTCTCAGACTGAGCCCTTAGACCCTCTCCAGTGGTCTGCTAATATGTTCAGATTACTCTAGTCTAGGACCTGGAGTGTCAAATTCGACTTAGGAAAGTTTTCGTCCGCTTTTCAAGCTTTGTGTTCCCCTTCATTCAGGCCCCACCATCTTTCACACTCGGAGGGACCCCCAAGAACGCCATAGATACAACGCCTAAGGGCTCTCCTACCATCACGGGCCAACACCCCTGAGGGTTTTGGAAAAAACAATTGATACAAATCTCGTTTTGAGAATGTGGTCAGCAGTTGATGCTCAATTGTTTTCCCCTACCTCTAGGCTAACGCGATAGGATGCTGTGTTGCGAACATGGTCAGTAGTAATCCTCAGTCATCACGCCAGCTTCCTCAGGCCCTGGATGTTGGTTACATGATTCACATTGTGTTCCGCCCCACCGTGTCAAGGTGGAATCTCTACAATCCTTGTACTAACCCTCAGTACACCCCCACACGTCAGACAGACCAAGTTGCATAACGGTGTCTCTCGGGGCTCCCGCGATCTGAGCGCTAGAGTATGTTCTTGGGTTTCTTCTTTACAGGTTGCGTACATCTTGACCCTCATCCCCATGGGGAACGACGAGTCACCCAGACATTGCGTTTCGGGCCCAGTGTAGCTGGGAGCTAGCATCTCCTGCCCCCATCCTGATTGTTGAACCCTCGTAGGCTCCTTTGTACCGAGGCTCCTCTCTCGGAATCGCGCACGGTGATGTTATGGGATTATGCCCTCACCTGCATCAGGTATATTTTATCGCATCGTGCGTGTTCCCCTAGGTCCAAACCATATGACCATAAACTGTGATGTTGGTCCAAACCATATGGCCTTAAACTGTGTTGTTGGTCCTACCACACAACCATAAACTGTGATTATATCGTCCTGGCCGCATGACGAAAAATTGCACTGCCTTGTGAAGACCTCCCAATGGGGGACATCACAGCAGGTATTGGTTGATTTACATACCACTTTTCAATGCCTGTTATGGCTTTATTATTATGGAGACGCCAGAAATTTCTACCCTAGGCCAGTCGCCCCACAAAAGAAAAACCATTTACCTTCAAGAAAAAACAAGATATATCAAATGCCGTTTATTTTTGTGCGAGGGCTAGACCTTCACGACTCCTTAGTCCTTTGCGCAGGCGCCATATCGCGACATGATGCCTTTAAATAACTATGTATGGCTTGATTCTCATACTTATGAGATACGTAGGAGCTCCTGGGAATTTCCCCATAGGCCCAGCCTAACTTTTTGTGTTCGGTCTCCTGGCCTAAACGCGTCCTTGGGAGCACATAGTGAGCAGAGCATTGCCCCATTCACGTTGGGTTTTAAAACCGCTTTGTCGTGTGTCTCCCATTCCCCTTATCCTTTGGTCCGAGTTCTAATAAATAAAACTAGGATCCTTTCCTTGGCTTTCCATGACTCGATCCCTCTTGTGGGATTGTATGGTGTGGTGCGGGATTATGTCCTCATTCACGCCAGGTTACTCGCCATGTCGTTCCTATCCCTAGATGAGATGTGTCCACCATCCCACACAACGTTAAACTATATTCCGTCCCACACGACATTAAACGGTGCTTCTAGAGCTACATGTGGCTTGATTCTCATCCTAATGAGATACGTAGGAATGCCCGGACATTTTGTCATGGGTCCAGCCCTAGGGAATACCAAATCCCATCACTCCTTATTTTCGTCCCCTCGTCTTGACTTCTTGGGAAGTGGTGTAATCTTGACATCTACACCAAATAAGTTCGAGATGCCCCATACTAATAACGGGAAGCGGCAGTTCTCTCGCCAGAGAGGTCCTGCCTGAAAATTGGGATGATCCGTGATTAGGTTGGTATGTCCGCCTAATGCGCCTCCGCCACAGTGGCACAATCTCAATAGTGTTGGACTCTATTTGAAAAACCCACCGCTCCACTTTCCACACTTCGTGTTACCCTTTATCCATATCCACATTCTCTTTCATGTTTTACGGGACCCCCTAACAGTATGAATGATAGACCTATGGTCCACCTACTGTCCTGGGACAACGTTCTGGAGGACTGTTCATGTTTGACAGGATCCCCTAACAGTATGGATGATAGACTTTGGTCCACCTACTGCCACAATATAGATGATAGACCTTTTATCCACCTATTATAGAAATATGGATGATAGTCCTATAGTTCGCCTGTTGTCCCGGGCCAACGTTCCGGAAAACTGACCGGCGATATTTGAGTTAGGCCCCGTATTGTGAACATGGTCAGCGGTCAGCCTCATTTATTGTCCCCATTCCAGGCCAACACGATATTTATTATGCGTTTCCATCATGGTTAACAGTTATCCTCCATCTTCGTGCCCCAGAGTGTTCCGAATTCAGGTAGCATGATTCACCTTTCCTTTCCATCTCCCTATGATCGGATGGATTTCAATTCACCCGGAATTTCCCTGCTCGTGTTTTAGAGCACATTGAGAATTTTATATATCAATCGGTCTGACGTCTTCTCTATAGAAATACAGGCCCAATTTTGGTTTCCTGAAGCTTGGTCAGTGCCCCACAGTTGGACGAAATGATAGCATGAGTATCCTTTGCTTCTCGCGTTGGGTGCGACCCACAAGAGCTTAGGGGTGATTTGTTATTCATTTAGGAATTATGGTTGAGCATATTAAACCAAAGGTACAAACAAATGGATTTGTCCATGTATTGGATTGAGATGATGAGCAGTACAAGCAAGAAGTTCATGAGATGGCCAAATCAAAGCCCTTAAGGATCAGTGTGCTGAATCGATCTTTCCAGTGTTGTCACCCTTCAGCTGGTAACCTACATGACCGCTTCTCTCTCCTTGAAGACTCTCTCTTCATCAGCCACCATAGAGCGCTGATCGCCAATCGTAGCTTGTGCCTACGCCCGCTCGGTTTGATGTACGGTCATCTGGGGACTCGCCTCCATCAGTTGTTCCTGTGCATTCGCCAACTGGGCCATTAGTTGATTCACAAGATCAGAGCATGTTGCAATGAAGGCCTCCTTATCTGCCACCTGGACTTCAAGGTGCCAGACCTCCCACTCCACCCTCATCAACGCTCGGGTGCTTGCTGATCTTTCCTGACACTGGGCAACGTCGGTGCGCCGGCTGCTCTCGCGTATCTTCTTGGCCATGTAATCACGGACCATCAGATGAAGGCGCTGAGCGTCATCCCCTCCGGTGCATAGGAAGTGCAGCCAGGTATGGAGTGATCCCATCTTCCTTAGCCAATCCCACTGGGGCTATCTGAGAAAGCACTGGATACACTTCCACCCTTTGCGTCGTGTCATCCGGCTCTCCTCAGCTGCCTCTAAGTCCAAGTCATCTATCTCCTCAGGTTCAACGGGTCAGTACACAGGGATGGTAGCTAGCAGATAGGCAGCAGGATTTGCCTCAGAGATGTCATCATGAGGAATAGGATCCTCGACGCCCGGGCGACCTTCCTCTCTCACCCCAGTAGTGACGGTGCCTCTGTAAGCTTCCTGCCTCTCTCAAGAACAGTGCCGCTGATATCCGCTGCCCCCTGCTAACCAATTATTGGGGCTGACTCAGTGTAGGGAGCATGTTCTGAATGAGGTGGTATGTCTGTTTCTGGTCCACTCACGGATGGCCCAGGCTCCGCAGCCTGACGAGCCTCCAATGTTGAGATCATTGCGCAAGGCGTACGCTGATTAGTTGGGATCTTTTGATACCATGTGCCAGTAGTGAAGTGTGAGTCTTACAGGAATCCAGTGTGTCGGCCTCTAGTGTTCTGACCGCTGTAGCAGCCGCCATGATGGGAGACACCTCTGCGCTTGTCAATTCAATGATGGGAGTCGGATCCCCATCATGTCCCACTAGTTCCTCTCCTCCCTCCTCTAGTGGAGATGCCCGAACAACACTCAGACAATCCTGAGTGAGGTAAAGAGATGGTTTGGAAATTGGAAAGGAGAATGGATGAAGAAGGAAAATGAATGAAGATAGAGACATACCTCAAGTATCTCGGTTATGTCGATATCAGAGCCAACAATCTCGCTGCTCTCTTGGAGACTCCCTTGGTAGGTCACCTCCTGCGACCACTCACCTTCGGTTTCCCCTTCGTCTTCATCTTCTTCATCAACTTCGTCTTCTCCGGTCTCCTCCTCCTCCTCCAACTCCTCATCACTATTGCCTTCTCCCGGTGGCATCACTTCTGGATTATGCTCCTGGTTAAGCATCACTTTCACCAGGAAAGGTGGCTATGCACGCCGACCCCTTTGGCGCGCGTATGTGTCCATGGACATCAGATAAGCATGTCGCTGATAGAAATTTACCCGATCGGTAACTCGAATGAGACCGACCTCTGGAAGGTGGATCTTGTTTTGCATTATCTTCTACCAGATGGCTTCAATGCTCAGTGATTGTCTTAGGGTCATCTAGGCTGATCATAGTGCCGGGAGTATTGCATCTTGGGAATGTTCGAGCAGGTATCTTATCTGCTTCCCGGGCAGCTCCATGGCTGCCTCATGTGACCCCCCTATGGGCAATGAGGTTACGGCGGCGCTGTGTGAAGTTCCCGCTGCTGATGTCCCGGCCTGCGCATGCCTCACCGCCTGACCCACCCCTAGTTCCCCCCTTCCATCATCACCATTCCTTATACCTTGTCACCCAGTTTCTGTGCGAGTATCCTCGAGTTGCTGGACTTGCATACGTAAAATCCCCTCAGGGTACGCTATGGTCTAGTGCTTGGCATACTCGGTTGCTAGGCTAGCATAAACCCCGGTGTGAGGATGATTAATGACGTCGTCGGAGCCGAAAGTGGTAAACATCAACCACATCTGGCGTAGAACGCAAGGATTATTCTACTACCAGACAGCCATGAATACCTTCTTCGGCATTCCTTGGAGGCACCCGAATTGCCTAGTGAATCAAGATGGAATGTAAGGCTCTCAGATCACCTTCTCGTCGATCCGAGCCATGAGCACCCCACCCCGAAAGCTCTAGAAATACTCCTACTATTCCAAAGGGCCTCGCCCATTGTCCACCATCTGGCCCACTGGGGTGGAGAACGGGATGAAGTGGAAGTTGTTGTGGTTACCAATGCGGATTCTCACACCCTCCTCATTGAGTGTCATCGGCGCCACCCCGACGATGTTCAGCAGGGATGGTCATAGGCCATTTCCCGGAGGACGGATGGCGTTTGGGAAAGCGTACCCGCAGAGATGAGCCGCCACCCATCCGTGGAATATCTGTAAGGGGCCACACACTCTCTAAGGCGACCCCCCTCGTATGATGCGTCCCAGGATGGCATACAGCTTGGCAGGAATGTGGACCCCCATGTTGAACCATTTGTTGGCGGCTATGGTGCCCTCCATCACCAGTGTTGCTGGATGGACTCCCATCCTCGCGTCCCGCACTAGCAGGATCCACCCACTCAGGAAGGCGGAAAGGAACCCAGCGTACCAGAACTTTGGGTCTTTGGTCTTGATGACGCGGTATCCCCATGATTGGTATTTCCCCGCCTCCAGGGTCCTCCAATATGACCCATCCCTGCTCCTCTGAGCTGCGGTTGGGCAGCGTTTACCCCGTCCCGACATCTTGATAGTCGGATCCTTCTCAAGGACCTGGATGAACCAGCACTTGTAGGCAATGTCCTTCAAGAATTCCTTGACCCCCAACCTCTCTTTGGCGAGCTCCAACAGGTGCCACGTCAGCATGGGAATCCGTGACCTATCTTCCCATGTGTTCTTTGGAAGAACAAACTCGTCGTATTGGTAGTCCTCCAGTGGGATACCTCTGATGCAGTGAACGTCCCAGAGACTGATGCCAACTTCCCCATGGTGAAGGTGGAATGTGTTGGTATCAGGAGACCACAAGGTGAATAGCTCTGGCCTGAGCTTAGGTTGACAGTGGAAGTGGAACTGTGACGTCCATACCGCCTCGAACATGCCAATATGCCGCAGTTCATCCCCGAACTGATCGCAAGTATGGTGAACCCAGAACTCCCAGGCCCACTCGCTGGTGATGTTTCCCCCGGACCGCAGGTCCCAATCCTTCATCCAGCCCTTCATGTCATCTTTGACGCTCTAACGGAACGTGCTCGCGTAGAGGGCCAAAGAATTCTCTTCGACAGGCTCTTCCCCGGTAATGGTCCTGGTCCTCAGGTTCAGGACATATACGTCCATATGTCTGGCTTCCCTGGCCGGACGGGCATCTTTGTTGATGTTGTAGCGAGGAAGCTCATCCTCCCGGGTCTCCCACCACCGCAGTGTGTCCACCTCGAAGCCCGGAAGGGGCACCTCCTCGAGGATGCCAAAATTCTAGAGCAGGAGGTTGTCAGACAGGGGATACAACTTTTGGGTTGGATTCAACAGATTGAACAAGGTCAGGTTGTTGGAAACGATCACCTTGGCACCATAAACCCCCTCATTAGCCACCATTTCAGTCCTACGAGTGGCAGCTTCCCCCTCATCATATCGGTTTGCGGCCATCTCGAATATCTCGGGAGTTGCACAAAACCAGGATGTAGTGCACGGAATCAGAGAGTGTTGCACAAAATATGAAGAGGCGGCGCGAAATCCAGGATATGAGCGCACAATCAGCACGCTAGGGGCAGAATATCCCGAGTAGGCACGCAAGGATGGCCAAAAATCATAAGGAATTACGGGCTGCCAGAGCATTTTTACGCGTAGTCGCGGAAGAAATTTCGCGCATGAGAGCAGTAATATTATCGCGCGGAAAAGCATGAGTATGGATTCGGGGACCAGCGCCCCTTTCTATAGGCGAGGCCTGGGTTCCGCGCCGCGCAGAAAGAGAATTCCGCGTGGATCCGTCATTTTGCACGCCGTGTTGGTTGTTTGCATGCTAAGTGTCCAGGAGAGGCCCTGCTTCGTCGTTTCGGCGTTTCCCTCGGAATCTAACCTTTGTGACCTCTCACCGATCCAATTCGGAGGGGGGCATTTGTAGACGCCGAAATAGTCCGTAACTCCCAGAGGAAGTTTCGAAATGACAAAGAGAAGTCATATTCGGAATCAGAGACCCAGTCCGGAGGCCCAGGAAGTGGTGTGCAAAATAAATGAGGTCGTGCGTGAAATAATTCTGTGCACGCGAAGCATCCCCGGGATTTGCGTAATCGAGCTGGTGAGGCACACAATTTTCCACCCCTCGGTTCCTTGCAGTGAGGCTTTGCGCGCCGACGGTTCCCGGCGTGGAAAATTTCGTGCGCTGCCTGGATTCCGCACCGGCCGATGCCTATAAATAGAAGGAAAACCCAAATGGTTTGGGGTTACGGAATTCAGAATGTCTCCTGTGCACGCAATTCGGAATCCCCTGCATGCAAGATGACTTCCAGTTAATACCTCTTTTTGCGCAACCTTTCCCCGGGGTTCGCCTTTGCGCGCAACTCTACTGGCTTAAGGGAATTTTCCCACTCCTCTAGGTTCTTCCCTTGCGCGCAATCCTTTCCCCTTGTGCGGAATCCCCTTCTGTGCATGCAATACCAATACTTTTTTTGCAATCACCTATCTGCGCAGTCCTCTGGTCCTATTGCGGGCCATCCTGGTGTTTTGCGTGCAAACCTTCTCTTTGTGCACAACACCCAAGACCCTTTACCTTGACGCCCCTTGGCTTCCTCTTCGCGCCAGAACCTGATGTCTTCCCTTTCGGTCATGCGTGCCATGTGTTTTTTTTTTCCATATGGCCTTCCAGGCTCGTACGAAGTAACTTCAAGGTCCCTTGGGTGTTTTTTCTCGTTGTGTTGCTTTGCCTTATGCTTCTCCGCATAGGCACACTAACGGCTATTGCTTCTTCGCATAGCCATGCTAACGTGGACCCCTCAGTGGTTCGCCCAGCGGCCCCCCTTCACTACGGCCTTGCAGATGCCTTCCCTCCCACAAGGGGGTAGAGGGAATTGTGCATGTATGCCCTAGGGGTGTGGAGCGAACCCACGTCGTCCAAGCAGCTGGATGTTAAACTGGTAAGCACCTCGTCCTTAACACATGATGTTAAACTATGGTATGACCTCATTCTCCGCACCCAGGGTCCCCCCCGGCTCTAGCATTCTTTATGCCCACTCGTCTCCAAGAGAATGGAATCTTCCTCACATGGAATGGGATCCTCCTTGTCGGAGTGGCGTTTGTCCACGGGGGAAGGGATGCCTCAGTGCGTAAGCCCCTAGCCTCTCTTGCGGAAGGTTGCACCCATGCACCTCCGTACATCCCCCCTGTCATGGCCAGTGGGGTCCCTTTCCCACGGCGCTTTGTCACACCACGGACCTCCAACCTGGAGTAAGCCCCAGCACCCAGGGCCGCTAACCACGCGTAAGCCCCTGTTTCCTTTTTGGGCCGCTCAACATGTAAGCCCCTTTCTGCTTCTCACGGACGTACCCTTTGCGACTTGATCGTCTGGTCCCTGCTTCCTCTTGTTTCTCACACCGAGCATGTCTCACGTGGGCTTAGAGCGCGCAACGTCCATGACATCCTCTTATGGGCCACCTCAGAGCATAGGCCCCATCCCATCGAACTATGTGGACTTTTATCTGTGCTAATGCATGGTATGTAGGAAGCCTCCACAAGGTTCAAGCCCACCACCTGGTCATTCTGACCTCTCCACGTCAGTTCCCCGACCACCATGGGCCGCCTCAGTGCATAAGCCCCATATCCACTCTGGGCCGCCTCAGAGCGTAAGCCCCAAATTCCCTCGTCCCGCATGACGTTAAAATGTTTTCCCAGAACTACGTGGACTTCGATCCGTGCCAACACATGGTACGTAGGAAGCCTCCACGAGTTTCAAGCCCATCGCTCAGTTGTCCCGACCCCCTTCGCGTTGGTTCACCAGCACCCTTATGGGATGTCTCAGAGCGTAAGCCCCATGAATCACACCCACGTCTCACCCTGACATCCCCCTCGAGCCCACATTCCTCGGGAAGCTCATGCCTTAGCCTGGAGATCTTACCTCTTCCAGGCTCCAATCCATGCATCCATTCTCACGGGTCGCCTCTTCAGGTGTCCCACCATATCACCGAACTACGAGGACTTTGATTCCCTACCGTGGGTATACATAGGAAGCCTCCATGAGGTTCAATCCCGTCACTCCATCATCCATCCTGATCCTTGCTCGGGCCGCCACATCCCGGTGAGATCATGCCACCCCATCCAACTCCATGGTATCCGGGAAACCTCCCACGTGTTGGCCCCAACAACAGTGTTCCCACTAGGGGGTCCTTCAATATGATCCACTCTCAGTGTTTCGATTAGTCCGATCCATCTTCGGAAGACGTTAAACTTGTGGAATACCTTGTGATAAACATGGGAAGCTGAGGAAAACCTCAGATGGTACAAAAATCCCCGCATTTTATGTGGGATGCCTCGGGCTTCCGCGCCCTCGAGAAGCCCTGTGATAAGGGACAGGAGACAGACATGCCAATCACCTGCGTCAAGACATGCCAACGACACCCCAACGTGTCCATTCTCCTCACCGAAGGTTGCTGTCCTGACAAGACGCCTTGGAGCATCTCAACAGAAGTAGCGTAATTAATTGGCGTCCATGCAGATATGGCACCGGGAACGAGCTTCACGAACCCGTCTTAAATCTATGAGGGAGTCCCGGACAAGGAGACGAGCTCCGAGGATGAATCCATAGAAGGAAGAGTCAACATCCCATCATCCCAGTTTCGATCAAGGAGTAGACATCCCTGAACAAGGAGCGGATACCGCCCGCCTTTGGAAAGCGGGAATGCGGGGCAACAATCCGCGCATCCTCCCATTTGTGACGGACACGTGCATTCACCCCAGCGTAAAAGCATCAGAAACACATATATCACACTATTTTTCCCTACAACAAATCGTTGTGATTATTATTCCAATATTTTTAAGAAGTGGTATTTTTCAATTTCTATCTCCATGATATTTCTCCACCACAAAATATTCCAATATACACATTCTATATAATGACCTCTGAAACCCTTAAGATTCATTACTCAATATCTCCACTTTTATGGACCCACATATAATCAGTTTAAATCCATCAATGTATTTAATTGAAAAATCATCTATAGACATGTATTTATCTAACAAAAGAATAAATCAAGTTTAAATTTGTTTTAAATAATAAATATTATGTTACATAATTCATGTCTTATAAATCCTCCATCAAATACCCTAAGGAACTTTTATTCCAATATCATGGGCCCAATGAAATCCATATGTATTTTATATTAAAGAATATAGGTAAAATATTATTGAAATAAAAAATTATTTACTCATTTCCACATTATCGCATAGATAGTCATTTTAGGCTTCAAATTTTTTATCATCATAAATCATTTAAATTAATCACCCTCATTATGAAAAATATTCTATATTAATTACACTTTCTAAGGGAAATAATTGAAGTATAATATAATTTAAAATGAATTGATCATATGTTCTGTGATTAAGGGATCAAAAACTCCACTAAAAAGAACTAGGATTTATAATATATATATCCCCAATTGCAACATGATATTTCATAAGGGGTTGTTGTTTTTATCCTGATTCATGTTTATTTTCCTTCCTACATTAAATATTTTATTCCACGGTGGGCAGAGCTCATGACAGAACGGAGTCAATGTAGACTGAAATAGTGGTCCCTGAGTGCATCCTCTCAAAAAATACAATTACATTTATGAGAAAAAGACCGTAATATGGAGGATTCTTCATTAAATAATTGATAAATTATTTTCATTTAGTTATTGATTCCTTCTCCCATTTGGTTGGTACTAAGTTTTATGTAGATATCACATGGCCCCTCACATTGGGTATTGAATAGGTTTGTTATATTTCCATATATAAAGTAAAATATATGGAAAATTAGGGATAATATTATTTAAATATCAAAAACATAATTTTTGGAAAAATGAACATTAATGGGATAACACATAAATGGATGATTTTCTTTACCCTATGACTTTATTGGTTTCAGACTTAGTTATAAATTACCTATTTCAATTAATATAATTTTATGGTCCTCATTTGTTCCCCACATAATGGTTCATTTATTGCATCATAATATAAAAACTTATATCCCTTAATTGTATTAATCCATCGTTGAAAAAAGTGATATTTTTTTAAACATGTGATGACAAAATGAAATAAAATGGTACCCTTTTCATTGTTATTTCCCATAGGTACAAATTCATTAGTGCCACATGTGTTTATAGTATACATTCATTTTTTTCTTATAATCCTCTTAATATATACTGTAAAAATATTAAAAAAAATTATATTGTATTATATTATCCCCATGTACATTCACTTGTGTTTTAATCATAATTTCCATAAATGACTAGAAATTCCTTTGATACCAACAATGAAAAAAATGTCCTTTATCCTCTTTAATTCATTATTTTTTACATAATGATACATATTATACAACCTTGGAATATTTTTACCCCATGTGTTTTTTGAAAATTAGTTACATAAAAAATTAATTTGAAATAAGGATAAAATGATATTATTTTTAAACTCAACAAAATGTCATTAAAATCCATTTACCTTTTAATAATACATGAGATAATTTGGGGAAAATCATAAGAAATGGTTACATATAAATCATAGTAATGGAATAATCAAATTATATAATAAGATAATGAAGTACATATGAGAAATGAGGCATGCTATTTTATCATAAAATGTTAATAATTGAAATGATTGACATCTAATCGGGGTATAATATGATAAGACCAATTAAGAATAAATATTGTGGCATCAACATGATTAATGACATCATAACCATTTTTCAAGGATGATGATTGATACATCAACAAAATTTGTTCATATGATATCCTCCTACGAACTGTACAAGGTGTCACATGAGATACAATCATTTCCCAATAAATTGCAGGGTTATATAATTATAAGACAACCCATCACATTCATATTATGTACATTCACTTTTTCATCAAATATCATACCAATGAAAAAATCCTATCAAAAATTTTTAATCCCATGATAAAGGTGTTTTGGATTAATACATGGAATTATTAAATAAATGAAGGAAGGGAACAAATATATTAATATCAATGAGTGTAAATATGGATTTTTTTTCACTATAAAAAAATATCAAGGAAATCATACAATAATTTAAATAGTATAGGGAGTGTACATCGTTATTTGGGGAAGTATTTAATGATTATGAATAGTGGTTTCTCATTACATGGATATAATAAGGACTAGAAAATAAATCATTAAATACATTACAACAAGTAAATATTGAAATCTAAAAAGAATAATATATATAGGGTACCCGAATAAAGAGGGGGAGAGAATCCCTTTCCTTTATAGGTTCTTATAAATTATTGGCAGAATCTTACTATGACCATTGGAAGAACATTAAAGGTATATAGAGATGGAAATCATAGTAACATCATGATTAAAGAGATTTTATTGAAGATGAATGGTATTTTGGGTGGGTTTTAGTGTAAATAAAGATGATATTTCATAAATAATTTTTAAACATTGGTTTTGGAATCAATATGATAAAATAAACAAAACCCAAAAACATAACAGTGCTTATGTCAATGGATTTTATCAAAGTGAAGTTGTTTTAAATATTTTATATAGATAATAAGTAAAATCGTTAATATACAATTCATGGTGATGTGCATGTGATTCATGTTCATTGTTGTTTAATTTCATTACATTGATATATATTGTATAATTTTAGAAGAATCTGTATTGTTTTTTTATCTTAATAAAAAAATTTATAATATATCATTTATTTTAAATGATAATTTTTTTTTTGAAATAGATACTCTTTATAATTTTCATTAAATCACGTATGGGATTTTATGATATCATAGTACAAGTATATTTTTTATAATATATTTTATTTTTACCTAGAAAATTAGCTTACATATAAAATTTTGAAAAAACCTCCATTGGATAATTTTGATTTGATCATTTCGAAAATAATTTTTACTTTATCAATATAAATATATAAATACGGGATTATATTCTATTTAATCAAATATACACATTTATTGAAAATTAAAAGTTTTTAATAATTATATCATTTTGAAAAAAGGTTATACATATTATATCAATAATTGATAAATAATGATAAAAATTATATAAAAATGAATATATATTAACTATAATATTTTTTATAAATAACATTTATTTAATAATATATTTTATTTATCCAAAATTAGTGAATTAATTTAAATTATATATATTCCAAATTAAATAAAAATTTTATTTCTTCATATCAGAATATTATTTATTTAAAAATAATTAATAATTTATAACGTAATAATAGAAGGGATAACAGAATATATTTTTAATTAAAAATATAATTTATAAATTGTCATGACCCGTCCTCGGGGCCCATTCTGTGACTATCCCAAACCCATCTTCCATAGGCCAGGGGCTGGCGACTAGCACCAGAGGCGTGAATCCCGATAACTGGGAAGGCATTTCCATTAAAAAACTCAAACACATCCAACTAGAGTACAAGAGGAAGTAATACACAAAGTACAAAATAAAGTGATGAAAGGTAAATGGGACAGAATTCAAACCCAACTGAAAAGTAAAACTACAACTGAACAAAAGTACAACAGAAATGACAAACAGTTGGAAGATAAAAGAAGCTCATGGGTCATCCACCTCAAATCCTACCTGAATGGTAGGTACAAATAGCCACCTCAATTCCCTCATTCGTCAACCTCCTTCGGGTACCGTCTCGTAGTGATGTCCACCTCCATGTACCTACTCGTCGTGAGGTCCACCTCCAAGTGTCGTCCTGTCCTCAAACACTTGGCCCCTATAAGCGTTGTCCGTTGTCTGCATCCAACACAATGAGGTGCAGGAATAGCCCGTACGGGGGTGAGTATAACGATACTCAGTAGGGACCCCGAGACCCTCAAGGTATCACTAAATCCAACAAGGATAACCACAAATAAGGATCTCAACAAATAACCCTTACATAGGTATATGCCCAAACATATACCTAAGTTATTAATTATCCCATCTCAATCATGAGGTAATACATAGGTATGGAATCAATAGATAACCACTACTCAGGTATATGCCCATACATATACCTAAGTTATCAAGTAACGCATCTCAATCATGAGATAATAACAAAGGTCATTAACTCAGCTCAAACCAGGATTTTCATTATTGAAACCACAACAGCTGGATAACTCCTCCTCTGTCGAGTACAGTAGTTCTGTCAAGACTTCGACACACTGCTCAATAACATTAGACTACTGAAGTACCTCTCCTGTCGAGTATCACGGGTATGCCACCTCACAAAGTAGTGCTCCCCATGATGGGTCCCCAACCTCACACAGTAGTGCTCTCCCTCATAGCAAATAGAGGTACTCCTCCTTTCAAGTACTGCGGGTTTGCCACCTCACAAAGTAGTGATCCTATGCCATGGGTCTACCACCTCACATTGTAGTGCTCCCCACTGGGCTATACCAGTCACTCCGAATCGAATCGGACAAGCAGTCATCAGATCTCAACCAGCTACAAGGTTACCGTACTCAGTATGCTTGTCTCTGGGAGGATCCACTCCACGAGCTACTGGTTGACACTCCAAGTGTCATTAAGTCCCACGATGAAATATCTCAAAGAACCGCCTCATCATAGAGATGTCAATGCAACATACGACGCATCTATTGGATGCCCGGTCTGTGATTTATTAGCCTTTTAGTCACGAGGGCCCGGTTGGTTTTGTTTAGAACCAACCCAACCGTATCTCACCTTTACCCCGAACTCTCATAGGGTATACTCAAAGGGACCGTTTCTCAACAATATTACCAATTCCGTTGACGGTTCGTCAAACAGACATTCGGTATGAAGGTTATAGGATTTTCCGTTTCAGGGGCCCGGTTGGTTTCTAAGCTAAAAGAAACCCGACGGTACTCCAACGGAATCCAAACCACAGGTGAATTATGCCAAAAGATCCGAATCATCAAGATGAATCCAGTAATGTCGAAAACACGTCAATCGGACATTTGGAGCTCTTGTTATAAGCGTTTGTGCTTCGAGGGCCCAGTTGGTTTCGGGTTCGACCCAACCCGGCCATACACAATCATTGCCAAAATCTTGAGTGTAATATAACTAAACGATCTTCTCGATCCAAGGATCCCTACAAAACTGACGGTGCGTCTATCGGAGGTCATTATCCCAATATATGGGCGTTTGAATGAACCTTGTCCGAAAATAGGGGGTCTGGGCCCAGTCCGACCTGCCCCAATACCCCCTGGGTCGGCCCGAACCAGGTCGACCTGACCCGGGTCCGGGTCCGGCCTGATTGGGCATGGCCCGGCCCGGCCCGGCCGGGCATGGCCGGCCCAGCTCTTGCGGCTTGCGGCCCAGGTCGGTGCTACTAAGCGGGGCACAAAGGTTGTGTAGCCCCCTATTTGCAGAAACGGCGGACCCAGTGGGGTCTGCCCTAAAAACAGGTCGGGGGGTTACGCCCCCCAGTTTCCTAGAAACGACCATCCGTAATGGCCTACCGTAATGGCCAACCTTTGTGTAACCGCGGGATACCCTCGGGTCCCGCCTCCAGGTGGCGCCGGCGCCCGGCACAGCCGATCGCCCCTTAGAAGTCTGCCATGGCCTTAGGTCGCGGCTCTTGTTCGACCGGCGCAGCGTGGTGACACCACACCCCACCTCCGTGGTCCGTCTCTACTCCGCACGGCACGACAGTGTCGCACCTTTGTAGTGAACCAAAAATTGAAGATCCTCCCGTAATCGGCCTGGCGCCGGCCGATTCTTCACAGTCCGGCTCCATCATCCATAATCAAACAAAAGGGGAAGGGTTGGACCATGTTCGTGTGGTCCGAGCCCTTCCTCGTCCAGATGGTATCAAGAAGCCCAAAGAAACTCAAGGATTGTAGAATGTTGCTGATGGTATTAAAACATTGAACATAACAACCCCTACCTCATGAAGTTCATCGTTCGTTGATGATATCACGAAAGGGAGTAGACGTCAGTTCGTTGATGTTGTCACAAGGTAAGAGGTGAAGGTGACGATGGTCGTTGGCGTTCTCGTTTCCTCAAATTCCTTCGATCCGGCTCGAGGGTCGTTCGTTGGAGATTTGATGGATGGAGAACTGTTCTTTGTGGAGGGAAGGGGCTCTTCTATTCCTCTAGAGGTTTCACCCTCATGATTATTTTCCAAACAAATATTACCAAAGCCTTCCCCTATTTTAAAGAATTCCAAATATCTCTTCATTAATTACATCTATAAGAAAACATAAATGGAGGAGTGGAAGGTATATAGGATTATTAATTAATGAATAGTTTACAACATAATTAAAGGGGTGATTAAAAGGGGGGTTTACGGATTTGGGAGGGGAGTGAGGAGTTAAGGTCTCGTGTGGGCCCCTCTTCACTAAGCCCTCACATTTTCTAGGATAATGATTACCCTCCACAAATAAAAATATTAAACACACATTTTTATTTATTCCTTAAATATAAACCAAAATTTTAACCTCTTCTCCCGTCAAAAAGCAACTACAGTAAAGGTCCCCTTAAGCTATTACCAGCGCTGCGGTTTCATCGGTGCCATCAAATTTCATTTCTGAGCACCGGTTCAAAAGATAGAAAATCCCACTCGTTCGATTACTGAACGTACCAGAGCTGAACTTCATAAATTGATTCTGGACACACCGGGCCACAGAATCAGGTGCCGTCAGAATCTACGCACTCATAAAATTCCAAAGAAATAAAGAAAAAAAATTCCTTGAAATTTGAGGGTCTTTACATTACTCCCACCTCAAGGATTTACATCCCCATAAAGATAAATCACAAACTAGAGATACTATAGGAGGTACCGAGCAGGCATCTGAGCCTCCAACACCCATGTTCCCTCCTAGAGGTTCTCGTGCTGCCAACAAAAGCACACAAGAGGAATCGACCATCCCCTTAGCACCCGCTCATGACGATCCTAAACCTCTACTGGAACCTCGTGAAATTAGCCCCGTCATCGATGTCCATGTCTCTATGTTCGATGATGATGGATAGGTCATGCACACATATCCTTAGTTGAGATACATGAATGACGTCATGCAATCGGTGCAACTGTGGTGGAAGGGACAGATGGTAAGCCACCTTGCCTACCCTAATGAGGACCTGGAGTGGTCCAATGAACCTCGAAGATTACATGCCGCCTCAGCCAAATCTCATTAGACCTCGTCGTGGTGAGACACGTAAGAAGACGTGGTCACCACCCTTTTTCTCTAGTGGTCTTGTCTCCTATCAGCGTAAGACATCTATCTGCTATGTGCAGTCTTCATTCGATCTTGGTTGATCTGCACCTTTTTTGTCATAGTTGGAACTATCTCTGGTTCTACACGTGTTGACTCCATCACTATCCACAAAGGATATCTGAAATGCGGCCAGCTTCTGTCTCGCCACTCCTAACAGCTGAACGCCCGATCTCTTACTAAGAGCATCTGCTACAACATTCCCCTCCCCATGTGTATAAACTATCTCGATGTCATATTCTTGGAGTAATTCAAGCCATCACTGTTGTTTCATGTTCATGTCCTTCTGAGTGTAGATACATCTGAGACTATTTGAGATGAGGGGAAACGTAAACCGTTCGCTCAATGAACATTGGGTGAGACTAGAAAATTGTAAGAACACATCTCCACCAATTTTTGTCTATGTTCCCCCCAAGTGCTGCTGGGATTTCTTCTCTTACAAAAAGAGAAATATGGTATAATCCCCTAGATGAACCACGTTCTTTGTCTCATACAGTCAATCCTGACATGGATAGTACTATTTCATTCGATGGAAGATGTCGTAAGGCCTCGACGCTACTACCAAGAGATCCAACCGTTACTCTCATCTCTAAGGGTCGAGTCACACTGTCGGCAGTAGTGTGTGGTCACTGGGTCTCCTCCAGTAGGTATCATGAAATTGAGGATCAAGTCAATAGTTTTAAACCGGAACCTATTAGTATCAACCATACGAAGTGGACAGGAAAGTAATCGTCACAAAGATAAGTGTCTTTTATTATTGCAGCTCATAGTACAAAGACACAAGGAAAACACAACAGCGACAACATGGAGACTAAAAACACCATGAATAAAGGCCTCCATGCCTAGTCCTACTCCTGTCCACCCACTTCCGGAGCTCCATAGTCGTATGCTGAAGCTTCCTGAAGTTGGGCTCTCCCATATCCACATGTTCCCTACGGTCGAGGTGGTCCTCCAGGTGGTGGTGGTGGCTACACCTCGAAGCGTCGTCCACCTCCATTTACACTGCCAGATCCTCTGCCTCTACCTCCCGCTCCTTGCGGTCCATCATGATCGAACCTCTGCCTCTTCCTGGGAGGTCCTTCATCTATCTGCTGATTGTCCTAGCGGTAGGTCAGATAGTCACGATCCATGTGACCCTATCTGCCGCATCTGTAACGCAGCATGGCAGGTCAGGCTCTGTCTCTACCCTTGGTGCCTCGCACTACCGACCCTGAGTCTTGCGGTCGAACACCTGTAGGTCTGGCCCCCTGGACCTCGGCGTCATCTATCTACTGTCTGCTGTAGAAGAATCCACTGCATGTTGACTAGTGGTGGGTACCGCTACTGGAGTCTTCTCAGCAAAGAAACTCTCCACTAAGAGGGCTCGCTCCAACACCCATACCTGAGTCGGGAAGCTGAGATGGATAATTAAATCTCTGATTTCGTGCCTCAGTCCCTTCTCGAAGGTCCGAGACCTGAAGAACGGGTCTCATACCATGTATATAGAGTAGCGTCAGCGGTCTATGAACCTCGCTGAGTACTGATCTACACTCATGCTACCCTACTGCAGATGAAGTAGCTCTTGTATCCGCACCGCTCAAAGGGTGGCTGGTACAAACTCTACCCAGAACAGGCTCTCAAAGTCTTCTCATAGAAGTGACGCCTCATCATGCATTTGGAGCACCAGGCTCCATCATCTTCCTGCTGCTACCTGAAGGAGGTTGGCAACAATGATCACCATGAAGTCCGTTGATGTACCTACTAGCATGAAGATTCTCACCACAGCCACCATCCAATCCTCATCCACCTGTGGGTCTGTCTCTCCCCAGAACATGGGTGGCCTCTAGGACTAGAACTCGTGCAGCGCGCTCAAGCGGCGTGCATCGCCTGCTACTGGGGCTGGTGGAATCGGTGGCCCAATGGGTGGTAGTACCACTGGTTCCTCTACTAGTGCCTCAACTGGTTGAGATCACTGTACTAAGGCCTTGTCTCTCGACGGCCTATCAGTACGTACAACTCTCGGGACTCTAGCTGGTCGTCCGCGGGGAGGCATCCTGAAAGTACAGATGTGACATGGTCAAAAGACTATACCTGGTGAGCTGACCTTGTTTGAGATGAATTGAAGGAAATTTTTTAAAACATACACGCAATTAGTGTTTTTGTGCACTAAGTTGGAAATTAGAAGTCAAGGTCCTGGTGTATGGATACGTCGGCCGCCCACACCAACAATGGACTCCCTGAACTGAAAACCAAACATAGTATCCTTAACACTATTGATTCCAAGAAAGAAAATATCATTGTCCTAAGTTCTGTGGTAGAACCGACTCCTCTGAAACCAATTTGTCACGACCCGTCCATAGGGCCCGTGTTGTGACTACCCCAAGCCCGCCTTCCATAGGCCAGGGGCGGGCGACTAGCACCAAAGGCATGAATCCCAATAACTGGGAAGGCATTGCATTATAAAACACAAACACATCCAACCAGAGTATAAGTGGAAGTAATACACTATGTACCAAAGAAAGTGATGAAAGGTAAATGGGCCAGAATACAAACCCAACTGAAAAGTACAGCTACAACTGAACAAAAGTACAACAGAAATGACAAATAGCTGGAAGATAGAAGCAGCTCCTGGGTTGTCCACCTCAGATCCTACCTGAAGGGTAGGTACAGATAGCCTCCTCAATGCCCACATCTATCAACCTCCTCCGGGTACCGTCTCTTTGTGAAGTCCACCTCCGGGCACCGACTCGTCGTGAGGACCACCACCAGGTTTCGTCCAGTCTTCGAACACTCAGCCTCCGTCAGCGCTATCTGTCGTCTGCATCCAACACAACGAGGCGCGTGCATAGCCCGTGCAGGGTTGAGTATAACAATACTCAGTAGGGATCCCGAGACCCTCAAGGTATCACTAAATCCAACATGGATAACCACAGATAATGATCTCAATAGATAACCCTTACTTAGGTATATGCCCATACATATACCTAATTTATCAAATATCCAATCTCAATCATGAGGTAACACACAGGTATGGAATCAATGGATAACCACTACTCAGGTATATTCCCATACATATACCATGTTATCAAGTAACCCATCTCAATCATGAGGTAATCACAAAGTTCATTGACTCAGCTCAAACCAGGATTTCATTATTGAAACCACAACTGCTGGAGAACCTCTCCTCTGTCGAGTACAATAGTCCTGTCACGACTCCGAGACACTACTCACTAACATTAGACTACTGAGGTACTCCTCCAGTCAAGTACCGCGGGTCTGCCACCTCACAAAGTAGTGCTCCCTGCCATGGGTCTACCTCCTCACATAGTAGTGCTCCCCCTCATAACCTATAGAGGTACTACCCCTGTCATGTACTTCGGGCCTTCCACCTCACAAAGTAGTGCTCCAACACCATGGTTCTTCCACTTCACATAATAGTTCTCCCCACTGGGCTATACCAGTCACTCCGAATCGAATCGGACAAGCAGTTATCAGATCTCAGCCAGCTACAATGTCACCGTACATTGTATGCTCGTCTCCGGGAGGATCCGCTCCATGAGCTATTGGTCGACACTCCATGTTTCATGAAGTCCCATGAAAAAATATCTCAAAGTACCGCCTCGTCATAGGGATCCTAACGCAACAGATGGCGCATCTATCGGATGCCCGGTCTGTGAGTTATTAGCCTTTTAGTTACGGGGGCCCGGTTGGTTTTGTTTATGAACCAACCTGACCGTATCTCAACTATACCCCGAAATATCATAGGGTATACTCATAGGGACTATTTCTCAACAATATTACCAACGCTGTTGACAGTTCGTCAAAAGGACGTCTAGTCTGAATGTTATCGGCTTTTCCGTTCCAGGGGCCTGGTTAGTTTCTAAGCTAACACCAAACTGACCGCACTCCAATGGTTTCCAAACCTCAGTTGATGTATTCCAAAAGATCCATCTCATCAATAGGAATCCAACAAAGTCAACGGCACATCAATCGTACGTCTGAAGCTCATGTTATAAGTATTTCCGCTCTGAGGGCCTGGTTGGTTTTGGGTTCGAACCAACCAAGCCATACCCAATATTTTCCGAAATCTTGGGCGTAATATACCGAAAAGACTGTCTCAATCTAAAAATCCCTACGCAACTAACGGTGTGTCGATCGGAGGTACTCAGCCCATGATATGGGCGTTTGAACGAACCAGGTCCGAAAATACGGGGTCTGGACCTGGTCCGACCTGGACGAATACCCCCTAGGTCGGCCCGAACAAGGTCGACCCGACCTGGGTCCGGGTCCGGCCCGATTGGGCGTGGCCTGGCCCGACTGGCACTGCCCGGCCCATCGTTGGCAGCCCGGCCCGGAGTGGCCGGCTCTGCCCTTGCAGCCCGCAGCCTGGCTCGGAAGCCGGCCACGGCTCGGCACTGCCGAGGGGGATGCAAAGGGGGCAGCGACCCCTATTTGCAGAAAAGGCGGACCCGGTGGGGGTTATCCCTAACAACTGGTCGGGGGTGGTTACACCCCATAGGTTTATTAGAAATGTCCAGTCATAATGGCCTGCCTTTGTGTATCTACGAGACCCCCTCGTGTCCCGCCTCTAGGTGGCGCCAGCAGCCGGCATAGCCGGCCGCCCCTACGAAGTCTTCTGCGACCTTAGGGCGCAGCTCTATTTCGACCGACGCGGCACGACGGCGCCGCGCCCCTCTGCCGTGGCCCACCCCTGCCGCAGCCCCCTTGTAGCTCCGGCGTGGCTCGATGGCACCGCACCCCACCTCCGCGGTTCGGCTCTTCTCCGTGCGGCAAGACGGTGTAGCGCCTTTGCGGTGAACCAAATGTTGATGATCCACCCGTGATCGGCCCGATGCCAGCTGGTTCTTCGTAGTCTAGGTCCATCATCCATAATCAAATGAAAGGGGATGGGTCGGACCGTGTTCGTGTGATCCAAGACCTTCCCCATCAAGATGGTATCAAGCGGCCCAACAAAACTCGAGAATTATAGAACGTTGATGAAGATATTAAAACATTGAACATAACAACCCCTACCTCATGTCGTTCATCATTCGTTGATGATATCGCGAAAGGTATTGGACGTCGGTTCATTTACGTTGTCTCAAGGTAAGTGGTGAAGGTGACGATGGTCGTTGGCATTCGTCGTTTCCTCAAAGGCCTTTGATCCAGCTCGAGCATCGTTCGTTGGATATCCGACAGATGGAGAACCATTCTTCGTAGAGGGAAGGAGCTCTTCTATTACTCCAGAGGTTTCCCCCTCATGATTATTTTCCAAACAAATATTACCAAAGATTTCCCCTATTTTAAAGAATTCCAACAATTTCTTCATTAATTATATGTGTAAGAAATCTTAAATGGAGGAGTGGAAGGTAGAGAGGTTTCTTAATTAATGACGAGTTTACAACATAATTAAAGCGGTTATTAAAAGGGGGGTTTAGGGAGTTGTGAGGGGAGTGAGGAGTTAATGTCTCATGTGGGCCCTTCCTAACTGAACCCTCCCATTTTTTAGGATAATGATTACACTACACAAATAATAATATTAATCACATATTTTTATTTATTCCTTAAAAAAACCGAAAATTTAACCTCTTCTCCCATCAAAACGCAACTACGGTAAAGGTCCCCTTAAGAAATTACCGGTCCTGTGGCTTCATCGGTGCCCTCAGATTTCAATTCTGAGCATCGGTTCAAAAGATAGAAAATATCGCTCATTTGTTTACAGAACGTAATCGAGCTGAACTTCAGAAATTGATTCTGGACACATTGGGCCTCAGAATCAGGTGCCGTCAGAAACTGCACACTCCTAAAATTCCAAATAAATTAAGAAAAAAATTTCCTTGAAATTTTCAGGTCTTTACATAAATTCTAACCATTATATTCTGCATGACTAAACCTTTATTAATATATTATTCACCACATTTGTAAGGTGCATAATGCTGACACATTCTTGTGTTGGTTTGGAAAACATGGTTTTATCTTTGTTTTCAAGAAACATGAAAATATCATGTTATAGTTTCTCACATTATTTAATTGTTGAATAAATTTTTATTATTGGTGATGGAAAAATCATAATGACTACATCTCTCTTAACTGCTCATATGAATTTTCTTAGTAGTGTACAGTCCTACAATTCAAGGAAAATTCAATGTTCATTTATTTTAATAGAACATTATAATAATCATTAATAAATAATAATCCTAAGGGTTATTGTAAAATGTCCATATGTTAAACATTTATGTTTTTTCATATAAATAAAACTTCATATACCATATATTTGTTCAAAATTTTTGGGTTTCCAGGGCACGCAGTGGAAGCTGGTGGGCTGGGGATTTTAAAAACTTTTGTCTACGCAACGACGGTACTTGTCGACGACGATGATCCGAGCTCCGGAGAGGTCCGAGGATATCACGTAGATTGTAAAGAGAAAAAAAATAGAAAGAAAACATACCCATTGCATATCCTAAGCCGTTGTCAACCGCTTCTTGTCAACAGCGATCATTGCACGAAGAATCCAAAGCCGGATCCCTCTAGATCATCCACACACGCTTCAAAAATCCGCGGGAACACCGATCGTCGAACTCCGGGTGCTAGAACGACAATCCAACGATGTCTTCGACATCCCGACGATCACCGCATTGACAATCTTGCGATGGGGGAGGAGAAACATGATCCGAACTCTTGGATCGAGTGCTTCACTCTCTAAGAAGCGGGAGGAGAGAGAGGTTCTCAACTCTCATTCCACGCAAATGAGTGAATAGTTAATTGTACAACCAAGGGAGAGAGCCTCCTCTCTTAATTATAGATACGTTGAGAAATACCTGTTTTGGTTCCCCATCCCCTGTATATTTCAACATCCACATAAATAATTTTGATGAACTTAACTATGCCAATAATATTTATTGTTTTATCACATACTTGTAATATATATAAAATATATTACCTGATAAAATCCGATCCATTTAACTCGACTCATTGTCCCTCTTAATATTAAATGAACCTTGAATATTAAAAAAATATTCGTTCGATTAATATTTTCTCATATTTACTAAACTCGTAAATAAATTAAATAAATTAAATCCCAAATATTCGTAACATGAATATTAATGAATTTATTCAATTCATTTGGTGATCGACAACTTAGACAAACGCTCGGACCCCATGGTGGGGCCCACTATGTCCATATACCTATTCAACTGAATAGGTGCGGATTCTTGAATATGATGTTGTGTGTGACCCTCTAGGACCTTATCTCGATAGCAGTGAATAAAATTCACAGACCAAGAGCGGGGTCTAGCAACCCGTCATGGCCCCTAAAGATATAAGGATAGTCATAGCAATGACTGACATCCAAAGAACACTAACTGTGTACTATAGTCTCTTTGTCATTCGATATCTCATAAAGAAGGATCCACTCTTGTGTCATCGTCCTTTCTTGCTTTATCATTTATTGATCTATCCAGATGGATTCGCCTTTTTACTGCTTTGGCCAAAGAATTATGAAGGCGGCACCATCCTGATCTACCAGGCCAGAGATATACAACTTCATAAACTGGGAAGTGACAAATCCTTTCTTGACCATTCAACTAATGTAATACCAATAACAATGCACCCAATACAAACTAGCTTGCCACGACATCATTGCCATGGTTTTAGACTTATATCAAAGTACGCAATTAAAAGATATACATTGGTAATGGTCCCAAGTCAGGAGACCAATACACATGTCCATAGATAAGATCATCCAATGACACCCAAAACATGTGGTTTTCCTATTGGCCGGTTTGTCCTCATGATCTCACTATTAGAGATCACCAAGTGAGAACTTCATGAGAAGAAGTCTCAATGCTTACGAGCCCCCCGCACCATATAGTCATACATCTACTGTGTCTAGTCAGTAAGATGTATCAAGACTATAGAACATATATTTAAGATCAATGTCATTTCATCTTGAGGTTCTCATTATAGACTGGGATCTGCTATAACCTCTCGACACGACAACTAACCTTTGGACATTACCACTATTATAGTGGACACAGAAATGTATGCACTATAATGGTAAGATATCATCATGCATATCTAACGGTACACATGATATAGTAATCAAAAGTACTACATAGTTGGGTCTAGGGCACCCACTATTTCAACACTCCCACTTTCACTAGAGCCAACTTGCTAACAACACTTGTTAGCTACTCACATGATAAATACCATGCATCTGCTGAGTAATGTCTTTAACTGCTGGGCATGCCATGTTTTCGCTGCGTGTCATATCTACTATATGAAACCTCATCGACTTGAGTAAAACTTCTCAAGACAGGGTATCCCCAAGTATATAACTTATTTCCATTGTCCTAAATTGACAACTTGTCTAGTTAGAATATCATAATTCTCATTATGATAATACTTTTCTCACTAGGTGTGAATCCATGACCTGGACAAAATGTTGCAATTTATTACTGCTTCTTAACGGCCTTAGAAGCTGCAACGTACTCGATATTTTTAGGTATGGCTACCACAAGCTTTTATGAGCTTGACTTGCTCATCTCCTTTTCCTAACTACAATACTAGATAAAATTGATTAAAGGATTACTAGTTTGTATCCCACCACACTAGTATAACTTCCTCTCCATATTCCAGGTACATATCATTTGTACTTTCAGAAGTACAAGATTATAGTTCCGAATTCATCACTTGTAGTGCTCCTAGAAATAATTCATATCTACCTATAATAAATTATATCACGCAGTATCAATTATTGTACATATTATGGAATATGTGATTGATCTATCACTAAAGCATATGGTATCAATTCACAACATTAATCTCTACACATGATCCGAACATGTTAACCTGGAGAGATTAAGCCATGAGACATGGGCAACAATTCTGAACGTGAATTGTTCCAACTTGTATTTTTTCAATACAATGTCACTATATGTACGATTGACTAGGACTAAGTAACCTTAGTATCTACCTGAGTGGATCATGTTCCCTAGAATTTAGGTTTCTACTTGAAATCAATCATTGGAGAATTGTTTTTAACCTGATATTATATAACTGTAAGATCAAGATCTTTTTTCCATATGTTTCTGAACATATATCACTTGCAAAAAATTGGTGCTCCCACTAACCTTTGGTAGACACAAGGAAAAGATTCAATTATAATTAATGCTCTAATATTTTGTTCCTTACTTTAATCCATACTTGGATTTCAGTATCTTGCAACCCTTATTGGCATCATTTGATGTCATCATCTATTTCTAGTTGCGTTGTATAGACACCTTCCACGAAAGATGAACTTGACATCGAATGAACACTAAAAGGGTCTTAGATGATTGGCTATGACAAGTAAAATCCTAATAGATATAGGAATATCGACTTGGTATAACCAATCGAGCCTTATACTGCTTACTTTTAGGATTTATTATTCTCAATGAATAATTTATCACCGGCCGCGGTGAAAATAAAATCATCACCACGGTTTCATACTTCCTACACAGTATGTGTCTCTGGAACAATCCTATTACACATGTACGTGTGGAACTTGTTCCCTATGAAAACCATTTGTGCATCTCGAGCATTGACTAAGTCCAAGTCAATTCAGCTCCCACTCTCTCTAATAGAGATGTGCACCCTTGTATAGAAATGTAGTCTAATGCTTGACTACATCTTTTCTATTTTAGGGATTTAGGTAATATCTTAAGAAACTGTAAGGATAAGTACCTTAGATGCCCAACGTGTTTAACTTGATGCATGTTTGTTTAAATCCTAACAAACACTTTGCATATAAACAAGTCTTATGACATAATGGATTTCCCATCATACTACGACTCGTATGATATCCATTTTTCATTTTAGTTGGCATACTGGGTCTGGGTTTATGTTGTTATTTTCAAATCACATTTTTAAATATGATGGAAGTTTCCACAAGTTGCAACATTGATACAACTTACATCATAACTTTGATGTATAACATATGCGTTTAGGAATTTCTCCATGCTACATGTTAGTTGATCAATGTTAATATGTAAGACATTATCATCAATCCTCCTTATGAACGTCAATATGGTGATGTAGATAAGGTAACATGCATTTAGGAATTACTCCACACTACATTATTATGATCGATGATTGCTTGGTCAAGATATTCTTCAGCCTGCCAATCCGAAGAAACTCACTCTTCTTACCAAACCTATACTTCACTATTCCTTAATGACTTAAAGGAAACTTACAATGCATCTTTACCTCTTGCTTTCTTTGGAATAGTTCACACTGTCTTGTTGAACTAATCTTGGAAAGCTTTGTGGAATACCTTTATTTCTAAATGTTTCTTTGTTTAAACTAAGGGTGTCAATAATACTATAGGTTTTTAGCTGTGTCGAGCCTAAATACTATAATGGTTATATAGTTGACGTCTTCTTTTAGTTTTACTTGACAAAGAATTACATTGCAACAACCGGGTAGGTCTTACATTTTATATTCATCATGCATTTCCATTGATTCAAATAGGAGTGAACTATTTGTTGAGTATATTACCACAAACAACATTCATTCCAAAACATGGAATAATGTCTCATCATGTCCAAATGGGCACATGAGATAAATTTTTTAGGTTATACAACTTGTTCAATTTGAATCAATCACTTGGAAATTATATGTTATGTGTTTCTCCTCGCTGACTTAGGAATCACCCTTTCTCAGCTACATGAAGAAGACACTTTACATCTAGTAATGATTCTCGACATTCTTGGTTATTGAATTTCAATAAATATATGTGAAAAGCATATTGTATTTTAATACCCAAGAAGTATTCGAGAAAACAATACTTTTATTTGAAGAATATAAACTGAACGAGAAGCTGGTACTTGCTTCTAGTATTTCGGTTTTTAAACATCCACGAATTCATTTCATTATGTTATGCAAATAACCTCATGTTAAATATCCAACTACTTTTCTTTGAAGGACATGACGAAGGTTCCTTTGGCGTAACATGCCATCGGCCTTTTCGCCTTGTCATTCAATTTATTCGCCATAAGAATAAAAGATTGCGTTATCTCCAATATTCTTTTTACTTGGATAATGTTTCCTTAATGGAAAGGAAGCGCTTACTATATACGGTTCGTTTTTATCCTTAAACGAAACTAGAGTAATTGGGTTTAAAAGGTATAAGAAATGGGATGGCATGAAAGATTGTGAACCGTCTTTCACTTTACACATACCGAGTGCGTCCATCACATTCAAATCTTACTTCACTTTCTCCTTGAAAGGATCTTGGAGATGATACTACATGTGATCATCATCTTAGTCTTGATGTAGCGACCACAACTATCATCAGACGTTGATGATAGAATTACGACAGTAGCATCATATGCTTGATTCATGAGTCTCATATAAGCAATTTTAGACCCTCTCTTCCTGAGGTGGCTTAACAAGTTGGGATAGAAGCACCTTAAATTTCCATTGTAGTAGTAATGTTCTCAAGCGCCTATACGAAATTTAGGAAATTAGTGCTTAGTTTAGACATTAACATTTTCTAATATTTATTGTAGTTCTATTTTGGTTTTTATTTCCATTATCTACAAATTTTCTTCAGAAAATTGTACTTTTATGTGATTACCTAATATGACATTATTGATTATTTAATCATTAAATGTATCCCATTAATTTTTCGAATTCTAGGAATCCTCTGTACTAGAATCAGAATACACATGAGTATTATAGTGGCAAGGATCCCTGAACCTCCCTCACAGTCTACAGGCTAGGGCTACGCCACTACTCGGAGGGTCCAAGGTAGGCTTTTGGATGGCCAACCGCATTAGCTCGCGGTTCCTTGATCTGTTGAGTGAAGTCCCAGCTTCAAAAATTATTTACTGATTTACTCAATGATTGCCTCTAAAATTACAGCAAACTAGATAAGGCTATATCCTTGCTACAATTTTATTTTAGTCGACCCACCACACAAATAAGAACTTCCCGGTAGTAAGAGGCACCCTCAGCTAAGGCACGAACCGGCACCTCGAACACCCGGTTTTGTTCAAACTTGAATTATGGAAGGCTGTTTGTGACTTAATATTTTCATTGAGGGTTTAATGTTTTTTTCTCTCGACGAATGTAATCCATTTCTATTAATCTTGTTCATTTATGTTGTCACACTCACAACTGATCTTTAATAGAAATAAAAGGTCACCTCTTTATGCATTTTATTATTTATCATTTTATGTGTTTTCCCCACTGTTCTAAAAATGCATAAAATAATAAATAAATGCAGAAAGGAAAAACTACTACCCGACTGGTCTTGAGCATCTAAACGACCTAAGGTGCATCATACCTGAGTCGTATACTTGACTTTTGGTGCAGTTTTCCCATTCTATATGTCTCCTTCTCATCGCCTCATCTTGGCGATGTCTGCGTCACGTCTCAGATTACTGCCTCGTCTTGGCGTAGTCCACGTGTTTTCTTGCATCTTCTTGATCAATGCATTCTGCCTCGTCTTGGCGGGGTCAATGTCGCTCGTCAACTTCATCCGAAGTACAAAGGTACTGGCGCGTAGGCGAGGGGGACTCGGGAATAAATGTACATCATATAAATTGGACACGCAGGTCCTTATACATTTTAATTGAAAAATAGACGATATGCAGGCCGCCTTTAATTTATTACAATCATCGCACACATTTAAATAATTAATTAAAATAATAATTAAAACTAGACATATAAAGGTCGATGCTCAAGACCAGATGATGGGAAATTCAAAATATAGCGCGATAAAAATTAATAAGCAATAATTATGTACGAGGGTTTTTTTAATTTAATTTAATTAAATTAATTAATAAATTCAAATAATTTAAATAATTATCAATCATATAATTAATTTAATTTAATATCTAAATAAATTAATTCTTTTCGGGTATTAAAATTTATTCACTACAATTAATATATGAATTAATTTAATTAATTTAATTAATTAATTAAATTAATTGATTTATTTTAACCCGAGGGGTTACCTGCCCGCTAGGAGGACTGGGCGGCGGCCGGACAGGGCGGTTCCTGACGGCCTGCTTCACGGCGCAGCATGCGCCGCGCCTGGTTCTTCCGGAGCGAGGCGGCCAGCTGAGGGCGTTGCACCATGCGGACTCCAGCGGTGTAGCAGGTCCTTGCGGAGGGGTGCAGACATGGTGGAGACCGAGCAAAAATCTTGGCTGGCGAAGCAGGATGCCGGTGGCCCTGAGTTGGCCTCGTGGTGGCGTCCCTCTCTAGTGCGTGATAACCGGGGTATCCTGGTGACCGCTAAGGTGAGCTGGCATGGGCGGTGTCTGATCAGGAGAGGGGAATGACTTTCGGCAGAGACCAGTCAGGTGAGGGGGGGGGGGCTGGAGCTGGGCGCACAGGCGGTCAGAGCCGGGTGCTGCATCCGGCGGCGCTAGGGGTGCAGCGGCCCTATGCGCGACATCCTGGGGAAGGAGACCCACTGCGGCTGAAGGGGTTGCAGTGCCCTGGCTGTACGCCGTTGTGCGGAGGGGCGCCATGCTTCGTGTAGCCCGGTGCTGCGGCGTGCAGGAAGAGGGGCTGGCGGACGCTGCGCGGCACAAGAGGTCGGCCCGGCTTTCTACTGAGGCGGAGGAGGTTCTGCGGGAGAGCTCCTGGGTAGGGGCTCACTAGGGCAGTGAGGCGGTTGGTTGTGCGATGTGGTGTCGCGCGCGGAACGCTGCATAGGGAGGGCCGGCTCTTGCATGGGGTGTAGCAGGGGGGTCCGGCCGAAGGGAGGGGGTGGCTCCTGGGCTGTCCACTGCAGGGAGCTGCTGTTGTGTACCGGGGTGGCGTAACCGGCAGAGGGGAGCGCGGCGGCGCTGCATGCGCCGCGAGGAAGAGAGGGGGTCCGATCGGACCCCTGTTCATTTTTTTGCTATTTTCTGTTTCCACACGGTGGATACCCCGTTTTTTTTGTTTTGTTCTCTTTTCTCTCATCCACGCGATAGCCACCAGCCACCCTTCTTTTTTTTGAGAAGACTTCTTTTAAGTCTTGGTTCCACCCAATTTTTTTTTAAACTTTAAGACTTAGATTTTCAATTTTTTTCCATTATTATTATTAAGGCTAGAGATAGCCATTTATATTACACAAGAATAAAATTATTGTAACAAAATAATAATTTATTATTATTACATTATTCTAATAATAAAATAATTATTATTAAAATAATATAATTATTGTGAAAAAAATTTAATTTGACAAATTATCATTTTCAAAAATTTAATTACATCAATTGAACCAGTCTCAACTTGATCGGTTCCGTTCGGTGTAATAAAATTAGTACCCGAGATCAAAACTGCATATTTGATCCAATCCGAAAATTTAAATTGACCTTATCTTGGCCGTTCGAGATCGGATCGAAGCGCGGTTTGAACCGCTGGGACGGTTTTCGAACCCTCTACTTAATCTTCTAGAAATTAATTTTATTTGGAACATAAAATCTACGTAACTCCCTTTGATACCACTGTTGGGTTTCCAGGGCCAGCTGCAAAAGCCGGTGGGCCAGGGATTTTAAAACATTTCATCGGCGCAACGACGGTACATGTCGTCACCGACGATCCGAGCTCTGGAGAGGTCCAAGGATCTCGCGTAGATTGTAATGAGAACAAAAATAAAATGAAAACATACTCGTTGCATATCTGAAGCCGTTGTTGAATGCTACTTGTCGATGGCGATCGTTGCACGAAGAATCCAAAGCAGGATCCTTCTAGATCATCCACATGCGCTTCAAAAATCTGCGGTAATACCGATCGTCGAACTCCGGGTGCTAGTGTGGGGATTCAACGATGTCTTCGACGTCCTGATGATCACCGCATCGATGATCTTGAGATGCGTGATGAGAAACTTGATCCGAACTCTTGGATCGAGTGCTTCTCTCTATATGAAGTGGCAGGAGAGAGAGGCTCTCAACTCTCATTCCATGAAAATGATTGAATCATGAATTGCACACCCAAGGGAGAGAGCATCCTCTTTTATTTATAGATACGTTGAGAAATACCCGGTTGGGTTCCCCAGCCCCCGTATATATCAACATCCACATAAATACTTTTGACAAACTTAATTGCACCAATATTATTTATTATTTTATCACATACTTTTAATATATACAAAATATATTACGTGATAAAATCTGAGCCATTTAACTCGACTCGTTGTCCAGCTTAATATTAAACGAACCTTGAATATTAAAATAATATTCCTTCGATTAATATTTTCTTATATTTACTAAACACATAAATAAATTAAATAAATCAAATCCCAAATATTCATAAATTGAATATTAATTAATTTATTCAATTCATTTGGTGATCGACAACTTGGACAAATGCTCAGACCCCGTGGCGGGGCCCACTATGTCCATATACCTTTTCAACTGAATAGGTGTGGATTCTTGATTACGCTGTTGTGTGTGACCCTCTAGGCCCTTATCTCGATAGGAGTGAATAAAATTCACAGACCAAGAGTGGGGTCTAGCAACCCGTCATGGCCCCTAAAGAGATAAGGATAGTCATAGCAACGACTACCATCCTATGAACACTGACTGAGTACTATAGTCTCTTTGTCATTTGATATCTCATAAATTTGGACGCACTCTTGTGTCATCGTCCTAATCTTGCTTTATCATTTGCTGATCTATCCGGATGGATTCACCTTTCTACTAATTTGGCCAAAGACATATGAACGCGGCACTATCCTGATCAACCAGGCCTGAGATATACAACTTTCTAAACTAGGAAGAGACAAATCCTTTCGTGACCATTCAACCAACGTCATACTACCAACGACGCACCCAATACAAACTACCTCACCACGACATCACTGCCATGGTTTTCGCCTTGCATCAAAGTTTGTAATTAAAGGATATACATTGAAAATGGTCTCAAGTCAGTAGACCAAAACACATGTCCATAGATAGGAACAACCAATGATAGACGAAACATGTAGTGTTCCTATTGGAGGGTCTGTCATCATGATCTCACTACTAGAGATCACCAAGTGAGAACTTCATGAGAAGAGGTCTCAATACTTATGAGCCCCCAGCACCTGATAGTCAGACATCTACTATGTCCAGTCAGTAAGATGTATCTAGAGTATAGAACATATATTTAAGATCAATTTCATTGTATCATGAGGTTCTCATTATAGCATGGGATCTTCTATAACCTCTCAACACGACAACTAACCTTTAGAAATTACCACTATTATAGTGGACGCAGAAAAGTCTGCACTATAATGGTAAGATATCATCATGCATATCTAACTATACACATGATACAGTAATCAAAAGTAATACATAGTTGGGTCTAGGGAACCCACTATTTCAACAAAAATAACCAATGTATTGTAGGTTTTTTCTTAAAAAATAACTCATATTAATGTATTTACTCTTTCCAAATTGTATTTCATTTAAAATTGTTCAAGACTATACTCAATAACTATGAATTAATCACTCTATATTAATGATATTATTGTTCGCACTAATAATTATGTGTTTTAAATTTAATTTTGAGAGAAAGAGATCTTTACATAAATCACGACATCAACTATTACAGAAAATTATACTATATAAAAAAATAAATTTCCAAATCAACCATTTCATAATATTAGTCATATTTATTTACTTTTATATAAATAATTTTTAATTATTCTATAAATGTATATTCGTTATTTTTTATCTATTTATAATAATTTTTGTTAGAAATCTTGATCATTTTGAACTAGATTAGCAATAATGTTGTTATTCTTCATTCATATCTTGATGTTAACAAATCATAGTATATAAAAGGAACCTAAATTTATGATATTAAATTATTTTTAATATTATTATTTAATTCTGCATTAATTTTTGTAATTATCATTAATAATGATTTGAGTGTTGAGTATGATTCAATTAATTTTTAATGAGTATATGTTGGTATCTCAAATAGTGATTTTAATATTAATATTATCATTCCAAAAACAAAATAAATAAATATTTTACATATAAAAGTAATATATTATTATTAATTATCTTTTCATTTTACTCCATGATATTATATTAATGAATTGTTGATGTATGTTGATAGACAGACAAAAATATGAACCTAAAAAAATCAATGGATGAGTGTGATTATGAAATTGGATTATTTTAAAATAAAGAAATTAATAAATGAAAAAAATTATGTTATTTATATTTTTAAAGTGAAGATTAATATTTAATTATATGATAGAATGTAGTAATGAAACACTTTTGAAATTATATTCAATATATAATGGAGGTGGTAGTCCAGACCAACACACAGTTAACATTTCCATTTCTCAATGAATGAGAAAAGATAATGGTATACTATCATTTTTAGCTTAAAATATTTAATAATATATATTTTTCACATTTATAAATAAATTTCAACCTCATAAAAAATTAGAATAGGCATTTTATAAAAATACAATACAATGCTTCGTTGATGAGGAAGTACTTTCAATTACATGAATCTCAATTTTAAAAAAATAGAATAAGGGAAATGTTTTTAATGTTTATTTCCAAAATATAAAAAAATATGTATAATAAAAATACATTATTCATTATAATGTCATGGGAAAAATATTTTTGAAATTGAATGATAAAAAAGACACAATGTTATGTAAGATATAGTGATTATATTGAGAATATTGAGCATTCAATGGAGGTTTCCATTGAATGGGATGATATAAGAAAAAGAAATAATATATCTTGAATGATACCTAAGTGACAATTTATTATAGGGGAATTAAATATGGTATTATATTAATGGGAAAAATAAATTATTTATTGACCTATATATGTTATTTATAAGTCCATATTATAAGGGTTGATAATAAAATTTTTGTATATATTTCATCTTAATATAATGATTGAAAATGATTCTCTTTTCAAGAAGAAAAAAAGTGGGAAATTATTTATTATTGATATGGTCTGGTAATTAAAACCCCAGAAAAACTAAATGAGAAACATTTATTTTGAATTTAAGGTCTTTTACACATTTGGGGAAACCGTTTTCATGTTAGTTATTTCATTTTGGTTACTAATTATTAAGTAATAAAAAATTTACTAAAACAAAAATGGTCTTCATTACATAATATAGGCATTATAATTAAATAATTTTAAAATATTTTATTTGATTCATTTCATAATTATTATAAAATTAATTTTTATAAAATTTAACTTTTGTTATTTATATTAAATAATTTCAGATAAAATTGTAGCTTGTCTTTTAAAATAACAAACATATGTTTTAAATAAAGTAAAATACATTAAATTACAATAACTCATATAAATTACTTATTTTCTCTAGAAATGGTTTTAAAAAAATATTTTTCATATATATACACTAATAATGTAATAAATTTCATTATATTTTTTAAAAAAATCACTTTAAATATAAAAATGATTCATTTAGCTGAAATATTCATCATAAAGTAATATTTTAATTAAAAATAAATAAATTATTGTAATTTAGTATATTAAAAATTATATAGTTTAAGATTTTGACTCTATGAAGACTAATAAAAAAAGTTTCATTGGTTAATATATATAATTTATAAATTTTTTGTTCTTATAGTTAATTATTATCAATTAGAAATTATCCATTTTTAATAATTTTTTTATTTCAAAAATAAATTTCACCTATCATGTATTTCGTTTCAAAAAATAATTTTCATAAATAATGGAACATGAGAAAAAATATAATATATTTATATGGATCTTGTTTATTTTATCAATGTATTAGTAAATAAACATTCCTTTGCACTAAAATACATGTGATAAATAACATACCATGTTAAGAGTTAAATTATTATATAATATTAATTTATAGTAACATATCCTAAAGATAACTCTACAAAATATATATTAATATGTTAATGTCAGGAGGAAGTCATAGGTGTTGGCTATCCAATACTAGATCTTATAGAAATTTCTATGAACATAAATTTATCTAATGTAATATTTTTAATACCATAACTTTGGGATTTTTTAATGTGATTGGCGTAGAGAAAAAATAGATTGAATATACCACATTGCCAAACATATACAGATGAGATTCATAAGGGGTACATCACCTACCTAATGTTATTTAATTCAATCTTCTTACTAAATTTATTTTTATGGTCACTGTCATTTAGATCTCATAATTTAATCGTTATATTATAAAATTAAATTTCTATAAAATAAATTAAAAAATATTGTATTACCATTTTATTTGAGTATTTCATGTGAATCAATCTGTTTAAAATAATGTTAATTTTTATAGTAAAATGCATTCCCCAATCTATGGGGTTGCAAGAATCAAGAACACTGCATGTTTTAGCAACAAAATTCATATGGTAAATAAATTTTATATAGTCACATGAGGTTTAATAATTAGAATTATGAACAAGAAATCCCCATGGATTGTTGAATACTCATATAGATTATCCCTTGTCGGGCTATATATCAAATGACTAGCGGTATTCTGATTGTTCAGCATGAGTTAATCTATATGATCTATACACACATGGTAGTTTGAGTGTCATAGTATATAAGTGAGCCTCATATATATTTAAAAAATATATTGAATATTGTAGTTGACATCAAATATTCATGCGCTGCATGTGATAAAATAGTATCAACGTATTACCACAACTCATAGAATACCTATGTGATGTATTAAAATTTGATACAACTATAGATATATATAAACATGTGTACCAAAATTGTATTAATATTCACATAAGAAACATATAATCAGAAACCACTCAACGATATCACCATATAATAATATATTCATCAGTGAATAAAATGAGAAAGATAAATCCATTATAAAGAATAAAAATCCAAAAAATTAAAAGTAAAAATTCCACTTTTAATTAATTTATTGATTTTTAATTACTAAAATTTTAATTTCCCAGACCATCCCAGTCCATACCATTACCAAATTTCTAGTTTTTGGCATGCCATGGACCCATTAGGTCCGGATCCTATGTGTGTAATCTCAGTGGCATGATTTCATTGCGGTGTCAACCATCAGTGACACCGATCGGTGCCACATGGGGCTTGTTGGGTTTTTATTCCCTAGTTTTCCCAGTAATGCCACTTTTTAGTCTTTTATCCTTTTTAAGGTGGTTCAAAACCATTTTTAGCACCATAAAGAATGTTTAAAATACCCTAGGTGTGGGGATACCCTTAATGGTCTCGTTTTACTCTCTTTAAATGAAATTCTTTAACGCACAACTGTTACAGCCACCTCCAAAATGAAAAATTAAATAAAAATTAATTCCATCGTGTGTAACTACCTGACCACATGGTGAAACCATGCTCTGAATTTAAAGCCATTAGAAATTATTATCTTGTAAATCTAGGATCTCACCTCTTTATATCACACAAGAATTTTTTTTCTTCCTCTTCTGGGCTGGGTTCATTTTTCCCATTAGTGTGTTTGGTGTCCCCTTCCTAAGGTGAGTAGTGCACCTATGTTTTAGCATTTCCTGCTCATTCATTGAGTCATCAGAGTTCCTCAACCTCATGCCATTCATCATAGTTCTTTGCGCCTGGAGGGAAACTTTGATCATTGGTCTTCCACGTATAGTTTTTCCTTAGTCTTTCTTTTCTGTGTGTCATGCAGGGTGGGTATGAAAATGTTTCTTATGGGGCTGGTTGAAACCAGAACTTAATAAAGATAATAAATGGACTTTTATGGGATAAAGGGGGTTGTTTGATGTTTCTAGGGTACTCTTTTACCCTTATTTATATGTTGTGTATTGTATAGGCTTATGTCAACTGAAATTCGTGGTCTATTGTGGTCCTTTCTTGCACACTAATGAACCTCTATTTTATGGTTAATTATAAGATTGAATGGATGTAACATGGAAATGGGTAAATCACATAAACCAGGTTGACTAAATGGATTCCCAATGAATAATAATCTTGGTGTGATCACCCCAGTTATCAAAATGGAGTGTCGCAACTAAATGAATGGAAAATTCAAATTTGAGAACTCCCTTGCTCTATTATAGTGATGTTTACGGTTTATTCTTGTGAAGTAATGTGTAAGGGGGTGGGATCCCATGTTGTGGTTTAGTTTACTGGAGTATGATCATGTGCCCGTATGTTTGGGTATGGTTTGGTCCTGGTTCTTTGAGAGATCCCAAGGAACCCATTTATTATTGTGACTTTATATGAAAACTGAGATTGAATTCTTAAATTGCTGCTTGGCTGTTTTTCCTTCAATGTATTTTGTTAATTCTAGTTAATATCATATTCGTGAAGGATTAATTTAAATGGAATCACTTGAATATAGAAATGATAATGGGTTCAATGGGGAATTGTTTTACATGAATGATTTGTGACATGGTTTTTCTACTTCTTCTGAATGAATAGTTACGAGGGAGTTAGTGGTTGGGATGGTTTTGAAACCCCTAGGTTGGGATGAGTGCTTGTTTACCTATATCTATAATTTATTTCTTATTATTTATACTTTCACCCCATCAAAGTGGAGAACTTCTTGTAGAACACCCACATTTCATGGGGGAGTGTGTTTTTTCCAACACTCCTATGAGTGGCTACTTATTAGCTCCTTTTCTACTCCCTTTTCCGAGTAGCCCATGACTTTTCCGTCAGGCTGTGACAACATGAGGTCCGTTATAGCCCTAGATTCTTTAGGTAGGGTATGTGGTGTTGGTAGGCCAAGGTGTGTGAGGGAAGGTGGTTTCCCATGTGCCTTGGGATGAGGCCCAGGTCTCTTTGGGCATGAAAGTAGTTGTACAGGCCCAGGTGTGTGCGGGAATGGTTATGTTTTGTTTTTGTGGCCCAGGTGTATGTGGGTGAGATGTGTGGTGGTGATAGCCTTGGTATTTTCAAGTGGGATGTGCAGTTGTGATAGCCCATGTGTGTACGGGTAGGGTGTTGCAGTGGGACTACAGTGAGAATGGCAGGAGAGGTCTGATGCGTAGGATGTATTCAATAACCATTGGGAAAGTGGTGCAGGGTACCCAAATATCAATGTGTTTTATTAATACTTTACTTGACTTGGGTTATTTTGGGAGTATGCCTTGGTGTTTCCATGCTAGGTGATCTAGTTATCTCCATTTATCACGGACATTAAAATGTCTCCCCACATGGGAACGAGGGCTCTCGGTTTTGCCTACTAAGTAAACCTGTATACTCACCCTATGTATATAAAACTACTTTCAGGTTTCCATGAGATCTTCAGGGATCATGTAGGATATGACTATTTTGGACTTTTGGATAGTTTATGTTGTTGTTTTTAATTTCATTGGTACTTTTATTTGGAGTTTTCTTCTACTTTTGTAGCATTTACTTTCGGACATCCATATTATTATGGTTTTTTCTGCCTTTACCACTACCCCAGTTTTGGTTTTGTTTGGGATTTACTATCTCATCTCACGATCCTACTAAATAAAAAGGGTATTCCATTCCATTTTGTGTTTGATTCTATACCCTTGGTTCTAGTCCCCACTCTGGGACATATTGAATGTGGGTTTCGGGGGTCATTATATCTCATGTAACTTGAGGAAGGAAAGGTTTTGCAATCTTCTGTCCATTCCCTCATCATGTTGAGTGCAGGTCCTGATAAAATGGTATCAGAGCGCAGGTCGAGAGATAGGTGTAGTCTGGAGTTAGGCATAGTGAGGATTTCGTGGGATGGTATGGGAACAGTGTTAGGAAATTGTGGTGCGTGAAATAGGTTAGGGAAGACCGGATAAGATATGGGATTTTAGGGCCCCCACGTGATCTGATGCAAGGACATAGGACCTACCGAAAGACCAAGTGAGGCTACACTGATTATAAGGTAGAGACCCTAGGAATGTTTTATGCATCATAATAACATGTTTTTTCCATGTTCATGGTGGTCAAGGAATTTAAATAAATAAAATGTTTAATAAAAATTTAAATGTAATAATCTACACAACTCGAGCTTTGGCATTCCTTGTTTACCTTGCAGATATGGAACCCAGACGACAACCACGAGTAGTGTGAACGATCGAGGCTAAGGGGGCAGTTCTGGCTGATTAGAAAATGGCTGATCAAGAGGAGTAGGATGAGAAGTGGTAGGGGATTCTTTGTGCCTTTCAGCGTCATACCCTCGATAAGTATGCGAGCATCATCTTAGACATGGAGACTGAGAAATGGTTTGAGGAGGTGGTGTTATATTTCAGCATGATCTGGGCTCTGTCAGAGTACTGGTTTCCTCTAGCTATAATCCAGATGTGGGGAGAGGCACATCAATGGTGGACTCTCTACCTTGGAGAGATGAGGGAAGCTGAGGTTGCATGGACTGATTTCGAGAAGGAGTTCGAGGAATAATTTTACTCTTCCATGCTGAAGGCTGAGAAGAGGCAAGATCAAATCTCCCTCTAGTAGGGGAGCATGTTAGTGAGGGAGTTGGGGATCAAGTACAATGATCTCAATCATTTTTCTCTAGAATTGTTTCTGGAGGAGGAGTCTCAGGAGAGATGATTCAAGGACGCACTCCAACATTCTCTTCAATATGTTGTTACTCCCTTCACCCTACTGACGTACATGGAGGTTTAAAAGAAGGATGAAGTGGAGAAAAGGATTCACACACTGGGAGGTATGCCAAGAGAGGAAAACCAGTTGGGATCCCCAAAGGGGAAGGTAGTTAGAAGCAGACCACCAATGTCAAGGCCTTCTAGGTTTCAACTAGTGGGGTGAAGGCCCCAGGACATCCAGTTTTGATCTCCTGGTCATCACCATTTCCTCGCGGACCCGGGACTGAGGAGCGTCATCTGTGGAAGTCACGGGAACCTATAGAATTAGTGCTCGGATAGTTTGCAGTATAGTGGGGGCGATAAGGTTCATCGTCCACCTCAAATGCAGTAGTTTCCAGCTAGTCCCTTTTAGCAGCAGCAGCAGGGACAGTGAGATCCAACTCCTCTGGTAGAAGACATGGAATGAGGAGGCCGACCCCAAGGTACTCTTCAAGGACTTCGACCAGGGTGTGGTCAGGGAGAATTCTGATAGCAAAGATTCAGAAGATATGGTTGAGATACGTTTCTCATTGTAGAGGCAGCAGTTTTCATAGGGTCCAAAGTCGTTCATGGGATGATCATATTGTTTAGAACTCATACTTGCACCTTTTTTGATTCAGGAGCTTCACACTCCTTTATTTCTCCTGGTCGTCTTAGTGCTCTGGGTTTAGATTCTATGAGACTTCTTGTGACCCTGGTGTTGAGTACGCTAATCGGAGTTCACACCAATTTTTTTTATGATTACTGAGGGTGTAGACCGATGATAGGACAACATCAGTCTTGCAGGGATATTCTACTATTGCAGATAGAGCCATATGATGTCATCCTAAGCATCCACTGGATGTTTTCTGTACATGTTATTATCAACTGTTTCTGAAGAAGATTCATGTTCTCCAATGAGGATGGCCAGCATCTAACATTTTCCAGCGTGCGAGGTTTCCGTGGAGGTCATAGGCGTGTGGAGCCCCTCAATTAATTGTTAGCTGAGCTATTAGTGTAGTCGGCAGATATAGGGATGTTGGAAGTCTCGGGGATTGTCAGTGAGGTCATGGACGTCTTCCCTGAAGAAGTGGCAACTCTACCCCCTCGACGTGATGTTGAGTTCGGGATAGACTTGCAACATGGTGCCTATCTTATTTTGATGTCTCTTTATCAGATAGAGCCTTCTGTGTTATGGGATTTGTGGATTCAGATTGAATAATTGATGAATAAGGGTTTTGTCTAACCAAGCGTGTCATGATGGGGTGCTCTGGTATTGTTTGTGAAGAAGGAATATGGTGGTCTCAGGCTATGCATAGACTACCAGAGACTGAATCAGGTAACGGTCAAGAACTGTTACCATCTTCGAAAGTAGATGATCTCGTTGACCAGTTGAGGGGAGGAGGTTTGTTCTCTAAGATCAATCTACGATCTAGGTATCACCAGTTAAGGGTAACAAACAATGATATTAGTAATACTTCTTTCAGGTGTAGGTATGGGAACTTTGAGTTCGTAGTCATGTCACATGGCGTTACGAATGCACATAATTTATTAATGGGGCTCATGAACTCAGTTTTCCATGAGTCTTAGGACCAGTATGTAATTGTTTTTATCAATAACATTTTGACTACTCATTATCAGAGGAGGATCATACTAATCACCTCAGGATGATCTTGGAAATCCTTCGACACCACCTACTCTATGGGAAATTGTCTGAGTGTATGTTCATGACTCGAGAAGAGAATTTTCATGCACACATGGTATCTCAGCAAGGGGTAGCGGTTGACTAGTCAGAGGTTGATGTCGTTGTTTCTTTGGAATCACCCAAGACACTGATGGAGGTTCATAGTTTTCTGGGTCTGGTAGGCTATTATCCAAGGTTTGTTCCCAACTTCTCTCGAGTTGCATCTACCTTGACGTCTTTGACTAGAATTGACCAGGCCTTCATGTGGAGTGAGCCATGCTAGGAAGCCTTCAGTTATCAAAAGGGGATGTTGGTTAGTGACCTAGTGTTGAGGCTACTAGAAGAAGGGCTATTGTTTAAGGTTTTTTGTAATGCTTCTGGACTTGGCATGGGGTGTGTTATGATGTAGTTGTAAAGAGTGATGTCATATGGTTCAAGGTAGTTACGTCCTCATGAGTGTAAGTACACCACTCATGACCTAGAGCTTGCAGCATTAGTGATCACGTTGAATTTTTGGAGGCATTACCTCAATAGGGAGAACATTGTTGTATTCACGGATCATAGGAGTTTGACTCATATCATTACCTAGTAGGTCCTGAACTTGCGACGACGAAGGTGGGAGGAGTTTCTCTGGACTACAACATCGATATATCTTACACTAATGGTAAGTGGAACATTGTGGCTAATTCCTTGAGTAGGAAGTCACAGAGGGTATCTATTCAGAAATATATGGATGGTTGGAAGGCAATGGTGGAGTTGGTTTCCCTACACCTTGATGCAAGGGTGCATTATAACTCCCCGACCCTAGTTACCTAGAGTCGATGCATTATTTTAATACATTTTCATGATTATAAGTAATTAAGTCCTGAAACACCGATTGGTTTAGATGTCATGGAAAATAGATTACATACTTGAATGTTATGTTACACTTTATAACATACAAAACATCATAAATAATCCTTTTTGAATGCCATTATTCCCTTGGCATAACCATACATATCAATCACTATACAGTTCTTGGAATCCTGGGAAAATTAAAACATAGAAAGGGGTGAGCTCAAACGCTCAGTAAGGGTAAGAAATACAGCGAAAACTTTTATAAATAAGCATAAACATTTAAGGCAATGTATAAAACTAAAACAAAATCCCTATAAAAATAAACTTCATTAAAATATGGAAAAAATTAAATAATTCCATTTACTTACTCACATGGATACTCTACTAGTAAAATAATCACATGAAATATCGATAACCACTTTCATAATGATGGAATTCATAATGCTAGACTTTCATAACCACAAAGTCAAGGCTATGTTCCTACACTACAAATAAAATTTTTTCAAGGCCTTGTGACAAGACACTAGTTTGTCCCATGAGACCTACCGATGCATCTAGGAGCAATAGCAGGCACCACCTGTAACTTACTATGTCCAATTCATTACCCATTTGAAAAGTTTTAAACATAACATAAACATGTGTATTAAAAATAGCATACGAAATGTCAATACTATACCCATAAACCACGAATGGTATAATAATAACACATCCACATTCAAACATATCATAACAACTTCAATAAAATATGGAAGATATGTATCATGATAAATCATCTTCAAAACTAGTTTAAAATACATTAATGCATGTTGACATTGAAGACAATGATTTGTAAAAATCATTGAGAGAAATTCCCCTTTTACATGAAAATGTTTAAAAGTCACACAATTTAGAAAAGAAGACATTTAAATACATTTTTGAATGAAAGTGTCCAATACCACTTTGTATCTTTTGAAATGAATTAACATTTTAAAAACATTAATCTCCATATAAAAAATTCATTAAATTCCATTTTGAAGACATGGAAATTAATGATAAATATTTAGATGAATTAATATTTAAAACATTTCAAATGATGTTTTAGTAAAAATGTCCGTTAAATCCTTAATCAGTTTCAAGGAAGTCAAGAATATCCAATATAATTTATCCAAATCAATTATCTCTTATTCCAAAATCACTACCTCATTATCAGGACCATATTAAGGATTACCTTTCCTTCAACGATGTGTTTTCCAAAAAGTGTAGCTTACTAATAATTCACTTTTTTTAGAACCATATAATCTCAAATCCTCAATAAAATAGTACTGCAGTACAATCCTTATTTATCTCCATAATTAATATAACCAGTATACTGTAGATACAACAGTCAAATGAAATAAGTCTATAATAACAACATAAGGACACTAGTCATTCGTCTTCATCTAAGGTACTATCATAACTTGATTATTATCCAATAACATCATTTTCGGTATACTCTTATGGCTGGGAAATTGATTCGCATAGTTTCTCAACACCTTGCAGATGAAGCATTTCACATTTGAAATTTTTTTCTTACCCATTCAATCTTGTACTTAGTGTCCTTTTTCTCCACACATATAACAAACTCCCATTTACATTAAGCATTTACCAGGGTGATTATTTCCACATTTATCACATATGGGAATTTTTTTTCCCCTATTCCTTTTATCCATCTTTCTCTCTACTATCATTTTCTTCTCTTGCTTCCCTTCAAAGCCATAGGACTCACTGAATTCTTTACTTATCTTACTAACACATGATATTATTTCTTTATATGTTGAGAATACATGGGAGACTATTTCCCTTATAAATGTTGGATTAATACCATGAATGATATGACCCTTCTTACTCGTTGGATCATAAGTATTGTTAGAGTTCTCATTCCTTCTATTGGGCACCATTTCTAAATAATGGAATACACTAGGTTAGTTTATGAATCGTAATTCATAATCCCAAAAATGTAAAATACCTAACATAAATTGAACAGTTTATTGATATAATCCATAATCACAAAAAATGTTTTCCTTTAGGAGATATATACTCATAAACCCTTTATAATGTTTTGTAAATAAAATGATAATTATCCTATGCATATCCCCTTGGAGTGTCATAACAAAGAGTACAACAAGGCCTGTTGTCATGCCCTAGTTCCTGTTTGAGTCTAGCTCAAAGTGGTGTTTTTGGGTTTTACCCCTAGGTACATCTGTGCCAAAGCCGCCTCTACCTACTTCTATCCAGACAGGGATGTATTTCTTGGATAACTCAAAAAATCTCTACAGTACTGAAATTCTAATAAGTTCTTCTATACTAATTTTCAAAATCTATCTTAGGGTAATGTTCTCTACTTCGACTTTATCTAAATCTAGATTCCAATGTTTTTTCTAAACATCCTCTAAAACCAATTGTAACTCCCTGACCCCAGTTACCCAGATTCAGTGCATTATTTTATTACATTGGTAGGATTACACGGAATTAAGTCCCGAATGAAACATAGAAAGGGGTGAGCTCAAACACCATTATTCCCTTGGCATAACCCTGCATATCAATCACAATACACTTCTTGGAATCCTGGAAAAAATAAAACATAGAAAGGGGTGAGCTCAAACACTCAGTAAGGGTATGAAATACAGCAGAAACTTTCATAAATAAGAATAAAAATTTAAGGAAATGTATAAAACAAAAAAATCCTTTTAAACCTAAACTTCATTATAATATGTAAAAAATGAAATAATTCCATTTACTTCCTCACATGGATACCCTACTAGTCGAATAATCACATGCAATATCAATAACTACTTTCATAATGATGGAATGCATAATGCCAGACTATCATAACCACATAGTGAAGGCTTTGTCCCAAGACTACAAATAAGATTTTTTCATGGCCTTGTGCCAAAACACTTGTTTGTCTCATGAGACCTACCAATGCATCGAGGAGCTATAGCGGGCTCCACCCATCACTTACTAAGTCCAATGAATTCCAAATATGAAAAGGTTTAAACATAACATAATCTTTTGTATTAAAACTGGCATACAAAATGTCAATACTTTACTCATAAACCCTGAATGGTATAAAAATAACACATCCACAGTCAAACATATCACAAAACCTTCAATAAAATATGGAAGATATGTATCATGATAAATAATCTTCAAAACAAGTTTTAAATCAATTAACGGATTTTGACATAGATTAAAATGATTTGTAAAACTCTTTGAGAGAAATACCCCTTTTTCAGGAAAACATTTAAAAGTCACACAATTTATAAAGGAACACATTTAAAGAAATTTTTGAATAAAAGTGTCTCATACCACTTTGAAACTTTTGAAATGAATTAACATTTTAAAAACATTAATGTCCATATAAAAAATTCCTTAAAAAACATTCTGAAGGCATGGACATTAATGAGAATGATTTTGATGAATTAATAATTAAGACACTAGAAATGATGTTTTAGTAAATAGGTACCTTAAAATAATACATTTTAAAACACTTTAATTAAAAATGGACATTGATAATAAATATTTCCCAGTAGATACTTACGTAAAAACAACCTCAAATAATAAAGAGATTGTGAAATAAACCCTTACCTTGCACTTTCCTTTAGTCAAGGGTATGTTTATCTCTTGTATAGAGACCATAGTATGTTATTAAATTATAACATAACAATATTAATATTTATTATATCATACATTATTAATTTATTACTTTAAACTACCCTTTTAATAATAATTTCCATGTTAAATTAATATTTCGGTTAATAATCCCATTCTTTATCGTATGTGTTTTAACTTGTTACTCTTGATTTTATCACATAGATAATTATTTAAATACATCCCAAATATAAAACATGATTTATATATCATATATATTTAGAATATAAATAAGTATAATTGACATATATATGAAATGAATAACACCGTTTATGGAGATGGTAGTCCATACGTACGCATAAACGCTGTTTTCCTTTTTCATATCATATTGAACGGATGTAAGTGAATAAGATATATGTAAGTACGTAAATAATTATATATATAAATATATATATCTCGATTATCATTATTATTTCATATATTAAATACTTATTATTAATATATTTTTATAATCATCGATGAATGGTGAACATGGAAATGAATTTCATCGCGTCGTGGAGACGGTAATCCGTACGTACACACGAGCGATAACATAATTCTTTTGATATTAAAATAACATATAATTGGATGTTATATCATTTATAGAGAATCATTATCATTATATATTTATTATTTGAATCAATTATACATCATTATAGTACCCATCCAAGTAATAATGTATAGAAAAACAATTACACCACGACGTGGAGACGGTAAGCCGTATGTACACATGTATGGTGACATGTTATTCAAAGGATAGATAGGATAAGTAATATAGTTGTCCATATTTATAATAACATCATATTAAATAGAAGATACTGGAGTTATTATTTTATAATTGAAACAACAATGAAAGAGGAAGTGGATGAAGAAAGGAACATGAAGGTGGTGGTGAGTTATTTACATCTTCTCCGAGTTCTTACTTTTGCTTTTATCAAAAGTCCTCTATAGGTTGGATTTATGACTAAATTAAGGCCTCTAGGATTAGTTTAGGGAAGTTGGGAGGATATTTGGTCAGGGTTTCTCCCATCCAAATGGCTTTTGAGGGGTGATTTTGATAGAAGGGGAAGAGCCCTTTTATAAGAGGGGTGAGTGTCACTTTAGGAAAAGATGATTATAGTAATTTATTATACACTCGTATTCAGTTTATAATGGTTAAAATGAATTAATTTCGAGCCATAGGTGGTTATGGGTCGAATCTCTCTCAACCAATAGGTTTATTCAAGTTTAGGTTACCATTTTTACCTTAATTTTTAGATTTAACTATTAGTTAAATAGTTTAACTTTTACTGTGTCTTCTTGTTTTCTTACTCTATATGGTTAATAAGCTTACACTAAACTTCCAAGACCAGTAGATATCTAGGGGAAACCATCAAGAAAACATGGTTTAGAAACTAGAACTCCCAAGCCTAATGAACCTCAGTATAAGGATATCATCACGGTGTCAACCATCAGTCACACCGATTGGTGGGTCACCGATCAGTATCATAGTGGGATTGTCAGGTTTTTCTTCCCCATTTTTCCTATTAACACAACATTTAAATCAATTATCCCTTTTAATGTGGTTCATCGACATTTTTACCGCCGTAAACTACATTTTAAATCCCCTAGGAGTGGGGAGACCCTCAACATACGCAATTTCCTCTCTTTAAATGAAATCCTTTAACACAACTATTCTGGCCCCCTCCCCAATGATAGATTTAATAGTAATTAATTCTGTCATGTGTAACCACCCAACCACATGGTGAATCCTTGATCATCCTTTAAAGCCCTTAAAATTTCTTATCCTGTAATTTCAGGATCTCACCTCTTTATATCGAATAAAAATTCTTTTCGTCCTCTTTTTAGCTGGGTTCCCTCTACCCGATGGTGCATTTGCAACCCCTTCCTGAGGCGAGTGGTGTGCATGTGTTGTAGCCTTTCCAACTAATTCTTGGAGTCCTCGGATTTTCTCCCCTTCAAGTTTTGCATCACAGTTCTTAGCGCATGGAGGGAAAATTTGATTGTTGATCATAAATGTAGGGATTTTTCTTTAGTTTCTCTTTAGTGTGTATCATGCAGGGTGGGTATGGAAATCTTTCCTACGTGGATGGATGAAACTAGACCTTAATGAAGAAAATAAATATACTTTTAATAGAGGAAGGGGTGTGTTTTATGCTTCCAGTGTACTCATTTACCCCACTTTATATGTTGTGAATTTTATAGTCTTATGTCCACAGAAAATTGTGGGAATTTGTGGTCCTTTCATGGGAACTAAAGAAATTCTGTTTTCTGGATAATTATATGATTGAATGGTTGTAACATGGAAACTGGAATATCATGTAAAATTGGTTGATTAAATGGATTCCCAATGAATAATCATCCTTGTGTGATCACCTTGTTAAACCAAACAGAAAGAATGAACTAAATAAATGGAATATTAAAATTTTAAAACTCCCTTACTCTGTTCTAGTGATGTTTACAATTGATTATTGTGATGTGACATGGATGGGGATGGGATCCCTAGTTGTGGTTCAGTTGACTGGAATATGATCTTGTGCTCATATGTAGGGTATTGGATTGGTTCTAGTTCTTTGAGGGATCTGAAGGATCCATTTCATTGTTGAGACTTTACTAGAGAATCGGGTGTGAATTCTTATATAGCTACATGGGTGTTTTACCTTCCTTAGCTTGTGGTTATGCCTGTTAATTTTTCATTAGTAAAGGATTAATTTAAATTGAATCACTTGAATAATAAAACGATAATGGGTTCATTGCAGAATTTGTTTTCGAGAATGAGCAGGGACATTGCCGTGTTACTTCTAATGAATGAATAGTAATGACGGTGTTTGTGTTTGGTATAGTTTTGGAACCCCTAAGATGGGATGAGTGCATATTTTCCATTATATATAATTTAGTTCTTACTTTTTATATTCGTGCCCCACCCATGGTGAGAACATCGTGCCGAACACACCCATTTCATGGGGGAGGGTGTTTTTCCCAACACTCTTTTGAGTGGAAGGTTATTAGATCCTTTTCTGCTCCCTTTCACAAGTGGACCAAGACTCTTCTAGTAGGTTGTGATGTTCTGAGGTCCATTATATCCCTAGATTTATTTGGGCAGGGTACATGGTGGTGGTTGTCCCAGGTGTGTGTGGGTAGGTGGTTTCCAACGTGCCTTGGGGAAGAGGCACGGGTGTCTTCAAGCATAGTAGTAGTTGTTCGGGACCAGGTGTGTGTGGGCATGGTTACATTTGGTTTTTGTGGCCCATGTGTCTTAGGTTGGGATGTGGGGTAGTGATATCCTAGGTGTTTGTGGTTGGGATGTGTGGTTGTGATTTCCTAGGTGTATGTGGGCAAGGTGTGGCAGTTGGAATGCTGTGAGAAAAGCCGGAGAGGTCTGATGCATAGGATGTCCTCAATAACCAGTGAGAATGTGGGGCAGGGTTCCAAAATATAGATTTGTTTTATTATTACTTTACTTTACTTGTGTTAATTGGTTAGTGTTCATAGGTGAGGATGGGGTGGATAGTTTCCTTTCCTGGTGATCTGGTTATATCCTTTGCTCACGGGCATTAGAATGTCTCCCCACATGTGCACGAGGGATTTTGGTTTTCCCTACTAAGTATTCATGTGTACTCATCTTACGGATATAAAACTCCTTTAATGTTTCCAGGAGAACATCAAGGAACATGGAGGACTGTACTAGTTCAGATGTTGGGATAGTTGTTGTTATTTTTCTTTTATTTGGAACTTTCCTTTGGAGTTTTATTGTACTTCTGTAGCATTCACTTCTTGGAATCCTGGAAAAAATAAAACATAGAAAGGGGTTAGCTCAAATGCTCAGTAAGGGTAAGCAATACAGTGAAAAATTTTATAAATAAGAATGAACATTTAAGGCAATGTATAAAACTAAAACAAAAGCCTTTTAAAAATATACTTTATTATAATATGGAAAAAATTAAATAATTCCATTTACTTACTCACATGGATACTCTACTAGTAAAATAATCATATGAAATATCAATAACCACTTTCATAATGATGGAATGCATAATTCCATACTTTCATAACCACTTAGTCAAGGCTTTGTTCCAAGACTACAAATAAGATTTTGTCAAGGCCTTGATACAAGACACTAGTTTGTCCCATGAGACCTATCGATGCATCTAGGAGAAATTGTGGGCTCCACCTGTAACTTACTATGTCCAATTCATTCCTCATATTAAAAGATTAAAACATAACATAAACATGTGTATTAAAACTAGCATAAAAAATTTCAATACTATACCCATAAACCATGAATGGTATAAAAATAACACATCAACATTCATACATATCATAACAACTTAAATAAAATATGGAAGATATGTATCATGATAAATCATCTTCAAAACTAGTTTAAAATCCATTAATGGATTTTGACACAGAAGAAAATGATTTGTAAAAATCTTTGAGAGAAATAACCCTTTTAAATGAAAATGCTTAAGAGTCACACAATTTAGAAAGTAAGACATTGAAATACATTTTTGAATCAAAGTGTCCATTACCACTTTGAATCTTTTGAAATTAATTAACATTTTAAAAACATTAATGTCCATATAAATAAATCCTTAAAATCCATTTTGAAGACATGGACAATAATGATAAATATTTAGAATAATTAATATTTAAAACATTTCAAATGATGTTTTAGTAAAAATATCCCTTAAATCATTAATCAGTTTCAAGAAAGTCAAGAATATATAATATAATTTATCCAAATCAACTATCTATTATTCCAAAATCACTACCTCATTATCAGGACCATATTAAGGATTACCTTTCCTTCAACCATGTGTTTTACAAAAAGTGTAGCTTACTAATAATTCACTTTTCGTAGAACCATATAATCTCAAATCCTCAATAAAATAGTACTGCAGTACAATCCTTATTTATCTCCATAAATAATATAACCAGTATACTGTAGATACAACACTCAAATGAAATAATTCTATAATAACAACATAAGAACACTAGTCATTCATCTTCATCTGAGGTAGTATCATAAGATGACTATTATCCAATAACATTATTAAAGGTATACTCTTATGACTTGGACATTGATTCACATAGTGTCTCAACACCTTACAAATGAAGCATTTTACATTTGAAAATTTTTTCTTACCCATTCAATCACGTACTTGGTGTCCTTTTTCTCCACACATATAACAAACTCCCATTTCCATTAAGCATTTACTAGGGTGATTATTTCCACATTTATCACATATGGGAAAATATTTATTTCCCATATTCCCTTTATCCATCTTTCTCTCTACGATCCTTCTCCTCTCTTGCTTCCCTTCAAAGCCATAGGACTCAGAAAATTATTTACATATCTTAATAACACATGATATTATTTCTTCATATGTTGAGAATACATGGGAGACTATTTCCCTTATTAATGTTAGCATAATTCCATGAAGGATATGACCCTTCTTAATCTTTGGATCATACGTATTGTTGGAGTTCTCATTCCATCTATTGGGCGCCATTTCAAAACAACGGCATACACTAGGTTAGTTTATGAATCATAATTCATAATCCGTAACATGTAAAATACCTAATGTAAATTGAACAGTTTATTGAAATTATCCATAATCAAAAAAATGTTTTCCATTAAAAGATATATACTCATAAACCCTTCATAGTGGTTTGTAATGAAAATGATAATTATCCTAAGCATATCCCCTTGGAGTGTCGTAAAAAAGAGTATAGCAAGCCCCATTGTCGTGCCCCAGTTCCCGTTCGAGTCTAGCTCAATGCGGTGTTTTTGGGTTTTACCCCTAGGTACATTTGTGCCAGAGCTACATCTACCAACTTCTATCCATTCAGGGATGTATTTCATGGAAAACTAACAAAATCTCTACAGTACTGAAATTCAAAGAAGTTCTTCTATATTAATTTTCAAAGTCTATCTTAGGGTAATGTGCTCTAATCCGAGTTTATCTAAATCTAGTTTCCACGGTTATGTCTAAACATCCTCTGAATCCATCTCTAACTCCCCGACCCCAGTTACCCAGAGTCAGTGCATTATTTTAATATATTGGCAGGATTACAAGGAATTATGTCCCGAAGGACTGATTGGTCTAGCAGTCATGGAAAATATATTACAAACATGAATGTTACATTACACTTTATAACATACAAAACAACATAAATAATCATTTATAAACACCATTATTCCCTTGGCATAACCTTGCATATCAATCACAATACACTTCTTGGAATCCTAGGAAAAATATAACATAGAAAGGGGTGAGCTTAAATGCTCAGTATGGGTAATAAATACAGCAGAAAATTTTATAAATAAGAAAAACATTTAAGGAAATGTATAAAAGAAAAAAAAGCCTTTTAAACCTAAAAATCATTATAATATGGAATAAATTAAATAATTACATTTACTTCTTCACATGGATACTCTACTAGTCAAATAATCACATGCAATATCAATAACAACTTTCATAATGATGGAATGCATAATGCCAGACTATCATAACCACATAGTGAAGGCTTTATCCCAAGACTACAAATAAAATTTTTTCAAGGCCTTGTGCCAAGACACTAGTTTGTCTCATGAGACCTACTGATGCATCGAGGAGCTATAGTGGGCTCCACCCATCACATACTAAGTCTAATGCATTCCTCATATGAAAAGGTTTAAACATAACATAAAAATTTGTATTAAAACTAGCATACGAAATTTCCATACTTTACCTATAAACCCTAAATGGTATAAAAATAACACATCCACAGTCAAACATATCACAAAAACTTCAATAAAATATGGAAGATATGTATCATGATAAATAAACTTCAAAACAAGTTTAATATCAATTAATGGATTTTGATATAGAAGAAAATGATTTGTAAAACTCTTTGAGAGAAATACCCCTTTTTCATGAAAAAATTTAAAAGTCACACAATTTATAAAGGAATACATTTAAAGAAATTTTTGAATCAAAGTGTCCCATACCAATTTGAAACTTTTTAAATGAATTAACATTTTAAAAAAATTAATGTCCATATAAAAAAATCCTTAAAAAACATTTTGAATACATGGACATTAATGAGAAATATTTAGAAGAATTAATAATTAAAACACTAGAAATTATGTTTTAGTAATTAGGTACCTTAAAATAAAACATTTGAAAACTCTTTCAGGAAACATGGACATTGATAATAATTATTCCCCAGTAGATACTTTCATAAAAACAACCTCAGATAATAAAGAGATTGTGAAATTAACTATTACCTTGCACTTTCCTTTAGTCGAGGGTATGTTTAACCTCCTGTATGGAGACCTTAGTATGTTATTAAATTATAACATAACCATATTAATATTTATTATATCATACATTATTCATTTATGACTTTATACTACACATTTAATAATAATTTCCATGTTAAATTAACATTTCAGTTAATAATCTCTTTCTTTATCGTACGTGTTTTAACTTGTTACTCTTGATTTTATCACATAGATCATTATTTAAAAACATCCAGAATATAAAAAATGATTTATATATCATATATATATAGAATATAAATATGTATAATAGACATATATATGAAATGAAAAACACCATTTATGGAGACGGTAGTCCATACGTACGCATAAACGTTGTTTTCCATTTTCATATCGTATTGAACAGATATAAGTGAGTAAGATATATTTATGTACATAAATAATTATATATATAAATATATATATCTCCATTATCATTATTATGTAATATATTACATACTTATTATTAATATATTTTTATAATCATCGATGAATGGCGAAAATGGAAATGAATTTCATCGTGTCGTGGAGATGGTAATACGTACGTACACACGAGCGATAATATAATTCTTTTGATATTAAAATAATATATAATTTGATGGTATATCATATATAAATAATCATTATCATTATATATTTATTATTTAAATAAATTATACATCATTATAATACCCATCCAAATAATAATGTATAGAAAAAAAATTACACCACGACGTGGAGACGGTAAGCCGTACGTATGCACGTATGGTGACATGTTATTCAAATGATAGATAGGATAATGAATATAGTTGATCCATATTTATAATAACATCATATTAAATATAAGATACTGGAGTTATTATTTTATAATTTAAAAAACAAATAAAGAGGAAGTGGATGAAGAAAGGAACATGAAGGTGGTGGTGAGATATTTACATCTTCTTCGGGTTCTTACTTTTTATTTGATCAAAAGGGCTCTATAGGATGGATTTATGACAAAATTAAGGCCTCTGGGATTAATTTAGGGAATTTGGGAGGATATTTGGTCAGGGGTTGGCCCATCCAAATGGCTTTGGTGGTGTGATTTTGGGAGAATGGGAAGTGCCCTTTTATAAGAGGGGTGAGTGTCACTTTTGGAAAAGATGAAAGTAGTAATTTATTATAAACTCATATTCAGTTTATAATGGTTCAAAATGAATTAATTTCGAGCCCTAGGTGGTTATGGGTCGAATCCCTCTCAACCAATAGGTTTATACATGTTTAGGTTACCATTTTGACTTTAATTTGTAGATTTAACTCTTAGTTAAATAGTTTTACTTTTACCGTGTCTTATTGTATTCTTACTCTATATGGTTAATAAGCTTTATCTAAACATCCAAGAGAACCTCAAGTGTCTAATTAATGAAATATATAATATTATTTAATCCCATTTTCCGAACCATACATTTTTAGGAATATAATATCAACCAATAATATATTATTTGTTTTAAATAATAATTTATGACAATTTTGACATTATTTGGTATTGTGTTATTTTTAAAGTCATCAAAACTTGATTACTATACAATTAATCATCCCTAACATGAAATAGTCACCTATAAAATTCGTGTATTTCATAAAAACATTGAAAATATATTTATTTTAAAATTTATAATACCATTTATTTGATTCTTTCATTAATAAGGTAATTACTACATCATCATTGTGTCACAAATAAAATTTATTATATAACGTTTAAAAATTATAAATAAATATGATTTTGTAGGAAATATTTTTATCTTTCTAATGAATTTTTATAGGCGAATTTATCTTATGTGTAACCATATATTAATAAGGTTTTAGTTATTAATCAATAATTTTAACTCTTTTAACTATTCGTTGAATTAAATTATAATAAATGACCTAATCTAATACTAGTGGACCAAAGAGGTTCATATTTTATTACTAAGGTTATTTTTAGTCTAATTATACTTATCCAATAGAATTAGTACATGTGTTAGGGTAATAACAATATAATTTTTACCCTTAAATACCCTATTTACTTTTAACCATGGTAAATAAAAGTAAAATGTTTCTATTCAACAAAAATTATTTTCATCTTATTTAACCACATTCTTCATACTGATATCATTCGTGTCTCTCAGATTTTTGAAATTCCACACACAAAAGCGGTAAAATTATATTTTATGTTAATTTTCAAATTCTCCTCGGAGGTGGGTAAAAGACGGAGAAAAGTTCAATAAGTTTTTATATATCTAAAATTATTATAATCCGAATAAAATTAATTAAATAGAACTTATATATGTATTATGTATCTATTTTGACCTAAAATAAATATAAATAATATAAATAATTACTTAAATAAAAATTCAGTTTAAAACTATAACTCATTGTTTTTCATAATTCATCAAAAATTGAATGTTTTCAGAAAAATGTCAAAAATTCATCATAACATATATTTGATATTATGAATTAAAAAATGATGTATATTTTTCTAAATTCTAAATATAGATGTGTCATTAATTAATCTAAAATTAATTCCTGTTGTTAAAACAAATAGGGTGTTTTTAAGAAACAATAACTATCAAAAGATTGATACTTGTTTATGTCTAATTTCAAAGTGAAATTAATTACAATAAAAAACATTGGATTAAATGGTAAAAAAAATATTATAATTACACATTAAAACCAATTAAAAAGGCAATCTATCCATATAAATAAATTACATTAAAATGAACTTTGGAATTAAAATACAATATTTTTCACTATTCATTAAAAATGCACTTTATCGGAAAAATTCCAAAAAATTACACAAAGTAAATTTTGATGTCCACATTATAAATAATAAATTTATTTATTCAAATTGAATATATATAAGTTTCAAATATTTTATTTGAAAATGGGCTCTTCATTAAAAGTCTGTAAAATTGCATTTTAAAAAAATACTTCTTTTAATTGAAAAAATGAATTTGTTCTTAAATTATGTCTAAGAAACCTATAATATGGATTCTAAAATTATAAGGATCATATAATGTTCAAAACTCAGTTAATACTATTTGTATCCTATTTTGAACGACTACTTTGGTATATCGTGGTGCGCTTGAACTCGGTGTTGTGTGTAGTCCAAGTTATTGAATTACTTTGATGAAATAATGTACAATGAAATCTTGGGGTGTTACATGTATGGTGGTAGAGATTTACTATTTTAGATGACAGTGCAGTCCTCTCATTTACGGCAGGTGAATGAGTCCTAGTGGAGAGACATATAGAGTGATGTGATTCGTGATCGGGTTAACCAAGGCAATGCTCTAGAAGGGTGGTCGGAAGATAGTGAGAATCAGTTGCTTTTCTATGGGAAGTTGCTTATCCCAGATATGATACTCAAGGGAGTTCTCCATGAGTTCCTTAACTCACTCATAGCGGTACACCGTAGAGTTTACAAGATGTACCGAGGCCTAAGGGAACAATTTTGGTGGCCCATGGTGAAACGGGCAGTGGCAGAGTTCGTGGAAAGGTGCCTTCTATGCCAGTAGGTGAAGGCTGAACACCACATCACAAAAGGATTTTTGTAGCCTTTAGATGTCACCGAGTGGATGTGGGATGACATATCGATGGATTTTGTCACAGGACTACACAGGGATCAAGGAGTCTATGATGCTATATGGGTAGTGGTAGACAGATTGAAAAAAATTTCTCACATACTAGTGATCAAAAAGATGATTGTAGTGGATGCATTAGCATAGTGATATATGGATGAGGTGGGATGGTTTCATGGAGTTTCGTGGTCTATAGTCATGGATAGTGATGCACGATGTACCTCATTAGTTTTGAGGGGATTATAACATGCTTTGGGCAACCATATATGCCTTTGCACAACTTTCCTCTTCCAGAAAGATGGGAAGACAGAGCAAACCATCCATACCTTGGAGGCTATACTACGAGCATGTGTTTTGGAATTAAGGGGATCATGGGAATGACATTTTCCCTTTGTAGTGTTTGCCTACAATAATTCTTATCACGCTACTATTGTCGTGGAACCATTTAAAAACTTGTACGGGAGGATGTTTCGTTCGCCCGTGTGTTGGACCGAGGTTGGGGAGGCCTGTGTTCTTGGCACATAGGTAGTGTAGAGCCCGAAGGAAAATGTTCAACATGTTCATTAGAAGATGAAGGTAGCCCAGGACTAGTTGAAGTTGTATGCCAATCATAGGAGGTGGCCCTGGGAGTTCTAGTTTCTAGACCATGTGTTCTTGAAGGTTTCCCCTAGACATGGGCAGTGAAGGTTCAGTAAGGGGAGAAAGATCTATCCTAGGTTCATCAGGCCTTTCGAAGTGTTGGGGTTAGTAGGAAAGGTGGAATGTCACCTGGCATTTCCACATCATTTGGAAAGTATCCATGACATTTTCGATGTCACACATCTTTATAGATATGTACACGATTATTCCCATGTCATTGACTGGGGAGATTTGGATATAGGCGGCGATGCTGCATTTGTTGAGTGAACAATGAGGATTGAGGATCGAAGGTAGAAAGTGCTTCATGGATGAACCATACCATTGGTTCGTGAGTTGTGGAGGTATAGTGGCCTCAAAGGGAGTACCTGGGAATGGGAGGCATAGATATGTGCCTAATACCCCGAGGTGTTTTGAGTTTTGTTCTACTTTGTTTTGAACATGATGTTTATGTACTGCTGACCTTATTGGTTTATGGTATGTTTTGTTTCCTTACCTAGAGAATGTTTATGAAAATAACTGTTATGTGGGGAAGGGATGACCTGATCCCTAATCAAGGCGCATTAATATGGATGTGATTAAACCCATACAGGTGAGTCAGTGCCACCCAAATCAGATAGTATCTTGACATGAATGAAAGAACTCCCCGATCTATGTGTCAGGGCAATGTGATCCTTTGGTATGGATGGCTATTTGGAGTAGTTTTTTCCTGAGAAGTATCTTTCGAGGTGGTTGTTCAGACCCCTCTCTTCTCTTTGGGTCTATTCTTCATTCTCAAGGATGAGAATAGTTCAAGAGGTATCTAATGTAATGGCCCAAACCCTCTTGGTCCTTACCTTTTCAAAAAATTTGGTGTTTGGCACACACATGACCCATCATGTCAGGATACTAAGGGTAGTGTCTCAGTAGAAGGATATCATCACGGTGTCAACCATCAGTCACACCGATCTGTGGGTCATCGATCAGTGCCACAGAGGGATTGTCGGGGTTTTCTTCCCCATTTTTCCTAATAACACCACATTTAAATCAATTAACCTTTTTAAAGTGGTTCAACGGAATTTTTACCACTATAAACTACAATTTAAATCCCCTAGGAGTGGGAAGACCCTCAACGTACCCGATTCTGGAAGCCACCTAGAGGCGCCCTGTACCTGGTTAGTCACATGGCCTCAAGTGCATTTCCCCAAATTCCAGAGGCTACCGACAAGCAGCGAGGGCCATGGGTGTGATAATGGGGAAACTATGCCCTCATAGGTAGGTTACACCACGGAAGTAAACAAAACATGAAATAGTGGAAGCAGTAAATATCCAAAAACAATAAATAGTAGAAGACTAAAACAATAAACAACTACAACACACATGTATATATATATGAAATGATGCATGATACATATGCCTAGTAAATTAGCCAAACAAATCACAATGATGGATACAATACTAAATCAAAGTGCAAAAGAATGACAAATTAGCAACTCCTCATCATCGCAAGCCTCGGCTTGGTCCCATGCTCTCCTGCACCAAAGAAATCATGTACCAGAAGTCTAAGGGCACTTTCCCTTGTCTATACCTGCAACAACATAGTCCGTTTGGGCCCAAAAGAATGGCCTAAACATGGTGTGAGACTAAAATCCCAGTTGGCAACCACCCGAAGATCTGTGCCTAACAGTCATTGAGTACATGGAAGGTAGTAGTACAGTAAAGAGTAAACAGTAACAGTAAAAAATAATCAGTAACAGGATGGTATACAATAATAATCAATCCAAAGAACAACAAGCAGCAGAGAAGCAAACAGCTAACCACAACTGGAACCCCTCTGGTAAGTACTCGCAGCAAACCCCTCTGGTCTTATCCAAGAAGTACCAACAACCCTCTGAGTAGTGCACTTAGCCTAACCTCTCTGGTTGTTGATACGAAATTATAAGATACTATGGGGAATCTCCCTCGGTCAATTCACCTTATAGTCTAGGGTAGTCATGGACACTCTGAGAAAGATCACGCGGTCTAACCCTCTTATAGCCCCAAGGTCTAGAATCTCTCTAACGAAGCTCACTCTGTCAATTCCTCATATATTATTAGGTCTATCACAGACTCTCTAACGATGCTCACTCAATCAATTCCTTCTCTAGCATAAAAACGTTTTAAAAAAATTCGAAAACAATAGACTCTCTAAGGAAGCCCACTTGGTCTACCGTCCTGTAGTCTATAATATCCATGAATCTCTAGGAAGCTCACTTGGTCTATCCCCTATAGTCTATAATGTCCATGACTCTCTGAGAAATATCACTTGGTCTACCCTCCTGTAGTCTATAATATCCAAGACTCTCTTGGAAGCTCACTCGGTCTATCCCTTATAGTCTATAGCACCAAGTTGTCACGGTCCCATTCCAGTCAGTGCATAATTATGCTATAAGGCCCAAGTACACCTACGAAGCTACTTGGCTAACCAGTCTACAAAAAAACAAGCATGTCATGAATATCATTCCATCCTACAGTCACAAGGCATGTAAAATAGGTATAAAGGCCAAAGGCTAACAAGACCCAAAAGTCATAACAAAAACAAGGCATGGGAAAACATCCAAGAATAGAAATTATCCACAAAATTGATCAATATACCAATACGAAAGCATTCAAACAGGGCAAGAAAACAATAGGGGAAAAACGGTAAACACGCAATACCCCGTTCATGGGTATTGCTGGAATTATCACATAAAACTAAAAGACATCGAACGGTAAGGCACAAAACACATACCTTGATTCAAGGAGATCCATATACATGAACCAAAAGGCTTGATTCTCCTTAGAATGTCGTAGATCTACGAAAAAGAAAAAAAAGTTTGATCCTCAATATCTTGAGAAAGAAGGAGAATCATGGAATGAGACTCAAGAAGAAAGAATATCTCACCACTATGGTTCCAACGCAATCGACAGTGGTCGATTCGGAATATAGAAGGAGGCTCGGGGGCTCGGAGGATGCTTGCGGTCGTACGGGCGCTCTCTGTTGAAGAACCTGGAGAAGAAGGTGTTTCTATCGATTAGGTGTAACCTAGGTCCGTTTAATGAAAAAAGAAACTACATGACATGTACATCTGGGGTACATGTTATGTACTTTGCCTTTCCGTAATTCACTTTAAGTGACCTCAACATCACCCCTACACACCGTCTGTGTGGCCCGGACACAGCCATCACACGGCCAGGCGCGACATCGAAGTACATGGCGTGTAATTATAAAGAACATGACATGTACTTAGAAAATTTCCATTTTTCCTCTTTTTCTCAAAAACAACCAGAAAAGGAAAAAAATACCAGAAACGAAGATCTGGGTTCTTACAAACTTCCCCCATAAAGAAATTTATCCCTGCATTTCCCTAGCGAGGTGTAGAAGAAGAAACCCCGAATAGATCCAGCCACTACGATCGTACATCAGCCTCCCTCACCCTGGTCTCATCCTCTACTCTCCCGGGCTTCCATAGCACCCGTACCAGAGGAACAGACCGGCCATGGAGAACTGTCACACTATGATCGAAAATCCATATAGGATTCTCCCCAAATGATGCATCTTCTTCGAGCTCAACCTCCTCGGGTTGAAAGACAAGAGACGGGTCTGAAAAGTAACATCGGTCATGAGAATCATGGAAGACTTCGTGCATAGCCCGGTACCTATGAGGTAACTGCAACCGATAAGAAAATGGCCCAACTCTCTCCAACACCTCAAATATCCTGACGTACCATGGTGAATGTTGACCCAATCTCCAAATCGTCATGTGTCCAAAACTTGGTGCAACACGCAGGAAAACCTTATCCCCAACCTAAAACTCCAGAGGTCATCTCTGCTGATCCGCATATGAGTTCTTTCGAGACTGTGTTGAATCAATCCTCTTTCAAATCAACTCTATCTACTCTAAGGTCTCCTGAACAAGACGGAGTCCCTGTAATGCTGCCTCTCCTGCCTCCAACCAGCACAAAGGTGATCGGTATTGCCTACCGTACAAAGCCTCATATGGTTCCATCTGAATTGTTTCCTAAAAATTATTGTTATAGGCAAACTCCATGAGAGGAATATGCTTCTCCCACGAACCTCCAATGTCTTGAATGAATGATCAGAGAATATCCTCAAGCACCTATATCATATGCTCAGACTGGCCATCTGTCTAGGGAGGGTATGTTGAACTCAAAATTACCTGTGTACCCAAAGCCTTCTGAAGCCCCTACTAGAATCTAGAAGTAAAACATGCATCAATTTCTGAAACAATGGAGTGTGGAACTCCACGCAAACATACAATCTAACAGATGTACAACCGCCCCTACTAATCAACACTAAAGGTCTCCTTGATCAGCAAGTAGTGAGAAACAATCGTAAGCCTGTCGACAACAACCCAAACAGCATCACTCCCTTAGGGTGACCTTGGTAACCTAGTCACGGAGTCCATCACGACAACGTTCCACTTCCAATCAGGAATAGGTAACTGCAGTAAAATCCATGTTGGTCGTTGAAGGTACGCTTTCACCTGCAGACAAGTAGAAAATCTCATGATGACCCCAGAAACATCCATCTTCATACCTGGCCACCTGTACTGGCGGTGTAGATCACGATTCATCTTGGTGACGCCAAGATGAACTTGCCAAACTAATTAATGAAAATCTCTCATCAGTTCCATGCGTATGTCTACTGACACCCATATGCATACTTAGAAATGAAAGATCTCATCCTCACCCACTGTCCACCTAGGAAGAGGTTCCTCTCCTGACACACTCTCTTACAGGACAAGGCCTTTTGAGTCTACTAGCTACCTCATCTATATGTAGAGATAACAGCTAAAGAAGATAGAAAAGTCTTCCCCTGTTTGTCATGCACCACCAAATGTATCTCATAGAATAGAGCCATAAGCTTCCACTCACTGCTGGCCTCTTGAACTGCCTGAATCTGAGTTCTCCTACTCATCGCAACAACCACTGTGTTTCCCTTTCCTGGCCTATAGGCAAGATCAATGTCAACAGACTGAAGATACTCGACCCACATTCGCTGTCTTAGATTTTGATATCGTTGAGTGAAGATGTACTTGATACTCTTGTGGTCGGTGAAAACCACAAAGTGCTCTCTTAGATGGTAATGTCTCCAACAGCGTATGGAATGAACAACATCTTCCTACTATAGATCGTGTGTTGGGTAGTTCCTCTTATGTGGCCTCAACAACTAAGACCCGTACACAATGAATCCATCTTCCTGCATAAACATAGCTCCCAAGCTGGAACCTGAAGCATCACAGTAGACTATATAGCTCTTGCCCGGCTCTAGAAAAACAAGTTTCGTTGCTGACGTCATCCTCCCCTTCCACTCTGGAAAGGCATACTCACAGGAATCTGACCATAAGAACTTCGCACCTTTCTTGGTCAGACCTGTAAGCAGTGCTGCAAGGTCTGAAAATTCTTATATGGAACACTTGGAGTATCCAGCCAGCCCTAGAAAACTCCACACCTCAAATACATTCCTCTGCTTCTCTAAGGAAACTATCGCTCTCACTTTCTTTGGGTTTACTGATACTCTTGTTTCTGAGATAATGTGACCCAAGAAGTGTATTTGATCAATCCAAAAGTGGAATTTCGAGAGCTTAGCATATAAATGATTCTCTCTCATTGTACTCAGAACAATATCAAGATGGGTAGCATGGTTGTGTCGAGTTTGATAGTATACCGAGATGTCATCCACAAAAACCACCACGAAGGAGTCCAAGTATGGATGGAACACTTGGTTCATCAGTGCCATAAAAGTGGTTCGCGCATTCATGAGACTCAATGGCATGACTGTATACTTGTATAGACCATACCTCTTCCTGAAGGCTGTAAGAGGTATATCTGATGGTCTAACATGAAACTGATGATAACCGAACTTCAAATCGGTCTTCGAGAAAACCTAGGCTCCTCGAAGCAGATCAAAAAGTTCATCGATCCTCAATAATGGATATCGTCTCTTGACTGTCAACTTGTTCAGCTTCCAATAATCCATGAAATTCCTAAGGGTTCCATCTACCTTCTTTGCAAACAGGATAGGCCAACAACAAGGAGAAGTACTTGCTCGGATGAAACCCTTTTCCTACAACTCCTCCATCTGCTTCTTGTGCACCTGCATCTATGGTGTATCCATCTTAAAAGGAAGAATGGAAACCAGTGCTGCTCCTGGCATAATATCAATTGAGATTTCTACCTCATGATCTGGAGGAAAAATGAAAAAGTCCTCTGGAAAGACATCCTAGAAATGATCCACCACAGGAGGAAAGTCGAACTGTGAAGTCCCTTGTTCATCCAGATAATGACTGTAAATCTGGGCTATAACTCCCCTTGGACCATGATGCTCTAGTACAGATCAACCCACTTGGACATCCCACTCACCTCTACGAAGAAACGATCTTCCCTCTTATGATACGAAACTCACCCTACGGAGATATCAATCTACGACTGCCTGGAAGAGAACTAATAGTCCATACCAAGAATGACATCATTGCCTGACATCTCTAGGAAATAGAGGTCCCATAAGAAGTGACACCCTGCAACCTCAAGAGGGAACTCTCTGCACTGATGTATGCTAGACGTCTTCATTCCCAACGGTGTATCAAGAGTCATCATGTCGGCAGATGAAATGATACAGAGCCCAAGGAACTCCACAATAGAAACAGAGATAAAGATTTGCGAAGCACCAGTATCAAAATGAGTTGAAGATAAAACTGAGGATACTAAAATCATACCTCAAACTATAGATGGTCTGGGATCCTACTCTTAATAGGTCTACTCCACGGCGAATGTCTGGCCTGTGCCATGGACCTGCGCCCCTGGCTAACCACTCTGAGCTGATCCACTCTATTGTCGCTGGTAACCTGGTGACTGACCACCACGGCTGCGACCTCCACCTCGGCCCGAAAGGACGGAAGATCTCAAGTTCCTGGACTAGTGAGAAACTGGAAATGATTCACCTGAACGCGTGGTCATAGAATAATTCCTAACACCAGCTGTAGGTGAGAAGATCTGACAAAAACGCTGATGATTTCCCATCTTGTCGCAAGATCGGTTCTCCATCAGGTCTCTCTGACACTAAGGCCTAGTATTCCCACCCCTACAACATTGGTAGCATACTACCCTGTCACTCGAAGACACATTACGCCTGCCCTACTCTCATCGATCAGACTCCTTGTTGTGCTTCCTACTATCAGTAGGAGGAACAATGACTCTGGATGTCAAACCGCCCAGGCTCACTGCTCCAAAATCTCTTAGATTGCAGTCAGTGATCATCCCCTGGTTGAAGATAGATGATATCAAATTCAACATGAATATATTTACCTGGGAATGGATCTTCTGCCTGAGACCATCCTCAAATTTCCTAGAGAGGAACAACTCATCACCTGCTGGAATCGGCGTGAAGCACTGCAGCTCGGTAAAATGAGATGAGTAATCCATAACAGAAAAAGTACCACGCCCAAGACTCATAAACTCTCAGGCTCGGTCGGCCCTCAAGGTCTCCAGATAAAAGTAATCATAGAAGATTCACTGAAACACATCCCAAATCATACTCTAGTATCGCCCTGACTGTGAGATCACCACCCACCACCTCTTGGAGGTGTCACAGAGCATATAAGAATCCATCTTTACCCTTTTCTATGGAGGTATCTCCAAGTGCTTGAAGATCATCAGATTTGAATCTTTCCAATAATCTACAGCATGGGGGTCCTCCATAACTTGAGAAAGTAGGAGGATGCTACCACTGGAAAACCCATGTCAACTCAGCCATCAACTGTGCAGGAGGTGGAACTCCCTAAAAGGTCTTCATCATCCTCAGGATGTCCACCCTGAACTGTGTATCGGCACCTGAAATGGGTATAACTGCTGGTTCCAAGGCTGACATAGTAGGAGGATCTGCAGGAGGACCCTAATTGGTCATAACTGGTGTCTGATCACCGTCTTCTAGATGACTTACAACTGGAGGACGTCTCGGTGGCAAAGCTTGGAAATATCCAAAGCACAACATAGATCATGATTATCAAGGACATAAAACAAAAGAGTAAAAAATGGGAATAAGAGAGGGAAATAAACCAGTTTTAATAAACACAACTACACGATGTGTATAAAAATACACGGCGTGTTCTTTAAAGCCATTCACATGGGTGTGTACTTATACCACCATTGGTCATGTGACACCCCTGACTACATGGTGTGTCTTCCTTATACACGGCGTGTACTTGAACTCCCTTCCCCTGCCCGAGTCTCTTTACACTGTTAACCCACTTGGTACTCCTAACCCTAGACTACATGTCGTATTCACTAAGGACACGGCGTATACTAGACATGGTTTCGGTGACCCGTGTTGTTAGTTACACGGCCGCCTACATGGATCACCATTAAATGGCGTGTTTCCGACAAACACAGCGTGTATAGGTGAAGATAACACCAACTCGTGGTGTTTTTGACATGGTTGGGTACCTAGGACAAGGCTACACGGTGTGTTCATACATAACACAGTGTGTACTACATGAGCTTCCCTGACCTGTGTTGTTAGTGACACATCCGGGTACACGGTTGACTACTACACGACGTGTAACGACTATACATGGCGTGTTCCTGAAAACTTTTTCAGCACCCCATGTTTCTGCTCAAAAAATCAGTGACATGGTTTAAAACTACATTGTGTGTAGTCATGTAGACGCCATGTATTCTGGGTTTTTTTCGGGAAGTAGCTCAGAAATTGCACCGAAGCCCAAAAAACATTGAAAAAAAAAACACTGAGGTGAAAAATTCCGATCTGTGAGGGCCCATACTCCCCACGAATCAAATCTTGAAATCTCCTACATATCAAATACAAGGGAAAAAAGTCAATTATCCACCAAACCCCAATTCATGAGGACCCATAACACCTCAAGAATCAAAATATGGCATTCATTTGAGAAAACGTACCATACAAACAATTTCTCTATCAAAATGCAGGGATTCTATCATAGCATCTATCACAATAGAATGCATAATCTACACAACGTCTATCACAACAACATGCAATCACTAATACACCAAAGATGGCATGGAAATAATGAATTTCATGTGATTTCTAACAAGTGCCTATATGATTCATGAGATGGCATACCCTCATCTCATTGGGTTGCGACAGAAATAGAATCACAATAGTACAACAATAAAAAACAAGGCATGTGAATCTCTCTTGGTGAAATCAGATCAACCGTAAAATCTGAAAACCAGAAAACCACAATAAATGAGGTAGATTGGATTTTCCATGTACATGGGTTAGATACTCCCGAGCACAGCTTATTACCAAGTACAAAATCCATCCTATCCCGGGATAAAGGCTCCAAACAGTAAATCTAGAGAAAGGAATCCCTCTAATACCACTTCGTAACGTCCCGGTTCTAGAAGCCACCTAGAGGCACCCCATACCTGGTTGGTCACATGGACTCAAGTGCATTTCCCCAAATGCCAGAGGCTGCTAACTAGTAGTGAGGGCCTTGGGTGTGAAAATGGGGAATTTATACCCTCATTGGCTGGGTACACAGTGGATGTAAACAAAACATGCAATAGCAGAAGCAGTAAATATCCAACAACAATAAACAGCGGAAGAATAAAACAATAAACAACTGAAGCACACATGTATATATATGAAATGATGCACGATACATATGTATTGTAAAGAATCAAAACAGGTTAAAATGATGAATACAATACTAAACCAAAGTGTAAAAAAATACAAATAAGAAACTCTTCAGCATTGCAAGCCTAGGCTTGGTCCCATGCTCTCCTGTTATAAAGCAATCAAGTACTAAAATTAAAAGGGTGTTTTCCCTTGTCTATACCTGCAACAACATAGTATTTTTGGGCCCAAAAGCATAGCCCAAATAGGGTGTGAGACTAAAATCCCAGTAGGAAACCACCCATAGTAATCAATCCACATTACAATGAGCAGTAGAGAAGCTAACAACTAACCACAACAGGAACCCCTTTGGGAAGTACTCGCAGCCAACCCCTCTGGTCCTATCCAAGAAGTACCAAGAACTCTCTGTGTAGTGAATTCATCCTAACCCCTCTGGTTTGTTCAAATGAAATTATAAGACTCTCTTGGGAAGCTCTCTCGGTCAATTCCCCTTATAGTCTAGGGTAATAAGGGGCTCTCTGAGGAAGATCATGCGGTCTAACCCTCTTATAGCCCTAAGGTCTAGAAACTCTCTGAGGAAGCACACTCTGTCAATTCTTCATGTAGTCTCAGGTCTTTCACAGACTCTCTAAGGAAGCTCTCTCAGATAATACCTTCCCTATCCTGGAATGGTTTTAAAGAAATTCAAACAAATTAAAGACTCTATGAGGAAGCTCACTCGGTCTACCCTTATGTAGTCAATAATATCCAAGACTCTTTGGGAATCTCACTCAGTCTATACCATGTAGTTTATAATGTCCAAGACTCTCTGAGGAAGCTCACTCGGTCTACCCTCCTATAGTCTATAATATCCAAGACTCACTGGGAAGCTCACTCAGTCTATCCCTTATAGTCTATTGAACCAGGATCTCACGGTCTGGTGCCAGTCAGTGAATAATAATGCTATAAGGCCCAAGTACACCTACGGAGCTACTTGGCTAACCAGTCAACAACAAAACAAGCATGTCATGAATATCATTCCATCCTACAGTAACAAGGCATGGAAAATAGGTATAACGGCCAAAGGCTAACAATACCCAAAGGTTGTAATAACAACAAGGAATGGGAAAAACATCCAAGCATAACAATTATCCATAACACATGATCAAATTACCTCAACGCAAGCATACAAGAAGGGAAAGAAAAGAACAGGTGTAAAACGGTAAACACACAATACCCCATTCATGGTTATTAGTGTAATTTGCACATAAAAATGAAATACATCGAACGGTAAGGCACAAACCACCTACCTCTATACTAGGAGATCAATATACTTGAACCACGTGGCTTTATTCTCCTTAAAACATCATCGATCTATGAAAATGCACAAAACGTTCAACCCCCGATATCTTGAGAAAGATGGAGAATCAGGGAATGATACTCAAGAAGAATGAAGAGCTCACCGCAGCGGTTCCAACACAATCGACAGAGGTCGATTCAGAAAAAAAACAGAGGATTGGGGGCTTAGAGGATGCTCGCGGATGTATGGGTGCTCTCAGTCGAAGAACCTGGAGAAGAAGGTGTTTTTGTCAATTAGGCATGACCACGATCCATTTAATGAAAAAAATAAACTACACGGCGTGTACTTCTTGGGTACATGGCGTGTACTTGGCCTTTCTGTACTCCACTTTAAGCGCCCTCCACATCGCCCCTACACACCGTGTGTGTGGCCCACACATGGCTAGCACACGGCCTGGCACGACATCGAAGTACACATCGTGTACTTATAAAGCACACGGTGTGTACTTTGAAAATTTCCAGATTTTCATCTTTTTCTCAAAAATGACCAGAAAAGGAAAAAAATTCTTGAAACAAAGATCCATGTTCTTAAATGGACCACCCAACCCCGACTAATTTGAGGAGATAAAAATCTCTCGACTCCCCTTGTTAATGAGGGGGAGCCCTTGACCTCCTCTACAATTTATGGTGCCACAACTTTCCTTTAATTATCTGAGCCAACACATAATTTATTATGCTAAATTCTACCCAATAATTAATTGAGAAATCTATTTTAATTAAATTATACAATTTGAATTTTAAACCCAACAATGTAAAATAATTGACAATATATTATTTGGAGTTTCTATCTATACAATTTTGGGATTTGGGAGGAATATTGAGGAGATGAGAGCTTGGGAGAATTAGAATTCTCCAACGAAGAACCCCATATCCCAATAAAGAATGATGAACGTGTTCTTCTAATGAAGAATGCCAACAAGGAGTGTCTTCTACTTCTTCCTCAGAGGAAAAAGATGTGGGAATTCATAGACAACGGACATCTATTCTCATCGTCATCAACGAAGTGACGCACGAGCTCAGGATTGAAATTATGCGGTAGACGTGACGAACGACAATCTCCTCCATCTTCTTCCCTGCGACTCCATCGAAGACCAATGATCAAGGTAGGGATAATTATTTGAGTTTTTTATATTTGATGGATGATGTGGGGGTGGTTTGTCTGATATTTCTCCCCTCTTATATTCTTGAGTAATTCATTGAAAACCCAATAAAGTTGGAACCGCTTGATACCACCCTAAATGCGGAGGGTGCATACCAAACCAACATGGCCTGACCCCCTCCATCGTTCTTATTTGTGATTATCATTGGCATGGAGAAGAGGAAAAGATACGACGAAGGAAACAGCTATGCTACCTGTGGCCTCCATGAGCCGCGCCACTCCCCGGCCGCCCTGCACTCCAGGCCAAACCGCGACCCTCAGGCTGGGCCACCTCGGACCGCGGCGTCGTTGACTTCCCTAGCCGCATGCTGGCCTGCCTGCCCCACCCATCTCCCATCTGCTGTCAGCCTTCCACGTGTGTCGGCTGAACGCCGCCAACCCGCGTCGGCCCAGGCCACACCGAACCGCGCCTGCTTGGCCGCCTTTCGGCCGCCCTCCTGCGGTCCTTCCCGGCCGCCTCATGATTGCCTGCCTGCTCGCCTGCTGACATGCCTGGCCACCTCCATGCCACCCTGTAGGCCCACCTGCCGGCCGGCCCTGCCACCTCCTGGCTGCCTGCTGGCCCACCTTCCGTCCAACCCGGCGGCCTCCCGGCTCCCGGCCGCCTGACCTCCCGAGCCTCCACCCGACGGAACCCGCGCCCTGGCCGCGTCGGCCTCCCGAGATGGCCCATGACCCCCCTTGCGGTGCCCTAGAAGAACCGGCCCAACCACACCCTCTGGGCTGAGCCATGCCAGGCCACACCATCATGGCGCTCCGGGCCGAACCAGCCCTATTCCTGGGCCGAACCTCCCACACGGCCGGCGAGGCTAGGCCCAGCAGGCCGGGCATAACCTAACCGGTTGGCCCTCCCAATGGGCTGTAACAGACCCAACAGGTCTAACCGGGTCGATCCAAACAGGGTCCACCCGGGCTGGGTCGGACCATTTCGGTCTGACCGGGTCGTACAGGACCCAAACCCACTACCGAACCTTTACTTTCTTTGGCCATATCTTTGGCACCAGATGACCATTTGGCGATCCATAAGCAGTGCTGGTATTCATTGAGCAAAATGGTTGTTTCGAATATACCCCACTTGTGTTTGGGGAAAAGTTAAGATATGGCCAAGTTGGATTGTGCACGAATCCAACCGGGCCCCCATGACTAAAAGGCTAATAACTCACAGATCGGGCATCCGATTGACGCATTATCTATTGCGTTGAGACCCCTATGACGTGGCATACATTTGAGATACATTTACGTGGTAATTAGTGACAGTTTGAGTATTTACTGGTAGCTCATGGAGGGGATCCTCTAAGAGACGAGCGAGCATAATGCAGAGACCTAGTAGATCGTTAAGACTTGACGAATGCTGACCAATTCGACTATGAGTGATTCAACTATCCTAGTGGTAAGCACTTTGGTGTCGCAGAAGACCCACAGTGAGGAGCGCCTTGGTGATGCGGAAGACCCATGGTGGGAAGCACGTTGGTGACACAGCAGACCCACGGTACTCGACAGGAGGAGTATCTCAGCAATCTAATTTTAGTGGGAAGCTCCTTGGTGACGTGGTAGGCCCACTATACTCGATAGAGGAGGAGTTATCCAGTAACCGAGGATTCGATAGTGTGACTGGGGATGTTACTTGATACTACCCCTAGAATAATATCTAGGATTAAGTTGAGTCATTAACTCTGTTTTTTCCTCATGATTGAGATGGATTACTTGATAACATAGGTATATTTATGGGCATATACCTAAATGGGGTTATCTGTTGATTTCATACCTAGTGGTTTATCCTTGTGGATCTTGTTAGACCTTGAGGATCTCAGCGTCCCTATTGAGTATCGTTATACTCACCCCTGTATGGGCTATGCCTGCACCTTGTTGTGTTGGATGTAGATGACAGACAGCGCATACCGAGGGAGAGAGTATCAGGACTGGACAGTACCCAGAGGTGGACCACACGACATGATGATACACGGAGGAGATGGACGGATGTGGAGTGCTATGTAGACTATCTATACCTACCCTTCAGGCAAGATTTCCCAATGGACAATACAGGAGCTGTTTTCACCCATTTCCAGTACCTGTAATTTTTAGTTTCTTGTACATTCCATTTGGACTTGTATTCTGGCCCCTTTCCACTTGGTGTACTCAATTGTTGGTTATTCATTGTTCTCGTTATTGTATCTGGTGCATGTGTTTATAGGTTATAAGGTCAATTCCTTCCCAGTTTTAAGGATTTATGCCTTTGGTGCTAGTTTTCATCCCCTGGGCTATGGAATTCGAGAATGGGGTAGTCACGACACGGGCCCTGGGGGACGGGTCGTGACAAATTCGTACCAGAGGAGTCGGTTCTACGATAGAACTTAGGACTCTGATATTTTCTATGAAGAAATAGTGTTAAGGGTACTAAGTGTGGCTTTCAGTTTAGGGAGTCCAGTGTTGGTGAACCAGTTGATGTATCAATACACCAGGACCCTGAATATTGATTTCCAACTCAGTGCACGATAACAATGATTGCATGTTTGTTTTCAAAAGTTTTCTTTACGTCAGCTCAACTAGGTCATCTCACTAGGTTCAATCTTTTACCATGTCATGTTTGTTTCTTTTAGGATACCTTCCCACAAATGACCTTATAGTTCCCTGAAAGTTGTACGCACAGATAGCACACAGAATGACGAGGCCTCGGTGTAGGGCCCTCTCCCAGCGAAGGCACCAACGGTACCACTACCCGTTGGGCCATCGATTCTACTAGCCCCAACAACATATGATTCACGACACAAGAGTGTGTTGCATGAGTTCCAATGCCAAAGCCCGCCCCGGTTTAGGGGAGAGACAGACCCGAAGGCAGCTGAGGATTGGCTGGAGGCTGTGCTGACAGTCATTAGACTGGTAGGGACACCAGCCAACCTTATGGTAATCCTTTCCATGAGTCTCCTTCAGGAAGTAGCGGGTAGATGGTGTATCCTGATTCTCTAGGTGCATGACAAGGCGACACTACTCTGGGTAGACATCGAGAGCCTGTTTCAGGCGGATTTTGTCCCGGCCACCCTACGTGCAGTGCATATATAGTAGCAACTTCACCTACAGCAGGGTAGCATAATGGTGGCACAATACTCAGTGAGGTTCACCGACCTCTCATGATACTCCAAAGAAATGGTATGAGACCATTTCTTCAGTGCCCAGACCTTTGAGTAGTGGATCAGGCTAGAGAACTCGGTTTTGATGATCTCCCTCAGTATCCCAACACATGTAGGGGTGTCGGAGCGAGCCATCTTAGTAGAGAGTTTACTTGAAGATCAGTCTCCTGTAGCAAGACCCACCACTAGTCGACATGCATCGGAGTCTTATGAAGCTAGAAATAGATAGATTTTGCAGATATCCATGAGATCCATACCCACTGGTGGACGACCTCATGACTTAGGATCAGTTGTGCGGGGCTCCCATGGAAGATACATACATTCTAGAAGCGGGCGGGGTTTCACACTAGCGGGCAGGGTCACATAGCCCGTGAATGTATGACCCTCCATTCGGATGATCGGTAGACAGTTGAGGGTCCTCCTAGGAAGAGACAATGATTTGATTGAGGCGGTCCGTAGGGAGAAGCTGGAGGTGGCAGAGGTGATTTTTTTTGTAGCTGGTGGTGGATGACGTTTTGAGGTGTTATCACCCCCTCCACCAGGAGGTCCACCCCGACTGTAGGGCATTGGTGGAAAAGAAAGAGCTCAGCTCCAGACAGCTGAGGCATACGATCACGACACTCTGGAGATGATTCTAGGTACGGTCTGTGTCTACTCCACCATAGCTACAATTCTTATAGACACATGTTCCATTCATTCCTTCATTGCCACCACCCTTGTTCGGAGCTCGTAGATTTTGACGGAGCCTTTGGCTTGATCCTTATGTAAAGATACTACTACGGGAGCAGACTCAATGATTACAAACTGGTGCTGATTGTGTGATATTACTCTCAGAGGAAATATATTTGGCTGAGATCTCCTTGTAGCGGTGTCGAGACCTTATGACGGCTTCTTGGGTATAGACTGGTTATCTACCATCCATGTTCAGATTGACTATATTAGGTACAACGTGCAATATGTCCGCACAGATGAGACCAGGTTCACCTTCACTAGGGAGAAGGGAGCCCTTGCAGCGTAGGATAGACTTTCCCAGAGGAGAGTATAACCAATCACTCATCAATTGGATTTCTTTACCCTCGGAGTAGTTGATGTGGAGAGTCTGACTTATCCAAGAGTGGTGGATCAGTATGCTGATGTTTTCCTTAATAATGTTCCATGACTTCCTCCTCACAGAGAGGTGTATTTATACATTTACATGTTCCCCTGGGACGACACTGATATCTACACCAGCATATCAAATGGCTCCCATGGAGCATCGCAAGCTCTGGGTAAGCTGGAAGACTTATAGGGGAAGGGATTATTCTGTCCTAGTGTTTCTCCTTGGCCAGCCCTGATTCTGGTCACCAAGAAGGCGGATTGGAGTTTAAGGCTTTTTATCGACTACCGTCGCCTGAACCACATGATCGTGAAGAAGAAGTACCCACATTTGAGGATTTACAACCTATTTGATCAGCTAAAGGGATCATGGTGGTTCTCGAAGATCGACTTCAGATAAGGCTATCACCAGCTCAGAGTTTGAGATGATGATGTGCAGAAGATGGCCATCAGATGTTAGTAAGGACACTACGAGTTCGTGATTAATCCATTCGGCATAACAAATGCTTTAGCAGTGTTCATGGGACTCATGAACATGATTTTCCAGCCATACCTCAGTCACTTTGTCTTAGTCTTCATCGATGACATTATGATCTACTCAACTACTAAGGAGAAGCATGCCTATCAATTGCGGGTAGTACTGGACACACTCTTAGAGAACCCGCTTTATGGTAAGTTCTCGAAGTGCTAGTTTTGGATTCGAGAGGTTCACATTATGGGTAACGTCATCTCAATGGCTGGAGTTGCAGTAGATCTAGTGAATATTGAGGTGGTACTTTCTTGGGAGCCACCCAGGAGTGTAAAGGAGTTACGAAGTCTAATGGTATTGACTTGTTATTACAGAAGGATCGTTCTAGAATTCTCCAGAGTTTCAGCACCACTATCAACCTTGAAGAAGATGGGGAAAACCATCATGTGGTCGGAGAGATGCTAGTAGAGCTTTCAAGAGCTGAGGCAGAGAGTGAAAAGTTCCCCCATCATGAGGCTTATAGAGGAAGGCGCATGGTACGCAGTCTACTATGATGCATCAGGGATAGGAATCGGGTGTGTCCTGATGTAGGAGTGAGAAATGATCACCTATGGTTCCCAGAAACTGAGACAGCACGAGTAGATCTACGCTACCCATAACCTAGAGTTAGTAGCAGTGGAATTATCTTTGAAGATGTGGTGACACAATCTAATAGGCGAACATTTTACCATGTACTCTGATCACTAGAGTGTCAGGTAAATTTTTTATCATAAGGACCTAAACCTGAGACAACAATGATGGTTTGAGTTCCTCAAGAAATATGACTTAGATATAGTCTAAACTCTTGGAAGGGGGAACATTGTAGAAAATTAACTCATTAGAATATCTGGTATATAGCTTCTAGGTGAGATGACAGAGCAGCTGGTTGCTTTGCAGATATCCTTTATGGATAGAGATGGAGCGCCATTCCTTTAGTCCCTTACAGTTACACCCCCACTTTTTAGAAAGTCGGGGAGGCATTTTATGGGGATGCTGACTGCGAGACATGACGTGCTCAGATATCCACAGGGTAGGCACCTGATGGATTTTCTGAAGGTAGGGAGCACGTCATCCTCTTCAGAGGATGTACTATGGTACCAGTTTAACATCAAGAGGAATTGTTGAGGGAGTTCTGCACATCCCATTTAGCGGTACATCCAATAGTTGTGAAGATTTACCAGGACCTCCAATGACAGCCACAGTGGCCAGGTATAATGAAGGCAGTAACAGATTTTGTCTCTTAATGTGTCACTTGTAAGTAACTAAAGGCATGGAATCATGTACTAGCTGGCTTGGTTCAACCTTTAGAGGTCCCAGATTGGAAGTGGGATGGGATATCCATTGACAATGTGATAGGAATTCCACGTTCATCTAGGGTTTGTGAATCAATTTGGGTGATCGTTGATCGACTAACCAAGTCAGCCCACTTCCTACCGATTAGAGAGCAGGGTTTAATACAGATCATGGTAAGGCTTTATGTGCAAGATATTGTGTAGATACATGGAGTGACATCATCTATTGTCACCAATAATCACACACGGTTTACTTCCTGGCTATGGAAGGGGATGTAGGAGGCTTTCAGTTCATAGCTTCATCTTAGCACCTCCTTCCATCGTCAGATGGATGGCCAGACTGAGCAGACCATTCAGATCCTTGTGGACATGTTGTGTGCTTATGTCCATGACTTTGGTCGCAGATAGCAGGATCACTTAACTTTTATGGAGTTTTCATACAACCACATTTATCATTACACCATAGGGATGGCACCTTTTGAGGTGTTATATAGACAACCTTGATGATCACATTTGTGAAGGACTGGCCCTAGGGAGTAAGCACTAGTGGGACCATAGACGGTGTGAGCTACCATGGACAAGGTGCAGATCATCCTGGTGTGGATGAAGACTGCACAAAGCAGATAGAAGTCATATGCTGATAGGAGACGGAGACCTCTAGAATTTGAGGATAGCAACCATGTCTATCTACGGGTCTCACCTCAATGAGGAATACATAGATTTGGACAAGGTGACTTGTTATCTCCAAGATTCATTGAATCTTGTCAGGAACTTAACAGATTTGGAAATTTGGCTTACCACTTACCTCTTCCACCTTAGTATCATCGTGTGAAAGACGTTTTCCATGTATCTTAGTAGAGGAGATACATGAACGACCCTTCTCAAATCATCGACCATGGAGACCTGGACGTCGATGATGGGGCGAATTTCACGGAGGTTCCAGTGGACATTGAGGATCAGCAGGAGTGGGACCTACGTTGATGGTCAATACATCTAGTGCATGTCCTCTGGCAGCACGAGACCCTCTAGGACAGAAAATGGGAGCATGAGGCACAGATGCGTGCTCCGTACCACCACGTGTTCCCTTAGTTCGAGTTGTAAGTTACGGGGAAGTAAATCCCTGAGGTGGGGAGAATGCAAAGACCTGAATATTCTATGGAATATTTTTTCATAAATACATGTGAATTTACGGGTCTACAAAAATTGACAGCGCATGATTCTGAGGCTTGGTGTGCCCGGAATCAATTTCTGATGGTTTGTTCTGGTACGTTCAGTAAACGTATGAGCGGGATTTTTTATAACTTTTGGCCCAGTGCTCGAAATTGAAATCTGAGGACATTGTTGAAGTCACATTACCAATATTCTCTTAAGGAGACTTTCACATTGATGATAGTTAGTCAAAAATAAAAGTTAGTTTTTTGGTTTTCGTGGAAAACAATAAAATAAAGCGAGATTCACTTTATTTTTATTTGATCCATCATGTGGGTGTTTGGAGGTGGTTCCCACTAGATCTATAACCTCCTTGTGGAAGTTAGAAGTGGGGACCACTAGGCCATAAACTCCTATGAGAGGTTATAGTGGTGGGGACCACCACGCCTCAACCTCCAATATGGGGTTAATGTGATGGGGACCAATCTAGACGAGCGAGCATAGTGCAGAGACCTAGTAGTTGGCCGAGATCTAATGAATGATGACTGATTTGGCGTGGAGTGATTCGACTAGCCTAGTGGGAAGCAACCTCGTGTCGCTGCAGACCCATAGTGGGGAGTTCCTTGGTGTCATGACAGACCCATGATACTCGATAGGAGGAGTACCTCAGCAGGCTACGAGGGGGATCACCATGGTGACGGGGTAAAACCGTGATGGCGAGTGCCTTGGTGATGAAGCAGACCCATGGTAATCGATAGGAGGAGTACCTCAGTAGTCCAAGGATAGTGGGAAGTGCCTTGGTGACACGGTAGGCCCACTATACTCGATAGAGGAGGAGTTTCTCCAGTAGCCGAGGATTCTACAGTGTGAATGTGGATGTTACATGATACTACCACTAGAATAAAATCCTGGTTTGAGCTGAGATAGTAACATTGTGTTTTCCTCATGATTGAGATGGATTACTTGATAACTTAGGTATATTTTTGGGAATATACCAAAGTGGGGTTATCTATTGATTTCATATCTTATGGTTTATCCTTGTTAGATTTTGTGGACCTTGAGGGTCCCGAGGACCTTACTGAGTATCGTTATACCCACCCATGCATGGGCTATGCCCGCACCTCTTTGTGTTGGATGCAGACGATGGACATCGCTGACTGAGGCTGATAGTACCAGGACTGAATGGTACCCCGAGGTGGACCACACGGCGTGATGATACACGGAGGAGACAGATAGATGCGGATTGTTGTAGAGTTTATTTGTACCTATCCTTCATTTAGGATTTCCAAGTGGATGATCCAAGAGATATTTTCTCCCTTTTTCAGTACTTTTACTTTTCAGTTTCTTGTACTTTCCAGTTGAGCAAGTATACTGGCCCCTTTTAACCTGCTGTACTCACTTGTGGGTTATTCTGTTTTCTTGTTATACTATCTGTTGTGTGTGTTTATAGGTTATAATGTCAAAACCTTCCCAGTTTTAGGGATTTACGCCTTTGGTGCTAGTCGCCAGCCCCTTTCCTATGGAAGGCCGGCTTGAGGTAGTCACGGTACGGGACCCGGGTGACGGGTCATAACAAATATGTTCAGGATTAATACGCATTTTTGGATTCTCCAGATCCTAGGTGGTGCAAGAATATGTCTCAGGACCCATTGGGTTGTATTTCAACAATCGTTGATGAAGGAATGGTTGTTTGGCATGATTTGGTTAACCGCTGTAATTTTTAAGTATTTCTAATAAAATAATAATTTGTAACAAATCCTTCAAATTTTATGCTCATGGAGTATTTGAGTTTTTTTGAATTAATTGTAGGTGCATTGATCTTCACTGCAATAACTTTGGGTTCTAGTTATTAATGTAGGTTGATTCGACCAATTCCGAGTTCGCGAGCGCAATATTGTGGAAGTGTGTGTGAACGAGAAGGTTGCAGTTTAAGTTAAAAATCATTGTCCTAGAAAACTCATTGTGGAGGGTCCCCAACATTTCTTAAATAATAAAACATAGTAGTTGTTTAATTACTCTTGCTGGGAAATTTGACATCATGTGCTAAATGAATTATTTATTACTATAAATTAATTATTTAGATTACAAAATTACATTTTTTGTAAGGAAACCCCTCCTCTGGGGGTACGCTTCCTTCAATATAAAAACATAAAAATTAAACTGATATGTTAATTTAGCAAGCTGATATGTGTTTTTATATTACCTCACATACATGTTGATGCATATGGGTAATGTTGTAATAGTGATTATTGGGTTGGATAAGTTGAGATAATTAATTATGAATCGATGAGTGGGATACGTTGGGATAAATAATTGTTAATAAATTATGTTCTTTGAAAATTGTAATTGAGATAATTAATCAAGGGATTTATTAAGAGATATTAAATTGACTGTGATGAATTAATTAATTTTGAATTTATCTTGTTCTTTTATATTCATTATTCAGATAAATTATTCGTGGATTAATTATGAGATATTAAATTGGATAAGTTGAGATAATTAATTTTTAATTCATTATGTGCATTGAAAATTATAATTGAGACAATTAATTAGGGGATTAACTAGTAGATATTAAACTGGCTAATTTGAGATAAATAATATTGAATTAATTATTTCAAATGTGTATTTTAATTGAGATAATTAATCAGCATATTAATTATTACAAATTAAATTTTATATATTGAGATAATTAATTGTGAATTAATTATTTGGTTTCAGTATTTTATTTGAGATAATAAATTGGGGTATTTATTACAAGATATTAAATTATCATAATAGAGATAATTATTTTTGAATTAATTATATACATTGAGAATTGAAATTGAGATAATTATTCATGGGAGTAGTTATGATATATTAAATTTTCTATGTTGGGAAAATTAATTGTGAATTAATTGTGTTCATAGATAATTATAATTAGTATAATTAATCATGGGATTAATTATTTGATATTAAATTGTATAAGTTGAGATATTTAATTTTTATTTAATGACGTGCTTTGAGGGTTTTAATTGAGATAATAAATTGTGGTATTAATTTTGAGATATTTAATTTGTTGTGTTGAGATAATTAGTTTTGGATTAATTATTTTTTGAGAATTTTAATGGTGTTAATGAATTGTTGGAATAATTATTATATATTAAAGTGGCTAGGTGGAGATTATTAATTATGAATTAGTCATGTTCTTTGAGAATATTAATTTGAGATAATTAATCGATCAATTAATTATGATATATTAAATTGGTAAAGTTGGTTTATCTAATTATGAATTTTTATGTGCTTTGAAAATAAAATTTGAGATAATTATTCTGGGGTTAAATTGTATGATATTAATTTTTCTATGTTCAGATTGTTATTTGTGAATTAGTCATGTGGTTTGAGAATTGTAATGGTGATAATTAGTTGGGGGATTTATTTTGAGTTATTAAATTGTCTATGTTGAGATAATAAATTCTAAATTAATGAAGTTCTTTGAGACTAGTAATTGAGATAATTAATCGGGGGATTAATTATATGATATTAATTTTGTGATGTTGAAATAATTAATTGAGAATTAATTATGTGCTTTTAGAATTGTAATTAACACAATTAATCTAGTAATCAATTATGAGATATTAAATTTTCTATGTTGAGAAAATTAGTTATGAATAAATTTTGGGAATTGATATTTTTAATTGAGATAATTAATCAGGGGAATAATTATGAGGTATAAAATTGGCCAAGGTGAGATAATTACTGGGGATTTAATTATGTGCCTTTTATTTTATGATCTTGATATTTAATTGTGGAATTGATTTTAGGTATATAAGTTTTATAATTAGATTGTTAATTATTGAAAATTAATTATTAGACATGAATTATTTTTTTGATTAATAAATTGGTAAATTAATTACTGGTATCTGTAGTTGGGGTGTGGCTTAGTGGTAAGCACCCCGTAATACTACATGAAAAATGGGGGTTCAAAACCCATTGGGCGCAGGTTACTGTAGCAGTACTGTAGCGGGTACTGTAGCAGCGGCGGTACTGTTGATCAGCGGGCACTGTAGCGGCGGTAGGGTACTGTAGCGGTGGCGCTACTGTAGCGGGTACTGTAGCAGCCGGGTTACTATTCACAGAATAGGAATTTGGCCAAAAATTTGGGCCTACGGGCTATGTAATGGGCTTCAAGCCCACTGGGCCTTCGGGCTATGTAATGGGTCTCCCTCTACCCAGTTAAAAGAGGTCTTTGCTTTGCTTTATTAATAAAAATGAGGCTTCGGCCCCAACCTTTTAAAAAAAAAAAAATTAATTACTGGTATTTGTGTACATAGTTAATTATTTAGTGAACTAATGGATTTGAGTATAGACACTAAGATGAATGAGAGGCTCTTGCCTCATTTTTAGTTGAATATGAATCCCTAGTCAATGTTTTAATTTAAATACATAATATGGATTTCCCTAAATATAAATGTGAATTTTTTGGTTATATGTAATTGAAACGGGCTAATGAAATGAATGATAAGTCAAATGATTCATGCATTATTTGTGGTGAAGGGTTACTCATTGTATTTAAATTGGAGATAATGGACTGTGAGAGCCCTTGGGGAGAAAGAATATGTTATTTTTATTTCTAATTGCCCAGTGCCCATCAGAGCTCATGGAGCTGAGAAAGGTGACAGATCGTGCTGACTACTCTTGGTGATGGAAGTTTGTGTGTTATGTCCTGATCAATCCAACATAATTTTCTAGATGACCATGAGAGCCAGGGCTAGGAAGACTATGTGAGATTCCATGGTGATATTTAGGAGATGGTGGGAGCTCTTAGATAATGGACCAGGGGAAAGACAATGAGCGCTACCCCTGGTAATGAATGTCTCTGTAATATGTCTTGGTCCCGCCAGAAATAGTATCTAGTGTATATGTCCATTTGGCGTTGGTATGTTCTTGGTTCATTTAAAAAAATGTTATTCATATCTTTCATTCGGTATTTATACAAACACAATTACTATTTATATATATATATACATAATTGACATGATTATATATACCAGCAATGGGATGAAGTAGCTATCATTCTCAAGTGTCCCTTTGGAACATGAATGGGTTTTTTCTTATTTAATCAATTCTGTTACTACTTCTATATGTCTTTATGATACTAATAATTTAAATTGTATTGTTTTTAGTGAGATATAACACCGGTGGTCTTGACCTACTAAGATGTATATCCCACACCCTCTTCAGGATTCCATTGTAATGGGGCTACCCTAGTTTACTTTACTTGCTGTAGGACTTTGGGCATGGATTGTTTCTATTTTCTTGTACATGGGTATTGGATCAAAGGACTGAGCGGGAGCTTAGTACTGACTTGGATATCACCCTTGGGGCTGTAAGTATTTCTCTATTTCTATAATGAGGTGTATGTAATTCTATTTTGTTTACTAATTTCATATATCTATCACCCTGACATGAATATATTGTATAAACTAGTGTTGGCCATTTTAATTATATATTTTATTATTGTTTAATATTTTCCTCCGATATTATCTAAATTTACAATTTGTTACCATTATGCACTCTGAATATGAGGGTATAGTCTTCCCACATACTATCCATAGACCCCCGCTAATAGTTGGTAGCTTATGGCATACAAGGAGATATGCAAGAGGTCATGTGGTGACTAGTCGAGCTGTAGGTTCAAGGTTATACAGGGCCGCGATGTTACAAAGCGTCGGCGTGTACAAACCAAGATCATTTTTTATGTATGAATATTGATTTCATTTTTCTTTTGAGGAAAAATATAAGAATGATAATTTTAGGAGTACAGATTGTGTACTTCCAGGTACATGTCGTGAACTCTGTAACCGAGTCCTAGATGGGTTTGGACATCTCACGACCACATACATGGTCGTGCCATGACATGGCAGGGCTGTTTATGGTGGAGCCTAGTAAAGGTCTATACACACCATGTATCCTTAGGGAACATGCCGTGTATTCTTGTTTTCAATTGTTATATCGATATTGGGTTGCATCTCATTGACATAATTGTCTTATTTTGGATCCAACTCATCAAGGAGTGACAAATGTCACTAATTCTTCTCAGAGCCCCCATTCCACCATCTGTGCTCCATATCTGACCCCTCCTATTGTGTTGGAGCTGCATTGGCGAGTTCTTCAATATTCTAGAGCCTCATCGCTTGTTTTCTTCTATTTCTTTTCATATCCCTAGTTGAATTTTTTAGTTGTTTTTGTAGATCTATGGCATTATAGGTCAATTTATAGGCTGAGATTCAACTATATCGATTATATATCATTGATTTAAGTGGTCTGTGTCATTATGTAATATTTCATTGAATTATATGTGAAAATTGATACCATTACCCTACTTTAGGGTATTGCATATTTAATGAATCTAATCATGTTAATGCCTGTGGTGCCTTATTTTCTTGAGTATGGGTTTTTATATTAAATAGGGTTATTTTCATGTCTATGGATGTGATTGACCATGTTTGATCTCATATTGGCCATTGGGTCAAGGATGACCTATTATGCTTGTTTTTTTTCCAAGCCTAGTGTTGTTAGGGTGGAGGGATTTTATCTGAAATGCTTGTGTTATGTTGCATATCCATTTATCAAAGATTTATTTGTGATTTACTTTGGATGTTGAATATATTTTGTACAAGTTTGTTTAAAAAAAGGCTATGGAAACCAAGAGTAGTGAGACAATAGGGTTAATTGACGTTGAGAGCTTCCCCAAAGTGTCTATTGTACTTTTCATGATGCATGTTAAGAGAGGGGATTCACGTTGAGTGCTCCCTCAAGGTTTCTAAGAACCCATAGGGAATTGATATTGAGTGCATCCTTAGAGATTCTTTAGTTTATCATTAATATATTATAGGGGAATTGATAATGAGTTCTTCCTTATAGTGTCTTTGTTTGCATGAGACTAAAGGGATTAGATTGTGTGATCTATCCCAGGGGGGTCATTATATCTCTATTTTTAATCATAAGTTGAACCATAGGGGTGAGGCTATGATAAAATTTGTAGACGGTTACTTGTGAATAATTCATTGAATAATTAATAAATTTAAATGAATGTAGTTGTAACTATATGAATTTTTAATTTTGAGTTCTTCCTTGTTTATTACTTTATATTTAATATTTACAGGCTATATATATTCACTGACAGTTAGGAATATATCATTGGGTGGTTGCCTACTGGGATTCATCTCACACCCTACATGGGTCATTATTCTAGTCACGAATAGATTATATTATTGTAGGAATAAGAAAGGTAAAGAACCCTTCTTCGTGAGGAACATTATTCATATAGAGCAGGATAACATGGGACCAAGCTGAGGCTTGCAGTGATGTTGGAGATTATTTACTTTTTATTAATTTGGGTTCTGTTTTGTATATTATAATTGTGACATGTTTGGGTACTTTCCTAAGCATATTTGTCTTGCATCCTTTATATATGTTCTCTAATTGATTATATACTTTTATTCATCCACTGATTACATATTTTTCTGTATTACTGCATCTCTTTCTTTATATTATTGTTATTATGATGCATTACTCTACCAATGAGGGAATATTTTCCCCTCTATCACACCTAATGACCTCGTTTCTAGTCGGAAGCCTTTAGAGTTTGGGGAAATGCGCTTGAGGCTTTGTGACCAACTGAGTATGGGGCACCATTGGGCGACTCCTAGATCCCGGAAATTACAATGCGGAATCAAATTAATTATTTTCTTCCTGACATACAGTTCGGAACCTATAAATAGGGATATTAATGAATATGTAGTTTTTAATAAGTTGTTCATGGGAGTAGCTAACCAATGTATAGGGAAAAGTCAATATGACACAAATATTGCAGTTTTTATGGTTTTGCAATTATTTCAGCTGATTTGATTTCATCGTTGTGTGATTCAAAGGTTTTTTGTTGTTATAATTGATGTTATTATTGTTCTATTTCTATTGCAACATGATGATATAAGGGTATGTCAATTCATGCAACAAATTGGCACTTTCTAAAGATCAAATTTCATGAATACTTGTTATTCCATTTAGGGTTCATTAACCATTTCATGTTGTTGTGATAGCTATTGTGCTAGATATGAATTGTGTAGTCATATATGCCTTGGTACAATGACTTCTCTTTAGATAGGGTGTTTGAATATTTAATGTATCAGTTCAATGGACATCAATCATTGATTATTGAGGTGTTATGGGACCTCATGGATCATAATTTGGAGTATCATGTGTTTTATTTCACTGTTATGATATGATATACATGAATATGATGCCAAAAGTTGATTCTCAAGGAGTTTGGGACACCACAAAGCTGAATTTGGAACTTAAATGTTTTTTAGTGTTGATATTATATGTTTCAAACTAATTTATGAGGCTTAATATCCAGAAAAACCCTGAATAAAATTTTAGTATTGATGAATACACACCATGTATCCTTCTATTTGGGAATGTACTATTTTTCTAAAGAACACGATGTGTACAATATGTACACATTGTGTAGACCATAACCATTTAATTGAATATGTGGGTAGAGACATGGGGTTTGGAAATCAATGGTCGAACACTACTTGATTAAGATATACATGTCATGTTATTGTGGCCATGTATCTGGATGTGTGACCAACGATACAGGTGGTTGAAAATAAGGTAGTACACAATGTGTCCATCAGGACCACACCATTTAGAGATGACCATGTAACCGGTGGTGTGACTAATGACACGAGTCAGTGGATTCCTTCTAGTATACAATGGGTGTGGCACAAACACATTGTGTAGTCTTGTTCTAAGAGAACAATGTGGTTTAGCTGGGTAGAGGAACTCATATAGGGGAACATTATTCACGTACACACCGTGTATCGAGGAGAACATGTCGTGGGTATGGGGATTACACGACATGGGTTGGAAAAAGTAAATGCCCATGTTAAATCTTAGGGTGAACATGCTGTGTAGATGTGATACACATCATTTATACATGTGTTAAAAAACAGAATGAATTCTTTCTCATGTTACATTTTTTCACACGTTTATTTCATTCCTTGATAATTTTTAACTAATGTGTGTGCTTGACCTTATAGAGTCATGCCACTAAGTCATCATCCAGTTGAACTCCAGAAACATGGCATCGATCAGACACAAGACATGGTAGATCTGGGACTACAAGAAAATCCACCCATTGTTCCCATATTGGCACCAACTGTTATGCTGGATACAAGAGCTGATGCATAGTTCCAGGAATGAATCATGAAATTTATGTAGACCTTCCATGTAACACCGCATAAAGTCTCATCTATGGAAGAGTTTACAGAGGATTTTTAGCAGTAGGATCCTCTCACATTCTCTGGGATGGAAAACCTCAAGAAATAGTGTTTTGGTTAGAATCCATGTTTTCAATCGTTGAGAATTTAGAGATGCCTCCAGGTAGGAGGGTTAAGATCACTACTAAAATCCTTTGGGATTCCACCAAGAGAAGGTGGGATGTGATTTGATAAGTAGGTGCCAGCAAGTTATGGCTAGGGATGAGTTCCAGAATACCATTTAAAACTAATTCTACCCGGAGACATTGAGGGCTGACTTATCTCGATAGCTCGTAAGTTTGGAAAAGTGTACTCTCTTAGTCATGGAATATCCTTCTCACTTCACAATGCTTTAGTACTTCACACCCATTATAGGGGTGATGAGTTATTCCTAGCGAGGATGATTGAGGATGGTCTCAATAATGACATCTAATCTTAGGTGAAAATATTCTTATCTATGACCATATCTTCTAATGTCAACAAAGCACAAATCGGAGAGCGCAACCTATGGGATTCTTGAGCTATGGAATATGGCGGTTCAGTATCCAGAGTTGGTGATTCTCTGGATGATAGTAGCTTGTGACACTTGTAATATATATGTGGAGATCTGAGTATGTGGGATGCACCATTAGGTTGACACATGCTATAATACCAGTGTGGTAATGGCGGTGATACAAATACACATTTCCCATGAAACCCAGTTGACTCCCAATACATCCAATATATGGGTTATCTACAACATTTCTATGAGTTTTTCTCACTAGAAGCTGGAGAAAATGATTCTTCTATGACTCCTTCTATAGGAGAAGGACTATTAGTTTCTCATTAGTTTGGGAGATGGAGTTCGACTATCTGTTTAGGAAAAGGTGGAGGGCATGGTCGTGGTAGGCAGTTACCAGGCTTTTTGTTAAAATAGGGTGGATAGGTTAGGGTGGTCATGTGGGGTCGATGGGATGTGGTACAAGTCATACTTTTTCAGTGGAGTAGACCCAGCAGGATCTGGATCTCAGGTCCTCTAATGTTAGAGGTATGATTTTGGGTTCCTTGGTTTTAGAATCTTTTCTTTTTGATACAGGGGCTTCCCATAGTTTCATATCTTTTTCTAGTGTGGATAGAATTGGTCTCTGTATCATTACATTTGCTAAAATATTCATTCTATACACTACTTTTGGGATTAGAATGCCTATTGTACATCAGTTCAAGGCATTCCCACTTGTGGTTGGTGGGTGTCACTTATTTTTGGACATCTATGTCTTAGAGATGACATGATATGATTTCATTCTCATAATTAACAGGTGGGTTCCATACTACGTTGTTGCCGAATTCTATTTTCATAGGGTGAGTTTCACATCATCAGTGGGTGGTTTGATTATACAAACGGGAGAATGGGATGTTATGGAAAGCAGAGCGGGACCCGAGCATCATGGGTTAGGAGGAGATATAGGCCAGATTGCTAGTTTGTATCAAGATGTCCTAGAAACATCATAGATATACAATCCTCCAATGGTGGATTAATTCAGTTATGTCTTTCTAGTTGACTTTTCTGGTTTGCCTCCATATCCAGAGGAAGAAATTTCTATTGAGATTGTGCCAGGAGCGTCACCAGTGTCCATTCCTCCTTATAGAATGGCTACACCAGAGTTACAGGAGCTCAATACGTAGTTTGAGGAGTTACGAGAAAAGGGTTCCATCCAACCCAGTGCTTCTCCTTAGGTTCACATATACTATTTGTGACTAAGTTGGATAGTACCCTCCTACTTTGTATGTATTATACAATGTTGAACAATATGATGGTCACGAACTGATATCCTTTGTTGAGGATTGATGACCTATTTCATCAACTTCGAGGAGCCTGAGTGTTCTCAAATATTGATTTGAGATCTGGTTATCATTATTTTCACATTAGACTACCTAATATACAACTTGAAACCTTTTTGAGCTATTATAGTCTATTTTACTATGTGGTTATGTTGTGCAGTCTCACGAACTCATCTGTTTGTTTTATGGCGCTGATGAAACGAGTGTTCAATAAATACTTGGACTCATTCATGGTGGTTTTCAAGGACGACATCTTGTTGAACTCTCACGCTCGACACAACCATGGTACACATCTTGAGATCATTTTGAGTACACTGAGAGAACATTATTTATATGCTAAGATCTAAAAAATTTCACTTTTGGATGGGCGAGATTCACTTAATGGGTCATGTTATCTCAAACACAAGAGTATCAATACACCCAAAAAAAGTGGGAGCATTAGTTTCTTGGGAGTAACTGAAGAACATATTTGAGGTACATAGTTTTCTAGGGGTAACTAGTTAATAAAGTTGTTTTATATAAGATATTTCATGCTTAGTAGTGCCACTGATGGGCTTGACAAGGAATGGTGTAAAGTACCAATGTATAGATTCATGTGACACTGCCTTCCGAGAGCTGAAAGGGAGGTTGAGCATAGCACCGATAATAGATTTTTCAGATCCAGGAAAGAGTTATATAGTTTACTGGGAATCATAAGGTATCGTTCTAGGGGCATTGGTTATGTAGGGGGAAGGCATCGATGCGTATAGTTCTTTGTAGTAGAAGAATCATGAGAGAAATTACCTGACCACTAGTGCAGAAAACCTTTTTTACAGTGGTTATTTTTTATTTTTGATGTCGCCTTTTGGCCGAAGTTATTATAGGAGATGTTATAAATAGTGCTTTTTACGTCGGTTATTTTACAACCGACATAAAAAACACAAATCTGAAGCACTCTTTACGTTGGTTGAAAAAAACCCAACTTGGAAAATGCTTCGGAGGATTTCTTTATTACATTGGTTATTTAATAACCTACGTGATATGAACCCTTTCACGTTGGTTATTATATAACTGACGTTATAAATCAGTCTTCTGAATCATTTATGACGTTGGTTATTGTTATAACCGACGTGATAAACCTGTCTGCCAAGCATTTTTCAACATCGGTTATATAATAACCGATACAAAAACTTATCTACAATGTTGGTCATAAAATAAAAGACGTCAAAGGCTATCCATTTCAATATATTATGTCAGTTATAAAATAACCAATGTAAAAACCATTTCCGATGAACTTATTACGTCGGTTTCCAAATAACTGACGTTATAACAAATACCAATGCATTTTTTATTTCAGTTATTTAAAAACCAACGTGGTATAAACCCTTTCATGTTGGTTATTATTTAACAGACTTCATGAAGCACTCTTCTGAAGCGTTTCTCACATAAGTTATAAAAACAACTGATGTGATAAACATGTCTGCCAAGCGGTTTCCAACGTCAGTTATATAATAACGGACGTAAAAACATATCTATGATGTCAGTTATTTTATAACCGACATAAAAGACTATCCATTTTACTTTATTATGTCGGTTATGAAATACCCGATGTAAAAACCATTTCCCATGATGTTTTTTATGTCGGTTTCCAAATAACCGGCGTTATAACAAATACCAATGCATTTTTTATGTCAGTTATTAAATAAGCGACGTAAAGAAGTTATTTTTTATAAAAAACATGAACCACTACTATGCCCAGCCAAATCACCTGAAACAGAGCAAAAGCATACCAAAAACAGACCAGAATAGACTAGAACCCCCCCCCCACCACCACCACCACACCCCTGGACACCCCCACACCCCTAGACAGCCCCCACCCCCTGGACAACCCCCACACCCCTAGACATCCCCACTAACATTGGAAATCCCCCCACAGCCCGGGACAACCCCACCCCCACACCATTTTTTATACCCCCACCCTCCTGGATAGCACACCCACACCACTGGACAACCCTCCCACACACCTAAAATTGACCAAAAAATTACCAAAACAGACCATAACCCCCTCACCCCACTGGATAGCCCCCACCACACCCCTAGACACCCCCACACCCCTAGACCGCCCCACCCCCTGGACAGCCCCCAACGCCCCTGGACAACCCCCACCCTCTTAGACACCCACCCACACCCCTGGACTACAACACCACCCCCTGGATAGCACCCCACACCCTTGAACAACCCCCTCACTCCAGGACACCCCCTAAACCCTTAGACTGCCCCCTCCCTCGAGACTGCCCCACACACCCCTAGACAGCCCCCACACACTTGGAAATCCCCACCACCATCTGGACATCCCCCCACACCCATGGACAACCTCCCACCCTCAAGTAACCCCCCATCCCCTGAACGGCACACCCAAACCCCTCGACTGCCCTCCCACACCACTGAAACTGACCAAGAAGTTACCCAAAATATACTAGAACTCCCTCACCCACTGGATAGCCCCCACTACACACCTGGAAACCCCACACCCCTGAACTGCCCCATCCCCCTTGGTAACCCCCAAAATACATGGACAACCCCCTCCCCCCACCCTCTTGGACACCCCGTGGACTTCCCCCTACACACCTGGATGGCCCCCACACCCCTGGACAACCCCCCCACCCTCCTGGACGCCCCCACCCTCCTGGACCCCCCCACACCTATAAACTTCCCCCACCCCCGGGACTACCCCCACACCCCTGGACACCCCCTGGACATACCCCCCCCCCCCACTCTCCTAAACATCCCTCCCACCATCCTGGACACCCTCCACCTCACTGGATAGCCCCCACCACACCCCTAGACACCCCCACCTCACTGGACTCCCCTAGACCAAAACCCGACCAATACCAGACCGGAACCCCCCCCCCCCCTCCACCCCACTGGACAACCCACACCACACCCTTGGACACCCCTCCCCCCACACCCTTGGACTGCCTCCCCACCCCCTGGACAACCCCTGGATAGCTGGGGTTGGGAGAGTAGGCGCTGCCATCCCTCGGGGGGAACGCCGATGGAAGGTACTCATCACTCCCACTTGTGAAGCTTGAGCTCTCAAAATGTTTCACCTGTGGGAGTGATGAGTACCTTATAGTAGCGTTCATCCCCCTGAGGGGTGGTGTCACCTCCTCTAGCACACCCCTGGACTGCCCCCACCCCCGGGACTGCCCCCACCCTCTTGGACACCCCCACACCCCTGGACTGCCCCCACCTCTGGACATCCCCCCACACCATTTGACAACCCCCACCCTCCTGGACACCCCAAACCCACGGACTTCCCCCTCACCCACTAGACTGCCCCTATAACAACCCATGATTTCATAGTATGTTATGTATTCAAAGTAATTCAATAACATCCACTCAACACAACACCGAGTTCAAGCGCATCATGACCTACCAAACTAGTTGTTCAGAAGTGGTTATAAATAGTAATAACTAAATTTTGACTTATATATAATCCATGTAATTTTAGAATCCATATTATGAGTTTCTAAGACATTATATAAGAACAAATTCATTTTTTCAGATAAAAGAAGTATTTTAAAAAAAAATGCAATTTTACCGATTTTTAATGACGAACCATTTTAAAATCAAATATTTGACAATTTTATATATTGAATTTTACAAAATAAACTTATTTTTAGAATCAAAATTATTATAAATTAGATTCAATGAATTTTTGATGTTTTTCTGATAACTTTCATATAAGAGTGAATAGTGACAAATGCTAAATTTTAACTAAAAACAACTTTTTTAATAAAAATGATTTATATTGTTAAATGATAAATTTGAGTGGTTTTAAAGTATAATTAGATTATATTTTTACGATTTAATTAAATATATTCCATTGCGGTTAATTTCACTTTGAAATTGTACATAAACAAGTGTCAATCTATTGATATTTATAATTTCTTAAAAACCCTCTTTTTGGTTTTGACAACGAGAATTAATTTTAAATTAATTAATGAAACTTCTATGTTTTGAATTTTGTAAAATAGATATACTTTTTGAATTTGGAATATCAAAATTATATTGTGGTTAATTTTTGGTATTTTTCTAAAAACATTCAATTTTTGAGGAATACTTAAAAACACCGAGTTATGGTTTAAAATTGACTTTTTTTATAATTATTTATTTAATTTAAATTTTTTTAGTTCAAAATAGTCACATAATACCTATATAAGTTCAATTTAATTCATTGGAGTCATTTTATATTAATTTTTCATATACAAATTTTTATTGATCTTTTTACCGTCTTTTACCCACCTCCTTGGAGCTTTTGCGAATTTTCATAAAACATAATTTTACCACTTCTGTGAGTAGAATTTCAAAAATCTGAGAGACATAGTTGATATCAGTAAGTGTAATGTAGTTCAATGAGATGTAAATAATTTTTGGTGAATAGTAACTTTTTACTTTTATTTAACACCATTAAAAGTAAATAGGATAATTAAGGGAAAAATGATATAAATATTACCGTAACACAAATCCAAATTCTATTGGACAAGTGTATCTTGACCAAAAATAACATTTGAAATAAAATATTATCATTTAGGTCCACTTGCATTAGATTAGAACATTTATTATTATTTAATTCAAAGAAGACTTAAAAGAGTTGAAATCAATGTTTAATAACTAAAACATTTTTAATATAGGGTTATACATAATATAATTTCGACTATAAATATTAATTAGAATGCTAAAACTATTTCCTACATCATTGAAGTTTATTTATATTTTTTATACATTAATGAAATAAATTTAATTATGATAGAATGATGATGCAGTAATTCCCTTATTCTTGAAAGAATCGAATAAATGGTATTATAAATATTAAAATAAATATAATTTCAAAGTTTTTATGACATATAAGAATTTTATAGGTGAATATGACATGATAGGACTGATTCAATTTATCATGTTCGATGTAATAATGTTTTTATGACTTTCACAAAAACAAAATACCAAATAGTGTCAAAATTGACATAAATTAATATTTAAAACAAATACTATATTATTGGTTGATATAATATTCCTAAAAAAGTAAGGTTCGACTAAATGGATTAAATAATATTATATATTTAATTAATGAGCCACTTTAGGTTCTATTAGATGTTTAGAGTATGTTTATTGACCATATATTGTAAGAATACAAGAAGACACGGTAAAAGTTAAATTATTTAACTAATAGTTAAATCAAAACGTTAAGGTTAATATGGTGACCCCAAACTATCTAAAACCTATTGGATGAGAGTTTTTCGACCCATAACCACCTTATCCTTTAAATAATTCATTTTTGAGCCATTTGAAACCGAATATGAATTTATTATAAAATAATATTTTCTGTTTTTTCTAAGATGCCCCTCACCCCTCTTATAAAAGGGAACTCTCCCTTCACTCTATTTCACACCTTCTAATCCATTTTACCCGGCCATACCCTACCAAAATATCCTCTAAAATTCCATAAATTTATCTTAGAGTCCCTCCTTTGGTCAGAAATCCAACTTAACGATCCCTTTTGATCAAATCAAAACGAAGAACCCGAAGAAGAGGTAGTGATTTCACAACCCTCTTTCAAGTTCTCTTATTCTTCCACTTACTCTTTCTTTGTTGTTTAAATTACAAAATAATAACTTAATTATCTTATATATACTGTGATTTTATTATAAATATGTCAAAAATATATTCATTAACCTATCCATGTTATGAAAGATAATGTCACCATTTTTGCATATGTACGGCTTAACTTTCCACGTCATGGTGTAATTTGTTATTCCACACTATGTTAATTGGATGGATATAATAATGATTAATATGTATATAAATAATAATAATAAAATGATAATATCTTTGTAAAATTAATATACCATCCCATTCCCCAACTTTAAGGAAATGATATTATCTCTAATGTGTACGTACGGATTACCGTCTCCACGACGAGATGGGATTCATTTCCACGTTCACCATTCATCGATGATTATAAAAATATATATATTACTAATATGTATATAATATATGACATAATAAAGATACTGGAGATATATAAATATATATATATTTATATATGTACTTACATATATCTTATTCACATAGTTCCGTTCAATTCGAGATGAAAACGGAAACAACGTTTATGCGTACGTACGGACTACCGACTCCATAAACAGTTTTTTTCATTTCATATATATTCCTATTATACATATTTATATTCTAAATATATATTATATATAAATAAGGTTTTATATTCTTTACGTACTTGAATCTTGATCTATGTGATATAATCAAGAGTAACAAGTTAAAACACGTACGATAAAGAAAGCGATTATTTCCTGAAATGTTAATTCAACATGGAAATTATTATTAAATGGGTATTATAAAGTAATAAATGAATCATGTATGATATCATAAATTTTAATATGGTTCTGGTATACATTAATAACATATTACGATCATCATACATGAGGTTAAACATACCCTCCACTAAAGGATAATGCAAGGTAAAGGGTTTTCATCTAACTCATTATTCCTATAAGATTCATGAAATATTGCCACTATTAACTTTTGTGTGGTGTATGTACTTCCCATAATTGTATTATATATGTAATACACTTTAATTTATGTGTATTTACATATTCATTGTATGATACTTCTTTCATGGGGTGTATTTTTCGTAAGTTACCAAATTGGTAAGGGTTAATTCTACAATCTCTTTATTATACGAGATTGTTTTTATTAAGTATCTTCTGGGACATATTTATTATCCATGTCCATGTTTCATAAAATAATTTTCAAAGGGATTATTTTTAAGATAATTTTTATGAAAACATCATTTTAAATTTTTTAATGATTTATCCTTCTAAACCTTTCTCATTAATGTACTTGTTTTCAAAATTGTTTAAAGTATTTATTTATATGGACATGAATGTTTTTAAAATGTTTATTCCTTTCAAAAGTTTAAAAGTGGTATGGGACACTTTGATTCAAAAATTTCATTAAATTTCCTCCTTTCAAAAATGTGTGACTTTTAAATTTTTTCATGAAAATGGGATATTTCTCTCAAAGAGTTTTACAAATCATTTTCATCTTTGTCAATATCCTTTGATGGATTTTAAATTTGTTTGAAGATGATTTATTATGATACAAATATTACATATTGTATTGAAGGTTTTGTGATATGTTTGACTGTGGATGTGTTATTTTTATACAATTCATGGTTTCGGGATAATGTATTGATATTTTGTATGCTAGTTTTAATATGAATGTTTATGTTATGTTTAAAAATTTTCATATGAGGAATGCATTGGGATAAGTAAGTGACGGGAGGAGCCTGCAATAGCTCCTCGATATATCGGTAGGTCTCATGAGAAAAACTAGTGTCTTGGAACAATTCCTTGACAAAATCTTATTTGTAGTCTAGGAACAAGGCCTTGACTATGTGGTTATGATAGTATGGCATTATGCATTCCATCATTATGAAAGTGTCTATTGATATTTCATGTGATTATTAGACTAGTAGAGTATCCATGTGAGTAAGTAAATTTCGTTATTTCATTTTTTCCATATTATGATGAAGTTTATGATGAAATGGATTTTGTTTTAGTTTTATAGATTGCATTAAATGTTTATACTTATTTATGAATGTTTCCACTATATTTCATACCCTTACTGAGTGTTTGTGCTCACCCCTTTCCATGTTTTATTTTTCCCAGGATTCCAAGAAGTATTTTATGAATGACCTACAGGGATAGTATGAAGGGATATGAATACAAGATATTTCTGTACTTTTGTTTTCACTTTATGATGTAATGTAAGCCTTATAAATATATCTAGTGATTCCAATGATACTAAAACTAATAGGTCTTTTGAGAATTGATATTTTGTGATCATTCCAATGTTATGTAATAATGCACTGACTCTGGGTAACTGGGGTCAGGGCAATACAGTTGGTATCAGAGGAAGTTTACCAATATCCTTGGAAGCTAGATTTAGATGAAATCAGACTAGAGCTCATAGAACTAAGATAGACATTGAGGATTAGTATATAATAACTTCCTAGAATTTTTGTAATGTAGAGATTTTGTAAGTTTTCCAAACAAACAAATCCATGTCTGGATAAGAGCAGGTAGAGGCGGCTTTGGAACAGATGTACCTAGGGGTAAAACCCAAAAACACTGCATTGAACAAGACTCGAACTAGAACTGGTGCACGACAACGAGCCTTACTACACTCTTGGTTATGAAACTCCCGGGAGATATTCTTAGGATAATTCTCATTTTTTTACAAACCACTATGAAGGGTTTATTAGTATATACATCCTCAAAGAAAACATTTTTGTGATTATGGATTATATCCATAAACTGTTCAATTTACATTAGTTATTTTACATGTTTGGAATTAGGTATTTTGATTCATAAACTAACCTAGTGTATGCCATTGTTTAGAAATGGCGCCCAGTAGAAGGAATGAGAACTCCAACAATACTTTTGATCCAAAGAGTAAGAAGGGTCATATCATTCATGGAATTAAACCAACATTTAGAAAGGAAATATTCTCCCATGTATTTTCATCATATGAATAAATAGTATCATGTGTTAATAATATCATAAAAGAATTCTCCGAACCCTATGGATTTTATGGGAAGCCATAGAAGAAAAGGATGGTCAAAAGAAATATGGATAACGAGAATAATGGAAAGAAGGATTTCACAACATGTGATAAATGTGGAATGAATCACCATGGTATATTCATGAAGGGAATGGATGTTATTTATAAGTGTGGAGAAAAAGGACACCAATTACATGATTTCAAGGGTAAGAAAAAGTTTTCAAATGTTAAATGCTTCATATTAAAGGCTTTGAGACACTACATGAATCAATATACCATTCATAAGAGTATACCGTAAATGATGTTATTGGATAATAATCATGTTATGATACTACCACAGATGAAGTAGAAAGACTAGTGTTCTTATTTTGTTATTAGAGATTTATTTTATTTGAGTGTTGTATCAAAAATATGCTGGTTTCATGAATTATGGAGATAAATAAGGATTGTACATAAGTTTTATTTTATTGAGGATTTGAGATTATATGGTTCTATGAAAAGTGACATAATAGTAAGCTACACTTTTTTGAAAATAAATGGTTGATGGAAAGGTAATCCTTAATATGGTTCTGATAATGAGGTATTGATTTTGGAATAAGAGATGGTTGATTTTGGTAATTCAGGATGTTGCGGTGTTGTAAAAGAATACGTGATGAAGGCGTTCACATGTTATTACCTTGAAAAAAGGATCCTCATTATGTTTAACTTCTTTAAAAGTTAGTACTGAGATTTTGGATATAAGTATTTTGGATAATTCTAAAGGTTGGAATGGATTAAGTTTGAAATTGGATACTATTGTTAAGGTTTTTTTTGGATTTCCACAAAAAGGACAACCCGGAGGTCGGGAAGCAACCTGTCACGTCCTACAAGGTCGTGAGACTTGAACACACAACTAAAGGGAGGTAAGGTTGTATCACCTATCACTGAACCACATGATGCCCTGGATTGAATAATGTAGTTTTTTAAAAGGGTGTGATACGTTAATTATAAATTCATTATTTTTGGGACCCTATACGATTAGGATAAATAGAATATTTTTATGTTCTATTATCTTTTAGAGTGAAAGATGAGTTTGTGGTAGAAATTAGTTAAAGGATGTAACTCTACTTTCCAAGTATACATTTTTTCATTCAATCAAGGAATTAATCCTTAAAATTTAGGGAAGCGATATTAAAACCAAAAATGTGTTACCCTAATACCTTATGTTTTGTTGAAGTGGTGATATTTTAAGTCATCATAGATTGATGGCTTTGAGGCCCTCAATTTTAAACTTGTCTGTGAATGATGACCTCAATAACTCCCTATAAATATTTATGTTTCCCCCTAATTATGTGTCTATAATTTCAACCAATATTCCCTTATACAGAACACTAATTTTGTGGTGAATTTTTCGTTCCCCATTTCCTCTTATTAAGACTAAATTTTATTAAACCAATTTCCGATGTGGGTTTTCCCAAAAAAGTATTTTCTATTTTCAACCATTTATTTTTGAAGAACAATTTCAAATTGTGAGGATACAATTTATTGATGGAGGGGATAATTTAACACCCCATGATTTCATAGTATGTTATTTCTTCAAAGTAATTCAATAACTTCCACTACACGCAATACCGAGTTCAAGCGCATCACGACTTACCGAACTTGCCGTTCAAATCTGGTTATGAATATTATTAAAAAAATTTGGAATTTTATATAATAATTATTATTTTAGAATCCATATTATAAGTTTCTTAGACATTATATAAGTACAAATAAATTTTTTCAGATAAAAGAAGTAATTTTAAAAAAATGTAATTTTGACACCTTTTAATGGAAAACCTTTTTAAAATAAAATATTTGACAATTTTATATATTCAATTTGACAAAATAAAATTCTTCATTACAATCAGGACATAAAAATTTAGTTTCAATGGGTTTTTTATTTTTTTTGATAACTTTCATATTTGGGTGAATAGTGAAAAATAATAAATTTTAACTAAAAACCACTTTTTTAATAAAAATAATTTATAGTGTTAAATTATACATTTGAGTGGGTTTAAAGTATAATTAGATTATATTTTTACTATTTCATTAAATATTGTTCATTGGGAGTAATTTCACTTTGAAATTGTACAAAAACAAGTGTCAATATTTTGATAGTTATTATTTCTTAAAAATCCACTTTTTGGTTTTGACAATAGGAATAAATTTTAAATTAATTAATGCAACTTCTATGTTTTGAATTTGGTGAAATAGATATCATTCTTGGATTCAGAATATCAAAATTATCTTAGGGTTAATTTTTGATATTTTTCTAATAACATTCAATTTTTGATGAATGGTGAAAAACATTGAGTTATTGTTGAAAACTGACATTTTATATAAATAATTATTTATTGTTTTAAATTTATTTTTGGTCAAAATAGATACATAATACCTATATATGTTCAATTTAATTAATTGGAGTCATTTTATATTAATTTTACATATACAAAATTTTATTGAAATTTTTACCGTCTTTTACCCACCACCTTGGAGCTTTTGAAAAATTTCTATAAAACATAATTTTACCACTTATATGAGTGTAATTTCAAAAATCCTAGAGACATGATTTATATCAGTAAGTAAGATGTGTTTTAATGAGATGAAAATAATTTTTTTGTGAATAGTAACTTTTTAGTTTTATTTACCACGGTTAAAAGTAAATAAGGTAATTAAGGGAAACAATGATATTATTATTACCCTAACACATGCCCTAATTATATTGGACTAGTGTATCTCGACCAAAAACAACCAAAGGAATAAAATATTATCATTTAGGTCCACTTTTATTAGAATAAAACATTTATTATTTTTAAATTCAAAGAAGAGTTAAAAGAGTTAATATCAATGTTTAATAACTAAAACATTTTTAATATAGGGAAATACATAAGATAAATTCGATTATAAATATTCATTAGAAAGATTAAAATATTTACTACATCATTTTATTTTATTTATAAATTTTAGACATTAAATAAATAAATGTATTTATGACACAATGATGATGCAGTAATTACCTTATTCATGAAAGAATCAAATAAACGGTATTATAAATAGTAAAATAAATATAATTTAAAAGTTTTTAGTAAATACACGAATTTTATTGGTTAATATGACATGATAGATATGATTCAATGTATTCTGATCCAATTAATCATGTTGTGACGACTTTTACAAAAATAAAATACCACAATGTCGAAATTGACATAAATCAATATTTAAAAGAAATACTGTATTATTGGTTGATATAATATTCCAAAAAATGTAAGGTTCAGCCAAAGAGCATAAATAATATTATATATTTCATTAATGAGCCACTTGATGTTCTCTTGGATGTTTAGATTATTTTTATTAACCATATAGAGTAAGAAAACAAGAAGACACGTTAAAAGTTAAACTATATAACTAAGAGTTAAATCTAAAGGTTAAGGTTAATATGGTAACATAAACCTATCTAAAACCTATTGGTTGAGAGGTTTTTGACACATCCCCACCTTATCCTTTAAATAATTCATTTTTGAGCCATTATAAACCAAAAATGAATTTATTATAAAATAGTATTTTATGTTTTTCCTAAGGTTCCCCTCTCCCCTCTTATAAAAGTGCACTCCCCCATCACTCTATTTCACACCTTCTAAGCCACTTGTCTCAGACAAACCCTTCCAAAATATCCTCTCAAATTCATTCAATTATTCATAGAGTCCATACTTTGGTCAGAAATCCAACTTAAGGATCCCTTTTGATCAAATCAAAAGGAAGAACCCGAAGAAGAGGTAATAATTTCCCCACCCTCTTTCAAGTTCTCTTATTCTTCCACTTACTCACTCTTTAGTGTTTAAATTATAAAATAATAACTTCAGAATCTTCTATATAATGTGATTTTATTATAAATATGGAACATCTATATTCATTATCATTTTTATCTTATGAATGATAATGTCACCATGCGTGCGTACGTACGGCTTACCGTCTACACATTGTGGTGTAATTTGTTATTCAACACTATGTTATTTGGATGTATATAATGATGAGTAATATGTATATAAATAATAAAAATAACATGCTAATGTCTCTGTAAAATTAATATACCATCCCATTCCATAACTTTAATGAAATGATATCGTCACCCGTGCGTACGTACAGATTACCGTCTCCACGACACAATTAGATTCATTTCCACGTTCACCATTCATCGATGATTATAAAAATATATATATTACTAATAAGTATATAATATATGACATAAAAATTATACTGTATATATATATGCACTTACGTATATCTTATTCACTTAGTTCCGTTCAATTCGAGATGAAAACAGAAACAGCGTTTATGCGTACGTACGGACTACCGTCTTCATAAACGGTATTTTTCATTTCATATATATGTCTATTATACATATTTATATTATAAATATATATGATATATAAATAATTTTTTATATTATGGAAGTACTTGAATCTTTATCTAAGTGATACAATCAAGTGTAACAAGTTAAAACACGTACCATAAAGTATGCGATTATTAAACGAAATGTTAATTTGACATTGAAATTATTATTAAATGGGTAGTACAAAGTAATAAATGAATCATGTATGATATCATAAATATTAATATGGTTTTTTAATATTTTAACAACTTACTATGATCTTTATACAAGAGGTTAAATGTACCCTTGACTAAAGGAAATTGCAACAAAAGGGGTTTTCATCTCACTCCTTATTCTAGGGAGATTCATGCCATATTCCCACTATTACATTTTGTGTGGTGTACGTACTGCCCATAATTGTATTATTTGTGTAATAAAAAATATTTTATGTGTATTTACATATTCATTTTATTATACATCTTTCATGGGGTGTTTGTTTCGTATGTTACCAAATTTGTAAGGGTTAATTCTATAATCTCTTTTTTATACGAGATTGTTTTTATTAAGTATATGTTGGGACATATTTATTATCCATGTCCATGTTTCTAAAAGGATATTTCAAAGGGATTATTTTTAAGATATTTTTTACTAAAACATCATTTTAAATGTTTTAAATATTTATACTTCTAAACCATTCTCATTAATGTCCATGTTTTCAAAATGGTTTAAAGGATTTATTTGTATGGACATGAAAGTTTTCAAATTGTTATTTCCATTAAAAAGTTTGAATGTGGTATGGGAAAATTTTATTCAAAAATGTATTTAAATGTATTCGGTTCTAAATTGTGTGACATTTAAATGTTTTCATGAAAATGGTATATTTCTCTCAAAGAGTTTTACAAATCATTTTCATCTTTGTGAACATCCTTTGATGTATTTTAAACTTTTTTGATGATTATTTATTATGATACAAATCTTACATATTTTATTTATGGTTTTGTGATATGTTTGATTGTGGATGTGTTATTTTTATACCATTCATGGTTTGGGATAATGTATTGACATTTCCTATTCTATTTTTAATATGAATGTCTATGTTATGTTTAAACCTTTTCATATGAGGAATGCATTGGACTTTGTAAGTGACAGGTGGAGCCCACTATAGCTTTTCAATGCATAGGTTGGTCTCATGAGACAAACTAGTGTCTGAGCACAAGTCCTTGAAAGAATCTTATTTTTAGTCTTGGCACAAGGCCTCGACTATGTGGTTATGATAATCTGGAATTATGCATTCCATTATTATGAAAGTGGCTATGGATATTGCATGTGATTATTCGACTAGTAGAGTATCCATGTGAGTAAGTAAATGGAATTATTTCACTTTTGCCATATTATGATGAAGTTTATGTGGAAAAGGCTTTTGTTTTATTTTTATACATTGCCTTAAATGTTTATTCTTATTTATGAATGTTTCCGCTGCATTGCTTATCCTTACTGAGCATTTGATCTCATCTATTTCTATGTTTTATTTTCCCAGGATTCCAAGAAGTGTATTGTGATGGATATGTAGGGTTAATCCAAGGGAATAATGGAATTCATAAAGGATTATTTATATTGTTTTGAATTCTATAAAGTGTAATGTAACATTCACGTATGTAATCTACTTTCCAAGACTTCTAAGCTGATCGGTACTTTGGGACTTGATTCCTTATAATGATGCTAATCTATTAAAATAATGCACCGACTCTGGGTAACTAGGGTTGGGGAATCACAACCCCCACCCACCTGGACACCCCTAGACATCCCCCTCACACCCCTAGACAGACCCCACACCCCTGGAAAACCCCCCACATTCCTGGACACCCCCACCCTCCTGGACACCCCACCCTCCAGGACTCCCCCACACCCCTAGACTACCCCCACCCCCGGGACTCAGCCCCACACACCTGGACACCCCTGGAAATCCCCCCACTCGCCTAGACATCCCTCCCACCCTCCTGGACACCCTCCCACCTCACTATATAGCCCCACCACACCCCAGGACACCCTCACCTCATAGGACACCACCAGACCATAACCCGAAAAAACCAGACAAGAACCCCCCCATCCCACTAGACAGCCCCTACCACACCACTAGACACCCCACAACCTTGGACTACCCCCACCCCCAGGAAAACCCTTGGAAAGATGGTTTTGGGAGAAGAGGCGCCTCCATCCCTCGGGTGGCATGCCGCTGGAAGGTACGCGTCACTCCCACATGAAAAGCTTGAGCTATCAAAATGTCTCACATGTGGTAGTGATGTGTACCCTACAACGGCGTTCAGCCCCCTGAGGGATGGCGGTGCCTCCTCTCCCACACCCATAGACTGCCCCCACCCTCTTGGACACCCCCACGCCCCTGGACTACCCCCACCCCCTAGACAACCCGCCACACCCCTGGACAACCCCCACCCTCCAGGACACCCCCACACACCTGGACTTCCCCCACCACCGGGACTTCCCCCCACCCTCCTAGACACCCCTGGACATCCCCCCACAACCATGGACTGCCCCTACCCCAAAAATAACCCCCACACCCCTGGACAACCCCCACCCTTCTAGACACCCCCAACACCCCTGGACTTCCCCACCCCTGAGACTACCCCCCACACCCCTGGACACCACCTGGACATCCCCCCACTCACCTAAACATCCCTCCCACCCTCCTGGACACCCAACCACCTCACTGGATATCCCCCCCCCCACACCCTTGGACACCCCCACCTCACTGGACACCCCCAGGCCAAAACGTGACCAAAACCAGACAAGACCCCCCCCCCACCCCACTGGACAGCCCCCACCACACCCTTGGACACCCCCCACACCCCTAGACTACCCCCACCCACTGGACAGCCCCTGGATAGTTGGTGTTTGGAGAGGAGGCCCCTCCATCCCTCGGGGGGCATGCCGCTGGAAGGTACTCATCACTCCCACATGTGAAGCTTGAGCTCTCAAAACGTTTCACATGTGGGAGTGTTGAGTACCTTCCAACGGCTTAAAGCCCCCGAGGGATGGTGGAGCCTCCTCTCCCACACCCCTGGAATACCCCCCCCCCCTCCATCCCCATGGATACCCTGGACCCCCCACCCCCACCCCACTGGATAACCCACCCACACCCCTGGAAACCCCCCTCACCCCACATGACACACCCACACACCTGGAAACCCCATGGATAGATCCACAATCCCCTGGACAACCCTTCCACCCTCATTGAAATGCTCCCACCCCCAGAACTACCCCCCCCCCCCACTCTCATGGACAGCCAGGATACCCCCACCCCACCGGATATCCCTCCCACACCCCCAGATACCCCCCCATCCCATTGAACACCCCCACACCCGTGGAACCCCTCCCCCCAGACCAGCATCCATACCAGAAAAACCATCATAAGTAGACCAATATAAGATATAGATAAAAATTAAACATTCACATATATAACATTAAAAACATACAATGTTAACTAAAAAAACTAAATCCAACCTAAACGACTACTAAATACACAATTACAATGAAAATATTCAAAATTACATTTTACACTATAAGCAACTAAAATTCAATCAAACCTGGAAAACAATTTGACCATTCCAATTGTATGTGTTTGAAGTATTGAGCACTATAGGGTTGAGGGACATAAAATAGATAAAAATTATAAGGATAGTAGTTAATGGGTATAATGAATAAATCAAATGAAATATTATTGCAATGTTTAAAAGGAAATATTACTAGGTCAAAGTTTACAACTGTCCCAGTTGTTATTATTTCATACATAAATCTTAACATATAATATCCGCATTCGATGACGCCTTGTTGTTCATGACAATTATTTTTGAATTAGTGTAAATTAAATATATTATTTTTAAGTAATAAATCAAAAAGTACAAATTATAAATGGATATTTACCTATACATTTACATATTCGATCTTTGTACTCATTTTCTTTGTGTTTTTTTGAATGTAGACCCACCTCATGTTAGAAAATAATACGAATGGGATAAATTTAATATTCATTATAATATATAAAACTATTGTGAAATTATACTAACTTTTCCAACATTTTCTAAAAACATTCCGGCACATCACCATGGAAAGAGCATATCCAATAAAGTATCTTCTCCCTTGTGAAAAAACCCCTAATATCCAAAAATCATTGATAATATAAAATTTACGATTTGTGGTTTTTTATGAAAAATGATAATAAACTCTTTGAGGGATATGTGTTTCATACCTCCCACAAAAAGTCATCATCCAACATTATGTGACTATATTCTGTTCAAGTCTTTCAGCAATATAAATCATTTTTTTATCCTCATCCAATGCACATGCTTCAGGGGAAATCAAATGCAGGTCCATGATCCCATATACATATGTCCGCTCATTCTTCTCACAAATGTTATAAAGATACCTAATACAAAACAGACATAAGTATACATTTTAAATAAATATAATGTAGGAAAAATGTGTTAATACTTACATGGAAAAAATTTGCACCATGTTGATGCCCAACTTATATCCGGTAACAAGATCCATGATATAAACATTCATAATCACCACAATTATTGCACGTCCACAAACATGAGCGTCCATTGGAAACTCATAATGATCCGCCAACAAATTTGAATTTCTTGAAAATATGTAAAAACTACTAGAATATGTATCTGATGTCATAGCCATTTGTCTTTGTTGTTTTCAATATAGTATTTAATACCTTTGAAGTATTCCTGTAAAAATAAATAGAAAAATATATTTGTTTTCAAATGATAAAACAACTTTAATAAAAAATTAAAATAGAAGATATAACATAGATACCTCTATGGTAATGAGTCAAAGAAGATTGGATGGCCAATTTAAAAAATGGTGGATACTATTTCCAACTGTCATCACCTCATCTGTAGCCAATGGTACATGAGCTGATATATCTATAATATCTTGTACAGTGACCCTCTGATTCTCTACCTCTAATTATTGATGATGAACTATATATTCTATACAATATACCAACCCATATGCAACTATATGATGTTAAGGATCATCAATATACAACTCGCAATAAGTACGAAGCTACGGTGGAGGAGTACAATAAAAAATGTGGTCCACAGGCTGAGGAGTGGGAGCTACTGGCGGAGGTGGAGGATAAATAATGGGGTCTTCAGGGGCAGGTGGAGGAGTGGGAGCAGGAGTCTGAAATTGTCTTTGCATGTCTGCAAACATAGACTATACCGACACTCTAATATGTTCCTCCATCGTTGTATTAATATTATGAACATCTGCCTCCAATGATTCTATTTTTTATAAACACCCTCAACATAAGTAGTTTAAGAATGTGGAAACACTTTTCTTTCTGATACACCTGTCGGATATCCTCGTACACGACCAGGATGTTCGAGATTTACCAATGCTGCAGATATAATATCTTGCCTCCCAGTAGCTGTAAATACCCCTCGTGAGCTCTGCTCCTCAAGAGAATCTTGTATTAATTAATTTTAAATTTCTATAATGATTAAAATTATATGAAGAAAATAGTTAACATAAATAAATAAAATAGATATCTTACAATCCTCTCAGCTATGATTCTCGAGTCTTCTAAAAGATATTGCCCATTTTTTCCCATCCGATCTCTCTTCCATTTTTCATGTCTAGATGGAGGGGATAGAGGGGCCTCCTCTCCAGAGCTTGAAGACTCATCTCTTAGTTTTTGTAATTTTTCTTCCATAATTTGTTCTTCCAATAATTTATACCCTCCCCGCGATAAGCTATGATGGTATACATTTTTAGATTGGATCTCCTGATGAGATTTCCTTCTTTGTGTAAATTAAGAATAAGAAAACATTAACAAAACAGTAATAAAATAATTTAAATAAGAAAGATTATAAAAGTCTACATTATCCTTACCAAAATTGAATATTTTCTTCTACATTAAAAAAATTGTCTCCATGTGTCTTCATCTATGAAAGGATATATACGAAATCGATTTTCATGACTCCTATGACCAAAAAGGAAATCAGATATGATGGTTGATTTGAAATCCCTCCATCTCCTAACAACCATCGATAAGCATTTCTTCCTGACTCCTCCATTGTCAGGAAGATCAAATGTCATCTGATAAAGAGGATGCTAAACATGTTATATATACTAGAAACATTTAAAGAATAGGAAAAAATAGCAAAAGATCTTACCAAAATCATCTCCCAGAACTAAGAGATTATCTCTTTGTCCACACTTCTCCAGTCATCATACAAAATACTTACTTTTCTCTTACACTGAGTTGATACAAAACGGGTAAAATATTTTTCATTTGGACCTCTAGGAATATCATCCTCATCAAACTCAAAGAGTATCCTCTAATCCTGCATACATGAAAGTGATTATTTTGGTAAACGTGTGCACCCACGTTTACCAACTCTTGAACTCTTTGTAGTAATGGGAGCACATGAGGAAGATTGGGGAACATCAAGCGGAGCATGTGAATGTTCCTCCCCAGAGGTATGACCAATATGCTCATCTACAGAATCATGTTGATGATCAATTGATTGATATGTCATTATCCTTCAAATCAAAAAAACAAACATTAGTTCACAAATATACAAATTCTAATATTTTAATACTAATGTAATTAGAAAATAGAAATTTGTACAAAGTTACGTAATAGTAAACATTGTTAATATGGTAAGCATGCTATACAATGGTAAATATGGTAAATATTGTCAAGATTGTAAACATTGTAAACATGGTAAACCTGGTAAACCATGAAAACATGGTAAACATGGTAATTTAATTGTCACTAAACAAAAATAATAGATATATAATTTATATAATGGTAAACATGATAAAGAAAATTGAACAAAATTAAAACATGGTAAACATGGTAAACATGGAAAAGTAATTATCATTGAAAAAAAACAATAGATATATAATTAATGTAATGGTAAACATGATAAAGTAAACTAAACAAAATTTAAACAAACAAAAACTTATACTTATTTTTTTTAATACATGTTATAATTAAAAAAACATACAATATCTACCACTTTATGAAAATAGAAAATGTAAATAGGAAATAAGAAATTGTTACCTGTAATTTTAGGAATGTACAAATGGATTGTTTTCCAAAATTCCTTCATCGTGATCATTCCTTATGGAACAAACCATGTCTTCAACATGCTCATCATTATGTTCTGTTAATCATTCCATGGATGTAGGGATCTCACATAAATTAGAATCTTCATCAAGTTCATCCTCACCAACATATTGTTTTTTCCCTTGTAAAACAACATCCCACTACATATCTGATTGATCTACTAAATAGAAAATTTGTTTTTCAGGTGTTTCCATTATAAAGGAATCAGCTGTGTCTTCCAATCTATTCAAATTAGCAACTGTCATTCCAAATTCATCTTATCTGACACTATTGTTACCGATAAACCATTTACAGTTAAAAATAGAAATTTTAATTTTAAAGTAATCCACCTCCCATATGTCTTCAATCACTCAATAATATGAACTTGATGCAGAAATTGGGTTCTTGTCCTTAGCACTCTAAAAATTCATTTCTTCTGCAAACAGCAATACACCACTATTCTGAACTGCACTTTTTTTGTCCTCAACTTTCGTATGCAATGTATAGCCATTAATGTCATAACTGGACCATGTTATCACATTTAAACATGGACCACCCACTATCCATTTTAATGTCTCTAATACATCTGATCTACCAAGAAAGGACTTTTCAAACCAAGAAAAAAATGTTTTGTTGTGCTCAATCAAAATCCACATTTCATTATTCTTTGGATGACATTGTTTCAACTCATTAATATGAAATGGGATATACGGTTGAGCATCAGCTATGTTATTCAAGATGTATGATTATAACTTCTTCATCGATCTAGTTGACAACGAGTTGACTTTTATTCCACGAATCCCCTTTCCCTCAATGTTATCTCATTCATGGTGAGGTGGAGGAAAACCTATGTGTTGCGCCACAGCCAAGTAGCTCATACAAAACTCTGCAACCTCCTCATAAATATACTTTTCAATAATGGAGGATTCAGGTCGATATGGATTCTTAACATACCCATTCAATATTTTCATATTCCTTTCAAAAGGATACACCCAACAAAGATATTCAGTTCAACAAAGATTTATTTCTCGAACCTGATGAATCATTTAATGCACCATTATATCAAAAAAAGTGTGAGGAAAATACATTTCCAATTCAAAAAGTATACAAATTGCATCATTTTCCCAAATTTTCAAGTCATTCATATCAATCACCTTATTACAAATCAAATTGAAAAAACAACACAATGTCATTATAGTCTTTCTGAAACGGATGAGCAATATTCCACGCAATGCAACTGGTAGAAGTTATTGCAGCCTAACGTGACAATCATGAGATTTCATACCTATCAACATCAAGTCCTTCAATGTGACAAAATATTTTACATTTCAAGAATAACCTCGAGGAACATTGATATCATCAAGACACAGAAAAAATCTAATTGTCTCCCTCTTCGATAATGTATGACTAGCTGGGGGAAGAAATGTTCGTCTTCTATTATGAGTGGGAGCTAACTCCAAACATATTCCCATTGATAGTAAGTCTAGTCTTGCATTCAACCAATCTTTTGTCTTTCCATTAATATCTAACAATGTTCCAATCAAGCTATCAGAGATATTATTCTCCACGGGCATCACATCAATAATATGTTTAACTTCATGATATCTCCAATATGGTAGCTCATAAAATATTGACCTTTTCTTCCAAATATGTCCATCATAACCAGATTTCTATATCTTTCCCAATTTCACATCAAGGATTTTCAGTCTCTCAAAATACAAATCAGTGGATAAATGTTTTTGAGAAATAAAAAATTTGTGTGATCCATTGAATGCCTTTTCTAGTTTTCTATAAGAGTGATCCATAGGCAAAAACCTTCAATGACCCACGTACACTGTTTTCCTCCCATAATGAAATTGACAATATGATGTCTGTTGTTCACAAATTGGACATGCTTTATGCTCTTTAACACTGTATCTAGACAAATTTCCATATGCTGGGAAGTCATTTATAGTGAACAAAATCACTGCATGCAGTTGAAAATAATCCATTTTATAAGAATCATACACCATAATACCATCATCCCATAAAAGTATAAAATCATCAATCAACGGTTACAAGAAAACATCAATATCATTGCCGAGTTGCTTCAGACTAGAGATCATTATACTCAACATGACATATTTGTGCTTCATACAATCATCGAGAGAGAGGTTGTAAATTACCAATAAAAGAGGCCACCAACTATGTGTGCTATTGAGGGTTCGGTATGGATTACGTATTTTTTCATCACATAACCGCTTATCATCATGCCATCTTAACCTTTTTTGCATCATGTGAATTAGAAAATAAACATTTGAAATGATGAATTATAGGAAGATACCAGAATACCTCTGCAGGATCATTGTAATCTCTACATCAGCCTATGATTTGTTTTCACCTTATACCATGACGTCCCATCCGGCATCAAAGCCTCGCCATTTCTTCCCATTCTCCAATCCTGATGCTCGCCCAATCTTTCCTGCCATTTAGCTTAGCCAGAAGGACCCCGAGGTATTTTAAGGCTCACCTCAACTTCCATTATCGCTCATGGGGTTCATGAAAAAATCAAGCCTCTTGGATATGACCCTAGTGGCTCGTTTCTCCCATCAACATCCTTCTGTAGATGAATTTTACAGCTTCATCTTCAAATCATTGGGGTTACAAGGGCACACGATTGTTGGTCTTCTCAAAGAACACCCTCTGATGGTTTGTTTCACCTCGGAGGAAGATATGGTTCGCACGTGGTCCAGTTCTCCTCGTAAGTGCATCAGTCTTAGATTTATCTTATTTCGCTGGTCTTATGATTTTCAGGTGAATCGAGACTCCTCTTGAGTAGTAATCTGGGTTTCTTTCCCTGAAATTTTATTTCCATTACAAAACCCTTCAATCCTCCGGATGCTAGGGAACATGGTTGGACGTTTTCTATACTCCGACAACAGGACTATGTCTGTCAGCAATCTGATTAACCCACGAATTTGTGTAGAGGTTGATGTATCCAAGGCACTGGTGGAGTGGGTATGGGTTTCTATTGGTGAAGAATCCTAGTGCATGCAATCGGTCTTCTTCGAATCCTGGATGGAGTATTGTAATATGTGTAGGTCGCTAGGTCATCTTGATTCCAGTTGCCAGAAAGGTTCTAGGTGTGGGGGTGTTGATCCGATGATTGATAGAGTTGAGGAAATGGCTCAGGAATGAGGTAATTCTGTGGTGGATGTTGAAAGGACTGCAATCAAGGTTGTGGATATTTTTTATACCTGAAGACTGAACTAGGTGATTGTAAGAAGACTGGGCATGACCCGCTGGATTCAGAGAAGGCAGAGGAGGCTTGAATTGATTAATCCTTAGATATCAGGATGCTTTCACCTCACCCAGAGGTAGCCAGTGATCATGGGGTTATGTACTTGGTGGTAGTGGAGGAATACAAAGTTGAAAAGGGTGTTTCTGTTGGTGATTCTAGCAAGGAGGTCGATCCATCTGTAATGTGGTAGGGGAAGTCCCTCTTGCTTTCTTCTACAGAACCGTATAAAGTCCAAGGGAGGTAGGATGGGGTCAGTGTATTGGGGCCCTTGGACCTAAACATTACCATTTCTAAGTCCCCGTCATTTTAGAAGATTGGGAGTGAAGAGAAAATACTAAATCCATGGAGGTTAAAGTAGGAATTATGGACTCTCTGTGAAGGATGTGGCCTCTCAAAGAAGACCCGGGGGTTGAGTTGAAAACCCATTTTGAAGGTATAGTGGTTCAAGAACAAATGTTGACATTTGAGGAAGATGTTTCAGGTGATGAAATTTGCAGCGATCATTCAGTGGAAGGTTTGGAACATTTCAAAGGGAAAGGTCCACACTGCCCAATAAAGAAGAAGGGGGAAAATGAAAGTGTTATTCAGGTAAATGCATTGTGGTTTAGTGGAAAAAATCCAAGGGATTCAAAAACTATTCTCACTTACCTTAAAATATGGAAACCAGGTCAGCTAAAAAAGGGGGAAGTAAGCAATGCAACGACGCACAAGGAGGGGATAGGGGAGTTCAAAGAAGAGAACCAAGAGTGATGGAAGAAGGGGTAGGGGAATGTCTGAGGCTCATATTCCACTCCAAGGAAGAAATGACTGAAAAATTCCTTCATCCCAACACTTCAGATGAGGATATTCTAGGAATTTATGAAAGAAGGTTGCAGGTTGAGGCCACTGAGGAGATAGAGGCGTGGATTGACATACAAGACTGAATCATTGCTTGGGGATTCAACCAAGGAATAACCACCATAGATGAATTCATCTAGACAATGGATGGAATGGTTTCTCACCTCGAAGAACTAATCCTGGAGAACCCATACACCCAGGTTATTACTATACACTGGGAATTATATAGAGTTTCTAATTTAAATAATCTTAGTCTAGTGTTTAATAATTTTGTGATCTTTTTCAGCACATAATGGTCCTTGTTTTGCAAACTATATTTTCCCACTTTCCCTTAAAGTGGATTAATAAAAATTTATATTTGGATGGATAGAAACTCTAATAGAAATTCATATTCCTTCCTATATATCATACAGTCATTTGGACAGACATGTATTATCTTATATCTCAATCCCATCAAGCATAATATTTTCTTGGCCTTATAATGTGAATCTAGAATATCGTTATCTTTTGAAAGAATGGCTTTCATTAATTGTAGCAGCTTTGTAAAACTTCTGTCACTCCATCTATATTTTTTCATTAGGATAATTAATCATAACCCCACCGAAAAAACAGTAAAATCTATACAACCAGGATATAATGGTTTTATAGCATCACCATATAGATGTGCAACTTTTGGTTCTATCTCAATTTGTTCTGCTCCAGTATTGCGAATCATTTCTTCAGATCCATCGGAGTCCCCATCTTTCGAATCATCATCATAAGTGACGTTCCATCCAGTTTCAACATGCCAAATACAAGGGTTGTAACTCGGATTAAAACCCTGACAAATCAGATGATCTTTTATCTATCTACTTTTCAACTTCTTCAGATTCAAACATTTCATGCATGGACAGAAATAAATGTCACTACTTGGTTCATTTCGTTTAGAAATTTCAAAAAGGCATCAACACCTTCCTCATATTCTTTCACATTCGATGTGTCTTAATCCAACTTCGACTCATTATTATCTATAACAAATATCAAAAGTATACATCTTTTTTAAGATAAGACATATATATATGTTTATTTGAAAAACATCATAATTTGAATGTAAAACAATCTTGAAGTATAAAACAAATCTATGCGTATTTAATAAAATAATCATGAATATGATTTTAAAAATAAAATATAGATAGATATACCAGTTTTGAATTCAAATTAGATCCTTTGTTCTTTTGGTTCACAAAAAATACATCATGGGGCTACTAGATACCAAATTCACCCTTCCATATAAAACAAATATGAAGTATAAATATTAACATATGTATACATTCACTATAGAAAAATACACAGATCCTAATGATTTGAAACCTCTGGATAACCGCACCACCCCTTTTTACAGCTGCCCCACCCCCATGGACACCACCCCCACCCCCATGGACATCACCCCCACCCCCTTGGACACCACCCCCACCCCTAGACACCCCTACCCCCTTGGACAACACCCCCATCCCCATGGACACCACCCCACCCCCTTGGACACCCCCTAGACACCACCACCCCCTTAGACAGCCCCCACCCCTCTGGACAACCCCCCACCCCTGGACAACCCCCACCCCTCTAGATAGCCCCCACCCCTCCTTGGACACCCCCTAGACACCCCCAACCCCCGGGACACCCCCACCCCCCTTGGACACCCCCTGGACACCACCACCCCCTTGGACAGCCCCACAACCCCTCTGGATAGCCCCACCCCCTAGATAGCCCCCACCCCTCTAGACATCCCCCACCACTTGGACACCTCACCTCTCCTAAAAACCCTAGAATAAATTTATTACTATTAAAGATACAATTTAAAAATGACCAAACGTCACTAATAATAAAAGGAATGAAGGAGAAGAATAAGTGGATGAAGAAGAAAAAAATAATATATAATAAATGAAGAAGAACATGGAATAAGTAAATTATTTAAAGAAATTTCCATGGAAACCCAAAAAAATCATGGGGAATCCAATGGTTGATAGAAAATTGGAGTAAAAACTAATAAATTATAGCATAATATCAATGAAACAATACAATCATCATGTAATAATCTCAAAAACCAGGATTCAATAGTCAATCTCAACTGAAACTTATCCCACACCCCCTAAGACACCACCCCCACCCCCTTGGACACCCCCCGGGACACCACCACCCCTTTGGACAACCCCCCCCCCCCACCCCTCTAGAAACCCCCACCCCCTGGACATCCCCCACACCTCTAGAAAGCCCCCACCCCCTTGGACACCCCCACCACTCCTGGACACCACCCCCACATCTTACCCCTTGGAAACCCCCCTGGACACACCCCAACACTCTGGACACCCCCCCCCCCCCGAACCCTTTGGATATCCCCCACCTCCTGAACAACACCCCCACCACCTTTGACATCCCCCACACCCCCTTGGACACCCCACACCCCCTTGGACATCCCCCACAACCTCTGGACACCACCCCCACCCCTTTGACACACACTGGACATCCCCACCCAACTAGACAACCCACCCAACTCCCCTGGACCCCCCACACCCCCTGGACTGCCCCCACCCCCTGGACACCACCCCACCCCCTTGGACATCCCCCGCACACCCTTGGACACCCAAACCCACTGAGAAAACCCTACACCCCATAGACCCCACCCCCACCCCCTAGACACCCCCACCTAACTGGACAACCCACCCAACCCACCCAATCCCCCTGGACACCCCCACACTCCTGGACAGCCCCCACCCCTGGACTGTACCCCCACCCCCTTTGACATCCTTGCACCACCTTGGACACCCCCAACCCCCTTGGACAGACCCCGCACCCCCCTGGACACCACCCCCACCCCCTTTGACACCACCTGGACACCCCCACATCCCTGGACAACCCCAACCCCCTGGACTCCACCCCCACCCCCTTTGACATCCCTACACCACCTTGGACACCCCCAACCCCCTTGGTCAGCCCCCACACCCCCCTGGACACCACCCCCACCCCCTTTGACACCCCTGGACACCCCACCCAATTGGACAGCCCACCCAACCCCCTTGGACACCCCTACCCACTAGCACATCCCCCACCCCATTGGAAACCCCCTATACGCGCACAAACACAAGATAGAACACACAAAAATCGTTACCATGCATGAAATAACATCCATAGGTTTACTTTATCAGAAAATAATTTAGCATGGTATAGATGAAAACTATGAAACTAACCATGATTGTATGATCAAAGAAAAATAAGATCTCAACAAAATAGTTTAGGGAAGCGCCAAAAAAAACTAATAAGGAGTCATGTGAGGCTTAATTGAGTGTTGTGATTTAACCTGATAGATCTGATAATAATAAATATGAAGAATGATGTTGAAAAAATTAGGCTGGAAGGCACAAGCTTGACGAATCGATACTAGGTTTTCCGTGCAAGAGAGACGAGTTGCAGGTCGCCCGATCGAAGAAAACACAGAATGACTGTATACGGGGTGCGATAAATCATTTAAAAGATTTATTATGTCACTTATTTAATAACCGCCATGATAAACTATTTTTTAATTTTTATGATATCGGTTATTTAATAACTGACGCTGAAAACTATTTATCAGGTCGGTTATTTCATAACCGACGTGATATAGGTCAGTTTCTACAGACGTGATAAATTCCCGAGATTGGATTTACCACGTTGGTTTTTTTATAACCGACATGGTAAAGCCAATATTTACATTATCACATCGGTTATAAAATAACTGACCTAATAAAGCACCGAGCTTTCCTTTATCACGTTGGTTTTATAACGGACGTGGTAAAGCGTGCCAGATTTGATTTTCATGTCGGTTATATAATAACCAACATCAAAAAAAAAATATACATATATTTTACACCAGTTATACAAAAACCGACTTAAAATATGGATCCTAAGCGATAAATCATGTCGATTACAAAATAACTGATGTGATTTATCGATCATTATAGCTTTGCACATCGGTTATATAGAACTGACATGAAAAATGCTGACGTGTTAATTTTTTTTCCACTAGTGGACACACGATATTGTGTTGGATTCTGTTGTTTATGCGTTGCACTATTGTAGGCATTATTATTTGGGAGATCATTTTTTGGGTTTCAATGACGAAGGAATTATCATGTATATCTTCTTTCAGCACGATCTGAATATGAGATAGTGAAGCTTGTTTGAATACCATCAGCATTTTGAATTTAAGCTTTCCTATACATCTGGCAAAGGAAACAAGTGGCTGATGTGTTGAGCAGGAGGACTCAAATACAGATGATTCAGGAGGCTAGTAGTGAGTGGCAGCTTATGACAGTTTTCTATGAGATGCATTTGGAGGCTCATGACAGACAGGGACATGGGTTTATTTCTTCAATATCTGTTACTTCTAATCTGCATGAGAGAATGTGAATGTGGAAGCTATCATATGCGGAAGGCCTAGTCCTCTGGGAGAGTCTGTCGAGAGAGGACCCTATTCCTCGATGGATTGTAGGTGAGGATGATATATTCCATTTTCATGGGCATGTATGGGTGTTGGTAGACTTTCACATGGAATAGATGTGGTATTTCCATTTTACAGTTTATGCAGTTCATCCTAGTTTCACCAAGATATTTCGAGATCTACACCATCAGTATTGGTGACCAAGTAAGAAGAGATATATCCTTGGTTTTTTGATGAGGTGTTCCACCCATCAGTAGTTGAAGGCGTAACATCAGAGACCAGTAGTTCATTTGCAGTTATTACCTATTCTCGTGTGGAAGAGGAATGATGTCGTGATGGACGTTGTGATAGAGTTTTCGTGGTCACCTCGAGGGAACGATGATGTTTGGGTGGTCGATGACAGACTCACACAAGATGCACAATTCTTACTAATCAAGGAGAACTTCAGTGTGTATGGGATAGAAATATTGTACGTTAAGGATAGTGTAATATTGAATGGGGTTACACACTACATTTATTTATAGAGGGAAGACCGTTTTAATTATTGGGTCTAGAATGAACTACAGAGGGCTCTGGGTACACAGGTATTTCAGAGTATAGCTTACCATCCCTAGACAGATGGCCAGTCCGAGCGTTCAATACAGGTGCTGGAGGACATGCTCCAAGCATGCGTCATAGATTTGGGAAGTTCATTAGAGTAGAACATACCTCTAGAAGATTTTACCTATAATAATAGTTTTCAAGATACTATTCTGATGGGACCATATGAGGCTTTGTATGATAGGTCTATCCAATCACCCATATGTTGGCTAGAGGTAGGAGACGAAGCTATAATGGGACATTGTCTTTTCCAGGAGATCACAGAGCAGATAGAGATGATTCGAAAGATGGTGGATACTGCACAATCATGAATGAAGTCTTATGCTAGTCGACATAGATGAAATTTATAGTTTTTGGTCAGAGATCATGTCTTTCTACATGTCATTCCACGGTTGGGACTCCGGAGGATTCGGAGTCAAGGAAAGATTTTGATGAGATATGTCAGGCCATTTGAGGATTTGGAGTGAGTCAGGCCAGTTTCCATTCAGTTGTAGTTACCTGAAAGGTACATGGATAATCATTATGTCTTCGACGTTTCTCAGTTGTGGCATTACATCTCAAAGCCATAACATGTTTTTTAACCTAATGAGGTTGAGTTGGATTTTCAAACTTCATTCGAGGAACATCTTATCTAAATTATAGATTATAGTGTGATTGTTCTATGTGGTCGATCTGTTCCTATGGTAAGGGAGATACAACAGCACGATAGAGTACATGAAGAGTCCTGGGAGGGAGAGGCCGATGTACAATCACAATTGGTAGATCTATTCGAGGATACTTCTTCATCGTTACCTTGCTACGGAAATCTAGGGACAAATTTTTTTAATGGAAAATATTTGTAAGAACACAGATCTTCAATAAAGCGATGAATCATGTTTTTATGTTTCTTTCGAGGAAAATGAGAAGAAGGATAATTTTAATAGTGCACTCCATGTACTTCCTTGTACATTCCGTGTACTCTGGAACCGAGTCCAGGCCGTGTTTGGCCATATCTCATCCATATACACGACCGTGTGAGGACGTGGTAGGGCCACATATGGTGGGGACCGGTAAAGGCCTATCCATGCTGTAAACCCTTAGGGAACATGCCAGGTATTTTAATTATTAATTTTTTTATCGGATTAGGGGTCACGTATCATCGAAAAAATTGTCTTATTTTGGCATTGCCTCACCTAAGAGAAACAAATATATCTGTTTCATAACCAGTCCCATGATTGACCATCTGTGCTCTTAATAGAACATCGTTGATTGCATTGGAACCACATCAGTGATTTCATGCTTCTTATAGAGACTCGTCTCTTTTTTTCTCCTCTTTCAATATATATCCTTGTTTGGACATTTTGAACATTTTTATTATATCTATGAAGATCTTGGTCGATTCAGTGGCTATGATTCAACTATATCGATCATACATTGTTCAAGTAGGTGATTTGTTCCTTTCTGTAGTTTTTCATTGAATTATATAATAATAAAAGTGTAAAATACCCTAATTTGGGGTATTCTATGATTAGGTAATTTAATCATGTTAATGCCTTCCATACCTTTTTTCATGATAGAGGTTTTTGATTTTAAATAGGGTAATTTACCATGTTTTGGTTGTACTTTCACATATGTTTTGGAAGGATTTTGGGAAAATTCTTTTGGATAAATATTTTCCTCGCACCATCTGACATAAGAGGGAAATGAACTTCTTTTCTCTCAAGAAAAAAGATGAAAAATCCCTCAAAATATATGTGAAAAACAACACATTTCTTTCAAGATATATCTTTAGCTTTGTCAATACTCTTGAATGCAAGGATGAATGCATATTTTGTGGGCTAAAACCCAGGCTACAGAAAGCCCTAGCTATCTGTGAATTCGAAGCTATGTGGAAATTATCTGATATTCCCCTTAGGTTTAAAAGGAGATCAAGAATCTCAGGGATATCACGGGGAAAAAATCATAAGGTGGAATTTAATTCATAGTATTTTGATAGATAAATCCAATGATACAATGAATATCTAGGACCCCACTTGCCAACGATGTGGAAATAAGTACGCCATAAATTTCTTGAAGGGGATGAGGAAATTCTTTAGGTGTGGAAGAGAAGGGAACATAGCCATTAACGGGCGACAAGAAATACATGTGGCTTTTACAGAGGAGGGAAATGCTCCATTTAACCCCCAATGCATTATTCATTGCTTCAAATAAAAAACACCAGAGCACTTTTCAAACTAGTTACCTAAGCCAAGGGTTTTTGGAGGCAACCAACAACCTCTAAGGCAGAAAGGGAGAGATTTTTCTATCTATATAGCCGATGTTAACCCCGACAATGAGGTGGTGGTAGGTACTGGGTTTATTCATTCAAGAATAGAGAAGATACATTTTTATTTTGGTTCTATTCATTCTTGTATATCATGACATTTTAGTCGAACAATCTCAACACCACCACAAATCATGGAATTAAAGACATCAGTGAGAACTGAAATTGGGGAAATCATTGCAACACATGAATATAACTCCTCCCACGTCACAATTTGTGTATTGAAATTACAGGTAAACCTCTTCATACTCCCACTAGTATAATTTGATGAAATTATTGTTTTGAATTGTCTCTCCATATATAGATCCATCATAAATTTTTGTTAGAGGGAAATCACTCTTCATAATGCGAATCATCCCCCAATTCTGTACAAGGGAAATAAGGATGATGAATATTAATTAGAACAATCATCTAAAGTGTTGATATTATTTCCCTATAAGAATTTGTATCATGATCATATGATTGGTTCTAAGGATTAAAACATACATGAATACATGGCTACTGTGAGAGAATTTTCTGATGTGTTTCCTGAGGAATTTCGTGGTCTTCCACTAAGAAGAGATGTTGAATTCACAATTGATCTTATACCATGGGTACTGCCAACAGACAAGAATCCATATAGAATGGATTATGTGGATCTTGAAGAGCTATAGAAAAAATTACAAGAGAATCTGGATAAAGGGTTTATATGACAAAGTGCTTCACCATGGGGTGCTCCAGTACTCTTTTCAAGACGAATGATGGGTCGGTGCACCTTGGAATTGATTATCGTGCACTCAAAAAAATCATGATAAAGAACAAGAATCTTAACCCCGAATTGATGACTTGTTCGATCATCTATTTGGAGCACAATACTTCTCCATGGTGGATTTGCGGTCGGGATATTACCATGTAAGTGTAATGAAGTACAATATACCCAACATTGCTTTTCATATAAGATATGGTCACTATGAATTTAGAGTAATATCTTTTTGACTCACTAATACTCCACCAATCATCATGAACATGATTACTAGAGTCATTATATATTACCTTGAAAAGTTTGTGGTAGTATTTATAGACAATATTCATGTATAATAGAAAACCAAGGAGGAGCATGTGGAGCATCTAAGTAATGTACTAGGTAACTTTCCAAAGGATAAGCTCTATGAAAATTACATCAAGTGTGAGTTTTTGTTAAATGAAGTATCACACATGGGTCATATCATCACCTGAAATGGGATATATATTGATCCCTCTAAGACAAATAAAATTGAAGGATCCCCTATGCCTACATTGGCAAAAAATATTTGTAGCTTCCTGGGGTTAGTTGGATATTATCACAGATTTCTGAAAAATTTCTCACTATTGAAAATCCTTCATTCCAAAATAACATGGAATGGAGTATAGTATTATTGGGGTGATAAATGTGAAGAGAGCATCATGGAGTTAAAAATGAGGCTTATCACTATGTTCATGCTCACACTACACACAAGTGGATATCATTTTGTGGAAGTTAGTGATGCTTCGATAAAGGTCATGTGATTTGTGTTAATGAAAAATGATAAATTCATTTCCTATGATTCAAATAAAATTGAAAATTCGAGAGAAAAACTATCCAACACATGATATAGAGTTGGCTTCAGTGATCTTCCCTTTAAATTTTTTTGGCATTACCTCTTTTGGTAGAATATTGAAATATACATGGACTACAAAATCCTGAATTATATATTCACACAGACCGAGTTGAATATTCAGCAATGATGATTGTTGAAGATGATCAAAGACAATGGCTTCTCAATCCATTACCACCCTGGTATAGAGAAAAAGGTAGAAGGTTCTCTATGTAGAAAGGACCCAGCAATTCTATCATTTAAGAGAATTGAAAAAGATCCAATACTTTTATATTTCATGAACATTGACATGGTAATTTTAATGAAGGGAACATCATCAATCCTTTGAAAAATGATTTTTCAACCATGTCACATCCAGATTTTAAAGGATGTGCAAAAGGATGTTTTAGGAATTCAGAGGAAAATGGAAACTATAAGAAAACTGAAATTTTTAGTGATCAATGCTAAAGAAGAAGGAATTGTGAATTTTTGGAAAAAACAAAGCGTTATAGTAAATCCTGAGTTAATGAATTATTATTTGGATGATGCACATTTTTTGGATTTCTTTATTCACTCAAAAAACCAAAATATGTATCAGGTTCTCCAGGAGCATTATTGGTGGGATAAAATGAGGAAAGAGATCGCTGAGTATAAGGCAAAGTGCAAGGTATATCAAAAAGTGATGTTAGAAAGGTTGAAGTCTAAGGGGAGGATGCAAACATTACCACTACCATCATGGAAATGAGAAAACATTATAACGACCCATGCTTTACATACATTGTTATTAATTCAAAATTGAAGCGTACTTATTACAACATATAACAAAACCATGAAAGGACCGTATAGGTATAGTGTCTTTAGAAACTGGGAAACATAAACAACTGGTTCATAAAGCGTCTACACTTTCTCCCATTTATTTCATCATATCTATAGTCCCTTTTGGCATATATTACTTAATAACCTTCTTCTTGAACTGGGGAAATAAAACATACAAAAGGGTGAGCTCAAATGCTTATTAAGGGTAAACAAAAGAAATATCAATCACATCAAAATAAAAACATAACATTTTGGAAATCTTACCCTGCAAAAGAGATCATAATTTCATAACATGGGATAAATCATGGTAGTGAAATGTAATCCCAATAATCATAAAATAAAACATGAAACTTTGTGTCATGCACACATAATCATAGAGAATCATTTCTTATTAGTCAAGACTCATTGCCAAGACTATCTTAGTGGACAAAGTCCAATTCTGAACCGAGTTCATTCCTCGTTTTAGTCCTGTTTTACTGAACCGGTTTAACCTACCGTTCCAGCCATATCTATCTCATAAGATATAAAATCTTTACCCAATGCATTGGAGGGAGATATAGGTCCCACCCATCTCATAATGATACCATTATTATGTGTGCCACAAAATCATAAATCATACATCATTTCATAACCCATGTAGTAAAAATGGGATTCTTAAACAACATGACATCATAAAACAGTTCATATAAGATAAAGGAATTCATAAAAATAATTCCATCACAACATAATCAAATCAGTGTAAAAATAGGGATAGAAACAGAACCCTATATTATCTTAGATGGAAAATAATTTTGATAAATCACTTGAACTCCATTCTTGAGGAAAATATCCTTTCTGCTTCAAAAACATTTTCCTTTATTTAACATGTCATACAATTTTAAACTAAAAGAAGTTGATTAAAAATAAACTTGAAAACTTGTAATGGAAGCTTCTTGGAAATATTGTTTTAAAAATCCATTCATGTCGTATAAGTTAAAAAAACATTCTTCTCGTACTTTTGTCGGAAATGTCAAAAAGTCCCTCGTACGAAAAATGACAAAAGATTCCTTTCATATCTTTTACTAAAAACTCACCGAAGGGTAAAATTGGATATAAACTATTTTAGAATGCTATAAATATTACATATTGAGGAAACATGGATGTGGATGATACATATTCCCCATTAAATTCTGAAGTATAAACAATCTCTGATAAAAATTGAGATTGCGAGATTTTCCCTTACCTTTGGTCTGATATTCTTCGTAAGTGTCCGAACCTCCTCTTTCTCGAAGTGCCTCCTTTAAACTTTCTCTTAAGGAACTAGAGTTTGACTTTTGATAAGACCAGTACCTTTAGTAGGTTTCTAAGGAAGTGGGGAAGTGAAATGGGTAGGGTTTGGCCGATCTTGAAGGCTCAAATTGGTGTGAGGAAGAGAGGGAGGAGGTGCCCTTTTATAAGGGAGGAGAGGGGCACCTTTGGAAATATAAGAAATATTAGTTTATATTAAATCCAAAACCCACTTAAAATCTTACAAAATGACTCATATCCGAAGATTAGATGAGATAAGGTTGTAGTATCATCAACAAATAAAATTTATACATGTTAGGAATTTATTTTAAACATTATCAACTTGATTTATCCTTATTTATCAACATAATTTTATTTGTGGTAATAATATTCTAAATTTTAATTTATTATAAATAATTACATATGTGTTGTGAATTTTACATAATTTGAAACTTTATGACATTGTCGACCATATAAATTTTAATTTATAATTTTTAAATATTTTTGTGATTTTTAAACAATTTTATAATATGTTATTTTTATAAAATAACAATAGTGTCAATTTTGACACTATTCATTTATTTGAATTTAAATAAAATATATACAGAAGATATGTTCAAACTAAAAGCTTTAATAGATTCATAAAATGTCATATGTATCTAGAAATTTAGTTTATCACATTAAATAGTTTATATAATATATATTTTAATATTTTTAAAACAATTTATTTGATATTTTAATTAATAAAATAATTTCAACATCACTATTGTGTCATAATTAATGATAATTATTTAATACATAAAAATCCTAAATAAATTCCTATGATGTAGATATTATTATTATATTTGTGGAGACTATTCATGTTCGAAGTTTCATTAAATTTGTCACCAAATTAAAATTATTATACTTATAAAATTTTAGAAAGTGACATGTTGTCACATTCTTTGGTTTCTATAATAATTAAATTATTTTCATGAAAAAAGTCCATTAAATGAATCTAATCCGACCCTTAGGTGATATGGGTCTACATTTAGTCATCCAATAGGATTTTGGCAGGTGTTAGGGTAATTTTATAATCTTATATTTACCCTTAATTACCCGATTTATCTTTAACTGTGGTAAATAAAATTTACCGTAGTTACTATTCAAAATGTCCAAAAATAAAAAGTAGTATATTAACATAATTTGGACCCTCTGAATCTGAATATGTAATCCATTTTTCAAAATTCAAAACATATAAGTTGCAGTAATTAATTTAAAATAAATCCCATTTTTAAGAAAACGGGTTTTAGAAGTTAAAACATTGCCAAAGATTGAAATGTTTTTACCTATGAATTCAATGTGAAATTAATGATAATGACATATATTATATTAAATGGTAAAAATATATTCTATTTATACTTTAAAACCATTCAATATTATAATTTATCCATGTAAATTATCTCAATGAAAAAAGTTGTTTTTAATTAAAAATTAGCGTATTTTTACTATTCATCAAACTATGAAAGTTATCAGAAAAATATCAAAAGTATATCCAATGTAAATTTTTATACCCTGATTCAAAAGAAGAATTTTATTTTGTCAAATTGAACTTATAAACATGTCAAAAACGAGATTTAATGTGGATGCACCATCAAAAGGCGGCAAAACTGTATTTTTTGAGAAATATTTCTTTTATCCAAAAAAACTGATTTTGCTTTTATACCTCATTTTAGAAATTGTATAATTTGAATTAAAATGTTATAAAATTAAAAATTCAGTTAGTACTATTCATAACAGCTAGTTTTAATAATATTTTAATAGTATATCATTGTTTAGTGAAACTAGGTATTGCGTACGATGCAAGCTATCGAGGAAGGCCACTGTTGCGTGTAAAGCAAACCAAGCTAGTGTTGTGTGTAGTGAAAGATTCATTTGATGATTTATATAACATAAAAACAAAATATTTCTCATAAAAGTCTCGGGTGTTACATTATACCCCCCTTAAAATGAATTTCTCCCTCGAAATTCGTCACTTTGTAACAAACAGATGAGGATACCTCTCCCCCATCACATCCTCAAGCTCCCATGTAGCTTCTTCTAATTGGTGGTTCCTCCATAAAACCTTCACCAAGTGAGTGGTCTTGTTTCGTAGGACTTTTTCGCTACGATCCAGAATCTCTATCGGCTGTTCTTCATAAGAAAGATCTTGCTCCAATGGTACAACTTCTGAGCTGAGTACATGTGAAGGATCAGGTATGTACTTTCTCAGGAGAGATACATGGAACACATCTTGTACTTGAGAGATATTCGGTGGAAGCTCCAATCGGTAAGCTACCTTTCCAACACGATCCAGAATTTCAAATGGACCGATATATCTAGGGCTCAACTTTCCCTTCTTTCCAAATCTCATGACCCACTTCCAGGGAGATATTCGTAAGAACACTTTATCACCCACATCAAACTCTAGGTCTTATCTTCAGTTGTTGGCATAACTTTTCTGTCGGCTCTGAGCTGCTCTTATGTGTTGTTGAATAGATCTGACCTTTTCTGCCATTTCATCAATGAGATCAGGTCCTAATAGCTTTCTTTCCCCAACTTTATCCCAGCAAGTTGGAGTCCTGCATTTCTTTCCATAGAGAGATTCATAAGGATCCATCTGAATACTGGAGTAAAAGCTATTATTATAAGAAAATTCCACCAAAGGTAGGTGTTGATCCCAACCACCTTTGAAATCCATAGAGCAATCTCTCAACATATCTTCTAGAGTTTGAATTGTTCTCTTAGACTGACCGTCTGTATAAGGATGAAAAGCAGTGTTGAAACTCAACTATGTGTCTAGATTATGCTGAAGACTTCTCCATAACATTGAGGAAAACCTTGTATCGCAATCAGATATAATAGAAAGTGGTACTCTATGGAATCTTACCACTTCCTTTACATATATCCTGGAAATATGATCTAGAGAGAAATCCTCTCTAATAGCAATGAAGTGTGTAGACATTGTAAGATGATCAACTATGACCCAGATAACATTATTTCCATTGGATGTTTTAGGAAGTCCTTTGACAAAGTCCATAGTGATGTTTTCCCATTTCCATTCGGGTATGGGTAATAGTTGTAACATCCCCTTAGAATTTTTTCTCTCAGCTTTAACTTGATGACAAACCAAGCATCGAGAGACATATTCAGCAACATCTCTTTTCATGCCATCCCACCAGAAGTACTCTTTCAGGTCCCTATACATCTTCGTGCTTCCAGGATGAATAGAGACTGAAGGACTATGAGCCTCATCCAGTAGCTCCTTCTTTAATTCGGCGATGGGAGGAACACAAACCCGATTCCTGAACTTTATTTTCCCATCACAATCAAGGTTGAATTCAGGAATATTTCTCACCTTCTTTGGTAACTCTACATCTTCTTTATGTTCCTCTTTAATCTTCACATGTATATATGGCTGAACATTCATTTGAGAAAGATTCGATTTTCCCCCTTCCATTATAATTCCAAGATCCATCCTTTGTAAATCCATAAATATTGGATCTTTTGTGTTCCTCATCATGGATAAACTGGCATGGTCTTGTCGACTTAATGCATCTGCAACCTTGTTTGTTGTCCCAGGGTGGTAATTAATTGAGCAGTCATAATCTTTAATCAGCTCCAACCATCTTCTTTGACGCATATTCAGCTCCTTTTGTGTGAAAATATAGTTTAAACTTTTATGATCGGTATAAATATCACACCTTTCACCATAAAGGTAATGCCCCCAAATGTTTAATGCAAAGATAACCACAGATAACTCCAAATCATGAGTTGGATAATTTTGCTCATAGATTTTCAACTATCGTGAGGCATAAGCTATCACCATATCATTTTTCATGAGAACACATCCCAGTCCCTTCTTGGATGCATCACTGTAGATCACAAACCATTCTCCACTACAAGGAAGTGTGGGTACAGGTGCACTGGATAACCTTCTTTTCAACTCCTTGAAATTCTCTTCACATTCCTCCATCCAGACAAACTTAACTCCTTTCCGAGTCAACTTGGTAAGTGGGTTAGATAATCTTGAAAAATCATTCACAAAACGTCGATAATATCCAGCCAAACCAAGAAAACTTTGGATCTCAGTTACTTTTGTTGGTCTCGACCATCTTTCGATAACCACTGTTTTTGTTGGATCCATAGATATCCCCTCTTTTAAGATTATGTGACCAAAAAATGCAATTTTTTTAAACCAAAATTCACCCTTGTTAAATTTCGCATAAAGCATCTCCTTTCTCATGATCTTCAATAAAATTTTCAAGTGATCTTCATGTTCTTACTGGCTCTTTGAATAGAAAAGAATATCGTCTATAAAGACTACCACAAATTGATCAAGGTAGTCTCTAAAGACTCTATTCATCATATCCATGAAGATAGTAGGGGCATTAGTAAGACCAAATGGAATCACTATAAATTCATAGTGCCGATACCTTGTACGGAAATCCGTCTTTGGTATATCCTCCCTTTTGACCCTTAATTGATGATACCCGGAACAAAGATAAATCTTGGAAAAGTATTGAGCTCCGCGTAGTTGGTCAAATAGGTCACCAATGCGTGGGAGAGGATATTTGTTCTTGATAGTGATCTTGTTAAGTTCGCGATAATCAATGCAGAGTCTCATTGATCCATCTTTCTTCTTAACAAACAGAACGGGTTCTCCCCAAGGTGACGTACTAGGGCGTATGAATCCCTTATCAAGATTCTCTTAGAGTTGCTTCTTCAATTCCTGAAACTCAATTGGGGCCATTCTATAAGGTGTCTTTGAAATAGGCAAAGCACCCGTTACAAGTTCTATTGAAAACTCAACTTCACGATTTGGTGGAAGACCCGGCAATACCTCCGGAAAGATATCATCAAAATCCCTTACAATGGGCATATTCTTAATTGTGAGTTTCTCACCAACCGTTTGAGATAAATTACCTTAATTAAGTGGAATCAAGACCCATAAGAATTAAGAAATTTCCACTGGAAGGTTATGTTCATCCTTGCATCGATAAAAGATCATAGATTGATCTGGAATATGAAATGTGACTTCCCATCTTTGGAAATTGATATGAGCTCCATATAAAGATAGACAATCCATGCCAAGAATCACATCAAATTCCACTATAGGAAGGATCACAAGATTTGCAGGAAGCACTTTCCCACAAACTTCAATCGGGGAAGAATTATAAACATTTGATGTGGCTGTGGTGCCATTAGGTGTTGTCACAGCTTACTCAACATCTAAATGTTGAGGTAAAATAGTGATACCCTTAGAAAAATCTTCAGAAATAAAAGAGTGGGTGGATCCAGAATAAAATAAAACATTTTCTACTTTAGAGTGGATGTTAAGAGTACCTTTCACCACATCGTTATCGTACTCCACATCACTGATAGAAATTGCATGTGACTTTCCTTTGTCTTTGGCCTTAATATTTTGTTGACATCGACCATCATCATCAACCCTTGGATTAGGGCATTTATTGGCATAATGCCCCATCTCCTTGCACTTGAAACATTGAAGTGTAGTAGGTCCATTCTGTGTGTCCCTTCCTTTGTTTGCATCATTAGACATCTTCTTCCCATCATTGCGGCATTCAAATGCTCGATGACCTTCCTTTCCACATTTGAAACATTTACTTGTCCCTTTAAGACAACTCCCTCCAAGTTTCTTTCCACACTTTGAGCATAAGGGAAATCTCATCTTCTTTTCAGTGTGCTCTTTATATTTTCCTTTGAATTCCATTTTCCTCTTCTTATCAAACCCATATGACTGATGGGTTACTCCAATTTCCATCTCGACATTGAGAGCACATCGAACGATTTCCTCGTAGCTATTCAAGTCCCTTATGGCTAACGCCCTTCGAAGACTTGGTTTTAATCCACTAAATAATCGATCGATCTTACTCTCAGGTTGGATAATAATACCAGATGTTTACCTTGCAAGTATTGTAAAATTTTCTTCATAGGTACCAATAGATTCATCATCCTTTTGCTTCAGTTCAAGAAACACTTTCTCCATATTTGTTCGTAGAATATGAGGGAAGTAGTTATTGAAAAATAAGTTCTTGAACTCGTCCCATTCCATGGACTCAATTTCATCCCTTTGCCTCATATTCTTAATAAGATTCCACAATTGATCAACATATCCTTCCAAATGATACACTGCTAAGATGACTTTATCATGTTCAGAACATTGAAGAACTGAAAATATCTTTTCAGTGGTACTAATCCATTGTTCAGCAACTAATGGATCAGTAGACCCGCTAAAAGAAGGTGGACGCTGCCTCATGAAGGATTCAACATAATGTTGCTCCTTCCTTTGCTCATTTGGAAGTCCTACATGATTCATAGCTTGAGAATGTTGTATGAGCTTGGCTAAAAGATTTTTCATTCCAGCTCCCATAACGTTTGGTTGCTCAGGGAGAGAATCATTGCATTGCTCGTCACATTCCGCATTAACACGGTCCCTTCGGGTTCCAGCCATTGACTAAAACCAAGAAGAATAGTGTGAGAAACACTAATTATAATAGGAAAACCACATAATCAAGAATAAAATTTCACACTTATGGTCTTATCCTAGGTTATTCATGGTCATTTATAAGACACTAAGATTGTGTTCTATGATTATAATTTTCCTTAGGGTTCTTACTAAGGCTTTCACATCCTAGTTTCCAAAGGTTGATTATACCTTTCCTCTGATACCAACTACAACGACCCATGCTTTACATACGTTGTTATTACATCAAAATTGAAGCATACTTATTACAGCATATAACAAAACCATGAAAGGACTGTATAGGTATAGTGTCTTTAGAAACTGGGAAACATAAACAACTGGTTCATAAAGCGTCTACACTTTCTCCCATTTATTTCATCATATCTATAGTCCCTTTTGGAATATCTTATATAATAACCTTCTTCCTGACCTGGGGAAATAAAACATACAAAAGGGCGAGCTCAAATGCTCAGTAAGGGTAAACAAAAGAAATATCAATCACATCAAAATAAAAACATAACATTTTGGAAATCTTACCCTGCAAAAGAGATCATAATTTCATAACATGGGATAACTCATGGAAGTGAAATGTAATCCCAATAATCATAACATAAAACATTAAACTTTGTGTCATGAACACATAATCATATAGAATCATTTCTTATTAGTCAAGACTCATTGCTAAGACTATCTTAGTGGACAAATTCCAATTCTGAACCGAGTTCATTCCTCATTTCAGTCATGTTTTACTGAACCGGTTTAACCTGTCGTTCCAACCATGTCTATCTCATGAGATATAAAATCTTTACACAATGCATTGGAGGGAGATATAGGTACCACCCATCTAATAATGATACCATTCTTATGTGTGCCACAAAATCATAAATCATACAACATTGCATAACCCATTTAGTAAAAATGGGATTCTTAAACAACATGACACCATAAAACAATTCATATAAGATAAAAGAATTAATAAAATTAATTCCATCACAACATAATAAAATCAATGTAATAATAGGGATAGAAACAATACCCTATATTATCTTAGATGGAAAATAATTTTGATAAAGCACTTGAACTCCATTCTTGAGGAAAATATCCTTTCTACTTCAAATACAGTTTCCTTTCTTTAACATGTCATACAATTTTAAACTAAAAGAAGTTGATTAAAAATAAACATGAAAACTTGTAAAGGAAGTTTCTTGGAAATAATTTTTTAAATATCCATTCATGCCGTATAAGTTAAAAAAACATTCTTCTCGTAATTTTGTGGGAAAAGTCAAAAATTACCTTGTACGAAAAATGACAAAAGATTTCTTTCATATCTTTTACTAAAAACTCACCGAAGGGTAAAATTGGATATAAAATATTATATAAGGATAAAAATATTACATATTGTGGAAACATGTATGTGGATGATAAATATTCCCCAGTAAATTTTGAAGTATAAACAATCTCGGATAAAAATTGAGATTGCGAGATTTTCCCTTACCTTAGGTCTGATATGCTTCGTAAGTGTCTGAACCTCCTCTTTCTCGAAGTGCCTCCTTTAAAATTTCTCTTAAGGAACTAGAGTTGGAATTTTGATAAGATCAATACCTCTAGTAGGTTTCTAAGGAAGTGGGGAAGTGAAATGGGCAGGGGATGGCCGAGCTTGAAGGCTCAAATTGGTGTGAGGAAGAGAGGGAGGAGGTGCCCTTTTATAAGGGAGGAGAGGGTCACCTTTGGAAATATAAGAAATATTAGTTTATATTAAATCCCAACCCCACATAAGAACTTCCAAAATGACTCATATCCGAATATTAGATGAGATAGGTTTGTAATATCATCATCCAATAAAATTTATACATGTTAGGAATTTATTTTAAACATTATCAACTTGATTTATCCTTATTTATCAATTTAATTTTATTTGTGGTAATAATATTCTAAATTTTAAATTATTATAACTAATTACATATGTGTTTTTAATTTTATATAATTTGAAAATTTATGACATTTTAGACAATATAAATTTTAATTTATAATTTTTAAATATTTTTTGTGATTTTTAAACAATTTTATTATATGTTATTTTTATAAAATAACAATAGTGTCAATTTTGACACTATTCAATTATTTGAATTTAAATAAAATATATACAGAAGATATGTCCAAAATAAAAGCATTAATAGATTCATAAAATGTCATATGTATCTAGAAAATTAGTTTAGGACATTAAATAGTTAATATAATATTATTTTAATATTTTTAAAACAATTTATTTGATATTTTAATTAATAAAATAATTTCAACATCACTATTGTGTCATAATTAATGATACTTATTTAATACCTAAAAATTATAAATAAATTCCTATGATGTAGATAATTGTATTAGATTTCTGGAGACTATTCATGTTCGAAGTTCCATTATGTTTATCACCAAATTAAAATTATTAAACTTATAAAATTTAAAAAAGTGACATGTTGTCACATTCTTTGGTTTTAATAATAATTAAATTATTTTCATGGACAAAAGTCCATTAAATGAATCTAATCTGAACCTTAGGTGATATGGGTCGACTTTTAGTCATCCAATAGGATTTTGGTAGGTGTTTGGGTAATTTTATAATCTTATATTTACCCTTAATTACCAGATTTACCTTTAACTATGTTAAATAAAATTTACCGTAGTTACTATTCATAATGCCCAAAAATAAAAAGTAGTATATTAACATAATTTGGACCCTCTGAATCTGAATATGGAATCAATTTTTCAAAATTCAAAACATATAAGTATCAGTAATTAATTTAAAATAAATCCCGTTGTTAAGAAAACGGGTTTTAGAAGTTAAAACATTGCCAAAGATTGAAATGTTTTTACCTATGAATTCAATGTGAAATTAATGCTAATGACATACATTATATTAAATGGTAAAAATATATTCTATTTATACTTTAAAACCATTAAATATTATAATTTATCCATATAAATTATCTCAATGAAAAAAGTTGTATTTAATTAAAAATTATCGTATTTTTACTATTCATCAAAATATGAAAATTATCAAAAAAATATCAAAAGTATATCCAAAGTAAAATTTTATACCCTAATTCAAAAGAAGAATTTTATTTTGGAAAATTGAACTTATAAACATGTCAAAAACTATATTTAATGTGGATTTTCCATCAAAAGGTGGCAAAACTATATTTTTGGAAAAATATTTCTTTTATCCAAAAAAACTGATTTTTCTTTTATACCTCATTCTATAAAATGCATAAGTTGAATTAACATGTTATAAAATCCAAAAATCAGTTAGTACTATTCATAACAGCTAGTTTTAATAATATTTTAATAGCATATCGTTGTTTAGTGAAAGTCGGTATTTCGTACGACGCAAACTATCGAGGAAGGCCGCAATTGCGTGTAAAGCAAGACAAGCTAGTGTTGTGTGTTGTGAAAGATTCCTTTGATGATTTATATAACATAAAAACAAAATATTTCTCATAAAAGTCTCGGGTGTTACAAACATCACCATGGAATTCATCATCGAACATCGAAGACATACAAAACAATCACTCCTTACTGGGTTATTATGAGTCATATTATAAATCTTGCACTCTTCATTATAATTCATGAGGATTAATAATTGGATAAACTATCACAGATATCTATGAGAGAAATGGTAAGGGTACATTTAGTACCACTCTCTATTATATATGTTCAAGATCCAAGATTTACCTCTATGTTTTGGAAGAGTCATCAACATGCTCTAAATAGTGAGATGATCTTTGGTATGACTTATCAACCTCAAAATGATGTCCAATATAAGTGGAATATCCACAAACTTGAGGAAAGTTTGAAGGAACCTCAAGGGAAATCAAAGGATGATGGGATCAAAATCATCCTCTAGTTGAGATATCTTACAATAATTTATTCCAATCAAGCAAACAAATGGCTCTTTATGAGGTGTTGTATTGGAAGAGGGTCATAACACATGCATGTTTGGATGATGTTGTGGAGAGAAAATTCATAGGTCTGGAAATGGTCGAAAAAATGATGGAGAAGGTTAACATCATCGAGTAGCACATTAATGTTATTGAGAGTTGAGAAAAGAGATATGCTGATAATTGTCGACGAGACCAAGAGTTTGATGTTAGAGACATGGTATTCCACTATATGTCCCCATGGAAGAGGGTTATGAGATTTAGGAAGAAGAAAAAGCATAGTCTATGTTATTTCGGCCCTTGTGAGATCATTGATCACGTTAGAGTAGTGGCCAATCGACTATCACTCTTAACGCACCTGTCTCTTGTTCATGATGTATTCCATGTAACACTCTTGAGGATGTGCATCCCTGACCCTTCGTATGTAAAAAATCTATAGGTTTTACAATTAGAGAGTGATCTTATAATGATAAGACGATGAAGATATTAGATCGTAGGGAAAAATTTCTATTATATAAGACATTGAACCTAGTCAAGGTGTTAGGGAGAAACAAAAATTGTGGATAGGGAATGTGGGAATAGGAGGACGTAATGAAGCAGAGCTACCCACATCTGATTTATTCTGGGAAACGAAAATTTAGAGGGAAAATTTTCTTAAGGGGGGGAGACTATAATGACCCAAACATTTATTAATCATAATTCCTATTGATCTGATTAAATGTATTATTAAGTAAAATGGTTATATAACATATTCAATTATTTGGATTAATGTTTTTGGGTTTTTAAATATCGTTAAAAATTGTTACATTTGCGAATATAGCCATTGAAAATTTATAAAATGATAAAAATAAATTTAGGGCTTTAAAAAATCCAATTTACTCAGAAAATGGATGTGATGGCCTCAAACAGTAGTATTTCTCCATTAGAATCCCATTTGTCGATGCTCAGAATGAAGGTATTGTCACTAGGCTTTGTTCTTGAACAATACCAACATGAGATTAAACACGTTAATCTTGAGTGGAACATCCTATGGGCGAAGTGGAAGTTGATAGGGATTACCACCAGAGTGATATTATCTGCGCCACTCCAAGTGTCTATCACCATCACACATCTTACCCTTTGAACTTATACGGGTGTTATAAGGGGTTATGTAACAAGAACCTATCACTATGATTATTTTATTTATTTTTTGTGTTAATAATATACATTTATTTCTTTATTGTTATTTTTTAAATGCGTTTTAAGCACAAATAGTATATTTTGTTAATATTCAATTAAGAAATATATTTTTATTAATTAATGGAAATTTGGAATTAAATAATATTTTAATAAATTATTATTATTACTAAATTAATTTATATTAAATACAAATGATCATATAATTTTTATGAATAAAAATGTAATTTTTATTAAGGTATGAAATCTATTTTTTTTTCAAAAACCATGATTTATCATGAAAAGTCAGTATTTATTTTAAAAGCGAATATTCAAATATTTAATAAATTATTTATATAAAATGAATATTTTTTGGAATCAAGAAGTAAAAATTTTCAATGGTGAGTTTTCCCTAGTTTTCTGTGACAATCGATTTTTTGGATAATTATTAAATACTGATTAAATATATAATCTGTTTTATAACATCATAATGACCCAATATTGATGTAATAAAATTTTATAAAATTGATTTTCAGATAATATATCTTTTACCATTATAATAATGTTATTTTATATTTGTTTAATTAAATTATTGGTGCCTTAATGGACCCTCCATGACATATAAACCATTTTAACCTTTTAAAATGATTTCATCGACTGTGAATCACCTCCACATAAGCAAGCCTAATATTTTAATACTCTCATCCATTGGATTTATAAAATAGTTTTTTACAAACCCCATTTTCAAAAACCATGGGCAAGAAATATTGGAAAAAATATGGGTTGGTTTGTGGTTTGGATTATTTTAATGTGTAGTGTCTAAAACCTAAATAATAAGGAATTCCTACATTTCTCTTATATAAACCCACAAAAGAGTCCACTTTTATTCACTCACATTCTGTGGATCACATTTACACAATGTTATAATCTCTCTAAAATCCTCCCAAGGGGCCCCACTCTTCCATGAATCCTCTCTACATCCCCTCCCAAGCCATTGAGATCACACTTTCATGTGAGGTATTTCTTCCATTTTCATTTTTTTCAAACATTATTTATATTATAATTATCTTTTATTTTCAATTAAAAATGATGGGGGTATAATTTTGAACCTCCATCATACATTCATCTTTATTTTTGATGATGGTATACCCCTATCTCTCTCAATAAATGACTCAAATGTACACTTGTTACTATTCCAAAATTCTGTAAGTGATTTCAATCACCTCATTTTCATGCAAGAAATTCTTTTGTATTATGAATCAAAATTAGATTACATATATTGGGACATGTATCTATATGACCCCATAATGTCCATTTCATGTAAATATGATGATACAACCCTTTCTCTCTCATCAATTATTTTTTATGAATTCTTAATTCACACCGTTATTCTTCCAAAATTGAACCATGATTTTCCAAGCCAAATTCCTTGGGTAGTGAATAACATGATGATTTACCTATCAAGTGTATAAACATTTATGAACGTGGAACACTTATGCATGAAATGTAATGATTATGAAGGTTTCACACTGATATCACTCCAATGCATTGGGAAAATATTAGTATCATGCTAATTCAAATGAAATAAACATTTACACAAGATAATTCATTTGAAATGATGGTTTAGTCATGCTCAATGTGCAACGATCCTTTGCTCATGCAAATACCATGTTAAATTTTGTTGCCATATTTCCATTTTTTGATAATCATGCTATATACTTCCTTTATGTTCATGTTTCTATTATGCTCCATTGATATACCAATTGCCTAAAATATATTGTATTCAACATGTTCTGCCACTTTACACAATTTCTAGGTTTTATAGGTAACCCTTTTCTTATGCATGTTCTCAGGTTATCCAATGAAATTCAACGTACGAATTCAATAAAGTTTATTTGATGTAGTAAGTTGTCTTTTGATGATTTTAATCTCCAAATACAATAAAACTCTCGATCTTATATGTTGTATCAAGAGATGATTTTATGTAATAAAGTATTGTTATGTGTGAAATCAAAGTGCAGGGTTGTTAAAGGGAGACAAGGGATTAAGAGAGCCCTTAGGGAGAATGAATATGTTAATTTTTGTGCTGATAATCTTGAGACCCTGTGAGATCGTGGATTCAAGATTGAGGATTGACATTTTGTTCTACTCTTGGTGATGGATGTCTTTGGGTTATGTCCTGGTCTATCCAAAATCGATTTCAAATGGACAGTGAGAGATAGGTGTAAGAAAACCTTTTGATCTTCAATGTTGATTTATATGGGACATTTAGGGATCATTGAGTTTGGATATGAGGTAATATCTTGATTGCTTCCCCTGGTAATGAATGTATGTGAATTACATCATGGTCCAGCCAGAAATTGTATCTAGGGTATACGTCCATTTCTCATTAGTACGTGATAGGTTCATAAAAGAGGATACTATGCATATCAATCAATTTATATTTATATATAATTAATATATATATATATATATAATTGACATGATCTGATATACTGGCCATGGGATGAAGCAAGTATTTCCATTAGAATTCCCTTAGGAACCTGGACGTGTTGTTGGTTACTTATTCAATTATTTTCTTACATTGATATATCTTCAAAATGATGAAATGGAAAATTGTATTTTATAGATTTATCTAGTATCCTAGTAGTCCCATCCAATAGATATGTATATCTCACACCATATTTGGGTGTCCATATCACAAGGGTACCCGAGTAGAATTTACTTGTTTCATGACCTTGGACTTGGATTTTTTCTGTTTTCATTTCTTTTGAGTTAGCTGGTAAGGATCAAGCGGGAGATCAGGATGATTGTGTTGATCACCCATGGGGAATTTTTACTCTCTATATTTCATTACTAAGATGTAAATCATGCTGTATTTTTACTTCATTAAAATATGTATCACCCTGTCATGCATGCATTGTATAATGTGGTGTTGGCTGTTTCATTAATTTAGTCAATTATTGCTCAATATCTGGTTACATTATTATCTAAATTTACTATTTTTTACCACTATACACTCTGAATATGATGGTATAGTCACCCCAATGACAATTAATAGACCCTTGCTTCTATTATCTATCCTCTTGAATATGTGGAGACATGATAGAGGTCATGTGGCAACTAGTCCGACTAGCAGTTCATAGATAAGTCAGGTCGGGACATTAAAAAATGGTAGTCAAACATAATATGTTCTCTATAACCCCCATTGATTTTTTATATTGGAATGTATTGGATATTGGGTATAGATGTGTTTTGGATAGATATATGAATATGATATGATTATAATTGTGGGTAATGATTGGATGATAGAAAATACTAATGTTTGTGCTATATTATGGGAGTTTGTTTTTTGGGGGTTATTTTTTCCACAATGGCCAGAGTTATTCAATACAAACAATATTATTGTGTGACTAATGCTCACGGAGACCATGAGATAAAAGTCAAATGATTGTATAAAATTATGAATAATGATGTGAATAATACAAGAATAAAATTCATTTTTTGTAGCATATGATGTCATTTTTTAGAATAAAAATCTCAATAACTATCATTTTTCAGTGATTATCATTGCAGTTTTTGAGATATGATATAAAATTATACATTATGAAATTTTGATATTTATTATGATACATGAAATATATTTACATGGATATTCATTCATATTCTATTTCCTTATGAGTATGTGGATATAATTACACTTATTTATATATATATTATAAATTTTTTATATTTGTGTCTATTTCAGATATTGTTTGCATTGAAACCAAGGATGACAATAGGAACATGGTGTTTTGGGAGTGATTTATATAACATTGGGGTACACTTTCAATTAATAGATATTGATATTGAATTTATGTCACTATAAGGATAAAAATCCATATGATTCAAGATACTGGTGATATAGGTATAATTTATGGGATATGGTTTATGGGTGGACAATATTATGACAATGTTATGCGTTATAATATGTAAATGTTATTATTTAGTTAGATATTAGTGTGGTGATCTGGTGAACTAATCACATTGATAATATGGGTTTAAAAATAAATAAAATCATAATTATAGAATTGAATATTTTTTCAATATTATGTAATGAGGTTTTGATAGTGTGATAGTTCATTGGATTATGACTTAAAAAGATCATACATATGGATTCAAGGTTATGATTTTATGATACGGTTCAATGATTTGACTAAAATAATTATTATTCTAAAATGATCCTGATTTGGTTGTTCATCATTTTGGTATGTCATATTGAGTATGTGGAAATACGCTACTCTAAATGTCTATATAGGATTATAAATCCATATTTGTGGACATCTCAAAATGTGTTACCTCAACAATACATGTTAATAGTATGATCATGGATTTTTGGGACTAATTCATTAACCATTTATGTACATTTAGTTTCTGGGTGTTTTAATAATTTGAAAATTATCAATTTTTATGACATTAAAATATTTATTATGTTTGTTATGTTGTATTATGTTATTTAATTTATTATAATTGTTATTAATGAATTATTTTATAACATCAATTATCCTATTGGGTTTCATTAACATATTTAATCATTCTTCTATCTTTTTCTTCTATTAATTTAAACTATTATGTTTTTGAAATCCATTAATATTGGTTGTAATTTAGCTTCATATTAGGGATCATCTTCAAGGATCACACTCGATATCATCACTGATCATCAAGAAAGTATCATTTTGGTTTTTCCCTAAAACCATATATTTGAATGCCTCTAATATTATTGTCCCACGTACCAATAATATCATCAGGTCATATATGGTTTTTTTTGGAGAAAAATCACTTTAAAATTGTGAATTTCCCATTAGTACCATAATCCATTTTTAGGACCATAAATTTAAATATGTCTCAATCTAATATAAAAGATACCAAGACACAATTCACCACATTTTTGAAATATTCATATAAATAATTGATAACAGAAATAGAATACACACCATAAAAAATAAAATCTTAAAAAACTTCAGTTAAATGATGGCTTATAACACTTAATCATATCTTCTGGAAAACTATAGCGCACAAACGAAATAATCATAATATCTGTGGGGATAATTAATAAGTCATTAAAAAGTCAATCATTGATCACCAGTTCATGGTATCAACGTATACAATTTACAGAACTCTCATTTCTCATGTATTACATTTCATTCATAAGCTTTATTCATTTAAGTATCCTTGTAATTGAAATTTTTTTCTTTTAATTCTATTCCCTTCATCAAATTATTGATTTATATTTAGTGTTATATTTTATCAATTAGGTATTTCTGGGTGAAATAACTAGAAATAATTTCTAAAACCTGATAATTTAATTAATCAGTAACAAATGGATGACATAACAAAATAGATAATATCATTATAAATTAATCATAGTTGTATTTGAATAAAATAATGGTTCAATTTACACCAAAGGGTTTATATGTATCGAATAATCTAAAGTAAATATAAATTTATGACCCAAAATGATCACTAATCATAGTTATTTCTATTATGAATTCTCAAATTATGTCTATGTGCATAAATAAAAACCCTATTCCACTAATTTTTTTCTCTCCTGCAAATGTCCTATATCATTTTTTAAAACACCATTAACTTATCCTTCATAGACAATAACTATTGTCATTGTTATTCCTTGATGATTTTCTTTTTTTGTTCATATACTAGAATAGTGACTCTTACTCCTCCATTAGTGGAATTCAATATAAATCATACTCTAATGATTAAGCATATTTATCTTCATCATTCTCTTTAAAAATTGTTTTTGATCCTTACAAAATATAATCTATAGTAATTATCATTTCATTAAATATATAAAAAGTATTTCATTACCAACATTACCAACATCTAGAAATGAATAAATAAGATAATGTTGCCAATATGGTTACAAATCTCACCCAAATGGTACTAGTTTATAATTGAAGAAATGCTACACCACATCATTCAATATATATATATTGTTTAAATGTTGTAAATTATAGTTTTTAATATTCTTCATATTATAGAAACATCTAATTATCTCATATATGATTTCTTATGAAAGGGTATGCTTTATCCATTGGGTCAAATGTTTTTGATTTAATAATCATTGTGGGATTATATAGAATAAGTGTTAGATTTATTATCATAGTCTATGAGTATTTCATTGATGTTATAATAATAATTTTCAAAGAAAATAACAATAATAATTTTTGGATATTATTCAACATATTAATTTAGGGTTAAAGTGAATTGATATTTTAAATAACTCTAAATGTTTATAAATATTAATACTCACTTCATGTTCTTGAGTTCTTCGGTTTTGGTGTCCTATGTAGGATATATATCTTTTTATTACATCCTTGTTATATTGAGTCTTATTATCTATAATCATATTTAAATTATTTAAACAACTTATAATTCTTATAAATTTATTCCTAGGTCATGGGAAAATATTACAATCAGTATAAAATAATAAGAATATATTATAAAAGTTTCATTAGATAAAACGTAAAAGGTTAAAAATAACTTTTAAATTAAAAATTAGGAATATTAGATCGTTCTCTAAAATGATACCTTTATCCTATGTGGACACATTCTCCATCCACATTATGGTTATAGGTTCTATAGTAATATTCATACATGTATCATATTTATATTAAGATTCATGTAACTCCCTATGGTAAATTATTAACCAAATAATTTATTGGGAATCATATTTCCTTTTCACAATAACGGGATACTCATGAATGGTAGAGGACTCCCCCTAAGTGACAAGATCATATATCCCTATGTTTAAATATAATAACATTTTAGTATGATTATTTAAAAAAATCCATAATGTAAAATAGAAAATTATTGAGTGGTTATCATTTAGAGTTTCCCAGATCTAAAACAATCCACAACAAATAAAGAAAATTCTTAGATTACATGTGTACCTACAAAATTATCAATGATGGGGTTTCCCAGATGTTTATCTAAAAATATTATCATGTAATGTTATAGGATTGTGTGTTTTATGATAGAGGATTAAAAATTAATTGAATACTCTATACCCACATGATCGGTTTCCCATATTAAAGTGATCGACTACATTGTTGTTCATAGTGTTGGGTGATCCTCCACAAGAGTCAAATATCTTAATCTTTTAGTGATGGAGCTAAAAATTTTATTATTTTATATCTGATAAAAATTCAAATTTTACCAGGACATTTGTTGATTGATGGATATTATTGGGACCCCAGAATATTTCTACATACAATGACTCAACTACCTCAAGAATTTTTCTAGAATCATGGTATGATATATATATATATACGTTTATATATATACATAAACACAATAACCTATTTATTATTGAGATAATTATTGTATTTTAACTTATAATTGATGTTAAAATCAATGTCAAAACGTATCTTACTTATTATTAAGATATATATTCTATTATATTGGTTTCCCTATAACCTGCTTTAATTAACGTTCTTTTTATTAAAAAGTCATATGAAATTAATATATACATGTTTATTAATTATCAAATATATATATTTAAAAATTCCTCAACATTTTCATTATCATAATTGTCATAGAATTATTTATGTATCCATAAATTAAGATATTCTTTTATATAATGTGAGATTTGGAATTCGATAAAACAATTTTTAAAAAATTATATCCCATAGGATGGATATGTTATTCTAATAGGATAGGATAATTATGATTATCTGGTGTTTGGGAAATTTATAAATTGAGATATATTAATTAAAATTTTAGATTAATTAATCAATAAGAAGATGATATCATTAGCGTAGCCCTACCAAAAGGAATATTACCTACACTACATCAATTTTGAGTTGTAACCATAGTTATATATACATATTTGAGACTATCCATGGATTTATGTATGACCCCACACTAAATCACTAGGTATGTTTCAATGTTTCACATGATCTCATGCAAACCTCCAAATACACAAGAGGATTCCAACTAGTGGTGTGTGTTAAGAGACATTGTAGGGTGACTATACCCTTAGTTAACATAATCATTATTTATGTAATAAGACATCTACAAAAGAAAACATGTATTCAATATATAAAATAGAATATTAAAATTTTATAATAGATTTCATGTTCAATAACATATTGAATAATCAAACAGACCCTGAAAATGGTAATTCATCACCATAATAGTGGGACTAAGTATAAATATGAAAAATTGAAGTAGTAACCATAAAGAGTCTATAATTATATGCTAATATCTCCCATACTCCATTGCAAAATTCGACAGGGATCTTTCCCATTACTAGAACATAGATCATCAAGTATTTATACACACCAAGATTCTCATTCATGTTTTTAGGTTAATCCAATAAGGACACCACTATTACATTCTTAACATAATTAAACATGCATATATGGTAAATTATATTATTATAAGTAAATATAATGTCTAAAAACCAATCATATGTAGATATTTCATGTGCTAATAAAGCCAATATGAATTTTAGATAAAATAACATCTACTATGTTGTAGAAGAATGTTCACAACAGATGTTTTCAACATTGGATAAACACAATGACTCCTCATATATCATAAATCCAGCACATGGAAGATTAATATTTCGTCAGACCTTAATTTCATTATATAAAATCACTATCATAATCCATCAAGAAATATTTTTGTATCATGACACAACCTTGGGTTTGTACAAATGGTCCTCATATCCCAATAATGTATTTCATGTCAGGACACAATGTTTCATACACATGCCCTATGCCTTGGTACAACATTGTCATCATATTGTGGCACACATGCTTCTCCACTATATTCTTATAAATCTATTGTGGTCAACTTATCATTCACTACCAAAATAAAATCGTAAAATTTCCATACATCCATAAGAAATAGTGCATTACACATATGGGTACACCATAGAAAATAATTCATGTGTACCAATAGCCATAGACACAAACACACATGTGATCTGTAAACAAACATGTGTCTAATGGGATTCCCATGAACAGAAATCTGATCGTACTCATGTAAAATCCCAATAAAAAAGTATGTATAATCATTTCATACAAAAAAACATATTTAAGGGATATTTATAGTAAGTAACATTTTAAATTAACCTAGTTAATGAAAATTTCAATACATACATATACTTATTTTTCAAATCATGAATGCATACTATCTAGAAAAAACCCAGAAATCATGTATCCTGAAAAAGGGTTCTAGATTTAAATTCATGAAGGTAATGAATATATGGATGGAAAAATATTATATTATAGATTATGATTAATATTTATTGATAGATAGAGACAATAGCATGGAAAAGATTCCATCTCTATAGATTTGTCTTCAACCCATCATACAATAATGAAATATCCATTATCAAATTATGGACTCCATTAAACTAGCCATCATATATTGGATATATGATTTCTATATAGTGATAAAGAGTATATATTTTTTTAGAACTGAATAAAGGTAGAAAAAATAACTTCTTACCATCAATCCACATTATTTAACACCATTAATCCTTTAGAGTTATTATACGGTTGGATAAAAACTACCAAGAATCACCACTAGTGTACCCATGATTACATGTCTTAGTTGAATGTGAATTATTGAGAGGTTTTGAGATTAAAATAATATTTTTAACAAAATAACACAATATGCCTGGTTTTATTGCATGTTTTTTCAGAATATGCACCCAATATTTGATTATATCAGAATCTTATAAAATTAAACCAAATTTTTATGAACTATTTGTGAAACTTTGTGTCAATAATGATTTTATTTATTTCATATGAAAAAATATATATTTTTTGAATAATTTCAGTATTGACTATAACCATTTGAAATATATCCATTTACCCCTTTCCATCAATAATAAGTTGTATAGTTTTCTAGGATAAATAACTCAATTTCCTCTAACCATGTACTAACTGTGCATCTCCCATAAAGATTCTAAAAATATCCCAAAAAATTAGAATCCTCCCAAAAAATTAACTATTTAATTGATGAAAAAATTAATAATTGTTGAAGGAATGTGTTAATTTATGTGAAAAAATCTATGTAGTTAATATCTACCCCTATAAATACTTATTAACCTTAATATGTGTCTCTATAGTTCTTGATCAATCAACTCATGACATTGACCACATAAATTTAATTCCCTCTATAATTTTCATTCGTGGGGATGGATATACATCCATAAGAAATTGAATATGTCTGAATATTTCATCCCACCACATTTTTTATCTAGTATAATATTTTCATTGGGTGATCCAAAAATTATGTGTCTGACTCCAGAACAGCATCCTTAGAGCCGATCATATGTACCTGATTGGGATTATATCTCCCTGGTTGAGACACATGTATCACATCATTCATAACTATTTTCTATGGAAGAATTTTCAAAACATTTGAAACTATCCCAGAAATCATGTAAATCAATAATGATCCAACAAATATTAGTGTTAGGTTCCCTTGTATTGACAAAAGTTGTTGCCCAAATCGAGGAATAACCCATAAGAAGAATCAACCACCAAAAACAACTCTAAAATTCACATACACCAATATATATATGAATTTTGTCTAATATAGTTGTTGAATAATTTCATTCAAAGCTACTGCATTGTCTTGGATTCCTCTCGTACCATACTCATCAAGACAATTGTAGCCTTACTCACCTTTTTCAAACACAGTGTAATCGATATGATCATGTATAAAAATCTTCTAATGGTACTATATGATTTAATGTATAGTATATATTAGTTTATGAGAAATCAATCAAGACAATGTGATAATCCAAATCTCCACAAAACACCACAATGGTGTCACATGTTATATACCCTAAAATAAAAATCATTTATTTGGAATCTCCATTGGTCTATAGATGGTTTGATATAATCAATCTCAACAATATCACCAAATCAATATATATTCCCTGAAAAATCATAATGTGAAACAAACATGCCAATCTAATGATTTTTATATAAGGACATCCAGGATTGTATAAAATCTCCCATACATATTCCATTACAATATTTGGTACTTAAAGGGTTTCTTGAATTTTACTGAATTTCACAAGTTAATCTAGGTGATAAACTATCAGATAATCAATAGAAAACCTCCTCAGGGTCCTCATTAATTAAATCAAAATGTACACATTCTAGTCTTCCCACTTAATCATAAGCACTGTGTGTTGATTGAACCAAAAACAAAATCACATTAATTCTCAACATTTACACACTAGATTATAAGGAATCAGAAAACAAAACAGGTGATGTCACTTCTTATACAAGGACACAAAAATCTAGATCAGATATCACGATACATTTTCAATGATTCTGGTTGAACTATATAATTTGAAGCACGAGTGTCTCACATAATTTCTTGACCTATGTATTCTATAACAACTATACTCCCACGATTGTATATCACATCTAGATCATCATCATCTATGGACAACCATGATATTGAATCGTACCCTAACAAGTGCTCCAACATCACCAAACGCTTAGGATCCAACTCTTAAATGTACAAAACTGAGACAACTAAATAATAGTTTTTATCTATAGGTGAACATGTCATAACACTCATATAATCACATGTTACCACAAGACACCCAGACATAAAATACATTAGATATCACTAATCATATGAAGGCATATATAAAAGATCCTATATCTCAAAATATTTTGTCTACTAAAACATGACCCCATAACTATGTCTAAGATTCAAATCCAACCAGGAGAATATTTATCGCAATCTCATATAGTCTATGTAGATAATAAAACACCTATTCAAGATATAATTTCACCAACATTACGATTTTTGGACCCTCATTTCCATCATTAATTTATACTAGGGATAGTTCCAAAAAAGTGGATGTAGATAACATAAAAGAAAATGGACCACATAATCTGAATATACAAACAAATCTCCAATATAGAAAAATAATGTGTCACATTACATTGTGTTTCCAATGTGATGCTTTCAATGAAAAAATGGAGCTGTATTAAATCTGATATTCAGATATAGGATGACATATTCACATTGATCATACAACTCAAACATCTCCCTTTCTTGTATATGTATGTCCTTAATGATAATAAAAGGGAAAATTCATTGATGAAATGCTGATAGTACCCCATAATCCCATGGAATCTATGGATCTCAAACATGTTCCTAGTGTGTAACCAATATGTAACAATATTGAAATTCTTCAATTACATTGAAATTAAATCCTAAAAATTTATATTCATGAAGAATAATGCCTCCAGAACCCTAAAATGTCACTTTGATGGTTTGGAATAAGGTGGATTTGAAACATGTGTACAAAATAAATGATAAGATTGCCTAGAATGAAAATATGATGACCTTAAATATATCAGGATATCATCCATGAATACAAAAATGATGGAGTCGTGAAAGGGATGAAATATCCTTTTTATGAGAGACATGAACACTACTGGGGAATTTTTTACCCAAATGGCATGAAATGATACTCTTATAATCAATATATTTTTTAAAAGATATCTTTAGAATATCATCATCTATGACTCATAACTAATGGTAACCTGAATAATGAAGAATCACGAAAAAATAATCAGGCCCCACATAACAAAATGAACATTTTCTGAATACTCACTAGATGATACTTGTTATACACTATTACATATTTCATCTCTTATAGTCCACACAGAGCTTCATAATTTTATCTTCATTCTTTGTGATCGACAATGTAAAACCCCTATGAAAAATACTTGTTCAAATAAATCCCATCCCTACCAATTATTCAAAGTGCACCTTCCACTATATCAACAAATCTACTTCTATATGAGAAGGATGAATTGATATCAGTTTCCCCCCCTGTGGAAGCCCAATCTGATACTCAATTACTTAATTTGGAGGTGGAATAAAGAAGTAAAATGGTATGAAATTTGGATAATGATCAATCATTGGTATGATAATAATGGGGGATAATTTTCATTCTTTTGTTTGATAAATGTCCACTACCTTGGATATGATAGATCCACCAAGTTCATTCTCAATCTATTCTAGCATACTCAATGTACCCACTCCAAAGAAAACATTAAAATGGACCCCTTAGTCAAGTTAAAGTATTCAAGTTTGAGGTAATGGCCAACATGATAACGATAACTGGTTAAACTTTTGATTATAAATATCCCATCATAATAAGGTATCTATAAGTTCATGAAGTCATATATATTACTATGATTTAACTAACTTTGAGACACTCACAATTTTTTTGGAGAGATTCCATTCTCTTTAAAAAAGTTATTTAAAAAATGATTAACTGTGAGGATGAAAAAATTATTAAATAATTGAAAATGACACCTAGAGTATATATGAATGAATTGAAATCTCTTATATGATACTAAATATTAAATAAAAAATAGGTAATAAATAAGGGACCTCTAACTATATAATGTCTCTCTCAACCGATTGAATGATCCTCCTCCAATGAAAAACTATTCCTATCATAGATTGATGAGATGGCCCCTGAGGTACATAACATGGATGGATAATCAATGTCTATGGGGAAAAGATTTCTACTAATGAGCTAGACTGGATCCCTATTTCACAGTCCACATCTTCAGTATTCCTTTATGAGATCATATGGTAAATACCATTTAATAGAACTATAGATGATATCCCATCATTCCACATCCTACACACTTAATCAATCAATATGGTTATATTTGTGATAATTCCCACTTTTACATAGTTGCAACACTATGGACCGGATTATCCCACAAAGAAGGTAGAATAATACCTACTATGCTCTACCTTCAGTCAACCATGTTATGCCTCAATATCACCCTTTTTCTTAAAATATGAAATGGAAATCCATATATAAAAGTGAATTCTAGTTGTTAGTTCACTTTATTCTCAAAGAAAACCAATTATATTTTCATCCTCTAGCCCATTTTCAAATGCGAAGTGAAAAAAAAATCACATGAGAAATTTTTCACAATTTATATCTCCTACATTGATGTCTATGATCTAAAAAATTCAAACCTTAAATTTTATAGCCCTATGATCCAAATTTCCATCTAAAAGTGGAGAAAATTATGACATCTAAATAAAATGAGGTGTTTATATTGAAAATAACAACATTCCTTACGGAAACCCCATAAAATAATATTCTCAGTCCAGAATTAATGTGTCAGTAATGAACCCCTTTATTAAATGAATCATTAAGGACAACCAAATAATACAGTCATGCCTACCTATATTACACATAATTCCCCACCACCTCTTGGAGGGTCTATCAATCATAAATATAATACAAATATATCATCACCAGTTTCTAAAATATCTAATATTCCGTTAATGACGTTGTTCCATTCCTAAAATTCATGAGGGCCTTATATTCCCTAGGATATAGGAGGATTAGAGAGATGAATTTATTGTGTATAGTCAACTATCATCATTTTTATCCCTCTACACCGAGAAGGAACAATATATTAGTGTCCACGATAGAGTGATTTTATTTCCAAAAAATTCATATTGGGTGAGGGAGAATTATCAGACAAATACTACTATATAATTTATGGTGTACATATTAAATCCTCCCATAAATGAGATTTATTTAATCTTCTAGGAATCATCATTAGAAAATTCAAAATAAATAATTATATATCCAATAATAAATTTTGTTTGAGTAAAACATAAATACATAGAGTAAATATATATGAAATCATAAAGGACTTCATATCCTTTATGATAGCCACACACATGGGATACCCCTCTTTGTTCGACCCAAGGCTCAGATATACACATGTGTCCATTCACATTAGTTACAATCATATATGTTAATTAGAAAATCATACACAACTTAAATTTTAAAAAAATCGAGTAGAGATATACATACTATCCTAAAATAAAATAGAAAAATGAAAAACAATTAACAAAAATGTTATTTATTTTAAATAACTGATATGTAGTAAATAATATTTATATACATTAAATGTGATCCCATTTTTATATTCATTACACATGATCATTTCGTAATCCTATTTACTATAATAATAATTCTAGTAAATATAATATACAGATTAATTACCCAAGATAAATCTCAGAACATGGAAACTCCCCTACACGAGTTCCTCAAATCATATATCTGGAATATCATTTCATTGAAGAACAAGGAATACATTATAGGATGTTCAGGTTTTATAACAATATTGTCGCACCTCGAACCGAATCACTAATTATGAGCCGATGTGCGACATGACCTCTTGCGTGCCACCTCATGCATAAGATGATACAAACTAGGGATGAGGTTTTAGAGACTTCATAGGGATAATATATATTCATTAGTCAACGAAATTATTAAATAAATAAAACATATATAAAATTCAACATAGCAACATAATTGATAGTAATTTAAGAAGTTGTTATAACCGATTTCATGTGAGGCCACACTATAAATAATCAAGTGTTCCCCAAACTTGTTAGTTCATTAGTATAATAAACAACATTGTTAAAATATCTACAACTTCTAAAAAAATGTATAATGTGAATGGTGTTAATAAATCCATATCCAACCTCAATGATATATAGAAATAGGTCTTATGGGCCATTCCCTTTCACGGATCCCTGAACATAGAGTCTATGAGCACTGAGATTCCCATTCATTGTGTGAGTATCCTCCTTGTAGGGAAATACTAATTTATCCTAAACAAATGTGTATAAGAAATATATTTTTATTCCATGATAATAATGATATTTAAAATCATAAAAAAACTAATCCTCAGTCAAGTGGTCATACAAAAACGAATCCTCTATGAACTCCCATAATACAAACATTGGATCTATGTTGTAAGAATGGTAATAATAAAATTATTTATCTTATGTTGATTAAAATGGAACCTCATATATCTTATAAATAGATAAAAGTGCAATGTGTCTTGGTTTCCACCTCAAGGATGAAAATCAATTTCATTATCATGGCCATGTCACAACATTGTCATATCCCAACACTACATTGGGTCAATGAACATGGTCATTATATACCAAAATTGTGTCATATGTTAAGATAGAATGAATATTTACACCTTATCTAAGACTCTGTGTAATATCATCATCACCATATGTCTCACATGCTTCCCCTCTAAGAGGTAAAACATCTATTATGGACCACCTATCGTTTGATACCGTATGACAAACCAAAAATTTCCATATGACCATACACAACAAGAAATACCATATATTGGAATAACTAGTAATATCAATAATGTGTATGAGTATCCACATACACACACACACACAAAAAATCATATATATGATAAAAAATTAAACATGTGTCTCACATTCTATAATTCCACAGACAAGCGATCAAACTAAAGAATAGTCTCATAACATATATAAATATATTATCTTATTATTCCATTATTCATATAAATAATCTTTAAATAGTATTTATCTTTCTACCATAATCGTATTGATCTCAATTCTATGATTTTAAAATAGAGGGTTATCAAATCTTGCATGCGCACTAACCAGCTCACACCTAAATTCCATAGATTCCCAAAATTGTATCAAATAATAATTGATATTTCATTCAGAATGATATCCCAGGGGGAAATTAACACATACATTGATATATTAATAAACATACCGAATTCGATCTCCAATTATTGATAAAAATGTACATTATCAATGAAAAAATATAAAGTCTCCAAATCCTTCAACTATAATTCACAAAACCAAGATTTATCCTTTATATCATGGTGGAATCAACATATATATCTTACATAGATAATATCATTGATACATGTAAAAAATCAAATATGAGATCTATCTATTATATGATGAATTGTGGAAACAACACCAATTTACCCTTAATATTCAAGATTCATGGACTTATATCCTTAAAATATAGAGTATGGGAGAGAGTAACCATCATGAATTACCACTATAGTCCCTATATTTCAATGTCATAATTGTAGAAGTATGAAAAAGAATATTCAGAGTGGTTTTGGGATTAGGATCATATTTTCCAACAAATTAATATTTCTCACATGCTTTTCCAAACCATATTCCAACCATGTTAGGATATCTAAATCTTCAGGGAACATGAATTTTTTGTATACATGGTGTTGTAAATTACACACTAACAATGCTTTAACCTATGAAAATAGATATATGATTTTCTAGTAAAGGTAAATTAGTAAGCTAAACATGTTTGTAAGTCATGTTTATCCCTTATCCTTCACCAAAAAATCTAAACAGTTTCCAAAGGATAACTTCATTTATCCAATAATCATATAAAAAATGTGATATCCAATTATGGCATCTAAAAATATACTAAAACTACACGAAGATACTGAAAACATCTCATGAGAAACAAAATTCTAAAAACATTTATATAATGTATTATAAAAATGAATAATGTATCTAAAATTATTTGGGGCATTCTACTATAGGTCTCTAATATCAATGGGAAAAATGTTCATCCTTGTAGATAACCTATTTCCACGGAAAATATTTTCCATTTAAACATGTTCTCTAGCACCATCATGGGAATTCTATTTTTTGAAAGAAAATAAAATTTCAACATTTAATTTTACTAAATAAATATATCATTAATGGAATATTTTACATAGAAAACTAAAAAATTCATGTTATGTTTTATTTATAAAAAATTAAGACCATTAAAATTGGAATATCTAATTATAGAGCCTGGATAAGCATTACTGAATTATGAAATAAATAAATATAATGGGTTTTTAATACAAATTTACAAGGATTATTTTGTTCTTAAAAATCACTTTTATCAAAAGTTTTTTTATATTTTGTATATTTTATTAAATAAAATGAAGTCATTTATTTTAAATTATAATTTAACTGATATATAATATTTATCAAGTGATTCTATTATCATTAGTGTTTTATAAATTTTTAAAATAAGGACAACTAGTATTTTATAATTTTATTTTACTATAAAATGTGTATAAAAAATATTTCAGGTTAATATTTATGATTATAAAATAAAATAATTTTAATTTTATCTATCCGAATTAATTTTTATATTGAAAATAAAAATATATGATAAAGCTAAATTTTTATGAATCTAACGATATGATTGATTATTTGGTGAATAGTATGAAAAGTTATTTTTTCAAATGCATTGAATTATAATGAATTGATAGTATATATGTATGAAATGGTAATCTATGAGACCATTTTTAAGAAAAAATATTTTTCTTATTAGATAAATTATGATTTAAATATATTAAATTTAGTTTAAAAACCTATGTTTGATTGATTTTAGAACATATGTTATATTATTCTGTAAAAATATTTTTAATAATTTATAAATTATTTATAATAAAATTAATTATTATAACTTCTATAATGTGACTCTTATAAAATATATTTAATTTTTATATTATAATTTAAATATTTTTTAAAAATAATTATTTTTTTTGAATTTAAAATTAAATACTTAATTAAAAACAAGTCACTGAGCTAAAATCCAAAAGGGTAAAAGGGGTTAATCAAACCCCTAAAGGCCAAACATGTTAAACAAATTTTTACAATTGAAGGGATGAGAATTTTATCATCCAAACCTAATACTCAATACATTATTTTAATTATTTGATTCTTCATTACTTGAGTGACTTGTGCACTCTTATATTATGATGAAATATTAATAGTAATTTCATCCTCCCTACTAATAAAGTTTTTTTGCTCCACCTATTATTAGAAAATATATATTTATATTTCCCATTAATACTTTATGATTTTTTATCCATTGTAAAAATTTTCTACACGCATTAGAATTCAGAAAAAATGATATAATCTGAATCCATCCTTTTACTAAGGATCCCCCTAAGAGAAAAGTCACGTTCTCAATTAAAATAATATATATTCCCTAACATTCATTAATTTTAAAAAATTCCACTTAAAATATTTTTTATATAAGTATTAATATTGTATTAAATGATTTCATATTTATACAATAACCATATACCACCTTTCACAATCTCCCGTATGGAAAACAAAGACGACTTTCATGTGTATGTGTGGACTATTGCAGCCATGAAGTGTAATGCTTTATTTTCTTACACCACCTTACAATGATGGTCCTAATTTTTAATTTAATATTATAATTATTATATATATAACTATATTAATATATTTAAAAAATTTATGATATTATACATGTCTCTCATTTAATGAAAAATTAAATAATCGTATATCTATACATAGAAACTACCACATTCATGGAACAATTTATTCAATTTTTCATCACCACATTTTTGGATGGTCATGTGAATGTTATTAATTTATAATTATGATTTTCAGGGATTTATTTGGAATATATTAAGGATAATTGGACAACCTACTAATAATATTACCAAAAAAGATCATTTTATATTTATCTATCCAAAACAGCCGTACTCAATAAAAATTTTCTTCATAATATATAATAGGATTGTATCCACTAACCAAATATAAAATTTTCATATATTATTATTTATCTCTTTGATAAAACCAATGAAAATATAATTATTCATCTATAGTATTTATATTATAACTAAATCACTTAATTGTCTTCTATTTTTTATTGTATCATCATTTTTTTCTGTCTATCTACATATTTGAAAGATGTAGTAAATTATTTTCAAGAATTATATTAAAACATAATTACAAATAATATATGATATAAATATATAATTCTTCATTTTATTTCTATTCTAGGATGTAAGCATTAATTTTAATATCATTAAATAATATATCAATATTTTTCCCCTAAAAATCCGGGAAACTTTCACATCATTGATTTAATTTTTAGGATCTTAATCAAACATCCCAAAAATTAAATTGTAACATTATACTAATTATAAATCATCCACATAAATAAGTTTTATGATCTAGTAATGTTGAAATTATTTGTAATACTAACAAAAAACAACAATATTATGAATCATGATCAAAATTTTCAAGATTACATAAACATGAAATTGAAAATAAATGATAACTAACTTCTAAAAAGATAGTGTATAATTATAAATAATTTTTATAAAAGGTTATATATATGAATAAGGGTATTAAATTGGTGATTAAGATAGTTATCTTGTAATATAGAAGATTCAAGATCATTAGTGGATGTCTGGCAGAAATGTTATGGGTTTATTGTCTCTGTATGAATTTCATGATACTTATTTTTTCTTATGAACCATGATATCATTCATACGGTATGATAATGCCTAAAAATTTTATTTTTAACATAATAATATAATAAGGGTTGTTTTAATATCCAAATCGTGTTCTCTTTTTAAAAAGATATATAATCCAAAGGTACCAATGTTGTAAGGGTGTTTGATAACTCAACTCCATTAATTTGAATATATTCACCTAGATTCCATAAATAAATTGAATTTATACAACATGAATTAACCTAATTCCCATTATCTATAGTGGCTAATTAAATTAATATCTATTATCATGATTTCTAGGTGATTATCTATAATGTTATAGATTATTATCACATGCCCATTTATATTTCATAGGTATATCACGTTACAATTTATAAAATAGTTTTTAATTATTCTATTATTTAATATTATTTGAAAATGATGTGAAACCCATTTTGGTTCAATGGTTTATTTTTTATATAATAAAGTATTTATATAATGTGTCTCTGAAATTTAAAAAAGATCATAGGTGGGGATTCCGTATCAACATCATATGAATTGGTTAATTTTTATAATTCATAAGATTTTATTATGTTAATATAAAGTTTGATCATAATTGTTTTGATATAATGTGATTCATAAAATTTTAATTCAATTAAATAATAACTATGTTCAAAAATAAATTATCATAATATGTTTTTCGCATGGTTTCATATTTTTATGATTGTGACAAATTTCAAATTTTAACTTCTTTTAAAACTATAATACATCATTTTTATTCCATTTTATAAGATATTACAAAAATTTATGTTATGCTCTGATTATTCAAGTTTATTGTTTTTTGCATATAATCTATGCATTGGCTGTCTTTCCCCTCTTATATGAATATATTCCATTATATGTTCTCATTTTAATCAATGACTCTTGAACTAATTTATAATATATGTATTTTTTTGTAAAATTTATTATGTATCCTAATTATAGACAATTTTTACTATTATTACCACTTATGACCATTAAATATTATCACATTTGTTTACACATACTAAACATTTAATATGACCTAATTCTGATCATATTATTTTATAAGGTTATAATGGAAACTAATATGTATGATGTGTTTGAAATAGTTTTTTTTTGTGGAGAATTATTCGGAGATGATGAAGACTTATTATTGATTCATCAATTGCATATATATGTAGAACAATTCAATTTAGTTGTGAATGGTATGAGTTCTCTTATGAAATTTCTTACATAATTATATAAAACAATAAACCTAAAATATCATCAGAATGTATTATAATAAAAATTATAATATCTATCAAGTAATAATGGGATAATAATATTTTTCTGTAGTAAAAATTTACAATTGATGGTCAATGAAAAGACTCTATAGTCTCTACCAATTTCTTCTCATGGATATAATTCATCCATATCCATATAATTACATTCATGTCGTTATATTACCCCATGGAATGTGAAACTATATCAGTGGGATGACATTCCCTTCGCTTGAGGTGATATATTACCTTTAGTAGACCCCGCCTAGGGCTATAGGGTGCATATTTCCATTGGAACATTGGCCCATCGCTATAGTTATCTCACTAGAAAAACCATTAATCAATTAAATAATAGTTTATAGAATTATTTTTATATCTATAAAAATATATAAATATATGTAATAATTATGATGAAGGAGTGTAAACAACACATACATTTCCAAAGATACAAATGGGTTTAAAAGTCAACAAGATATGTTGCTATCCTTCTATATAGAAATTGGTAGTTTCCCATGGATATATGATAATTTTTTAGCTACACACCAATGATCATTGATATACAATACAAACATAGATACTCCCATAAAAGGATTATATCAAATTTTTTATCCTCTATCATGTCCTATGACTATAAAACAATTTCCACTACTGATACTATATATGACATTAGTTGTTATAATATGAACTGGTTTGTTGACTAGGTTGTATTATTAATATATATTATGTTAACAATACAAAAATTTATAATCAAAATTTTAATATTTTTTTTATGGAATAATAACATGTACTATGTTTTCGTGAGTGGATTATTATTCATTTACTAATTATGAATGTGGTTTTCTATTACAAAAAGTTAAAAGGTATATGATTCAAATTTATTATAGTATATACAACTAAGATAAATTTATAGCAATTTCTTTATTGGAAAATTTATATGAGTAAGAAAAATAATGTTTAATGTAGAATTAATAGATATTGAAATGTATATGAATTTTATATGGAGATATATCAAAAGAAAATATTAATATATTTCATTTTTTTCTTTTATAGGATGAATTTATTTTCATTGAATTTTCATTTTATTTATGATGGAAAAGATGTGTTACATAATATTGATATTAGTAGGATGTTTTGACTTTACAGTACAGTGAATAGATCATAATGCGTTTTATAAAAATTGCATTCGGTATCTCACTAGATTCTATTGAGTGAATTAGTTAAATTGATTAAATGTAAGTTTAAGTATAAGTGTTAATTTAAAATATATATATCATAATTCAATAATGAATAATTAATTATTATAATTAGTTAGTTGAATTATAATTCCTTATATAATAACAATATTTATAAATGTGGGTATTCATATATTTATTTTAGAGAAATAAATTTGAAACTACCCATCCTGGGTAATTTCCCATCAGTCAGGATTGGTTGTTACACTTTACATCAACATAACCTTTCAATAAGATAGAGGATGTTTTCTAATAGAGGAAGTATGAAAATATATTTTATATACTATATTATAAGTATCATCACACAAAACAACAATTAAATTAACAAAGAAACATGAAAATTTAGAGTTGTTATATTAAATTTTATCTAATAGATGTCCAATAATTTTATGAAGCATGTATATTTTTTTTATAAAATGGAAACATTTCCACACATATATAACATCAAGTAGAATACCAAATATGATAGATAAGTATTAAAAAATATTCGTGAGGGTGTAACATCAAACCCATGTCCCTCCACAGATATATTTCATGAATTTTTATCATGCTACTCAATCTAGATCCTTAATACAACCTATGACGTGAATGAAAAAAATTTATGATCTTCAAATGAAATAGGGTACCCATTAATGTTTTGAAAATATAATAATTACAAAACCACCAAAAATTTCAGTTGAATACATTATCATATTAGTATATAAACGTATAAGGAATTAATCATAATAATACCGCCAATAAAAAACAATCACATTATATCTCTATGTGATATCCAGGCCACCGTGACTTGTGATCCACTTAAATCATCCACTGTAAAATGATTTTCAATTTTAGTAATTGAATATATGAATCATATAGGTGTAATAAAAATATATTGAGTCTTCGGATTATGGGGTACTTAGGGATCTTCTTAAGATGATCATTTTCCAAAAATAAACTACATATCCTCTCATGGTGAACAATGGGTATATAAATAAATTTTTAATCCTCTCTCAATGATCCATATATAAGACAAGAATAAAAATATCAAGGGAGGGGTAATATACATGAACTAATTCCCAGGGGTCCATGACCGGTACTATAAAAAACTACATATTTATTGTTAATAAGATATATATGGAGCACTCATTTTAATTATGTTATATAACATTTTCCATCTGTGGTAATAATGTGTGATCATTTTACACTTTATTCATCTTTCTAAATAATCATAAAAATGATCAATGGGGTGGTGGGACTCTATACTATAATCCTAACATAATCACTTTATAACCTCATCAATTTTATTTTCACAACTAGTTGAGTAAATGAAAATATGAAACATCTAACAAATTGTCCTCAATATTATCTCTAAACATAACATATATCAAATGATAGTTTTTACTAGAGAAAAACCTGATATAAATTAAAACATAAACAAAATTGTCCTATATTTCCATAAAAAATAATATATATAGCTAAAATAATAATGAATGAAGATCCTGATGACCTTAAGATATTATCAATATTAAATTTAATTACACTTATTTCATTCTTGGAATTCTTAATATACTACTACCCAAAAGAGAAATACACATACACATATGTTTACAAGGAAATGAAATAATGTTTTCCATGCATCACTATAACCCATAAAAATATCCAATGGAGTATTAAGGTACCTAGGACTCTTAATAACAATTCTCTATACACTATGCTTCGATGAGTTTTAAGGTATATCCTAGCTTCATCTGCCCATAAACCATACCCTCTACACATTCCCTATAGAAATCCACTAAATATATTATATAAGAAAAATCACTATATAATAAGACTTAGTGTAACCGATGGACTCAATTAAAAACTATATATCATCACATTTGAACCATATCACAATCACCACAATCATATCCTAATGTTTTTAATATAAAAGGGAAAATCCAGACACTTAAACTATAATTCAAAAGTTTTATAGTGTCTAAGATAACTTCTTGAGGACCTACCCATTCTTGAACCACATTTCCATGCCACCCAAGATCATCCCACATCACCCATCACCAATTTAATATCCCATAACCCTCTAATGGAATTTGAAAATCAACTTCCAAAAATTCCCCTTTGTAGATTATATTTTGGGAATTTATTAAGCTCCCACACAAAACATAAATGACATATTACACTTCTCTCTCTCATAACCCATTCCCACTACTTCCAATGAAACACATATATTTCCGCATATAGCTCTACCAAACCCAATACCCTATTATACACATGCACGAAGATGAATATATACCTATGGCTATGTATTAAATGGAATATCAACCTTGATATTAGTGCAATCATCTTATAACAATGTGATAATAATCCCCTCCCAAACATATATTGAGCATCATCAATCTATTAGACCCTTTATTGTATGAAAAAACTATTAATAATTATTCATAATAAATTATAATTAGTTCTCCCTAATTAACTAATTTGGAAGAATCCCTAAAATCTTATGAAGGATTATCCTCTATCTAAATCCAAAGGAATGAAAAAATGGGTAATTTTATACCACTAACACTAATATAAATAATTTTTTATCATATAATACCAAATTTATAAAAAATTCTAAACCAATTAGTTTAGATCGTTATAAAGACACGCCAAGCTATGAACTTTTATTAGAATTGAATGAAACGAGTGGTGTAATGACTCATTTAATTACCTATATCCACCACACCATAAATCAAAATTAATAAATATGATTTTTTGATTATATGGTAAAATTATTCAAAAATCAATATACTTGTTCCTCCAAAATCAATGGAATAAAGAATAATAATCCAACAGAGGGGATGAGATGAAGTTACCTCAAATTATATTGATGAAGCATGTTACAATCAGTACGTGTAACATAAGTTAAGTGGGACAATGATAATAGAGAAGGGACTCCCAACACATGATTCTCCATATATATGATAATATACCACCCCCTAATAGGTTTTTTGTTAATTTAAAATTTTGGGAGAAATCCTTAACATAAAAAATATTTCTAATGTTTATGTGTATTCTACAATAATATATTTTATAGCAATATTATTCTCAAAATGGATCATATTATTTGATTCCTATATGATTAATGACTTATGAATTACCATGAATTACTAACTGACTAAATATTCTGATCATCAAAATATTGGGTATGGTATTAAAATTTTAATCTCATGTTCATATACCATTTTTCTTCTTTTATTCATAAGTTATAATTGATATATATTTTTTACCCTTATATGTTATCTAATATCACTTTCTCTTATGTTTCATTAACAAGGCTTCGAATATAGGGTTTATGTATGATACGTCTAAGAATGATTTTAGTTTTATAGAAGCTAATGGTATATAATGTAGATCTCATATAAAAATGCTTTATATATATTTATGTTTCTGATGCACCAAAACCAATAAAATTCTGGTGTTAATTGTAATTTTCTATAATTAATATTTATATAATAATTAAACACATTTATGTATAAATATAATGGTTTTCTATAGAAGGCATCCAATCAATGAATAGAAATGTGTAATAAAATAAAGATAAAACTTTACTGAGAACCCATTTTATATTATTATGTAGTGGAGGACATTTTATTTTATGGTAAATAATGAAATATTGTTTTCTGAAAAATACATCCCTTTCATGATCCTAAAAATTGACATTATTTTTGAATAGTTGTATCTAGGTGTAATAACTCTAATTAGTATTGTACTAGTATATCGTTATAATCATAATGGTGTATGATGATTGTTCTCTTACCATGCACCTTATTTTATTCTCCATGGTTATATTCTTATGTTCATTCACATTTTCATTATGATCAATTATGAAGGGTTTCAATATATAGGGACAATGACTCACCAAGGATTAACCTAAGGTGATATAGACTAAAATCAATGTTCAATCATTCATACATTCTATAAATGATTATAAATTATTATATGGTTTCCAAGTATGATTATTGTTTCTAACACTAAAATTTATAGTTTTGGTCAATGGATGGAACCTAATGGAGCTTATTAATATTAAATTTTAAAGAATTTGTAATGATTAGCCTACTGATAATCCAAATCTGTTGGGAGATATAAGGAAAAACCTATTTTTATTTATACAAGTCATTCATAAGATAGAATCATGGTGAGATTCCATATGATCAAATGAAATAACAATTTTGAATTAATAAATTCTTGATAAAACATCAACTTTAATTTTTAGGGTTCACTAATTCACTAGTTTATAAGTTAAGTATTATTTCTAATGAAAAGATATTTTGTATTTTCCGTTGTTCAAAACATAAAACATTTATATCATCTATTTTATATTTTGATACTCAAGATGATAAATGGTGGAATCTTATCAAGAAAATAAGAAAATAAGAAGAAATTGAATCCATGTAGTTTTATGAGATTAGGATCCTATTTATTATTACGTATTATCCAATTATTATTTTTATAAAGATGTAGAATAAATTCTATTATCTAATGGAGATGGTTGTTGAATCAATTTCTTCCACTAAGGAAAATGGAGATTGCAGTTACTCATCAATATACTATATTGTATAAAAAATAAAAATGGAATTAAATGGAAATTATAAAAAAAAATCATCGAGAGAATAATTTTAAGTATCAGTTATAAAAGAAGTGTGACATACACATTTTTTATGAATTATTATTTTTTAGGATTTATAAAATACTCTTTTATAGATTGTTATATGCACAAAAATTGGTTTTATCAAAATGTGATATATTATTATTAGTGTTATTTAAACGTGATATTTATAAATTTACCAATAAAAATAGTGATAATAATAAAAATAAATATTTTTTAATATTAGGAATAATTTTTTTATATAGATAATTCATATTAATAAAAAGTACTTAATTTTTTTTAATATTATTCAAATGTTTTGAAAATATAATTTTCTCCTAAAATGTTAAATTTTTTCAACAATAATATAATAAATTTTTATACATTTAAAAATATAATTTTATAAAATAAATATCAATTTTAAATAATCAATTTTAAAAACATTTGGGTTATTTTTTACAATTTTTTTTTAAATTGATTAGTATTTCAATAAATACTGAAAGGTACCAGTTTTTATTGAAAATTATACTTCTGATTAATGATTTTATAAGGTTCCTTTATTTAAAATTTTTTTAAACGTAAAATTAAATAAAATTTATATCATTTAATCCAATTATTAATTAAAATAATTTTAATATTTAAATTTTATTTTAAAAAATTTAAAACATTAGATAGTTTTTTATTAGGAAAACCACTTTATCGTCGCGTATGAAGGTTAAATTTCAAATTAGGGTTTTCCACATAATTAAATGTAATTAATAAAAATGAATTACATATTTTTAAATTACATAATTCATATTTTTCAATATGTTAAACTTGTTATTCACCCTTAATAATAGTAAAAAAATGAAAAATTACATATCGTGATTAGTATAAAAATGGGGTTTTTGGAGGTTAAATTAAAAATATATTAGGTAAAATGATGTATAAAATTACCAAAACATTTTTGTGGAAATATATATAAATTTCCTCTCCTACTATTGGGAATTTATAATTTTGGAAAAATATTTTGGGCTGAAAACAAGGGTACCCCATTTTCTTTTAAAAAATACAAGTGTTCCACTCACCTCACTTATGAAAGGCCCCCCATTCTCCTAAACACATCACATTTCCAGAAATAATTTATTCAACCATGTCCAATCCAAATCATTTCAGTAATTCCCTAATACTATCATATAAGCTTTATGTTGGTCTGAAATTTTTCCTACAAATCCATTTTGTGTAATCCAAAACATGTTTTCCATAGAAGAGGTAACAACATGAAACTAGTGTTTTATTTTATTTTGAACTCAATCTCATTGTATTGTTATTAAAACATTCCAATATATTAAAAAATTTCTTATATATACTAATATTTTTTATTTTAATGTAATGAACCAAAAACATATCATCTTCTATAAAATGGGACAAAAAAGTCATTATTAATTTGTACGGTTGACTACAACCTCACAAACTGATGTTATTTGTCTCCCATCCCAACATCTTACGATTGGATATAAAGATGGATTAATTTTTTATAAGTGTAATTTCTTATATTTTTATAATTATGGTATTATTATATAACATATACCATCATACATTCCAATCACTTGGAATATGATAATTTCACTCGTGTGTATAACATACTATCACCTCACCAAGTGATTGATTCATTTATTCGTCACATTTAAGTCAATAAGGAATAAATTAATAAAAATATTAGATATATGAGAAAAAATAATGATTCTATAATTTAACTATATTATTTTTCATTCTTTGTTTCAATTCATATAGAAAATTGTATAAATGTCCATTCGTAAGTATGAATAACCATCTCTATGAATATTTTATTTCATTTTCTATTTGAAAATCTTTTGGATTTTTCAAAAATCACATATAATATTGATATATGATATTTATATCATGTAAAACATTGTATTTATTATTTAACCAATATTAATGCATCTTTACTAAATATAAAAAATCAAAAAATTCCAGAAAAACAATGGAGTTATTCCCTAAAACTTGATTTAAACATAGAATTGATAATAAATTGTTAATAAAATGTCTTAAGAAAATCAGATAATATATGATTTATATTAATATGGTTAAATAATATATTTATAATAATCATATATTTCTTATAATGTAGGTATTAATGTTAATGATGTATGTTGAGACTTAAGTTAGTGGCTTTTCATCTCACATTTATTTTTTATAAGACATGTACCTTATTCACCATGTGTTTCATTTATGTGAAGAATATAACTCCCATTAATCTATATTATAAATTTTAACATAATAATTATGGTGATTTGGATATTCGTTTTTATATCTCTCTTTCATGTGGTATACAATTTTAAAATTTCCAATGTTGGTAAATATATTTTTCTCTAATTTCCTTCTTTGACACATATGTTATGTTATAAGTCAATATTATTTTTTGAGATATATATACATCCTATTTTGAAATTTATATCACGAATATCATAGAAATACTTTTATTTAATGTTTCATTTTATTTTAATCTTTTATTGTACATATAATTCAAATGACACCAATTTGGTAATTATTTTATGTTACAATCTCTCCTATAATTAAGATTGTTTTTTTATTATGATTATGATTATTTAATATTATGACAAATCTCTCATGAAACTCATTAATATTATTTTCATTAGTTTAATTCAGTATTATAAGAAAATCATAAATCATCCTCTCTTTATTTTATAAACATTTAAAAGGATTTTTAAATGAAAAAACATCTTTAAATTACTCTTGGATCTAAAACATGATTTTCCTTACTTACCATAATTTCTAATAGTGTTTTAAAAAAATTAAAAAAAGTCCCATTGAATTAGTAATGAAAATTTTACTCATGTTTATTTTTTATAGTATTATTTGAAAAGAATCTTCATGTCATTTTAAAAACAATATCTATTGGGATTTTATTAAAAATGTGAATGGAATCACCATTTTAACATAGATGCTAGAAATTTAATTTCACTATATCACTAACATATTTTTATTCGAATGGTAATTTATATTTTTTCAGGATTCATTTCATTGAAATTGATTTTTATAATTTTTAATGAATTGAAAAGTTTTATTCAAATTGAAAATGATTTTTTCATAATAAATATTTTCAATGATTTTCAAGGAATTCATTATATGATAAAAAAATATTTTCAATGAAATGGATGTTAACAATTTGTTACGAAATATTAATATTAAAAATATATTTTCAAGTAAAAAATATATTTCCCATGAAATATTCTATGCTTCATCAAAAAATATTTTTTAAACTATGTTGAAATCTTTTAATGATATACTTTCATTACAAGGGATGTGATTTAATGTTATCATTGTTATTATTTCTTTGATTGATTTTTATTTATTACTATTATAATTTAATTAATCTCTTTTTTTAAATGGGTTATAAAATGATTTTGAAACCCAAATTCTTTTAACATGAGTATTCCTTGATGAAATGATGACAATTAAATTAAACCCATTTCATTTACATGGGTTATGGTTTTATTTAAGGATTATTAAAACTATTTCTTGTCATGGGTTATGATATAGTGAATGTTTTATTATTTTTTGGGACACGTATGTGTGATTTTCAATATGTAATGGGTGGGACCTATATCTCCCTCAAATGAATTATGTAATGATTTATATATCATGATACAGACAACATTATAAAGGAAACTAATACTATTTTAGTGTGGGACATTTTGTACTATGATGGTATTCAAAGCGAACCTTGAGTACTATGATGGTTTAGTTATTGAACAAATTGCATTGTGATAGTGTTTTATATAAGCCTTCAATACTATTGAAATTATTTTCTATGCTTATTTTATATGACATTTTTATGTCTTATTCCAATGTAATGTTTTAATGGGTCATGATATTTTTTTAATATGATTCAAGAATTATTCACTGAAAATAATTTCTCAATGTGAGAATATTTTATTATTTGATAAAGAGGCTATGTTTTTTAGTTTTTATTCTCATGTTGTCACATCCTTATACAAATGTCATTCTTTTGAATCTCACATGTTTTTCAATACATAGAATCTGAACTCACTATTTCTTATGTTTCCTTTCTCGGGGTTATAAAGAAATAAATTTTGTATTCTATTTTGATGAAGGGATATGGTTATGAAGAACATAGATAGATATTATATAGTACGTATTTGAACCATTTGATAATGTTTCCATGAATTAAAATCTATTATACCTTTATTATCATCAGTCGCGTGTTTTAATATTTTAAGGAATGTTCATAGAAAAATTTGAAATATCTATGTATGAAAATAATGGGTCTCTCCACATGTTATCAAATGACATGTTTAGTTATAGTTTAGAAACAATGGAATGAAAACATTGGTGTGATTCTTATTTTAATTTATAAGGATAGGTCAAAAGATTAACCGATGTATATGAATATTTTTTTTGGAATTTTGTTAATGGTTTTAGTGTGTAGTTTCTAAAAAACATCATTAGAAACTAGATAATAAAAGTATATGGATATTGAATAAAGGTATGTATGGGTAATAACTCTAAAAATAATACATTAATATTCAATTTATCATCACCTGGTGGAAAAAATGGACCTTGATATGCACCTAGATTGAGATCATGAGGGATATACTATGGAAATTCACAAAAAAATTTGTAATAATCATATTTAATTTAATTAGATGATGACTATAAATGACATAAGATATATATATGGTGACATATATTTGATACAGGTTTTTATGATTTAGACTTCTTATAAGTGATTTTTTTTGGATTCTATGGTACCCCAAGGTGATTACTATTTTTTACACAATGAATTTTGGTTTCATAAATATAATGGAATCTGAAGGAACCAGATAAATTATGATTTTGATGAATAATTAAATTATTGTATTACTAAAAAGAAAAAAATGATGTGATAAGAATGTAAAATAATATCATTAGTATACCAAAATGATCTAAATCTATGAATCATGATGAACATATATATAATTATAAGGAAAAATTATATTATGTTCATTGTGTTGAACCATGTAACATACATTAGTGCATATTCTAATCCCATATTTTAATAGAATGTATTTCCACCAATGAAATGATATTTTCCATTTTTCAATGTCTGGATCATGAAAAGTCATTTTTTTCAATCTATCATTTGGAAGGTAATGTGAATCAATGGTGGAATCTAATTTATAATATAATGGATCATGATGAAATTGAAAATATTTTTTGTCATGAGTTAGAACATCATAAGTACATTATTCATATTTTTTATATAAATATTGATAAAGATTAGCTTGAGATATAGAAAAATAATGATGAATCCATTAGCACATATGAATAAAATTTTAAATGCCTTGAGAGGCATGCTTATGGTTTCATGATCCCTCCTGAATGTATGGCTAAATGGTTATTCAATTTTTTTAAACTATCTCACCAATGTGTGTTATATGTTAGAGATATCAGTGGCTATGATGTGGGGTTTTTATGTTATTTTAATTTGAAAATTGTGGTTTGTGATATATATCAATCTTGTTGTTTTGATAAGAAGATAAAAATAGAATTTAATAGAAATTAAAAAAAAAAGAGATAAGAAAATGTTATTTACATTCTTCAAAATTCATGGGAAAAAACAAGTGGAAATTTCCAAAGTGGACAAGTAATATTTTTATATGTGACAAAAAGGTCATAAATATATCATATCTCTAATTGGAGGGATGAATTTTTATTATTATGTAAATATAATGAAAAATACACATAATAAACCATCGAAACTCCAGTGTTTCAAAGGAGAGAATTATTGGATTTATGATGACTGCTTCCCAAATATGAATGTTCATGAAACTGATCTAATTTTGAAACCACTTACTCTATGAGACTAGGGGAAAACTCAATTGGTAACATTTTATGAAAATGGATTATCTAATGATTAACTTGAAGGTACACATACAATCCACCTTAAAACTACTAATGTATAATTTTACCCTAGATTTACCCATTTATTTATAGAAGATGAATTTTTTATGGGTATCAAGATTCTACCAATATTATTTGATCTATAAATATAAGTGAAAACCACTAATTCTGAAATAATGAAAACTCTTCTCTACGATTCTTCTGTAATTGAATTATGGATAATTTTGTTCATGAAAATCCTTTCATTCGGCCTTTGGTTGAATATGATGTTATCATAGTCATCGATAAGATTTCCCTACAGAAGTCCACAATAAATTACAAAGGATTGTAAGTCACATTTGATATTCCAAATCAAACTATGATAATATACTAATGCAATAATAAATATGAACATTTTATGGGAATCAAAACCATTATATGGGTTTTTATTCATATTTAAGAGAGGCGTTTATCTTAGATGGTTGGGTAAAAACTCAATATTGCTGATATGCCTGTTATGGAGAATTTTTTATGTCATTCTATAATAGTTTACTATACATCCAAAAATTTGATGTTGTCTTCTCAATAAAACTAATACAACACAAATTTAAAAGAATTCATATAGAAAGGCTCAGATTGAGTTAATGTAATTGAATATATAACACTATGAGAACCATTGTAAAGTATTCATCTACAAAAGTGTGCCACCACATGATAGAAATTTTAATCACGTTGATATGAAATACGGATCGATGTGAATACCTTTTTTATTTGGGGATGTACAATATCATTATAATGAACAATTATCTGTGACTACGTATCGATGATAATTTGATCAACCTAATAGATATCAATACATTTCCGTGATTTATTGCTAATTTAGATATGATAAATTTCGTTTATATAAGGTGGATATAAGAAATAAATAATTCATTACAAGGTATAGACACTGTGAATTTGTAATGATTCCATTCAATCATACTAATTACCCCACAATCATCACATTTTTAATGAATAGATTATATATACAATACATCGATATGTTTATGTTACCCTATATATATGATATTATTATCCATTAAGAGGTAATGAAAGAGAATTAATATAACCTATGTTTATTTTACTAAAAGTCATTCTAATGGTGAAACTATATGTAAAATATAAATGTGTTAATATTTTATGAAAAATAATTATTTTTTGGGTCATATAATTTCAAAAGAAGGTATATTAGAAGATCAGTCAATGATGGATGTTATTAGGTATTGAATAGACCGACCATAGTGACTATGAACTACATTGTTATTAGTTTAGCTGTATATTTTGAATGGTTTGATGTGAATATATAATAACTATATTATCCACTCACCAATTTGAAATGTATGGGAGCCATGTTTCACTAGATAGATAAACATGGGGAAAATATCATGTAACTAAATAAAATACTAGTAAACAAAAATATGATTGCATTACCCTATAGTAGATAATGGTTTGAATATACTTTGTTTAATCTAGGAAAGGATTGGGATGATTTCTTCTTTAAAATGAAATGTTTATATGTTATGACTCATTTTAATTTTAATTTTCATGAGAAACGTTATCTATATCATGATTTGAAGTTAGTTGTGGTAATTTTTTCATTCAATATATAGAGGCATTATATAAAGATAGAGAAGTGTGGTATATATAACGTTCAAAAACATTAATTATTATATTTACATGAAAGTATTTGAATATGTGAAGGATAATATGGTTACATATTATTAATTATTATGAATGATCAATTCATTACTACCTTGAGAATTTGAACGTGGTGGATAGTTCCTTGATTTAAAAGTATCATGCTTGCTTATACATGATCAGGATCCCAAAATATCCAAAATTTTGTTATTTGAAAAGGATGGATATATAAATCTTGAAAAAATAGGAGAAATATTATATTTTAAATTGAAATTTAGAGCATCTTTCTTGGTACTTATTATTGAAGTGCATATGGATGATGTAGAGATATAAATAAGAATATAAATTTTATTGATATTAACAATGATCATGATGAAATGATATAGTTCTAGAACCGTTTACATGTTATATCCAAAAAAAATCTGAATAATGGTTTGTCAGATTATTCTCATAGACCTTCATTCTATATTTATCCATGAAGTACAATGACATATATATATATATTGGATAATATTTATAATGGAATGTAATAAATAGATATATTGTAGTGTTTTTATCGCATTGAATGGTTTTTCATCATGATTACAATAATATAAAAATGTCTAAGAGGATATTACATCCATTACATACACCTTAATGAAAATGGGAAAACATGATAATGGATTTTTTCATTAGACTATCCAAGAAAACTAAAGTGAATAAATCAATATAGGTTGTAGTCCTTATCATTACCAATTTACAAAACATTATTTATATTATATATGAAATAAATATATATCATATGTATGGAATATAAAATAGGTAATATTTATGTTTTATAGAATTACTATGATTTATTATGTTTATTTAGGATCCATGAAATACCTCAATGTTCTGACGTATTTTCAACAAGATCTCGATATAGAGATATGATTCATCAATACATATCATCCCCAGGAAAATGGTCTGTCTAAGGAGATAATTCATACCCCATAAGATATTATGAAATATTATATATATATATTAAATGTGGTTGGTATCTACAGCTTTAATTATTTGAGTTTTCATTTAAGAATATATTTTAATCGATAATTCATATGGCTCGTTTTGAATCCGTACATGGAAGGAAGTACTAATATCTAATATTCAAAAATAATGTAGAAAAATAATTTTATTATGACTTTAGATAGATAATTAAATGGTAGAGAAGGTTAATGAAATTCCACAGCACATCAGGGAAGCTCATATTGGGTAGCAATGTTATGGTGGTAATTGAAAATTGATTGTGATTTTTATTTTTATGATAAGTTTGTCCAAATAATTTTTCTATTGAAGCATATTTATTATTTGGAAATCATAGAAATATAATACTGAGTCATAAATATCCCTTTGAAATTAATTAATGTATTGAGATGTTAGCCTACCATTTGATGGCTCCACCAACCTCTCTCATATTCATGATGGGTTCAATGTATCTCTCTTGTACAAGTACATACTTAGAGTTCATAACTAATTTTATCGATAAATATTATATGATATAGATATTTGAGATTCTATACCATAGATAGAAATTTTGGTGATCAAAAACCTCTTGCAAGGTCATAGATTTCTGTTGAAACCATCCGTTAGAAGAAGCTATGTGTGAACATAAGGAAATGTTAAAGCACAATTCTCCTTATTTTTTTCTATCAATGTGATGAATTTCATTATAAAAATTTAATTTTTAGTGTTTTGTAATGTAACAAAACATATTCTAATGAATTTTTAATTATTTCAAATAAATTTATCTTCATTAATACTGTGTGTTACAAACAAGGACATGTTTTAAGATACCATGATATAGTATTAATATTATTCTTAAAACATGACTAGTATAACCTACCCTTCAAACATAGTGATATGAATATTAGTAAATAATTTTTAATTTTATGTATAATTATTTCATATAACAAAAAAATATTGATAAGAAATTGTATTTAATTTTTAGAAAATTATTTATCTGGTCCATAATTTTTATTTTCTCAACAAATTTTGTTTATTAATATTTGTTAACATTATAAAAAACTTTTTTTAAATATTTTATAAAATTAATTTGATAAACTATATTTAATTTTTAAAATAATATTAAAAAATATCTTTGATTTAACTTTGGTGATTTTTTAGAAAACATTTTTTTTTATGGAAGATTGTAAAATATTGGTATTTAATTGAATCTAAAATTTCATTAAAATAATTAATAAGGAATTGTTTTAATTGTGGTTAAATATAAATGAATATAATTTATATCTAACTTAATTTAATTTTATTTATTTGAATTATTTTCATATTGAATTTTTATTTAATAACCATTAAAACTTTTGAACATTTTCTCATTTGAAAACCTATTTCTCAAAGGCTATATTAGTTTAATTTCAAATATAATTTTTATAATTCTATGAATGTAATTTGGGGAAAATGATTTCGTATTTTTAATTATAATAATTTATATTATCTAATAATTTCTAATTAATTTTTTACTCTAATGAATATTAAAAATCGAAAAAATTATTTTTGGATGTAATGGTAAAAATTGTTTTACTATGGGTCCAAAATAAAATTATATGTGTTAAAAAAACCAAAAAAATTAAAAACCCCATTTTATATCTATATTTTGACCTTATTTCTTATATAATACATAATGGTCTATTTTAGGGCCTTTATAATTATATAAATGTGGTGAAACATTTTTATTTTCAAAAAATTATAAGTGTGCCCCTCACCTCACTTATTAATTTCCACCACTTCTCTCCACTTCCCAAATCCAAAAACTTTTTTTTAATTCATTATCTATCTAAATAATTTGGTTAATTACCTCCTACAATTCTATAATCCCTATTTTTATTATAATTCTATATTATAATTTCTTCTTGTGAAAACCAAATGTAGTTATTTGAATAAGATGTAACAACCTAAACCGATCAATTCATGTTTCTTCTCAATCCACTCCCATTAAATTACTATTAAAACATGATTATATAATAAAAATATTCGTTTCTATATAATGAGATGTTTTTTACCTATATATATGAAATAAAACCATATACTCTTCCATCAAATTGTATGGGAAATCATCATTTCTATGTATGGCATACTACCGCCTTGTGAACAGATGATATTCGTTTTCCATGACCACGACTTACGTCATTGTATACTTATTGATTGAATATTTATATAATATATTTATTATATTATTACAATTATTGAATTATTTATCAAAATGAAACTTTATAAAATACTTTCTATTGAATTATAATAATGTTTCATGTTATTATGGAGGACAACCTTCTCATAGATGGATGTGATTTATTCACCCATTATAAGGAAGGAAATGATGAGGTGTTTTAAGAACATATTTTGTTTATATGAAATTAAAATTATTCTTCAAATATAATATAATATTTATATTAATTTTTTTAATCCTTATATAAAATGGAAATGATAATTATGAATACTTACAGCCTACTGTCTACTGGAATGGCGTGTTCCATTTTCTATCTCTAAATCTTATGGATTAATCTGAATATATATATATATATTTAATATATATGATATTTATATCATTGTTAAAATTATGTAGATGATGGAATCTTGATCATAGTATGAGTAATAAAAATAATAAATCAATCATAAATGATAAACAAAGATGTTATTTCCAAAAAAGTTTTTTAACATAAAATTGTTAAAAAAAGACCAATAAAAGATCATATGAAAGTAATATATTAAATTATATATATGTGAATGGTTTTTCAGATAGTTATAATAAATATATATTAATTATACATATGTTTTTAATGTGTGTGATAGAAGTCGATACTTATGGAAATATATTTCTATCTCACTGTTATTTTACATGAGACAATTTCCATACTCACCATGTCTTTTATTTAGATTTTTTATATATGTAAAATGAATGTATTTTAGGTATATTATCAATAAAAGTTTGTGTATTTACACGTCCATTTTTGAATCTATCATTCACGGGGTTTATAGTCTGAAATTTACCAGTTTGGGAAGAGATTTTTGCCTCAACATTCCATCTTCAATAAATATGTCATATTTTGAACCCATATTTATTTATGAGAGTAAAATACATCCCCTTTGAAAATTTATATGACGTAAATACTCATTTTAATGATGATTAATGATTCATTTCAATTTAAACATTAATGGTACATACAATTCAAAAGATACCAAAGTGGTAAATATTTTAAGTTATAATCACTCATATTATCAAGCTTGTTTCTAATTATGATTTTAATGATGACATTATATAATCCACATATCAAAAAATTAATTAATTATATTATAATATGTTAAGGTCACAGGAAAAAATTTATTCCCTTTATTTTACTCTCTTTAGGGTGATATGAGTTCAATATAATGTTTTTAAGAAAATTATTCATTATTTATCTCCTCGTTTGAAAAATCGTATTTCTTCTGGATCCATTTTTTCCAACAGTTTTTGCAAATATTTTATTTTACATCATCCAAATGATTTATCGATAAATTTCATCCCAGTGTTTTTTAACAAAATGTTTTTAAAGAAATACTCATGTCATTTTCCTAACAAATCCCATTTGAATTTTTCTAAAATTGTGATATTAATGTTTTCTTAATATTTACCTCATGAATAATATTTCTATTTGTTATGACAATTATTTTTTCAAAAATTGTTAATAAATTTTCATGATAATTTTAAATAAAATGGATTTTAATTATATTTTGATATATTTTAAGTGATTTTTTATTTCTAATGGATATTTTCCACATGAAATGATAGAAATTTTTTTAATGCTTCTTTTAATAGTTATAGAGTATATTTTTAGTGAAAATTATTTTAGTAATGTTTTATGATTTTTTATAAATAATTATTTTAAAGAAAATTTTTATACCTCAATAATGTATACTTGTTTCATTTCTAAATTATATTAAATCTATGATTTCATCCATTGAAGTTACTTTTGTTTTACTAGGGATATGATCCAAGGATACCATTTCAATTCTTTCCGTAAAAGTCATATGTTTATGATGAAAATAATTTTATGAATCCTATTTATTTTACATGGGTTTTAGGTAGAGTATGAGACCAAATTAATTTTCCATAGGTTATTAATTGAGGAAATGAAAAAATGTATATGAAAAAAAATTCATTTAAATGGGTTATTATATGATGTAATTCTTAGGGAACACATTTCATGTCATGGGTTCATATATAACGAATGTAGTTGATATTATGAAATGCATAAGTACGATTTTAATTATGTGACTGATGGGACCTATATCTCACTCTAGTCAATTGGGTAATGTTTTATATATCATGTGATATACCAAACATGACTGTGGAGTGAACCTAGTTTAGTATGGTAATTTTTCCACTATAATGGTCTGGGGACTGAACCATGACTAATATGATGATTTGGGGTGTCAACAAAATCAACTATGGTTTCCTTGGTAGTGATCTGTGCCTATAATTGAAATTATTTTCCATGTTTATATGTATTCCAAAATTATATTTATTATTACAGTGTTATTCTATTATATTTCATGTTCATTGATTCACCTATTAATCATGTCTTATGAACATCCAATAATTATTCCATGACTAATGATTTTGATCTTTGATATTTATGGTTTGTTTTTCATTTCTTATGATCATGTTCTCATACAATTATATGCATATTATGCATACAAATATCCATTCATTTCGATTATTGAGAATATAAGACAATAAATTCTTATGTTTACATTCCCCCATTTTGGATGAAATGTATTATTTATGATTTTTTAAGAAAGAAGATAGTTATGAAGATTATAGTAGATGATGATGTAATTCACATTTGAAAATTATTTTTTATTTTTCCATAATGTATAATTCACCCTACCATTATGATCCCAAAGTGTGTGTATTTATAATTTAATAAGAAGTCATAAAAAATGTTTCAATATCTATGTATGATAATACATGGTCATTAAAATAAGCATGGAATGAATTAAAAAATAATGCTTATTCTAGGAATTATTATCTTTTTGTATGGATGGATGATCAGATGGTATTTTAATTAAAAATTGTTTTGAATAAGAAGATAACTAATGGAGGAGTAATAACACCATAAAATTCACCACCCAAACTCTAGTGTTTCAAAATCATGTTGCATAAATATTATGTTAATCATTTCTCAAATATGAAAGTTATTGATGATGGTCAACATTATAGAACTGGCAAGCCTATAGAAAAATAGAAATGTCATGACATCACTATTAATGAATTGGGGTATGATAAAAATGGGGAAATATATACTTATTATTAATTCTAAAACACCTATATTTTTATTTTATTAAGGTTCCCCCACTCATTTATTTTGTAATAATTTTCAATGTGTATAACAATACAAACTCATTGTTTAGATGTTGAATTACCAGTAAAAATCCAAAATGGTTTCATTATAACATCTCAAGTATAATATAATTCACATATTGGAGTTTGTGGGAATGTTCTTCATAAAAATATTTTTAGTCTCCAACTTGTATGATTTGATGTTATGTTATAAATAGGGAGGATTTATTTACATAAATACCACATTATTTTATGATTATGGTAAGTTATATTTATTATATTAGACCAACCAATGAAAATCTCTTATATTAAGGATAAATTTGAACATCTATTGGAAATTAAATTGATTACATGGGCCTCAATAAATATTCAATAATGGTGTTTCTAAAATATGGTTTTTGAGAAACTCATATTCAAATATATTTTTATTGTATGGGTGTTTGTATATTTTCTACTAGAATAATTTCTTATTCAACCTCTGAATTGTAAAATTTATTATTTTAATAGAACTAATACTTGGTGATACAGATATGTAAAAATATCCTTATTGTATTGGTTTGAATGAGACACATGAATTAGAGAAGAAACCCAAGGGGAATTGTTATAGGATAACCGTTTATCCATATGTGTGGCCAGGGGTTTCACATATCATTTTGTTGATAAAAATGATGGATCAATGCGACTATTTATTGAATATCGAGAACCAAACATGTTTATAATCATGAATATGTATCCTCTACCAAGAATTGATGATTATTTGGTTAATTAAGAGGATTGTGATTTTTTAATAATTATACTCGTAATATATACTACTTCTTGATAAATAAATGTTAATAAATGAAAAATATAGCATTATATATGATTTATGGACACTATAAATTTTTATTAATTACATTTGGACTTATTAATACCCATATTATAATGATTTACTTAATTAATAGAGTTTTCATTGATTACCCTCATTAGTTTGTGGTAGTCATCATAGAAGATATTCATATATATTTTAATGTAAATGAATAGCTTTAAAATACCTTTAGGTTTTCAATGATGACCCTAGGAATAGTTATGTTGGATGAAAAAATTACCATGATTGAATTTTGGCAATATAACATATCATTTTGTGCTCACATAATATGAAGCGAGGGAATATCATTGGATCCATCAACATTTAATGTTATAAAAACCTTGTTACAAACAATTAATTATAACTAAAATCAACATTATTATTTTTATGGATATATATTATCAATCCCTTAAGTATAATTTCATATAGATATCTAATCCATAAAAAATTTATATCATAAAGGATCTATGTTCTGTTGGACTGCTAAATGTGAGATATATTTAACGGAACAAAAAATAAGGTTGTTTAGTAACCATTTTCAGCACTATATTGTAGTGGAAAGGGATTCTATCCTACAGTGATGAAAAAATAAATGAGTAGGATGCTTCCTAGTTCAATATTATATGGTGATATATTATTTGTCGCATATATTGATATTTACTAATGAAAATTACACAATTCATTCTCTGGATCATTCATCGACAAATATATCATTAATGATATGATAGAATTATCATTATGGAGAATGTTATAATAGAAATTATTATTATATAAATATCAATTATATATTCACTAGAAATAGATTAATATGATTCAAAGGAGATTGTTTGAGTTGATTAAATATTATGAGTTATGAATAATTTACCTCCCTAAATAGTTGAAAAAGGTAAAAAAAATTCTATGAAGATAGTACTATTATATTTTTTCTATGATGAGGATCAAAAAGGATCCAATATTTTTTGGGTGTGAAATATATATATACAGAAATCATTATTGAAGATAAGTAATCATATATTTATCAGATAATTTCTCATCTTTCTATCCATGTGAATATTAAATATTCATATATTCATGATATAAAACTACAGTAAAATGTGAGAAATTATATTTAGCCATACTTAATTGTGATGGAATGATTAGGTTACTAAATCATGTATGTATCATGTCCATAATAGAATTCGAAAAACATTTATCAGATGAAACTCATACAACATCATTTTATATTCATCCTAGAGTGAGATGATTTATAGATATCTAAAGGTTTATTTCTCAGGTGAAAAATTGAAATGATATATGTCAGGGAATATATTTTGGTTAATGGTATGTTGTTATTTTAAGGTTAAGATATAAAATTATAAGGGTATGTTACAAAGTTTCCCATTGCAGAATATATATGGTAAACCCTCCCCATGGATTTTATCTTCAGTCTTCCCAAAACATATAAATTCTATAACTAAATTGGGATTTTAGTTGATCAAATTACAATTTATGAAATCATCATTGCTACCATATAATATTTCTTTGTTTTTAATATTTAAATAACAAATACTAAGTATGTGATCATGTTTTATGTAGTGATGCTTTATATTTTAGTTGACAAAAATAAGGGATTTACCTTTATATAATGGTGAATTATATAACAAGAACTAGATTTAATGTGGCGTTTCAGCACTATGTCCTCATTATAAAGATGTTTAATATATGTGAAATAGTCCATATCAATAAAATATGTTTTTATAGATTTATATATATTTCAAAGGTTTTTGTGATTAAAAACATCATATAGATGATTTTCGTTACAATAATAGTTTTCACTCAAGCATATAGAGAGCTGCTAATGATTACCACATATGAAATGTGTTTATAAATTAAATTTAATATGAATAATATTGAAAAATAAATCTATTGGATCAAGATTTATCTTTGGAAATGTAACAGAATGATAGCCTCATTTGTCAACATATCTAGGGAGCTAAGAGTAGACCTAAAATTTATGCTGATAATCATTAGTAAAAATTGGAATTTGATTGTGGTTGGAATGTATTATTTTGAATTTATCCATGGAATTTTGTTATTATATTCAGGAAAATAGAAACTGTTTCCAACAGATATTGGTCCTTTTAAGATTCATTATTTATGGGGGACTATATATTAATAGGTAGAACCTCCACCGAACCTCATTCAAGTTCACATTGTATTCCATGTGTGACTCTAGAGAATGTACATAACTAATTGTTAACATTTAATAAACATAGAGGTTTTGATGATGGAGAATGATTATTACTAATTAGAATGTCCTATATAATTTTTTTATTATAGGTAACATTTATTATTAAATAATAGTAGTCACCTACTCTATAATCTCTAGGTAAATCAAAAATTCAATGAAGCTATTTGGAAACATGTAGATCTGATTAAATAGTTATATTCACATTTTATTCGGATATAAAAAATACATTTCAGTGAAAAATTAATTTTATGGGGATATAATTTGACACCATAATTTTTTAGGAAATATATTTTTTAATATAAATTTAATTTCTTCGATATCATAGGATATCCAGAACTATAGTCTATCGTACTATAATGTAGTAAAATAGTAACCTAGTCATTAAATTGTCTATATTGATAAGAATAACCATATTTTTAGAAGATTTATAAATTATTTAAAAAATGTAATTTTATAGATAATGTACTCAATTTTTAGTTATGTCATTTAATGCTCAAAATTTCATATTTCTTAAAAAAAATTCTATTTTTCTTGTGAAAAAATAATTTAAGTAATTTCCACCCTATTAAAATATTTATATCAAAAAAACATCATATTTTTTCTTGCAATAATATCAAATTTATATTATAGTTACCTATTTATAGTTTTAAAAAATGTTCAACTTAACAATGAATAGTGAAAATTATTGTTTTTATTGAAATATATGTATTTATTTCATTTATTATCAAATTTTCATTTTATGTTAAATTCATTAAATTTAAAAATAAAATTTTTATAATTTTTATAACCATATTATGTTTATTTTTATCAATTTTATGATTTATTTTGGTAGAAATGTTTTTATACATTAGAAAACATAATTATGAGAAACATCTTTTATTTTCATTTTATAGGATTAATTTAAAATAAAATTATTTCACCCCAATGATTTGAATTTTAAGAAATAAATTTCATTTTTTTTTATATAATAATTTATGATAATAAAAAAAATTATCATTTTGTTTTAGACATAATGAATATTAAACGTAGTAAATCAATGTTTCATTTTTAAATATTAAAACAAGTTTATTAAGTGAGTTAAATGAGAAGATGAAGATATTTATTATAATTAAACATGATTAAATAAATTTGTATGGAAATAATTTTACCACATACTATATGAAATATGAATCACTATACATTTGGAATAATTTATCATTAGTATGACATTATTCAATTTTAATCTTTTATAAAATTACAATTCAGTTCTCTCTCAAACATATAAAAGGAAACTACTATATTATATTTTATACACTACATTGGGAATTAATGATTGTCCAGAAATAAAAATGTTTCATCTAAAAATAACTATAAATTAATTAGATATTTTTTAAAAAATACCATTCCATTGGTCCTCATGAAATGATCTAATGTGGCTATCCAAACGAGATGTAATCATCCAAGTCATCCTCCTTCAAATTATTTATTCTTAAATACCCTCAAAATCAATGGTATTTATCATAAAATAATAACATCAATATCATACATGTAATTAAATTATATTATTAATATGGAATTGTCTTTATCAAACCTCTGTTCTATAATCAATGATGTGAATCTGGAACTCGTTCATAAGTGTGGACTACTACCTATATTGAATGTTACAATTCCTTTTCCATAGCCATATTTCATTGATAGAAATTATAATGGGGTTAAATTTTACATATTATATTTATAAAATAAGTATTAATTTTTTATAATATCATATCAAACATATTTTATTTCTATTCCATTTTTTAATGATAAACTTTCATAGGTGTAAATGTGGATTACCACCTCTATAAGGAAATATTATTTGTTTTTTCCATTCCACCAAAATAAAATAGTAATAATGGTATATAAAATGTTTTTATATATATATGTTCTTTATGATATAATTATTTTGTATCATGATAATATAATATTTATTATTCATTTTATATTTTCACTAGGAAAATAAAACAGTGTTCAGGCATATGTACAACTAACTATCCAAATTAATGGTGTAAATAACATTTATATCACTTCAATTTATAGTAAATTATTAATATTTATATTACTAATATTTTTTATATTTATTTCAGATTTATTGTTATTATGATTTTGGAACCTTGGTCAATGTACACTCACTAGATATTTTGAACCAAAACATCTATGAAAAATAAAATATTAAACACTCAAAACTGATGCTTTTTTTAATTAATTATTAATAAATCAGTATTAAAATTTTATAGTTTTATAATATAAGATATTATATGACTTTAAATGATTTTATACTATCAATATATTATGAATTTATATTTCTTGTAAAATACTTTACATCTGTCCGTGAGGGCGATGGGCACAACCCGAGCGGGGCCGGTGACAATGACCTAGCACCAGCGATGGAGGTCCTTTATCCCCCTCCCCAATGGAGGGGGGACATCTTTCTCATTCTTAGTCAAAGATGCACCCTCCTACATTCATCCCTTTTTCAAATCCCGAATTCCTGCCCTAGTTCCCGCGTATCTCGATTGTCCATAATGTTCCAGATTTGTTCTGTGGAGCACCTCAACTCGCTTTAGCACCTTCAAAATTCAACTCTTCTACAGATCTATTTATGTTGACTCTTGTGGCTCGATTTCATCAACAACATCCCTCAGTTGATGCTTTTGATCGTTTTGACTTTGAAGCCTGAAATCATCCAGATCGGGTGGTGGTTGGTCTTCTTGATCGAAGGCACATCATGATCGGATTTGGGTCTATGGACGATCTCATCACGACATGGTCTAATGATCCTCGACGGTGTGGTGGTATGTCTTTCTTTTTTCTTCGGTGGAATTTTGAATTCCATATCCACCGAGATAATCCGAATACGATGATTTTGGTACGATTCCTGGGCCTTCCTCTCCCATTCTAGAACCCTTTCATTCTATCTATGCTTGGGAACATGGTCGGTCGTTACCTGTGCTCAGATACCAAAACTATTGTTGTGCGTCATCCCATCTTCACTCGCATATTTGTGGAGATTGATTTCTCCAAGCCTCCGATTGACAGGGCATGGATTACTGATGGGAAAGAATTCTAGTGGAAACAGGATGTTATGTTTGAGTGTGGACTGAATACTACAGTTCGTGCCATCGGCTAGGTCATAGTGTGTCAGCCTGCAGAAATGGTTCTCTGAACAGGTGGGGCCACAGGCGGGTGAGGGTTGTCTTGGTTTCTCATGATGATTCTACTGTGGGGAGCTTAAAGACACAGAGGCAGGATCAGGTAGATGGTGGGTTGCATGAAGAGCAACCCATGCTTCCTCGGCATGAGGTGGTGAACTTAGTGGACCGTGGGGTTATAGGCATGGGGGATTATTTGAAGAAGCTAGGTGTGGAGCCTCCTGGACCAAAGGTCAGTGATATCTTCATCAAGTTTAAGCGGGACTTGGGGAAGGTTGGATCCAAGAAGGGTAGTGGTTAACTTTCATCTACTTTTAACGATGCATAGGTTTCTTCATTTATGGAGAGCCACTTAAGGTAAGTGGGTGCCATTGTTGAGAGGTATTCTCCTTTATAGATAATTTGTAATGCTGTGGAGAATGATGCAGACCTGGGAGGACAAACTATTGGTGAAGAATCTCTCTACCTAGAACCAGTGAGTGAATATCCAGCAGTTGATGTAGTCCATGATGATCAAGACATTGTCGAAGGTCCTCTTGCTCCAGCTCAAGAGGGGATTGACATACATCATCATCACATGGAGCATGGTTTTGTAAAGCCGGCTGGGAAACAAATATCCCTTGTGAAGGAAACTCTAGATGACAGTGCTGCTTCGATGAGGAATCCTGCTGGGATGCAGGCACCTTCTAGGAGGCACGTGGCCAATATTGAGCTCACCAACTAGTTTTCATGCCTGGTGACTGCTGACTTGGTTTTGGATCATGTGCGGGCTACTGAATGGACTCATGAGGATCAAAATTCTGCATCTGTATGTGTTGGTGTTTAGTAAAGGGCACAGATTGATGGCAATTGTGATCACGAATTAGAGACTGTGAAGCCCTCTAATGCCAATAAGGGATCTAAAATAAATGTGGATAATGGTTCACTGCTAGATAACATAGATGGAGATTGTATTGTGAAGAAGGGCATTCATGGTGGCTAGGATTATGTGGACCATTCCCCCTTCCATAATATGATGGATGTTAATAGTCAATCTCAGTAGGATCTAGGTGTGAGGGAAGGGTATCAGGTGGTGCACATTTCTGGTAAATGGGGGAATTGTTCTGATAGTGAGAAATGAAAATGATGGTGGTATGGTTCAGCCCTCATAAAGTGATATGGTTCAGGGTTGCAAAAAGAATGTGTCTGTGAAGGAGAATGTGAAGACTGACCCACCATGAAGAAGGCCGTGGAAAGACTATTCTAACATACCAATGACTATACCTACTCCAGCTTCATGCAGGAAGGCTGGATGGATTTCACAATCTTCTAAGGAACTCCTTTCTTTGAAGAAGCTCAATCTTAGAAGGAAATATGCCAAGATTCTAAAACACTATGAATGTTCGGAGACAGAATTAGCTACCGTGGAGGAAATAGTTTATCTGGGATGTGGCGATGGGTTTGATTTTTATGATATGTAACTTTCTTTCTCACCTTGTTGTTCCTGTTTGATGTACTTTTCTTTTATTTTTAATAAATGGTTGGAGTATTTCCTCTGACTAATATTTCTGGGTATTTTACATCTCTCTCGGTATATGTTGATCTTGAGTAAAGGGTTTAATGTGACAATCTATTTGTTTACTAGGATTGTTTCTGCTTTATTTTTTGATGATGAAATTACCTAATATTTGTATATATAATTATATTAATTTTGTTTATGTTACAATTATTAATCAGTTTTCATTTTTAATTGAAATTTACTTCTATATTCTACAAAATATTATTGATAAAATGTTTTTTTATAAAAAAATTGACATTATATCCCCTTTGATTATGATTTTCATTATTCCATGATAATTTTTGATTAAGATGTTATCATGAGAGTTATTAATACTATCTTATGATTTTTAAATTTATTTTAGACCCATGAAATAAATTTTCAAAATGTTTTTAATATAATATTCTTGTACATTATTGATTTGGGTACTTTTGGCTTTATATTAAAATTGGGAAATGGATATCTATTTTACCATGCACCGTATGAATATAATTTCTAAATATCATGTTGGATAATTGATTTCATGATTTATTTACAGGTTTTGAGGAAAATTTAAAAAATATATTTTTCTTATTATTTATTAAATATATATAATTTTTATTAGTGATTTAAAATTAAAAAATATCTTATTATCAATATGTATTCTGTAAATATTTTAATAAATATATTCATTTATAACAAAATGTTATTGTGTTAATTAATCTTTACCTATTTTCTATCAAAGGATACTATCCATATTTTTCATCTATATGGATTGTGATTATTATGAAAATATGTTTATGAATTTTTTTCACATCTTTACTTATCATAAAATGATGTGGTGATTATGAAACTCATTTATTTCCCAATGTTTATGGTATGTGATAAATGATTTACCATCTTGTCACACAAAAATTAATTAATTGTGATTTTATGTTGACTATAATTGGAATTATATATCCCTCAAATCCCTTGGGTAAAGATCAATATCTCATTAGATAATATGTAAAAGAAAATGTATATAACCAAATTTATCAAGGGACTTTGTCCATTATGAAGGTCTGGGGAGTAAACAATGACTAAGTATATAATAAAACGTGTAGTGAACCCAATCCCTTATGAATTTGAGTATGGGGTACAAAAATTGTTTTATCTATTTATATGATTTCCATAAAATCCTAAATTATTCCAACTTCATTCCCTCATGTCTTTTTTTATTTGATTTCATCAGGATTCACAAGTTATGAACATCCAAGATTTATTACATAAATCATTATTTTGATCTATGATAATATAGGATTGGTTTTGAGATGTTAATATCATATTCTAAAACACTTATGCTCATAGTATGATTAAGATATCATAGATATATTCATTTTTTAACTATACTAGTAATTTAATACAACCATTACATATATTTCTTATCCCTATGTTATGAAGACTTGTTTTAGAAATGGTATATCTAAGAATTATTCTATTTAATTATAAAACTCTGGGATATGATGTATATCTCTTATAAAACATGTTTTTCTGTGTTCCTATGTTTATAAAGACACCAACCCTATACTATTATAGTTTGTATCGTAATATTTTTAAATTACCATTTATATAATATTATGTAATATTTATGTTTGAAAATATTTGGTCCCTAAATATTAGGTCAAAAAATGATGATTAACATCATATTAATCATAGATATGGAATGTGTGTGGTATTATGAAACTCATATCCTCTAATTTTCACTACTACCTATCACAAAAAAAATTCATAATCATAGCATGTATCTAATATAAATATTTACCACTAGATGATTTCATTTAGTGAATGATTCATTGATGATAAAACTAGAAAAATAAGTTTGATAAAATATTGTAACACTTTTAACACTACCATGACCAATGTACATAACATTACCCAGTGTGTGATTCTCAATCTGGTAACAACCATAATCTAAAAACATAGAGAGAAATCACATTCTGTAGATTTTTATTATTACTCAAATTGTAATTATAAATATCATTGTTTTTTATTTTTCATGGTAATATATTTTAATTTTTACTGATGGAATGATTACATTAAACTCTTTGGGAATGAGAATTCATTTAGTTAATAGAAATAATAAATGATTATGAAATTATTAAAATTATTTTTATGTTTTTGAGTTATTATTTATGACCGTTTATTTACTTAATTATAACATATATGATATTATTTTAAAGGTTTACAATACAATTCTATATTTTTCATGATATTTATAAAGTAAAATAAAATCAATACTTCCTTAATTGACATTAAAAGAATTTTATAATAAATAATGTTTTATTAAATATTAATTGATTCATTGAAATAATTTCATATACAAATTGAATGAGATATTTTTGATAATATCAACCATGATTGATTTATATACTTTTTCCCTTTTCTAATAACATTGTTAACTCATAAAAATTAAAAAAAAAAACATAATACCTGTGTAATTTCCAAAAGGGTTAACATAGGTTAAAAATGATAATTGTGAAACAAAAACTAAAAATATAAAATTATTATTGTAACAAATTATTATAACTAATCCTTATCATAGAATCAAATATTTATCAAATTGGAGAAAATAGAATTAAAAAAATATTTATATTAATTTAATTTATTAATGACCTACAGGGGATTCCCTAATCTCATTTATAAGAGAGAATATATTCTAGTTTTTTCTTCACATATAGTCTTTTTTTGGATGAGCCAGTCCTAACAAAAATACATTACATATATCAATCTATATGTCATGGTGTTCATGGATTGATCATTTAACCAACATAAGAAATCATTTTTTTGTAAACCATAAGTTGTTTTCTGAAGAAGTGGTATATTTTTTACCCTATAATTTTCATTGTATTAATTATTTTAACCCTTTAAATTATTATTCCACCATGTTGTTATAAAAAATTTGTTATATTATATCTTATTATAATGGATAGTATTGAATGATTACAACTTTTACCATATTCCACCTACCGATGTCATTTTAGACATATGAGCCAAATTTTACCTAATTGTAAGCATGAAAAATAGTTTATTATTTAATTGATTATAACAAAATAAAAATTAAACATGGAAATGGTTTTTGTGAATGTTAAAAAAAATAATATATTATTTTGGATGAAAATTATTGTACGTGGTTAATCAGACTGATGGTAAGGAACTTTTTTAAAATGAAACATTTTTAATGTTTCTCGTCAAAATAAATTACCTACATGTCCATGGTCATGTAAATGTTTCTTGAAAAATATTATTCATATTTGAATTGAAAATAAATTTAATTTTTTACTATAATGGACCAAAATTACTTTTTAAAAAAAATCTAATATCTTAATGTTATATTTACAGACACTTTACATTACATGCATTGTTTGATATGTTCTAATTATTTACATTAAAAATAATTCACTGTTATGTAATTATTATTAAAATAATATTATGGATGTTTATATATGGAAAAAAATAATAACAATATTTTTTTCTATTTTTACTAACATTAATGTTTTTTCAAAAACAATATTTTTATGTATTTATATCAAATTTAATAGAAATTTTCAAATTGAAGGAATGAGTGTTCTATCATCACGTTAATAGTGAAAAATAATTTTCCTTCCTCAATAATTGAAAATGGATTTATTGATTCCTATATAAGAATTTTTCTATTCATGATATCATCTATGTATATTTCTAATCGTTATGGGTTTGATAGATATAGATAATTTTTATACCTGACTATTATATTTCATATAAAATTGGTGAAAACTAATTTCCCTCAAATGAATTCGTTATAGATTATTTAATATGAATAATTATATAATAAATTTACATTATATTTATTCTAATTTTAAGGGTTATTTTGAGATGATGTCCCATAGAACCTATATAGATAATTTATACATTAAAATGAGATTACATTAATAAAATGACTTAAAATGAAAGATAATGATATTTTAATTGAATATTTATTCCATATTAGGCAAGAAAGATACATTTTCACAAATATTGTTTCCATTAATTTTCATGTTTTCTTAGAAAAACACTAGTTTATGATTTTTCCTTTGTGTTTTCACATAAGGTGTTTCATGAAAGACATTGTACTATTCAAATTATTTCAATATAACTATATATTTAAAAGAAATACATATTTATGAAATAATGTTCTTAATGTGGACTATTGGGTTTCATTCATTTTCATTATATTACTATGATGAGATTGTGTCCTCATCCCATTATTTTAATTATATTTATTGTTTTATATGGTTAATAGGAAGAAATAATAAACAAATATTAATTTTAAAATATATTCCATGACGATAAAATAGGTTTATTGTTGAATTTTTTTGTATTGTAGATAAAATGTATACTATGAGGAAGTGTCCAGCTTATATTATATGTGTTTATTATGTAAGAGTTATAACCTAATTCTCGTAAACAATAAAAGCACATGATACACATTTATGTAAGAAACATAATCCTTTATAAGAAAAATTGGATTATATATCATTTATAAATGGGTCCTTAATTTTTTAGTCCTCGAAATTTTATTTTTATCATCATTGTCTGATTTAATGTTACTGAGGTGACAAGAATTTTCAATGGTAACTAATCATAATTAACATAAATTAATGAAACCATTTTAAAAAAATTATACTCATAATTCCAAATTATTAATTCATTTTTTAAGATTCAATTACAATATAGGGTAAAATTAATTTTAATTTATACCGAAAATAAATAAATGTTATTAGTTTTCCATAAAAATTACTTTTTTTTGAAAAATAATGTTTTATAACAAATTCAAGTAAAAAATGAAATCAATGAATTCAATGAAAATAATTTAATTATTTTAATTAAAATTGGATAAATAATTTTTAAAACTAATCCTGAATGTTATATTTCATTGTAAATAATTGAATGGAAAATACAATATGCAATAAAAAAAGTTATTTTCACTATACATTGAAATATAAATATTTTTCATAAAATAATAAAATTTAACCTACTGGTATTTTTATATTTTGACATAAAAATTCTATCAATTTTATGATATAAATTTTCTAAATATTATATAAATTATTTTTAGTATTCCCTCAAAACAATAAATAAATACGTTTTTTGATGAAAGAATATTTTTGATGAATAAAATTAATTTTCGTGAAATTTAGTTCTTATTTCCAATGAAATAATAGATAATTTTTTTCCATGTGGTCTATAATATAAATTATATAATTCGTATAATCATATTAATACTATCCAATATAACGACTATGTTATAACAATATTATTTAAATATTAATATTTTACTATTCATTTGAGCTCGGTGATGCATGTTGGTTATGCTATCACTTGTAATGTTCTTTTAAAAACATTTCGGTGTTACAATCCACTATAATGCTTATTGACTGAAGGTTTAATGGATCAATCAAAAGTATTTATTATATATGTTCTCATTGGGGTACTAATAAACATGACATTACCAATTCACAACCTCAACAAATGATCATAATTACATTTTATTGGGCTACCAAAAATTGCCACTGATATTTGAACAAAATTACAAAATAGGCTAAAATTTTGATATCTTATATAAAACATAAAACAAAATTCATAAGCGTCAAATAGGAAAATTCATTTTAATGTGGTTATCTGGTACCACCAAAATTAACATTCTAAAAAAAACATCAAAAATTATTGGAAATTTATGAAATAAACTTAAAAATATGGTGGAATTATCATTTCCCATTTCACGATGATTTTCCAAATTTAATATAGTTATTTTATTCTAAAATTACCAAGGGATTAATTCAATATATATATATATATATATATATATAATTGGTAAGCAATAAAACAATATCTATATATTTATAATCCTCAAAACCTCATGTTGGTTCCATTAAAACCATTTCATCAATTACACTATCGAAAAATGAACATTTAAAATCAATTTTAAAAGAATAAATGGAATAATTTGAAATTGAATAAATTTTATTTTTATTCAACATTCATTTTAAGTACACATAAATAATAATTAATTGAATAATAATGATGTTGGGGCTCTTACTGTGAGAAAAGATCAATATGTTTAATATCCTTTAAAAGGGACCTCGTAGTATGAGATACTTCTCACAGAGCACAAATAAAATTTTTCAATGGGACGACCTTATGATTTATCACATTATTTTTTTTAAAGGGTATGGTTCATTTTCAATATCAATTTCTTTTGGAGGTTAATATTTATTTAATTTAAAATTATCAAGGTCTACTTTAACATTATCAATTATAAGATGAGGTTAGAGTAATTTCTCCTTAAATATGATATGAATTGACACTTCAATGGTTTTAATAATTTAATTTGAAAAAAATAAATCTATATACGTATTGTAATACCCAATAACTATAAATTCATATGATATATGGTAATTGTTTCCAAATTATCTTTGAGGTTAATAGTAAAATACTTACAACCAAAGATCATTAAATGAACAACCTTATTTAGTTTACTTTTTTGAATCTCATAATCGGTATTTCTATGAATGTGTTTTACGAGTGTATAGCTAATGGTGTAGAATGTAGTTTTGAATTCATATGTCTAATTATTTCTATGGAACACGAATTTATTAATTATATTATAATAAATTTCATTCAATGATAAATTATAAATTTTAATAACCCTTTTTTAGGGGAGTTCAAGGAGAAGAGAAATAATGGTGATAACATTGTGAAACAAAACATAATGAATATACATATCTTATAACTCTTCCCCATAATCACTCTAAAAGAAAATTATCTTATACGATTTGAAATTTTGACCTTATTTTTTATTAATAAAGACATTATAAGATTCAGTTTTATATTCAAATGATTAAACCCATGTAAATAATAATTAATTATTTTAAATTATAAAGGAGTAAGATATAACTCAAATAGTAGAAACTTTGTTGGAATAAAAAGATGTATGTGTATAATATATTATGCACAAAAGGTCAATAATTCATCTTTATCATTAATAGATGACTTGGGTTTTTACCATGTTTTCATTGATTGAAAACAATGCTATTTTAGAAATCCAATTTGAGTAAAAATAAATCATGTTGTTTTTTATTAACATTAGAAAGTGAATGTGTGCAATAAGTTACAGTAATTATATTATATTTCCATGAATAAAAATCTTCTTAACTAAAACAACTTTTTGTTATTTTTGAAAGGGATTTAAAATCAATAATATACTTATTTTCAAATCATGAACAGGAATGTAAAAGTCTTCCATGAAAACAAAATATATTGAAAACATCATTTTAAAATGATACATTAAAACCAATATCAAATATCAATAATTCAAATTATGATATTTCATAGTCCTATAAAATATAAAACACCTTTAATAAGATAATATTTTGAGCATCCAATTGTACATATAACAACAATCATATAATTTTTTTTCCAGTGCTGACATTTTCACCATCAGGCTTGTGAATGAGGAAAAACTCGCTATAGTTTCTAAACATATTCCTTTAGAACTGTTCTCCATATATGATGTATTTTCTAAAAAAATCGATATTTATATTTTCCTAACAAAAATTAATTGACAAATGATTTTTGGTACCAAAAATTTTGGTCAAAAAATTTATTCCAAGATTTATTTTTCTGGCCATATTTTCATTAGATTAGTTTTTCTTGAATGAATATATGAAGAATAATGACTAGATTTTGACCAACAACAATGATAATTTTTTACATTTAATTCATAAATGAAGAATGTGAAATTTTTCTAATAACTGAAAATGAATATTGATATCTTTAGGAAAAATAATTTTTAATTAATGAATATCATGAGGTTCTTTTTAAATTATACTCACCATGTTTTAATATACCATTACGATTCTATTGGAAGTATAAAATAAAATTTATATTTCACCCACCTTCAAAGAACATTATAAATGATTTTTCAGATATTATATTTATTTTAAAAAAAAATTCAATGTTAGGTTTAACCTTAATGGAATAACTTCTTACATTATTTTATTCATCATGAAATCCCTAATTTGGAATATATAATAAATTTTATTATATATTTTTATATTACACATTTTTTGAGTGAAAATCATTAGATTTTCATTTTCCTCTTTTAATTTGTAATTTTATTTAAAAATATGATCTACATCATTGACAACATGATTATTTTTGTTTTTTATTATCATTTATCTTTTACATAATTTGATTAAATACTTCATGTTTTCGATCACATTCATATTTTTCATTGTAATTTAAATGTATTGTTGAATAATTATAATAAAAATAATTATACTCTTTACTCGCTTCTATATCAGTCATGATTAATTTGGTTCGTCCACCACTAAACACTAATATGGTGAGTAAATTTTCACATGTTCTCTATATTGATATATTCAAATCATTTTTCATTCATTCTTTTCCTATATATATTTTTTGATATTGTAATAATTGTCTTTGTATGATCCTTTTTTGTATACATTTTATATTACCCCTATTATTATTTATTTTTCTTATACAATTAATTATGTTAATCCCCATTACTCTTGAATAATATTCTCTTCTTTTTGGAGATATGAGAAATAACATAACCACATGTAGAACATTCGCCATAATTATATATTAAAAATAGTTACTTTAATTTAGTAACCACATTATCATTCTTTTATTTATTTCATTTCATTTTAGTATCATAGGTCATGAGTTATCCTTTGATCAATTCAATTGGAATATTACTTTATATAATTTTCATATTTTATATTGTCCACTTTGGGTACCCCAAAACTATGAAAAACCAAAAGTATCCTCTTTACAAAAAACTCAATTGAAATAAAATCACCTAAATATTTATATACACAAACAATATCAATTAAATTTGTAAAAATGTTTATTAAATAATTGATAGGATTTTTACTAATGAATCACAGTCCTGATAGTATATATCAATCCAAAAATACTTTAATTTATTGGTTCATTCATGTATAAATTCTAACAATTTCAAAATTTAATTAGATTTTATGCATATTGTGGTAAAATATATTTATATCTAAACTTTTTTATATAAAATAAATATATTTACCATAAAAATAAAATGATTCTATATCTTCAGTGGTCCATATATCTTCCAACTATTGTTTGAGGATATATCTAAGAGTCAAAATTGTATGAACTAGAAGTATTATAAATATCACAAAAGTATACATTAATTGTTTTATAATAAATTTTGTGGGAAAAATAAAATAATGAATCTATATAAATATATTTTTCTTCTAAAACACATAAAAAAATTTGACAAATAAAAAATATTTAATATACAATTAAATGAAATCAAATATAGTTTTGAAAAAAATACTTTCTTTGATATCAATTATTGGATGAACTTATGATAATTGAGTGGTGGTGAATTTCTACTTAAAATTGAAAACTAAATTTAGGGTAAATAAATAAATTATAGTGGTAAAAAATATAATACATTCATGTCTTGCAGATATAAAACTAAATCACAAGTAATAAGTGACTGATAAATGAGTATAACATTAATCTGCAATGGGATCACAACATATCCTCCCATTAGTATCCTAGAGGGTTTTTGGTTTAAGAATTTATTTTTTATTTTTATATATATAATCCTAAAACCTTTTTTAGTTGTCATCTCTAAAACACCATTTAAAATTTTAAGACCCCTGGTTTTTGGCAGTTGGGACTATGAAAACCAAATACATTGCTCACAATTCAGTGGTTGTGGCATGAAACCCCAAATTACTGTTTCATTCAATGTAGTAATCTCCAACACCCCATATAATAGTTGATATTTATCCATAAGGAAAAAAAATATCACACTAGAAATAAGAAATCCTATTGAATAATACACATCAATCTATCTATTTGATGAAAAAAGAGAACAATGGGAGAGTGTGGGACATGAATAAAGATATCTTATTAAATAAAAAATGAAACAACATAATTATAAAATGAAATAAAAGTTAAATTTTATAATAAAAAATCAATTATGTTTTTATTATTATCCTCTAATAGAATAAAGAATATTCTGGAAGAATTGGGGGTGAAATTGGGCCATAAGGAGTATAATTTTGTCTTGGATGGAACTATGAAAATAGCTATTTTTAATCTATCTATAAACCACAAGATTATTGGTTGGTGTCCCCTTTCAGATGGTGGAACCAAGGTATAACCCTGACTATATCTGGTCCTTAGTAGTTGGACACTAGACTCTATTTGAGAATGATTTTAAAAACATCATCCATAACCTCATGTTCCCTCTTTTAGGTATGTTACCATCATGAAATATTATCCAAAATAAAATATAGAAATCCATGAAATGGTACCATCATAAACCTAATATGGGGATTGTGATAATTAATACCCCCTAAGTAACCGAGTACTCCAACATTATTGATGTATTTACCCATATATGAAATGTGTTAAAATTTTCATTTTCCATACCTTTTATTTTTTAAAATATTTTTAAAAGGTGTATTTTTTAAAATGTATTCTCATCAAGATTTTTTTTATTTTTATGAATGTCTGAAAAGAATATTTTATTTTAATATATATGGAATGAATGTATTTCCCCATAATCATGAAAATTATTTTATTGTATCTTACTTCATGAGTTTTAGTGGTTATTTACCATGAGAATAATTTTATTATATTGTAGGATTTTAAATTTAAAATTTTATAAAAAGGATATTTTTCTAAAGTTTTCATTGAATGGTTTGAATTATTTTTTAATCATATTTTTAATCTATTTAAAAATTTTTTGAGAAATTTCATGCATTACTATTGATATTATCATTTTATACCATACACTTTAATTCTCTAGATGGATTATGATAATGATTATTTAAGGACGTTCTATAAAACTGATTCCTTTCTCATGGGTTGATTGTGTAATAATGAAATACATATGAAAAATGTTTCCTTTCAATGGGATACAATCTAGTGAGAGGATTGAGTGATTAAAAAACATGATTCCTTTCTATATTTTAGGATATGATAAAATTATGGAATTATTATTAAACATGTTTCCTTTCCATGGGACATGATACAATGAATTGATGATTGTTTAAAGACTATATTGAACAATATTGTATTGTTTTATTATCTAATGTGTGTTCATGTAATTATATCTCCCTCCATTTAATTTTTTAAAAGTATTATATCTCATGAGATGATAATGACATGATGGGAATGTGAATAAAAGTCTAAAAGGGACTATCTTCACTTTGATAGTTGTGGGAGAGAACCATTGCAAAGTTAATGATGTAAGGTAATGTAAAACCAAAAATCTATGATAATCAAGATAGTGATCCCTAACTATAGAAATTATTATTTATTATTATATGTTTTAAAAAATAGAAATTTTATATCTAAAATATGATATCATGTAAAATGATTGACTATTGATTATTCTTCACTATAACATATTTTTTATTTTATGATGAAAAAAATATGTTTTATTTATTGTAAAAGAAAATTTTCTCTTTATGTAATAATTTTTACATTATAATAATTTTCTCATTCCCTTATTCTTATTCTCACTTATTATTATTTACTGATATCTACTATAATGAACTTTATGTTCATCTATGCTAACCCTTACTCTTTATTCAATTTTATTGAGTTAATGTGGACTAACATTAAGTGAGAAATGTATAATAATGGTATATTAGAAGATAAAAATATGGGTTATGTTAAATATATTTTATGATATATTATAATTATGAATCAAGTGACCATATAAATTAAACCATTATATTCTTATGGTATTTATTATTATGAAATATAATAATTATTCTACTATATTTATTAAATATTTATTTATTTTATACTGAAGTCACGTTCATTTTTATTAGAGGAGGGTTAAAAATATTAAGAGGTTAAGACTAGAGAACATTTTAGTAAACCTTTTTTATAATTATAAGAATAAAATAACATTATAATTATTTTATTATGTTTAGACTTTATGGTTTTCCTATATAATATTTCTGTGTCTATATAATGGAAAGATGATTGGTCCATAGAATGTATTAACCAATGGGTATAAAATATAAAAATAGATGGTTGAGTATCAACACAATCTATACTCGGTACATTAGACCTTGGCCTAATACAGCATACCTGACTAGAAACTTGCAGGGCATATTCTTTTGTAAATTAACTATCTCTTTTTAAAAAAATGCGATTAATGGATATTATATACTGTAAGAAAACCATGTTTGACTTGAAGGTGATATTGGATGATCCTAAAAGTGTAAAACGATTATAATATTTATCCATAAATTTGAAAAAATGTAGAATACATTTCAGGATTATGTAATTTATCACTTTGATTATTGTATAATAATTCATACATTATGTTTTTTTTTGTTTAATTGAATGGATGGAACTAAGAGGAACCGTGTTGAAAATAGGGATTAACGATAATGTTTTTAACCAAATGAATACCAAAAAATGGTAATATATGGACTAAGAAATCTTTTTTATGAATTATAATCTACCTTGATATCTGATTAACAACATGAACAATAATGACATTCTTAAAACAATAAATAGTTAGTGAATTGGGATTCATCATATTTTATGTGAAAAAGAATATAGAGGGAATTTGATTGAAAATACAAACATTCATGAATGTGTGAAAAACAATCATGTGGATTCCTCAAAGGAATCGTAGGTTCATTATATGTGGCGAATACTGAAACTAAGAAACCCATTGCTTTGGATAAATAAAAAAGATAAATTAATGGAAATAAAGTACATACGAAGTTAGAATTTATATTTCCATACCTTATATATGTAGAACATGGGAATTGTATGATCCAGTTCAACAATACAGGGGAGAACTCTAAGAAAAATAAATTTCTTATGAAATATTTATGGATGATTTGACTCATGATAATTAAGGAATACTGGCCCTCTAATCCATATTTATAGATTCTAGGTTTATGTATGTATAAATATTCCCTATGAATGTCTTATTAATATTAAATAGATGGAATTAAATTTGAAATTGGGCTAACTGGATTGGAAGAATGAGAGGGTATGGAAGCCGCCATCAGGACTAGGAACTATGCAGCTTTGTACATGGCAATGCTAGCTGATCAACAATGCAAGGTGTGGAGCTAGGTGATCAATGACGAAGAAAGCTGGGGAGGGGCATTTCAAGTGGGTTGGGAATATATGTCATGTATTGGGCGTGGTATGCGTCTAGGCCTTCAGGTAAAGTATTAGGGGTTTGTCGGGCCTTGTGCCTTAGGCCTACGGGTCATGTATGGGTTCCCCTTCAACCCTTAAAAGGGGGATTATCCATAATAAAAAAAAGAAGGCCTTCGGGCCATTATGGTAGGTAATTTGAAATTGGGAATTTATAATATTTGTATTCATAGATTTTATATATATTTTAGTAATAAGGGAATCTAATTTGATATTATTAGTCAAAAAATGACCTTCAATCGGTGCAAGGATAAACCCGAACATCCAATGGATATTTTGTTTTTATAATTCGAGAGTTTATTTAATGAATAAATGGTGAGTTTAATTTTGGAATAATATATTATTCAATTGTGTATTTATGGTGTTTTGTGATATTTATGGAAATAATTTTTATAATTATGGTAACATATGATTTTGGCATATAGATTTTTGGTATATGGCATTATGAGGGATTGCTTTTATTTGGAGAAAACAATTAAGTTGATTATTGAAAAATATTTGATGAAATAATTATAACATTTTGGATTCAATTTTGATATTGTTTTTTTAAAGAGTTTTATTACTACTTATTTATGTAATAACAGAAGAAAATATTTTTTTGTAATTATATATATTTTTCAGATTAGTGAATGGTTTTTTATTAATATTGATTATTATATTATCATATGATAACAATGTTGGTTTTGGTTAATATCTTACAATAGGAGGAATATATTATTATCATTTTGTATATCATAGTATTTATAAGAAGTTTATATTCGTTTTCTAGGCATGAAAAATAAATATTGATCATTGATCATTAAAATATTTTATAAAATGATGTAGAATCTAATTCAGACATACATCCAAAGGATGAAATTAAATTTATATATTGGAAAAAGTCAATTAATTATATTTTCTCATATTAAATGCTAAATGAATTCATCAATATATTATAAAAAATTATTTTAAAATGATTTTCCCTTTTTAAAATTATTTCTAATGAATTGATTTTTGTTTTCAACCTTCACTTATGGTTTCACAGTCAATAAAATTCCCATGATCATATTATCTATAACTATTTATTAATATAATGACATTTTATTTATCCTCCACATATATATATATTTTCACTTCACTTTAATATTTTTTGATATATGTGAACCTGATTATGTGATTTTTTGGGTAACCTTTATATGCCTCACATCCCCTTTCAAAAGAAAATTTTATTATTCATTTTATTGATACTGATTTTCAAAATTAGATTTTCCAAATATTATTCACTATATTAATGAGATAAATAAAATACCAAAAGAAATTTAATTAAGGGGTATAGTGTAACACACTAAATAAATTTCGTTTCTAATATTAATAAAGTTGATATCTTACTTAACAAAAAAAACTGATAATTGAGAAAACTAGAATTAACTAGAAAAATAGAATTATTTAATTATTGAGAGTAAAACATGTTCATAATATTATTTATATGAAATTCAATAAAAAAATTATATAAAACAAGTATATTTTTTATATAAATTTAAATATTTTCATAAAATCATAATAAATGTGTCAGAAAGTTTTAATTGATGTCATTATATGGATAAAAAAATTTCATTTAGAAATGGTTATTATTAAATTTTATTCATGAATAATATAATTAATTTATACAATTTTTAGAAGTTTTATTTGATAAATAAATATTATTTTTCATTTTAACTTTAAAATATTAAATTGTGTTGTTTTTTTAGATTTATTTAGAAATAATTATATTTATGTTAATATTGAAAAATACTAATTTTAAGAAATGTGACAATCATTTTCATCATATCATGTTATTAAAAATCTCCATTATATTTTCAATTTTATATTATTATAGAATAATCGTATATTAATTATAAATAAACTTACTAATTACGTAGGAATGATCATTAAACATTACATTGTTATATTATTATTTTTTCATATTGAAAACACATTTATCTTCAAAAAAATTATTCCTTACCTTTTTATCTTTAATGTTTATGTTGGTTTCATCCACATCATGAAATTGAGTTATGAAAAAATAATTTTATATTTTCATCTAGGACTTCCAAATATGAAAAATATCACCCTTTTATTTTTTATCATTTTCAAAAATATCTATGGCCATGATTTATAAAATTGGTAAAGGTAAAACAGGTAAAACTATGTTAAAATAATGGTATAAGGATTCAAATATTATCGTAAACATTTAGATACTTTATTATATGTTTTTTCAACCAAATTTGGGTTTAAGAAGAATAATTATATATATTAAATTATTATTTTAAATTTGGGGGCCCCGCCAAGGCTTTTGTAAACATAAATTATTTTTTATTCCAATTAAAAACTTGTTTGGGTCATTGAATTTAATTATATGTTTAGAAAGGTCCATTTGGGTTTGGATTGATAAATAATTATAATAACCATACATTATCATAGTCTTGCCTAAAAAATCTTGTATTTAAACATCTTATTTGATTTTATGGAGAAATGATTTTCATATATAAATTATATATTTTCCTAAAAATGTTTTCCTTGCATTCCTCATTAAATTATTAAATGAAAATAATTAATTTTTATAATTTTAAATATATTTAAATATATTTAAATTAAATAATCATTATATAATGAAACTAGATTATCATTCATGGATATTACATCATACTAGATGAATATGTAGTACATTACAAAATAATAAGTTCTAAGGACCCTAAATGTTTATTGTATTTTAAAAATTGGAGACACATTCTTTTATCCTTGTGAAATATAATAAACATCTCTCATAATAAACTAAAACTTATTTACTTATACATTAAACAATTTTTCATAACCTGGGAAAAACATATGAAACGGGTGAGCTTAGATGATCAATAAGGGTTAATACGTGAAAGGTTTAAGAATACCATGAACAAAGGGTATGGAACTTGAGAATAACATTTGAAGATCATACCATGTATATTATATATCATATTAAATATTTTAATTTCATAATACCTAAACCATAATATAATTATGAGGAAATTTCACAAAATTGTAACAATGGAATACGAAAATGAATTGTGGAATCCTATTAAGCATATAATATGATTTCAATATTATATATTTTAATTCTTTCTATGTAGCATGATTTCACCGCTCATAACATTTTTTTATTTAGGGTTCACTCCCATGTCCATCTAAGTATTCAAGGATCACTCCCAAGATAATCTTAGTATATCACATTGGATATAAATCATTATGAAATAAATTAGAGGGGGATATAGGTCCCACCCAACTCATAATGAAATCCTAAATACATGTTCCAAAATATCTGAAAAACTCATATTAGAACCCATGCAAATGAATGGGTATTATAAATATGTGATTATATAATAATTTTTGGAAAATTTATAAATTTTATGATAATTTCATCAAAGAATAACCTGTGATATATTAATGTATTTTATAAAAATCCAAACCTTGAAAGAGAAACTGATTTCATAAACATATAACACATGAAAGATAAATGGGTTTCATAATGACTACGATATTAAGTATAACCCATTCATAAAAATAATATTAATTGAACCTTTAGCTCATTTCCTTGAAGGGATTGAGTAACATTTATAGATGTTATTTTATAAGGAAAATTATTTTGAAAATTCATTAATAACATTTATTTAGGAAAATATACATTCTTATTTTAAATATTATTTTTAATACATAAAACCATTTCAGAAGAATTTGCATAGGAATTACCTCGAAAATATATAAATACAAATTTAAATCATTTTGAAAAAAAAATTCCCTTAAATATTTATAAAATAATAATTAAAATATTTTTAAAAAACATATTTCATTGGAATTTTTTTAAAAAAATATAAGATGAACTTGAAGATGTTTTGAAACCCATTTTGTTGGAAATAATTTGAGACTTATAAATAATCCATAAAGACATTTTGAATTTTTTTTTTCCATATAATCATATATAAAATAAGATTGAAAACATTATAAAAAACACTTTTCTTAAAAAACAAATAATATATTAAATCTCTATCTTTTCAAATAATAAGATTTCATCACTTTTTCAGAATATACAAAACATTAATGAAATTGATGCATGATGACCAAACTAGTAAGGTGCCTTTGGAAAAAGGGAATGATAAACACTGGTACATGTGTGATCTATATCAGCTCCCTATATGTTCTTCATGACTAGAACCCTTAATAGACACATCAAACATTGTGTATATCATCATAACATGGGAGAAAAGGAATCATAAAATGGGTGAGCTAAAATTCTCAGTAAGGGTAAATAAGGGATACATATATGAATAAACATGAGAAGAAGTGTATAAAAATTTTATCATGAAAATAAAAGATTATACCCTACATACCTGAGATCGTATACAAGAATCATGGCATAAATCTTGGTAGTTAATAAGTCACGAATAAAAAGTATTTAAATAACATAAGTGGTGAAATAATTATATAGGAGTAAGAAATGGAATTTACGAAAACACATAAGCATATAGTAATTTATATAGTAGCCAATAAATCACTTCTATGACCCTCTTAGTAGTATGGGTTCACTTCAGAACATACCATTATAGTAGTAACGGTTCACTCCCATGGCCACCATAGTGGCATGATTTAACCCCGCATACCATTTTAGTAGTCATTTTACACTACCATGACCATTATACTAGTCAAGGTTCACTACTATGACATATATAAACCATACATACATGTTCCACATGATCATTAAAAATAATATCATATCCAATGAAATGAAATAGGTATCATAAAAAATTTAACACGACATGACCTATAGAAAGATATAATTTTCATAATAATTTAATCCTAAACATAACCTTTGAAAATGAATCTAGTTTTAAAAGAATATAACATGGGAAAGTGAAACATGTTTCATAAAAATAATTCCATAAAAACATAATCCTTTTAGAAAAATATTATTCATGTAGAAACTGAATAATATCACCATAAATTCATGATTAACACCGATGGGTTTTCTCTTAGAAGGGAAATTTTTTTAATGATATTTTAAAAACATTTATTAAGGAAACTATCCCTTCTTATTTGAATATTTATTTTTATGACATAAAATAGTTTGAAAACCTTTTAATTTTAAAATTACTATGAAAAATTATAAATAAGACATGAAATAATTTTTAAAACCATTCTCTGTTATAATATATAAAATAAGTTTCAAAACACTTTAAATACTTATTCTTTGAATACAATTTTAAAACCATTAAAGGAATACTGAAAATGTTTTGATACATATTGTAATTGAAAACATGTAATAGAAGAATAGAAGCCAATCCAAAAACCATTTTATTTTAATATATATTCTAAAAACATATTATTAAAGGCTATCATTTTTGAAATACAGAGGGACCTTTTATTAAATGACTCTGGGTAAATCTGTACATATCTTACGCGGTTAAAAGAACAGTCCATTTTCTCAGTAAAAGTGATTAGAAAATATTATTGTTCATAAAAAAAAGAATAATATTCCATTGAAGGTATTGGAAAAAAGAGAAAAAATGTAAAATTTTCATTTAGATATTATAATACAATGGTATAATTTTCTTGGAAACATTTTTTAGAAAACATATATTTCCAACCGATGATAGTGTAAATTAGAGCTTCAGTAAAAATTTATACTTAATTATATTATGAAAATAAATAAGTATAATTTGGTACCAATAGATGAATGTGTCATGAAATAATAGAGGATAAGGATACTCATGTGCGTTTTTAGATATGGATAATAATATTTCATCAATGGAAGTATAAAATAAGGAATCTCAAAATGCGATGAGATTGTCTCATTACACTATTATAAATTAGTAACATGGGATAATACACTCCAAAATGAAATTAAATTATGCTTACAATATAAATAAAATAATTAAAATAATTTTATTAATGAGTTATTTAAATACACATTGAAAAAAGATTTTGGGTTCATAACACAACATGAGTCTAAGAAAAGGAAAATTGTGAAATATTTTTGTTGATGTGGTATATTTTGAATCATAAAACAAATGACTGAAGGATCACAAAAGGGACATGTGGATAAACATAAATTTATTTGTGATATTATTTTATAAAAATAATGGAATATAAACTCACCCCATAATAGTTTATATTGGTGAACATAACATGTATCTCACGGAAATTAAATAGTGAGATTAATTTTCCGTTACATTGTGCATTTACTCTCTCTATACATGTACATGCATCCTATTTAATAAATATACGTTTATTATACATATTATAGATATTCAAATACTTATATCTAATACTATGTATTTTTTATAATGTTATTATTTTACCTTCATGTTGAAAACCCTTTTATGAGGTTTCACATTAAGTAATATTTTCTTTTTTCACATGTGTCCTAATTTTTCATATTCTTGGTCCTTATACTTATATCATGCTTCAAGAATTTAGATGATGATATAAATATCATCTATTTACAATATATTTATAAAATAATAATAAGCTATATCATAGTGATGTATGAAATTGAATACATCGTTCATAGAGACGGTAAGTCAAATGTATGCATGAATGATCTTTCAGTTTTAATTATCTTATTTAATGAAATAATGTAAATGGTATTAATATATATATATCTTTATTTGTGCGTGTGTGTGATTTATCATTATTAATGTCTCATGAATATATTATATATATCATATAATTACATTAATCCAATCATTAATACATTCCATGTGGTGTGTGAACAAATCACATCATTTTGAGTGGAAGGTAGTTCACACTTCCTCAAATGAGATTATCATATTAACATGAAATGGGAAGTAAAAAAATTACATGTTGTACAAATAAATATAGTAGCTTAAATACATTATATATATTATATACAACATATATAAATATATTTTTCATCATAATGGTTACCCTGATTAGTGGAAATAGATAAATTAATAATCATCATTTTGTGAGGCAATAGTTCAACATATACAAGAAATATTTTGTTCGATATCTATTATATTTTGGTTTTTTCAAGTTTAGGTAGAACACATAGAATAAAAAATCCTTGAATATTATGGATACTATTTTTTCACATAGAAATTGAATAATATCAGTGAAGGGTTGAATAAGGGAAATAATGGAACGAATCTTGAGAGAAGACGATATCTCTAAATCAAGAAACTCCTTTTAGTTTGTGGTAAAAGGCTTCCTTGAAATGATTTATTCTATAAGTAGAAATTTATGGTTTTTCAGAATGATTTTTGGGAGGCTACATGGAGAATATTTTGGTATAACGTAAATTCTTTGAAAGGTGAGAGGAATGGGTAGAGATGGTGTTCTTTTATAGGGAAGGAAAAGGACTCACTTGGAATTTGTAGAAACAAGTTATGTGTGCACATGTTCTCACCTTAAAAAAGTCCTTAAAAACAAAAAAACATCTCAATATTGGATGGTATAAGGAAAAAAGATGGACATAAAATGTGTTTTTTACATGTTTCTTGGTTTTTGGGTCTAAAATTCAAGGTTTAGTACTTTATTAACCTAATTTTCACTTAACTGGTGTAATTAACTTTAACCACCATCACTGTTATTTTAAAAAAACCCAATGATGAAATATTAGAAATTACCAATTATGAGGATTCCAAATATGGAATCCATTTTCCAATTTATAATCGCATACTTTGATGAAATTAATTTTAAAATTAGCAAACTGTAGGGATGACATTGCAAGTTTTTATAGTAAAAATGATCAAATACTTTCTAGGTATTTATATCTTATTTAATTGAGGAAATGGCTCTGATGACATAAATAATATTACATGATAATAATAATATCTAATTAATCTATGAAATAAACTTATTATATTTTTTAACATTATAAATTAATTTAACTTAACCGTTGTATTGAATTAAAACCTGTATTTTTCACTTTTCATCCAAAAATGATGTTTCTCAAAAAAATAAAAAAAACTTCACTCTACGATTATTTTGAAATTATAAATTTAAAAAAGTGTGATATTTTTATAAAATTTAATTTCATAATTTTTCTAAAATAATTTAACTATTTGTACATAAAAATAGTTATTTTAGACATAGAAGGACTTTACCAAAAAATTTATCTTTTATTTTCAATATGTTTCATTTATATGAAACAATTATAAATAATATATAAAAATTATGTCATTAAATTCATATAACTATGTTTAATGGAATGTTTATAAATATATTAATTAAATAATTAAATCAATATAAAAATATTTTTTGTAGAAACTCAATGTTTATATATCATATGTCTATTTGGTGTTCCTAGTATCATACACAAACTCAATGTTATGTGTATTATATGCCAAATCAGTGTATCATCAAATATATGAAAATTTAGATCTGATTTCAAGGAATATTTGTCTTTGTTCATTTGCATGATATAAAGGAATATTTTAGTTTATTTAAAAATGTTTTTAATAATTCAGGGTGTTACATTCGACCCCCCTTAAAATGAATTTCATCATCGAAGTTCATCACTTGTGTAAAAAAAATGAGGATACATATTCTTCACCATATCCTAATGTTACAACATATCCTCCACTTAGTTAGATTTCTCCACAAAATAATTACTTAGAGAGTAGCCTTGTTTCATAGAGAATTTTCAAATAGGTCTATAATTTCAATAGGTTTCTTATCATAGAAAAGTTATTTCTCCAGCGGTATGACCTATGAGTTCTTTACAAGTAAAGAAAAAGGTATATACTTATTTATTACTGATACATGGAACACATCATGGAATTTATATAAATTTTGAGGATATTCGTATTGATATTCTACCATTCAGATACGATCAAGAATTTCAAAGGGGTTAATATAAATAGGTATTACTTTCCCTTTCTTCCTTAATATCATAACATTATTATAGGGTCATATTCATGGGAAAAATGTTTCACCTAAATGAAATTAAATATCATTATTATGGTTATCAGCATAACATTTTGTACTAGCTTTGAGCTTATTTTATATGATGCGGAACGGTTCTATCCTTCATGGCCATTTTTTCAGTGATCTGTTGTCCTAATAGCTTTCTTTCTCTGATATCATCCTAGCATGTTGAAACTCTAAATTTCACCCAATATGGGGGTTAATAATGTTCTACATGAATTCTTGAGTTAAAGGAATTATTTTAATAAAACCCAACTATAGGAAGGTATTTATCCCAACCACCTAAAAAATCTTGAGAACAAGATATCAACATATCCTCTATGGTTTGAATTGTTCTATCAATCTAGACATCTATTTTTGTATGATATGTAGTGCTGAAACTCAATTCTATATGATGGGATTTTTGAAGGCCTTTCCATAACTATGTGGTAAACATTATATCCATGTGTGATATAATAGAATGTGGCACCCCCATGAAACTTTACCACTTTCTTAATCTATATTCTGGAAAACTGGTCAAGAGAAAAATCTTCAATGAAATAAATGTAGTGTGATGAATTGGTAAGGCAATCAAATACCCCCAATATATCATTAATCCCTATTGAATTTTTCGGTAGTCTAATTAAAAAATCCGAAATGATGTTTTCTCATTTCCATTATTGTATGGTTAATGGATGTATCATCCTTTTAGAATTTTTTTCTTTCATCCGTAACTTTCAAGAATATCAAACATTGAGATACAAACTCAGGGATATCTCCCTCATACCATCTCATTATAAGTATTATTTTAAGTCACTATACAAATTCATACTTCTAGGATAAATAGATAATGATGAACTATGAGCTTCCTCTAACATATCATTCTTCAAATTTGGAATGGAAGGAAAATATACATGGTTCCTAAACTGTATCATACTATCCTAATCAATGTTATGATCAGTAACATTTTTAACCTTTTTTTAGTTTTTAATATTTTTTATGTTCCTCCTTAAAATTTACATGGAAAGAGGTTTGAACTACCATATGAGAAATGTAATATTCTTCCCCTTATTTTATAATTTTTATATCCATCATTTGGATATATATAATTATTGGATCATTTTTTATCCTCATCATAGATAAGCTAGCATAATATTTTTGACTCAAAGTCATAGCAACCTTATTGGCTTTCACAAGGTGGAAATGTATTGAAAAGACACAATACATTATCAAATATAACCAAATTCTCTAGCTCATGTTAAACTCTTTTTTTGTGAATATATATTTCCATATTTTATAATTATTATATATAAATCAAAAATTTCCCCATAATGATAATGCCTCTATATCATTAATGAAAAAATTACCACAACCAACTCCAATAATAATTTGGGTAATTTTTCTCAATAATATTAAATAATAATGAGAAATAAGATATAATGATTTTATTTTTCATAATAACATATTCTGATCCCTTTATGGATGCATCCGTATATATTATAAACTTTCTCCACTACAGTGAAATGTAAGCACATGTGCACTGACTGTATGGCCCCAACATTAAACATTATATAATCTTGAATTTATTTAATAATTCGCATTGAGGATCTTTTCATGTTTATAGAATCCGATATTTAGGTCATAACATATACATAACAACTTGAATATTACATTTACACACATCTACATAGTATCAATTTTATAGTAAATAAAACCTCTTATATGAAATGAAACTTGTATAGTTACATGTCTTGAACAGCATAACTTTTACTTTATCTCATCCATTACTATATTCCACTTTATGTCCTTTGAAAAACATTTCAAAAAATTATCATGATCATAAAAATCATAGTAAGGGATTCATAAAGAAGGAAAATAGTTAGTTTTTCAAAACAACTAGTAAACCATGAATAATTTATCATAAAGTAGTACATTTCACCATTAAGAAGTACAAAAATCACATAATTAAATATAAGATCATTGCTTAGACATTTATTAATCCAATGATTTCCACTAATCCCATACAAAGAAACACATATCATATAATGGTAATTTGGGAGGTAAACATACTTAAATGGAATAACCATACAATTGAGTTTCACAAATATAACTAAAAAGAATAGCCATATGGCTGACTACCATACCCAATTTATTGGAGGTTATAATGTAACCTCTTGTATATGTTTTATCACTTAAACACCATTCATTTGGTTTATCATGTAACCAAAATTCATTCGTTTATCACCTAATGGCTCCGTCAAATGTCCAAGTACCATTATATAATCATAACACATAAAATATTACAAATATCAACATTTAAATAATAACTTTTCATTTTCAATCACAGGAAATTATTTCAAGGTATTGAAATATTCATTCAATTCTAAAAACCATTTTCTATACCAAAACAACCAAAAGGGGAATATGGTATTTCATTTCATATTGATAACATTGAGTCTTATAGAGGAATCCAAATATCAACTAATTATTACAGAGGTAGAGAGGTCTTTGTCGCCACATATGCTAAAAACATTCCGTTTTTATTTTTTTAAAATGAATCATAGAAACAATATTTTCGTTGAATGATTTTAATGTTCAAACAGGTTTATTATACACTGTGTAAAATAAGGAGATATAGGTTATAAAAATATGTCTCAATGAAAGGAGATTGAGATGAGGTCCCTTACCTCGAGTCTGACATGGCTCATATGTTCCTCCTTCTTACTGAATAATAAAAATGTGATAATTTATAATTGCATCAGAATATTTTTCAAGTTTTTTTTAAATCCCTTATTACCTAGGTATAACAATTAGTAAATTATTTGAGTTCATAGTAGACATTTTTTCAATGTTAAAAACATGAGAAAAAAATAAACATGTTATAATTAAAAATTGTCCATGTGATCAAAATTCTATTATCACTAGAATGATATATATGATTTACAATTCATATATATCATATATATCTAGTATATATATTTTTTTATAATAGTTCATAGCATTTGGATATATGAAATTAAACGCATCGTTCATGGAGACGGTAAGCCGTACGTACGCATGAACGCTACTTTCATTTCATTTTCATTTTTATAGAAATGAAATATAATTTATAGATAGGTATTTTATAATTCCATTATAAAATATATGTTATATATGTTAAATAAGTTCATTAATTTTGTCCATTATAAGTTACATGTATAGCATGACCATGTAATATCACTTTGAGGGGGTGGTACTCCGTACTTCCTCAAATGAAATTATCATATTAATGCACCATGAAAAGAATAAAGGTATGATCTAAATGGGTAGTAAAAAAGTATAGAGATAAATTAAAAAGTATATATATCATATATAATTACATTTCCATCATAATTTCCACCATATGATGTGGTAGGATAATATTAAACAAACATCGTTTCCTGAGACAATAGTTCATCGTACACAGAAACAGTATATTCTATATCCATTAGATAGTGCTGTGTGTGAGTGTTTTTCGAATAAATATCATAAAAAAAATAAAATATATTGAGGATACAGGTTTTATTATATAAAAAAATAATAAGAAGATAATAGGTAGTGGATGAGGAAAAATAATGGAAAGGAACATGAGAGAAGACATTAGCTCAAATTGGATAACTTCTTTGGATTTGAGACAAAGGGATTTCATGAATTTCTTTTTTCGTAGAGGGAGTATTATAGGAGGAAATGAGGAATGTTGGGAGAATATTGGAGTAGATATTGGATGATCAAATGTGGTTTGGTAGGTATGAGTAAGGGTTATAGTTGGTGTGATTTTATAAGAAAAAGGTGGGGCACTTGAGGAATGATTGAGAATATTATTTTATTAGAAACTAAATTCCGATTTAAAAAGGTCCCCCAATCCTTTAATTCGAATATAAGGTGACAATTGTTCAAAATCATGTCAACCAATAAGTTTTAAAAAAATTTATGTCATACAATTAACCTTATCTTTTATCTTTAACCTTTAGTAAACTAATTTGACTTTTACCATTCCTTCTAGTATATTCATAACATATGGTTACCATAGTTACTATAAAATTCCATGCAACTTATAAATGAATCATTAATGTCAATTATAACAATATATATGACATTTGACTGAATATTAGATTTTTAAGACTATTATATCATTTAATAAAATATTAATTGACTTAAAAACTCATTTATTTCTATTTTCAACTAGTCATAACATGATTTTTTAAAAACCATTACATCTTGAATAATTAGAACAATCTACATTAATAAAAATATAACAAGTCATAAACATATATAAAATTCATGGACGGTATAAAAAGTTTGAATTTAAATTTAAATTTAAATTTATAATTATAATATCATTTATTTAAATCATTCATTAATAATGTAATCACTACATCATCATTGTGTCATAAACAAATTTATTTATTTAAACACTAAAAATTATAAATAATATATCATGATATAGGAAATATTATTAAATTTATAATGAGTATTTATTGTTCAAACTATAACTTATATAACCCCATATAAAAATTATTTTACTAAATTCTACATGTTTTGGTTATATTTCCCTTATCATAAAATTAAAAGTAATTAAATATTACTTTCATATCCAAGTGGCTCCATGGGATCCTAAAATCGATAAAAGGATTCCCATGGTTGGGAATATCTCATAAAATAGTGTTAGGTCACTTGTTAGGGTAATTTAATATTTTTATATGATTATTATTGTTACCCTTATTTAGCAGATTTACACATTAACCATGGTAAATAAAATATTTTTTGAAGTTTCTATTCATAATTTCTAAAAATAAAAGTTACCTATTTACACAATTTGGAATTCATTATTCCAAATATTGAATTTATTTTTCCAAATTCAAAACATATAAGATGAATAAATTAATTTATATTTAATTCCCATTATCAAAAACAAAATGTGTGTTTTTAAGAAATAATAACTATCAAAAGATTTCAATTTGTTTATGTCTAAATAAAAAGTAAAATTACTTTTAATGACCAACATTGGATATTTTGGTAAAAAATCTGATAAAACATTACAACTAATTACAATGAAGAAATAAAGTTTTTACATAAAACATTATCTTACCATATAAATTAATCAAATGGAAATATAGTTTTAACATAAAATGTAGTATTTTCACTAATAATTAAAAATGAACAATATCAAAAAAATACAAAATAAATTAACCAAATTAAATAGTGATATCATGTTTCTATAGAAGAAGTTTATTTTTTCAAATAGAACATATAAAAGTGAAAAAAACTATATTTAAAAGTGTTTCTCCATCAAAAGGCGGTAAAAAAACTTTTAAAAATTATTATAGTATTTATTCTTAAAATTGGATTCATTATCCTTTTTACTCTAAATTTTATGGGATAATTGTAAAAACATTTTACAAAAATGTTTAATCATAATAGGTTTGGTTCTGTTCATTCCCACTAATACAACAACTAGGCCATAACAACCATCTAAGATGATAATACAATTATATTATTTTTTGCTATAACTCAACATTGTATGCAACATAAGATTTCGGAGAAATCCATTTTTACGTGTTGAGTATGCTATTGGGAAAAGTTACCCTTTAAAAAAAATTAATATCTTATTCAAAATTATTAATATAAATCAAATTTTTTATTCTGTAAATACCTGAGTCGTTACATAATTCCCCATTTTAAAAATTGCATCTTCACAGTATTAAAATTTAGCTTTGAAACTACATTAAGAAACCCACATTGGAAAAAGATTCAATAAAACTATCACTTAAAAAAAGAAATATAATTACAAAGGTCACCTGAGAAAACCCATACTAGGATTCAATATAGGTAAAAATTGATATTGATGTGAAACTAACCATCAATTTTGGATGGATAGTGATAAAAAAATTATCAAGAGAAAGTTAACTAGTAGAAATTCACAAACATGTGCTAGATTTTATTATATTTGATTTCATAGTAGAAAACATAAATGAACAATATTTTGGTTTTAATATCATTTTCATTATGATGAGTATTTTATTTATGAGCTTGACTAAGAACACAAGGAAACATACTTACATGCCATGTAGACTTTCATCGTTTACAAAATTTCTACCACAAACTCATATTTTCTCCAAAAGATAAGTATTCCAGATGACTTTGTCACATCAAAAGAACTATAATAAACTTATATAGAACCAAATAATCCACAAAAGATGAACTATATATTTACCCTATATTTAAAAATTATCCAAAACCAAAATTCTTAGTACAATATCAGATAATCCCCAAAAGGATAGTCCTTTATAAAAATGAATACTACTCTTAATATCCAAAATACAACCAACATTAGCCAAAGTTCGTCAAAGACCATTCAATAAACAATTATAAATAAAATTATTCAATTTAATCCAAAATAATATTGAAACCCAAAACTCAAAATAATTTAATCACATAGTGTTCTATAGTAAATATTAATATTTATCTCCAAATAATTTTGTATTCTTTTAAAGTCTCATAAGGTAGGTTAATTATCATAATCACATATTCTTTATGATAGGTTGATTATTTTCATAAATAACCAAAATTTACATATTTCAATTATAAAAACATATATTCTTCCCAATTAAAATTTCAACCATTATTCCCCAAATGAAATCCCATTGTATTATATTTTCATTTGGAATATAGTGTTCCCAAAAGAGTGATCTTCTTCCAAAATAACCTTTCTCACTTAATCACCAAATCATTTTCATATACTAAATATATCTATTTTATAAAACATAAGATCCAAAAATAAACTTATTATTGATCCATGAAATCATTTAATAAAAAATAATTAGTCATACTAACCTGGGACTTCACGTATTCTATTGATAGGTGATAAATCCTAGTCACACTTTGAATGTGGGTTCGATTCCCACAGCTTTGTCCGACATGATGTGTTGTCATACGGTCTATGTGTTTTCCTTTTTCAAAAACAATAAAATTCTAATAAAATTTAAAAAATGAGATAAGATCCTCAAAAATATCAATAATATGTTTTATCCTCAAATGTTACTTCATAAATCACATTTTTCATCCCAAAAACTAATAACCCATAATTTCCTCAATAACAAAAGATCGCATAAAACCCTAAGGATATTCATTATGTAAACAAAAGAAATGAAAATTCTTCAATGAATAACATTTTCATATATCAAACATTAGGGTTATATATACTATAAAAATCCTTCCAAATTAATTCCATAATTAATACATTTAAACATACCATTATACATTGATCCAACACAACTCATCAATTCCTAGGAATCTTAATCATCAAACATTATTCATGATCTTTTATCCAGGTTTTTTCATCTTAATTTTTTTTTACTTCATTACTACAAAAAATCATGCATAATATCTTATGATTTTATTAATGTACAAAATGAGATAAGAAATAATTCATACCTTTGATATGTCATTTTTAGTTTCCTCATCTTCAATTGGAATGGAATTAAGAATTGGTAAACACATATTTTGTATGATCCTACTGACCCCATTCCCAAAAATTCTTTATATGACGTAAATTTATATAATGAACATTCACACCACATATAAAACATTCAATTGATCCATCGGAATGAACTTATTTCCTATTCATGGAGTCAAATGGACGCTTCCTTTTTCCATGGATGGTTATTGCATTACGTCCATCATTAACTCATATGAAACATCTTCTCATCCCTTTGAATAATTTTCCTATTTGATTATTTAGACATCCTTGACACATAAGTTTTTTAATATACTTACCGTTATGATTATTACTTGAAATTCCATTGCAATTCATTTTTACCATATATGATGGCTTAGAAAAATCACCATGGATCAAGTTGTCAATAATGAATCCAAATAGTTGGTTAAGAATACCAAAAAGTGTTCTCATTTAATCTAACATTTCATTTGATTTCTCATTTAGAAAACCACCAATGTTTCCTTCACATACATTTTTTACTTTGGTTCCTACTAGATCTATCAATTTACTAAAACCAAAACAGTCAGTGTGAGTATATCAATAAAATAATCATATACTGTCTTATGATGAGGTTAAACACAAAGATATACTTATTCATGTTATCTTAAACTCATTTGACTTATCTAAACTAAATATGACTCTGTCTAATATGATAACAACAATAGTTATATAAATCATTTCTATTATGCTTAAATAACATCCTAACCCTTAATGGTATCTAAACTGAAATCTAATACAAACTATAAGGCCCAAATCATAAAAATTACATAATCTAGAAATAAGGTAAAAATTAAAATTGAGGATATTTTTATGATTTGAGCTTTATATAAACAGGTCATAACTAATACAACACAATATTAATATAACATGTGTACACTTCTACTTAGTATCCATTTTTTCGGAAAATAAAAACTCTTAAAAGAAAATATACTTGTTTAGTTCCATTTTTAAACAGCCTGACTTTTATATGATCTCAAACATGACCATATTCCACTTTATGTCATAAGAATAAAATTTTAAAAACCAAGGATGGGCATCAGTAGCTTGGTAAATGATACATAAATAAGCAAAATAGTTAGAATTTCAAAACAACAAGTAAACCGTGAATACTTTATCATAATATAATACATTTATCCTTTAAGATGTAGCAAAAATAGTTCAATTAATATAAGCTCATTGCATACCCTTTTTTATAGAAATATTACCACACATCCAGTAGAAAGAAACATATATCATATAATGGTAACTTGGTACATAAACATACAAAAATGGAATAATCATACACTAGACTTCCACACATATCACAAAATGGAATAGCCATATGGGTGGCATCAATACCCAATGCATTAAAGGTTATAATGTAACCACCCATCCTTTTTTTATCATAGAACCACCCGTTATTTGGATTATCATGTAACCATCCATCAAATGTCTCAGTACCATTATGTAATCATAACACATAAAATATTGCAAATATCAATATTTCAAAAATAATATTTCATTTGTAATCAGAAGAAATTATTTCAATATATTAAAATATTCAATCCATTCCAAATTCCATTTTCAATACCAAAACAACCAAAAATGGAATTCGGTATTTCATTTACTTTTGATAATATGAATACTTTTAGAGGAATCTGAATATCAAATAATGATTACAGTGGTGAAGAGGTTATTGTCACCACATACATTAAAAACCTTCCTTTTTTTATTATTTTAAAATGATTCATACAAAAAATATTCCCTTTTAATTAAATTAAATTTCAAATTGTATTATTATAAACCCTGTAAAATAATGAGATGTATGTTATCAATATATTACTTAATGAATGGAGACTGAGATGAAGTCCCTTACCTCGAGGATGACTTGTCTTGTTTGTTCCTTGTTATTAATGAAAAATAAAATTCTTTTAGTTTATAATTTATTAAGAATATTTTTTATTTGTATCATTCCTTTTATATCACATGATACCTTTCTATAACAATTATTTAATTGTTTGAGTTCATTTCGGACATTTTGTCGATGTAAGAAACTTGGTTAGAAATTAAATTGTTATAATTAAAAATTTTCTATTTGGTCAAAATTAAATTATCTCAATATTGAAATTCATGAATTAGATATCATATAAAACATTTAAATCTAGTATAAATTTATTTATAATCTTCCATATAAATTGAATATAATAAATGAAATTCACCGTTCAGGGAGACGGTAAGTTGTGAGTATGCATGAACACTACTTTCATTTATTTTTCATATTTAATGGAATGAATAATAAATTATACGTAAGTATAATATAATTACAGTACAATATATATGTAATATATTTCACACAATTTAATTAACTCCATCCTTTATACATTCAATGTATAGCATGAACAACTCAAATCACTTTGAGGGGGCGGTAGTCTGCACTTCCTCAAATGAAATTATCATATTTAAAAAACATGATAAAAATAATGGTATATACTAAATGATAATTACAGAAGAATACTGATAAATTAAATATAATAAATATCATATATAATTAAATTTCTATCATAATGGATGCCATAAGAGGTGGTAAGAGATGATTAAACAATCATAGTTTCATGAGGCTGTAGTTCTCCGTCCACAGAAATAGCATGTTAGAATTCCATTTTATGGAGGTGTGTGTGTGTCTATAGTTATAATAATTCTCATATAAAAAATATTGTATATTGAATATAATGGGTTTTTAATATAATTAATGAATATGTAGAGAATAGGGAGTGGAGAAAGAAAAATAAGGGAAAGAAACTTGAGAAAATATATTACTTCTAATCAGGTAACTTCTTTTGATTTGATATGAAGTGCTTTCATGAATTTCATTCTGCCCATAGAGAGTTTTATAGGAGGAAAGTATGAATTATTGAGCTTATTGGAGTAGTTTTTAATGAACCAAGAGAGATTGAGAGGTTTGAGTACGGGTTAGAGGTGGTGTCCTTTTTTAAGAGGGAGGAGGGGCACTTTAGGAATTTTTTAGAGTATTATTTTATTATAAACTGAATTTGATTTCAAAAGGTACCCAACTAATTTAATTAGAATATACGGTTATTATTGTTATAAATACTCTCATCCAATTGGTTTTAGACATATTAGATCCTAAAATTAACCTTTTCTTTTATCCTTAACCCACAGTAAACTTATTTTACTTTTACCATGTCTTTTAGTATATTTGTAATATATAGTTACCATAGTGAGTATAAAATTCCAAGAGACCCCAAAATGGATCGTTAATTACATTTATAACATCATATATGTCATTTTACTGAATCATAGATTTTTAGGACAAATATATCATCTAATAAAATATCAACTGATTCAAAAAATCATTTTCGGCAATTTATATACTACGCATATCATGACTTTTTAAAAATCCATAAAAGATTTAATTATACTAAAAACATCATTAATTTGAAGAAAATAAGTCTAAATAATCCATAAAATTATTGGATGTCATTAAATGTTTTCAAAATAAATTTAATTTTATGTTTATAATCACATTTATTTAAATCAATCATTAATTAGGTATTCACGACATCATCATTGTGCCATAAATATATTTATATATTTAAACTCTAAAAATTATAAATATAATAAAATGATGTAGGAAATTTTTTCATATTTCAAATAGATTTTTATAGTTGAATATTTAAATTATATAGCCCCATAGAATATTTGTTTACAAAAAGATACATGTTTAGGTTATATTTTCATTAACTTTAAATTAAATGTAATTAAATGTCGTTTTCACATCCCAGTGGCTTCATGGAGTCTTAAAAACAACCAATAGATGCTCGTGGTCATACGTATCTCATCAAATAAGATTAGGAGACATGTTAGGGAAATTTAATATTATCATAAGATTATTTTTGTTACCCTTATTTACCAGATTTACTCCGAAACTATCATAAATAAAATATGTTCTGAAGTTACTATTCATAATGTCTATAAATAAAAATTACCGATTTAAAAAAAATAATTCCTCCTAATTCCAAATATAGAATCCATTTTACCAAATTCCCATCATAGAATTTGTAGAAGTTAATTTGAAATTAATTCATGTTTTCAAAACCAAATGTCATGTTTTTATGAAATAATATCTTTATAATGATTGACATGTGATTATGTTTAATTAAAAAGTGAAATTACATAAAATTAAAAAAATTGGATTAAATGTTAAAAAAATAATATAATTAAACTTTAAAAAATTAAAAATATTATCTATCCATATAAATAAATCAGTTGAAAATACATTTTTGACTTAAAATGCAGTATTTTTCACAATTTATTAAAAAATGAACATTATCATAAAAATACCTAAAATTTAACCAAGGTTAATTTTAAGGTATTATTTCTAAAGAAGAAGTTTATATTGAAAAATGGAACAAATTATGGTGTGAAAAACTAAATTTAAAATGGGTTCACAATCAAATGGTGGTAAAATTTATTTTTTAAAATATTGGTTTATTTTTGCATAAAATTGGAATGATTCTCATATTATGACTCTAAATTTTATTGGATAAATGTAAATACAATTAAAAAACATTATTAATAATAATATGGTTGGTTTTATTAATTACTAACAATACAACAGCTAGGTGGTAACTACCATTTAAAATAATAAAATTATTATATTATTATCTATATGACTCATCATTGTGTGCATCAAAAGATTTTGGAGAAACTTGCGGTCGCATGTTGAGTATGTTAACATACAATTAATCTACCTTAGAATAAAATTAATTAATTATAAATAAGTATAAAATGAAATCAAATGTATTATTCTATAAATACCTTGGTAGTTACACTAACCAAACATCTCTTCTGTTCCTTGAAATTTACCTCACATTTAACTATCTAAAGGAACACAATACCAATTCGAAATAACATGTTCAAAGGATTAGATAGTCATGAGAAAATATTCAAAAACAATAAATAATATCCATATATACCATGAAATATATGGATCTCAGTCACTATGATCAGCTTAGGATAGCTTTCAATAGCCTCCGTCATTGATAGATCTAAAATTATACCATCTATTTAGATTATGTGACCCAAAAATGAAACCTATTGTTGCCAAAATTTACAATATGTAAAATTATAATATAAATTATCCTTCCTTAGGGTCTTTAATATCATTCTATAGTTATACTTTTTCTCTTCATTTCTCTATGAATAGAAAATAATATCATTTATAATGGCTACCACAAACTATTCAAGATATTATCTAATCACTGTATTCATTAAATACATAAGTATAGAAGAGTAATTATTAATTCCTAAAGGCATACATATATATTCATAGTGACCATACCTTGTTTACAATTCCATCTTGGTTTTATCCTCTTTATTTTCCTACAACTGATGATATCCAAAACAAAGAAAATCATGGAAAAGTGTTGAACTCTACACCATTGATCAGACAAGTCATCATTATGGGGAATAGAGTACATGTTCATCATTGTGATCTTCCTAAACTCTTGATAATAAAAGAAAAGTCACATTAACAAATCTTTCTTTTAAACAAAATGTATCGGTGCACCCCAATGTGACACACTTGGATGAATGTATCCTTAATCATTGTTTTCATGGAGTGGTTTCTTTAATATCAGAAAATTAATAGAAGAAATTCAATAAAGGGTCGTTTAAATTTGTGGTGAACTAGGTATAAGTTTCATTGAGAACTCAACATCACATTTCAATGGAGGAATATGAAACACTATCAGAGAGACATCCACAAAATAACAAATAATAGTCTTATCATGGATTTCATGTTTCTTCCCAAACCATTTGAGATAAAAAATCCTTTTGAAATAGAATTAAGACCCATAAACTATATGTAATATTGATAGGATGTTACGATATATCATCAAATTGATGGATGATCATAGGAGGGTTTGAAATATCAAACATAACATCCCTTCCTTGAAAATTTATGTGTTGTTTATGTATACAAATCCAATACATTCCTAGGATGACATAAAATTCGACCAAAGAAATAATAATATTATTTTTATAAATCACATTCCCACAAACATCAACATGATAGTAATCGTATACATTAGATGTAATCATTTTACCATTTGTGGTTTGCACTACTAAATCCATTTACAATATTAGGATAAATCTTAACACCCTTAAATTTTTTGATAAATATGAGAAAGTGGTTTTATCGAGAATCATATATGAAATCACAGGTTCTATATTGGATGGTATGTATACCATTAATCATATCGTAATTTCAAAAATCATCAGATATAGCTATTTCATGAGATTTCACCTTGTCCCTCAGCTTACGAGGTTCATAACATCGATCATCGTCACCATCAATTGGGTTTGGGTAGTAGTTAGCATAACTCATATTCCCATTTCACTTGCAGCACTAAAAGTTGGAGATTCATTCTATATTGAATTTTCCCCATTAGCATTTTGAATTGTCTTTGTCCCATCACCTTAGTTGTCAATTTCTGTATAGCCTTCCTTTTTACACTTAAATCATTTATTATACCCCGTAATGAAATTCTATCAATGCTTCTTCCTACATTTAGATAATAAAATAATGTTAAGCCTTTTTACTCCATGGTTTTTAGAGTTTCCTTTAAACATAATCAACAACTTCCTGTCAATGTCATGAGATTGATACATTAATCATTTCTCCATTTAAAATTTTATTTCTTCACCACACAATCTCGTTATAGCCACTAAATTCACTTATGGAAAACTCCATTCTGAGGCTTGTCTTTAAGACACCAAAGAACCTATAGGCATTACTATCAGGATGGAGGATATTTATGGAAGTGTACCACAATGTGTTGTGAAATTATCCTTGTAGGTACCAAGGGACTCAGCATACCTATACTTAAACTCAAGAAATGGTTTCTCCATATTTGAAAAAATAATTTGAGAAAAATATTTTTTGAAAAATAAGTTGTTGCAATCGTCTGAACCCATGTATTCAATATTATCATGCTACCTTGTATTCTTGATTATAGTCCACCACTGATCTGATTCGACTTCAAACCAGGGTCATCTATAATGACATTGTCATGCTCTGAAAACTAATGTACATATAATATTATTTTGGTGGTATAGATCCATTGTTCAGTAACATGTGGATCATGAGACCTTCTAAAAGAATGTGTGTGTTGCCTCATGAAACACTCAATAGAATATTGTTCCCTTTTTTCTCATTTGGATGTGCACCATGATTCAGATCTTGAAAACACATCTTGATCATAGTAACAAGGTTTTTCATTACAAATCTCATAGCATCTAGTTGATTAAGATAACAATTGTTTCATTATCAGCTGCAATCGCCATTAAAGGGGTTTCATCAGGATAAAACCATTGACTAATACCAAAATAATATATTAAGATTTATTTATCATAATGAGGATCCACATAATCATGAAAAAATACTTTTATGATGTCTAACTCATGACCCCATCCTTAATCTATGACACCTTATGTTTATCCCAGGTTATTCATAGCCAAAGAATATTTAAATCCTTTATAATGGTCCATTATGATTTTGTGAATTACCAATGCAAATATCCTTGGAGTGTCTAACCATTCAAATACCAAATTACACAGAGTCAATCTTCAACATCATGTTAGAGTTGTTACCCCTAGGTATAATTATTCTAGAGACATGTCCACTTATAGTATGCAGACAATGATGTATTTCTATAAAATCACTAACTCTATCATACATCAAAATTCCAGGTCTTTTTTCTAAAAACTTTACTCGTCCCTATAATTATCCTTAGACATGTCCATAGAGTTATCACAATGGAATTCTGATCCTAGTATGCAATGGTTAACTAAAATTTTCCTATCATACCAACTATTGTGACCATCACATTTCAAACATTAACATTACATAACATTTACGAAATACACAAAACATTTCACAAATATACACACGAAGAGAGTATTATTCTAGTGCCTTTATAATCATAGAAACATTAACACTAGTATATCAGTGAGTTACATCATCTCCCACTATGTTGTTCTTTACTATCACCCTTATTATACATATCAAACATATTACATATCATACTAACATAGGGGAAAGGAATCCTAAAATGGGTGACCTCAAATGTTCAATAAGGGTAAACAAGGGAAAAATATAAGCATAAACATTGGCATAAGGGTATGATAATGTGATCATGAAAATTTAAGATTATATGCTACATATCAAATAACATAATCATGAATCATGTTATAATTCATGGAAGTTAAAAAGTCATGAATAAAAAATATGTAAAGGTCATATGTCATGAAATAATAAGATAGGTGTTAGACATGGAATTTTAGGAAACATATAAGAATATAATTATTTCGATATTAGCAAATGTATCACTACTAATACCATATTATTAGTTTATGTTCTCTCACCATACCATAATATTATACATGGTTTACTCTCATATCCATTATAGTAGCATGAGTTCACCCCTTATACCATCTTAGCAGTCATGGTTCACTCCCATGATTATCACAGTAGTCATGTTAACTCCCCAAACCAGCTAGGATGATATTAGGATATAAAAAAAATACCCAATGAATTTAAGGAAGATATAGGTCCCACCCATCACACAAATAATTAAGTCATACAAGTTCCAAAAGTTCATTAAGGATCATAACATAACCCATGAAATGAAATGGCTATCACAAACATGGAAACAAATCAAAACATTTGGAAATTGATATTTTCCAAAATAATTTCATCATAAAAATATCCCGTGAGATGAAGTGTGTGTCAAAATGATATGACATGAGAATGAAAAATGGGTTTTATAAACAACATGATATCAAAACATAATCCATTATAAGAAATAATATTAATGTAAACATTGAATAATTTCTCCATAAATGCAAGATTAACACAAATTTAAGTAATTTTACATTGGAAATAATTTTGAAATGTCTTTTAAAAACATATCTTTATGAAAGTATCATTTATTTATTGAAAATTGATTATTATAACATAAAATAAATTGAATGTATTTTTCATTTGATATAGCTTTGAAAACATATAAAGAAGCCTTGAAATTTCTTCAAAACCATTTCCCATGAAAACATATAAAATATGTTTCAAAAACCATTACAATGTTTATTCATTGAATACATTTTGAAAACCATTAATGGAATATTGAATATTTTTTGAAACCCATTATATATGAAAACTTAATTAATAATATTGAAAATAATTTCAAAACCATTCTCATTGAAAATATTTTTTAAAAACATTTTCTTCAATATTAAAAATTTAAAAATTTAAAGGTATCTTTAACTAAATAATGGTGGGTAAATCTATACATGTAGTATGAGGTCAAAAGAACAATGCTTTTGCATTGTAAAAAGGGACATAAATATTTACTATTTGTAATGATTTAATAATATTCCTTTGAAGATATTGGTAAAATATTGAAAATGGTAAAAATAGAGATTATAATATAATGGTATAAAATTATTGAAAACCCTTTTTAGATGACATAGATTTTTTACTAAAGTGATGGTAAAGTCATGCTTCCTTAATGATTTTTATTAATTATATTTCTTTCCAACGAGTTAAAAATAGTTCAAATACAGGAATGTATAATGAATTAATATAGTAGAGGTAACCTAACTACTGTTCTTGATAGATTGAAAATAATATTTAATCAATAGAGGTATAAATATAATTAATATTGAAAAAGCAATGAGATTGTCTCAATAAACTCTTAAAACATAGTAACATTGGATCATAATATCAAGAAAAATTAAAGCAATATTATAATATCATAATTTTTTTGAGATTCATGATATTAGAAATAGAATTATATAAACCTCTTAGAAAGAGTTTTGGAGCATATCAAAACATTACTCTCAAAGAATGAAAATTGAGATAAAACATTTTTACAGATTTTCTATCTTTTGAAATTTAAACCACATGAAATAAAGATCATAATATGGAAAATTGAATCCCAATAAATTTAGGTATGGTAATATTTGAATATAGTAATTTTATGTACATACAGAACACAAAATGAATGAGTGGTGAACATAACCTTTATCTCATGGTAATTAAATGTTAAATGAAATTCCCCTAACCCTGTTTCATGGTTCTCTCTGTACTCATACTACATTCAAGTAAAATAAATATATGTTATTTATAAATATTTTATAAAATAATAATCTTAAATATATTAAATTATATGTTTCTATTATGACTATATATTACTCACTTGTTAACGATTATATGATAGGGTTTCACTTTGGGTAATACTCTCTTTGTATATTGCATGTGTGTTAATTTTTTATATTGTCAGTCCTTACACTTATATCAGGATTATAGAATTTAAAACATGATATAAATATAATTTATATTCATTTGATGTATATTATAATAATATAAAGGATAAGGATGTATGAAATTTAATAAACCATTCATGGAGGTGGTAAGTTGTACATATGCATGAACAATGTTTCTATTTTTATTGTCCATCCAACAACCTGAAGGCCTTCAAATATTTATTATTTGATAAAACCACATTTTAATAGAAGAAGTGGGGAACCCAATAATACTCTGTAGACTTATGATAAATCCCAAAAAAGGAATTTAGATAAAATTCTAGACTGTCAACAAGGAGCTTCCCCTCCCAAGAAAGTGATCATGATAAAGCTCTCCACCATTACAATGCAGTTGTACAAAAAGTTTCCTTTATCAAAGCATAAGCCTGATCCAATGGATAAATGCATATCCTCTCAAACAAATATATAATTAAGGAACTAGAAATATATATTTCTAGCTCTGGATCCACCTCTATTTCCAGTTCCAAGTGGTCATGTCCAGATGCACAAACATCTACCTTCAGGATCAAATTGATAAAATATGAGATTCCTAAAACCATGAACAGAACAATATGAAAAAATAACCATTTTATAAAATCACCATTTCCTGAGTCATTATCTACCAAGGAATCAACTATAAATAACCCATACATGCACCTTAGCTCTCCTAACCTCCACGGTAGTCGCCGGATCAACAGAAAAATGATCCAAAGAACGCGAAGCCAGGTCCCCATCACCTTGGACTGGATGTGCCTACACCACACCAAGGGATAGTAACCGGTGAAGGGTTTTGTGTTGTTGTGAACCAGAAAAACATATTTGGTCTTAGATCCACTCATAACTATACCTTTGGCAAACCCACATCGAATTCTGGTGCAAGAAACCCCATAAAATGTGGGAGAAGCCATAAAAAACAGCAAGAATGAGTCATCCAACACTCATCCAAAGATCCCCAAAAGCAATGAAGATAATGAAAATATAAAACTCATTAGGATCCGAAATTATGTAAGGGTAACATGATATCAATATGCCAAATATATCCCTCCCCTCCATGACACTCTGGGACTGAAGCCAATCCCACCAGACAGAATCGGAACACCTTGCCCGCTACGATGCCACACCTGGTGAAAAATACTAGCATATAGCATCGATAAGCCTTCTCCAGCACACCACGACATTGTATCCCACCAAATAGAGATACTTCACCCACCCCAAATCCATCATCCATAGAGACACACCAGATCCCCACACCACACATTAGTAGATGACGCGGAAACCCTGCAGGCCGAAACACACCCACGCTGAGATGATGCTGACACCAAATATGAGCTAGAAAAAACCACACACCATTTCCAAGATAAGACTCCAACACCGAGCCTATTATTAAATACATAAGAGAAGAGGAGAGGAGGGTATGAGACCAGAAATGGAAAACCTATCACCATGGGAAGAGAGAATTGATTCGGCTTAGAGGCGAGAAAAATATCCCCTTTATTATCGTAATGAAAGAATGTAAGTAAATAAAATATGTATGTATGTATTTTTATATAAATATTTATATATAATTATTACATTAGTAGAAATATTATATAAATATCATATAATTCCACATAACCCCTCCTTAATACATTGCATGTGGGGTGTAAAAGAATCACCTCGCTTTGATGGGGCGGTAGTCCACACTTCCTCAAACGAGATTACAGAATAAACACAAAATGGGTAGTAAAAAAGGTATGTAATTTAAGAATGAATACAAAATCATAAAGAAATTTTAGATTTATATATAACATATATAAATAGAGGTTCTATCAAAATGGTCACCATGATTGGTTGTAATGGAGATATGAACAATCGTCATTTTTTGGGGAAGTAGTTCATCGTACATAGAAACAACTTGTTCGATATCCATTATATGGAGGTGTGTGTATGTTTAGGTTGAACCCATATCATAAAAACTTCCTAGTATATTAATTATATTTTAATTGTTACTCAATAATGGACTAAATATAGTTAAGTAGGTGAAGAATCGAAATAATGGAAATGAGCTTGAGAGAAGAAGTTACCTCTAAATCGGGTAACACCTTTTGGTTTGTGCCAAAAGGATTCCTTTATAGGATTAATAACATAAGGGAATATTTAAGGTTGAAAGGAGAATTTTTGGGTGGATAATTTGGTAGATCATGGAAGAACATAAAAGGTTTTAGAGGTCTAAGGAATGGGTAGAGATGGTATCATTTTATATTGAATGAAAACAACACACATGGAATTTTTTGAAATAGGTTTTGGGTCCACATGTTATTTATTAAAAATGTCATAAAAAACCTAAAAACCTCAATAATGTATGTTTTATGGCAGAAATATGTCCATTCAATGGGTTTTGGACTTGTTTATAGATTAATTTGGGTCTCAAATTTAATTTTTATAACTTTTTTAACCTACGTTTTCTCTTAAGAGATGTAATTATTTTTAATCACCATCACTAATATTTAATTTGAAAAAAATGTTGGCCTTATTATACACTATAAATTATTCTGATTCCTAGAATGGAATACATTTTACTAAACTATAATCACATAAGTGGTGGATATTAATTTAAAAATAATCCCACTATTGGGATGACATAGTGAGTTTTTACTATAAAAACGGCCAAATGATTGCTAAGACATTATGTCCAATATAATTGTTAATATAGTTAAAATGACCCAAATTAGATTAAATGATAAAAATATTATCTAAATTAAATTTGAAATAAAATAAATTATATTTTAACCTTATAATTAAATTTAAATAACAATTATTTTTGAATTAAAAAATCGGAATTTTTCCCTAATCATCAAAAAATTATGTTTCTCAAAAAGATCCAAAAATTTCACCCTACGATAATTGTGTCATTCTAAATATTAAAAAATGAGGTTTATTTATTAAAATTTTCTTTCTAAATGTTTCTAATATTAATTTTATTTTAATTATATTAAATATGGTATTTTCTAGACATTTACTAACATTACAAAAAATTATATCTTTTATTATAAATATGTTTCATTTATATAAAACCAATATAAAAAATATTTCAAAAATTGTTATTACTATTTATATTACTATATTTAATGTTTAGTTTATAATTATCTTATTTAAATAATTAAAATAATAAAAAGAGATGTTTTGTACAAACTCAATGTTGTGTGTACCGTATGCCATGTTGGGGTTGTGTGTATTGTACACCAAAATTAGTGGTGCATGTATCATGCGATAAATAAATGCTTCATGTAATGTATTTGAAGTTTTTTTAGAGTAAAATGAATCATTGACTTAGTAAATATCAATATATAAAGTAAAATATAAATTTATTTGAAAAAAAGTGTCCAAAAAACTCGAGGTGTTACATAAAATGAGCATGAAATTTTTTTTAAACATATATTTCCTTAAGAAAATCCATTACATTTTAACTTAAAAAGGTAATTCATAAAAAATAAATTGATAAATTTAATTTATTGATGGTATATAAATATATACATGTCGTATGAGGTAAAAAGAATGTCCCATTTACATGGTATAAATGTTAGAAAAACACATTATTTAGAAATCAGAATAAAAATACCTTTTAAAATATTGGTAAAATAAAAAATGGTTAATATGTATTTTAATGATAATATTTTATTATTAGAATAATATTTTAATAATTTAAAAAAACATGTTTTTAATGTAACATAGATTTTCGATCGAAGAGAGGGTAAAGTAGGTTTTTCTTAAACAACACATTCATAACTATCTTCTTTAGAAATGATTATACGAAATTGTACCAATATAAGAATAAATCATTAATAGCCATATTATAATAAAATTAATTAATTATACTGAGATATGGATCATAATATTTAATCAAATAATGAATACACATAAACAATCATGAAAAGCGATGTGATTATCTCATCAAACTCCTATAACTTGGTAACATCAGGTCATAATATACATGTAAGAAAATAAAATTACATGATACATAAAAAATCCATAAAAATATTAAATTCATGATATAAAATGTAAAATTATATTATATAAACCTCATAAAATAATTTATGTGTATAAGAAAACATGAATCTCAATGAACAAAAACCTGAAGCAATACTATTTCCCCATTTTGGTAACTATTGAAACATAATCCAAATGAAATAAATATTAAAAGATAGATTTTTTTAATAAACATATATTTATTTATAATATAAAGATAATAAACCCGTGTATAGTACATACACCACAGAAAATTACGTATTGGAAAATATAACATGTATCTCGTAGAAAAAAGAACGATTAAATACCCTTACCTTCTATCTTGACTACCATTGTACTATTTTTGAACACATGTATAATAAATATTAATTTATTATAAATATTTAAAAGAACCAAATTTTTATTTATAATACCATATATGTTCTTATTATTACCATATATTACACTCTTTTTCACCATCATATGTTAAGGTTTCACTTCGGATAATATTCTCTTTGTTCTTTGCACGTGTTTTAAGTTGTTAAATCGTCATTCCTTATACTTATATCATAAATATAGAATTTAAACCATGATATAAATATCATGTATATCCATTATATTTATATTATAATAATCGATATAATATAGAAGACTGAAATGAAATACACTGTTTATGGAGACGGTACCCCATAGGTAGGCCTGAATATTGTTTTCTGTTTTTATTGTTTTATTGAAAGAAAGAATGAAAATTACAATATGTACATATGTATATAAAACCATTATTTTATATTAAATATATATATATATCATATATGTTCGCAAGATCCCTCCATAATACATTACTTGTAGTGTGTTAACGAATCATATCGCTTTGAGGGGGTGGTAGTCCATACTTCCCCAAATAAAATTATCATATTTACACCAAATGGAAGGTACAAAAGATAATAATTATAAAATGAAAATATAATATTAAATAAATAATAAATATAGTATATAATATATTTAAAAATATATTCCATTATAATTTTCTCCATGAGAGGAGGTAAAGTAAATTAAACAATCATCGTTTTGTGAGGTGGATGTTCGTCAAACACATAAACAGTTTGTTTGTTACACATTTGATGGAAGTGTGTGTACATTAGGTACAATCCATAGAATAAAAAAATACTAGTTAATTTTGGGTATTTTTTTTATACATTAATGGAATAATGATAGTGTAGGGAGGAGAAATATAATAAATGAAATGAACTTGAGAGAAAGAGTTCCCTCTTAATCAGGTAACTCCTTCAGGTTTGTGCCAAAAGACTTATTTATAAGATATTATAACCAATGTGATGATTAAATGATTAAATTAGGGATTTTGTTATGTTTATTTTTCATATAATGGCTGACCCTATGTGGTCTGTGTGGTGTGAATAAGAGGGATATGTGGTGGCCTTTTATAGGGAAGTAGTAGTGGAACTCTTAAATATTTGGAAAGAGACTTCCAACAATAGTTTTCAAGTTGAAATTTGATCCATTATTGATCCAAAGTCTATATAATGGAGTATAAAGAATAAATCAATCAATATAATAGATTTTTTATAGGTTTATAGTTTGTTTTGGGCCTTAAGGTTAACATTTATTCCCTTATTAAACATAATGTAACCTTAATCAATTTAATTAATTTTAATCACTTTCAAAATTAATTTTGGTCAAAAACGAAGTTGAAATTATTATAAATTATAAATTTTTCTCATTAAAACTATAGAATTCATTTTTCAAAATTGTAATCACATAAAGGGAAAAAAATTAAAATTAATCCTTAACATTGGTTGAAAAATCTGGGTTTTAAAGTAAAATGATAAACCAATTTACTATGTTTTATATCCAATTTTAATGTGAATTTTTTTCTAATGATCTAAATCATGATAATTGATATATTTTTTATATAATTACAATTTTAAAATAATTAAAAATATTACATAACAATATATATAAATTAAATTAAAATGCAATATATAATTGAAAACATGTATTTTAACTATTTGTTAAAAACTGAAACATTACATATAGATTCCAATAAATATCCTAAGCTAATTTTTATCTTTATATTTAAATGTGAATGTTTATTTTCACATATTAAATATATAAATGTTTCAAAAAATATATTTAAAATGGGTTCTCCATTAAAATGCCTTAAATACCTATTTATAACAAAATATAGGTTTTTAACATAAAATTGGTACTATTATTATCTTATGTATGTAAATTATATTGAATTAATATAAAAAAGTTAAGATTGAATATATTACATTAATAAAACTCACTAATATTAATTAATTTTATTTATTAGGTAAAACAAATTGGTGATCATTAAAATAATATTATTACATTTTTTAATCAATCGGTTTTCATATTCCTTGAATATTAATTGTGAACCAATGAATTCAAATTATACTTTGTGGACTATATATTATAGTAAATTAGTAAATAATATTTATAACCATTATTTGAAAATATAAAATTTATATTATTATATTAAATAATCATACATAAATGATATATTATTGTTTGGTAAAACTCATTCTTACATGTTACACAAGACATTGAGGAAATACATTATTGTGTGTAACAAAAGCTAACATCGACATTCCATATAGAGAATCCTAAATTTTTTTATTCATTTAGTGCATGACTAACTTTGTGTTACATAAAATTCATTTCGAACATAGTCATTTAATATAAAATAATATATTAGTAGTTTATATTTAATGAAAAAAATATTACCATAGATAAATTAATTCGATAAAAAATAATTCAAAAAAATATTAGGGTGATACATTCTACCCCCTTATAAAGAATTTCACCATAGAAATTTTTCTTGGTAATCAATGGTTTAATACATTAATATTTCATTCATATAAACACAAAACTTAAAAATTATTTCAAAAATATCCCTCAAAATGTAAAATTTGGAACCATAACAGTTACCCAAATTAACATATAACTGAGTTTCCACATTGGAGAACATAGTTTTGGAGTTTTGATTGGACATGGAGGAAAAGAATAAATTTTTTATTGAGGGATTGAGGTGATCACTCCCAAACATGTGAGTGATCAATAAAAATTTGACGGTCTCAAAGTCATAAATTTATAATGATTTATAATCCCATATTTTCATCAATAATAATGTATTAGGGAATCCCAATTTATTTTTATCATTATCCTAACATTGAGTAATTCTTCTATTAACAAATAATTTATTAAAAATAATAAATACTTGATATATTATTATTAAAAAAATTCACACTTTAGTTTTGATTTTATCTTTTATTAATTCACACATTACATAATGTAATGGGAATCCAGAAATTTACTTTGATGCATAAACTGCTAAAATACATTTTAGCATATCTTAAGGCCCATATAAGAATTAATTTTTTTTAATATTAATCAATAAATATTCATAAAAAAATAAATATGTTTAATACATTAATCAATAAACATTAAATTAACACTAATATTTAATCATAAACATTTATTAATCCAAAATTATAATAAATTAACCAGGTCATCTCATAGGCTAGTGGTAGGTATGAACCCCTTATCAACATTTAGTCGTGGGTTAATGTCCCAATTCCATTCAAGAATTTATTGGTTTTCACAAAAAACACATAGTTCCCTTTTCAACAAAGGTTTTAAATACATATTGTGTGCTTAAATATATCCTCTGATGATTAAATTAAACATTTCATGAAAGGATAACATTCTAACCCTTCTCAAAGATGAAAATCAAAAACATTAGAAAGTGAGTCATGATTCTAGCTTAACATTGTTCCCTCATATATCAGAATGTTGAATTTGGATGTCATATTCCAAACATGTGAATACCCACGTGGTAAATTCTCATCAAACCTGGTGACAACCTGAAATAACATAAATACTTCTAGAAAACATGCATGACTTGTTATTCCATAGATTACTGGATATTTTCCATTAATCCTAGATGTTTTAAACTTCATCAATGATAGCATAAACTTCTTTTTAACAATCCCTTAATTAGTTTCAATGTCATAAGTAGAATCTAATTACCTTTTTCATATCCATCATAACATTATACAAACAACATTATTGTATCATAAGATAAATATTAAGGGTTATCATTCCCATTAATAATGTGTTTTACATGGGCATCAATAATAAATTATATTTTATTTTATTACATCAGAACCATTCAACATATTCTTGTGAATCTGTATCGAGAAAAATAAACTGAACAATCCCCATATATTTTACCATTCATATATCATTATTCTATAATTAAAATAAATAAAATTCCTTATTATCCAACTTTATCCTTATTATATTAGAAATGATACATATTCATATTACATAATTTATCTTCCCATTCACATTTAAACTATAGTCTCATCATTATTTGAATTATATCCATTACTCGTAGAATATTTTTTATCCTCTTTAGGATCTCTCTTCATCAGAAATTGATTAGTGTAATGAATTTTTAATCCATTCATAAAAACATAATAGTCGATGATTCCATAGGGAGTCCAATATTTTCATCTATTTCGTTAACCCAGCTCTTCATTTTTCACTTGAAGTTGGTATATTTATTTCCTTATTTTCCACAGATAAAACATTTTAATCCTACTCTAAGACAATCACTTAAATTAATCACTCAATATCTAGGACATTGTGAAAAAAGAATCTTTTTTCTACATGTTTTCTATTACACAAACCCTTAGTGAACAAATTATTTCTCTTCATTGATGAGTCTGAGAGTTGGCTAGGGTACATGTTATTAATAATGTTCCATGAAAAATGATTATAGAGGATCACAAAAATCCTCATTCCCATGATCATACAATATGACTTCTGAACAAATAATTATCCATCACATTAAAAATTGATCAATTTTCTTCCACATCCCAAGATTGACTAACTCTAGAAGAACTGTCTGAGAATTACTTATAATCCAAAAAATCCATAGAGTCATGAAATTATTTACATATAGGATGTCTAAATCCTAACACATTCCTTATTATATGAAAACCTAGGTTTATACTAGTTTATTAATGTCCCAATTATATTTAATGTATTCACGATGGGTCAGGATGATTTTATAAATTCTTAAATCATATACCTTGGGTGTGTAAAACTAGGTATCCAGGAAGGTTGTGTCATGTACCTAATTACCATGAGTCGGGACCATAACATCTCGTCCGATTTGTTTCCCCTAGATTCATCTTTGTCAGACCCAAATCCACAAGTATTATATAAACATGGATTTATTTCAAGTATTCCAATCACACTATCTTTTTCCAAATATCTAGGACATTTTCATAAATGTGAAGTCATCCTTATACATATCCCTAGATCAATCCCTAGACATATCCCACTAAATATTTCTAGGGATCTCAATAATTTTTTCTAATCATAGTTCTTAAAGGTTGACTAAAGAATTTCTTTGAAACATACTATAGAAATCCAAGATTAAAATATATTGATATTATATCACTTTAAATGAATATTTGGTACGACAAAAAATACATGTTTGGGGACCGTAATAGTTTAGTGTCTTTGGAAACACAAAAAAATCTTATATCCTAGTGAATAATCTTCAATACCTCCAAAAAGATCTATGACATAAGAACTATTACCTAAAACCATTCATTGTAATATGGGAAAATTAAAATTAGTAAATTGGTGAGCTTAGATTCTCAAAAAGGGAAAATATAGGAAATTTGTAAGCAAAACATTAACAAAGGGAAGGGAACAAGAGCATAACATTTAAATATCATACCCAGTGTATTAGAGAACATAATAATTATCTGTATTTTAAAATATATAGATAATAAGATAATTAATACGCTAAGTCGTATGTATTCACGAACATTATTTCATTTTTTATTTTCATATTGAAACAAAGAATGAAAATTTAATATGCATATATATTTATATAATATCATTAAATTTGAATTATAATTTTATATATACCTTATAAATTCCCTATACCCATCATTAATACATTCCATTTTTTGTGTGAATGAATATCATCACTTTGATGGGGCGTCAGTCCACATATCCTCAAACAAAATTATCATATTTACAGAAATTGGAAGGTAATAAAATATAAGTGTTTTAAAAAGATTATATGATACTAAATACATAATAAATAAAATATATATTATATATTTCTATATTATATATCATAATGTATAGTATGATAGGTGTTCAGAAAAATTTAACAATCATCGGTTGGTGTGGCTAAAGTATGCAGTACTCATAAACAATATTTCCTAACCCATTTTATGGAATATTATGTAAGTTTCGGAAAACCAAATAGAATAAAAAAAACTGTATTAAATTAACAGTAATACTTATTTTTTAAATTAAGTGAATAATGAGAATTTATGGTGTTAAAAAATAAAATAATATAAATGTTTTTGAGATAAGGTGTTACCTTTGAATGTGGTAACACCATTTTGTTTGTGCCAAAATGATACCATAGAAGACATTATTCAGAAAGGGATGATTAGATGAAGAATTTAAGGATTTTGGGAAGTTTATTGTTCTAATATTTTCTTATTATAACTAGTTTGATCAGTGTGAAGATGATGTATAGGTGGTGTCATTTTTTAGGGAAGGAGGAGTGGTACGGTTGTAAATATTTGAAGAGATAATTTCACCAACATTTTTCATGTTTTAAGTGGATTCAATATTTATAAAATGCCAATAAAATTTAGTAAATGGTATAAATATTGCCCTAAAATATTTTTTAAGGGTTTATAGTTCATTTTGAGAATTATGGTTAGGCTTTAGTATTTTATTAAGCTTTATTAATCATTAATCAATGTAATTGATTTTAATCATACTCACTATTAGTTTAAAAAACTCAGTTGAACTTATTATAGATTTTAAATTATTCCAATTACCAATATGGTATCCATTTGTCAATATTTTAAACAAATAAGAGGAAAAAATTTATTTCAAATTAATCATCCATTTGGGTCAACAATGTGGGTTTTTAAATTAAATATTATCAAAAGATTTCAATGTTTTTATAACCAATTTCAATTTGAAATTGGTTACAATGAGCTAAATTAAATAAATTTATAAATTTATTATATAATTTAACTCTTAAACCAATTAAAAATATAAATAATATTTATAAATAAATTAAATAAAATTGCAGTTTTCAATTAAAATCCATTATTTTTAACTCTTCAATAAAAAATGAATCCGTATAGAAAAATACTAAAATATTTACATAAAATAATTTTTTTTGTTTCTATTAAAATGGAAATCATTATTCGTACATATTAAATCTATAAAAGTTTCATAAATTGGATTTAAAATGGGTTCCCCATTAAAAGCCATTAAAACAACCATTATAAGAAAATTATTTTTTATGAATAAAATCGGGTTTGTTATTCTATTATTCCTATAACATATATTGATGGAATATAATAAATATTTTAATGAATATATTAAATTAATATGATTCACTAATTTTATTCAATTTAATTTATTAGACTAAAATTCTTTATAGCCATAAATATAATAATATCACCATTTTTATTCAATAGATTGTCATATTCATTGATAATTAATTAGTAACCTATGAATTCATATTATATTGTTTATACCATATAATTTAATAAATATTTCAATATAATTAATTATATATAATTTAACATATAGGCTATAACTTATTATGTTAGATAATCATATTTTCGTAAAATATTATTATTTGGTAAAACTCGACCATCCATGATATGCAAACCATCAAGGAAAGTCATTGTTGCATGTAATTAAATAAAAAAAAAATTATGTAGAGTGGGATAAAATCTTAGTTGCATTAAGTGCACGATCAACTTGTTTTTCATATAATTAAAGACAAACATAGTTATTTAAAGAAAAAAATCATTTCTACTGTTATGTGAAATGAAAATAAAATCAAAATTTATAAATTAATTCAAAAAAAATCAAAAAATCGTGATGTGTTACATCTAACATCCAAATTTTGTTTTATGTACATATTTTTTGTTCATTATTTTAATTAATTTATCATGGTAAATATGTTATGTTATTTTGGATGGTGATAAATCATGATTAAAGGGGTTTTTAATTAGCATATATCACATAGAATGTGTCCATAACATCTATAAATGTGATTTTCTATTTTTCATTCAGACATATCATACCATATCATCAGATATTTAGTTCTATGGTTCCACTTGAACATTAATAATTCCTTATAATAATTATTAAAAAATTAAAAAATTAAAAAATTAAATCAGTGTCACTTCTCTCACATATAAAAGGGAATCAGTAATCCTCTCTTCTTCACACAACATGATCCACTTTCTCAAAAAAAATCCCTACCCAAAACTCATCATATATTCCCCCTAATTAATTAATTATTTCTACTTCTCCTCAGAATATTTGAGGAATTTTTATGATGTTAGGCAAATGAGGTACCTTAAAGAAGAGATAATCATATAACTGGATGTTTCAAAGTTATTTCCTCCTTCAAATTGATCAAAATAAATAATATCCATTGTGTAATAATGAATAAAGTGTCAAAATATACTTAGATTTCTTTTGAATATGGGAATACCACTTTCCACCTTCATTCAAGGAAATTTTTAATGAATGAATACCTTTTATGTAAGTGAAAACATTCACCTCTATATAGTGATGTGATTCATCATCAATAAGTGCCACTCTTCAAGGGTAATTTTAATTTTTTTAATTTTATTATATTTTTTTTATTATATTTATTATTTCCATATGATATGATATTATCATCCTTCATAGATTTCATTTGTTGGAAAATGATAACTTCACTATGGTGTAAGTGTGGACTACCACAGCCACGAAGCGATGTGAATCATATTTCATTTACACATAGAATGGATAATAATAATGATAGATTAAATAAATAGTATTATATAAATTAAATTTTTATGATTATTTAGTGGTGAATTAATATTTATATTTCCATTGTACTATCCTTCAAAAGGTGGAAACATCATTGGTGCGTATGTACACACTTTTTTCATGATTTTATGTAATGAATTCTTAATTACCACATTAAAATGATAATTATTAAAGAGTATATAATTAATGTAAGTTTTGATTTGGAAGATATATGTATTTTATAGATTATGAAACCATGACATGGTTGGTAGGACTGAATCATTTGATCCAAAATATACCTGAAAACGGAACTATTAACTTCCTAGATGATGATGTTAGTAGAAAATTAATAACATAAGTTTGATAACATGTTATAAAAAAATCATAACTGGTATGATAATTATTATTATGCATTTATAATAGATTTTTAAATATATATACATATTTTATATGGTATGTTTGATCTTCTAAAAATTAAGGCATCTATTAAGGTTAAGGATTCTCGTCTCACTTTTATTTCCATTAAACATTAAAAATATTCACCACTCGTTTATTTTTTGTGGTTCATGTACTTACCATTAATTTATTTTATTATTATTATTATATAAATTAGAGTAATTTACAAATTCTTCAAATTTAATCTTTTTGATGATATTTTTTATTCATAGGTTACAAAATTTTAAGGTTATATTTTATAATCTCATAACTTTTTGAGATAGTCTATTATAAATTAAAATTGAGATTAATTATATGAATATTATTAATTAATCATATTTTATTTTATTCTCATCAGGACATTCTATAAAAATAATTTGTAATATTTTCTTCACATGGAATTTAAATAAATTGATAAAAAAATTAACAAACACTGATATTATTTCCTCTTTGGGTAATTAGAATTTTTTTCCATGTTTATGAAAAATAAAATAACATTAAATACAATTTTACTATTAATGATATTTTTAATAATGTTAATTTTTACTAGTATTTTATTTATTTACAATGGTTTAAATATAGTGATTTTAAAATGGTTTTCTAAACTATCCATTTTTTCATTTTTATAATTATTTGAAAATATTATTTTACTTTAATGTCTATGGTATAAGTACATTTTGTTAAATTCATGACCATTCATTTCATTGAATATTCTATTACAAGATTCCATATTTATTTTTAAATAAAATTATTATCTCAATATTATAGGATTTGTTTGTTAATGGTTTATCAATTACAAAGGATATTTCCTCATGTTTTAAATGTTTGGTTTCCATGATCTTTTAATTATACTTTTTATATGTGTTAGCATCCTTTAAAAAAATTATTCTTCATGGTGGATCTGATTTTATGATAACATATGACTTATGATGTATATTATCTATGTAATATTATATGGAACATGTTTCTTTCCCATGGGTTAATTATGTTATGATGAAATCTTTATGAAACTCATTTTATATCACTGGGTTATGATATGATGAAATGATGGACAGATTATGAAACCCTTTTCCTTTCTGCCATTTATTATATGATTAAATGAGTGAATGCTTATGAATATTTTATCCTATCTATGGGATATTATATAATTAATAAATAAATATTTTATGATCATTTGGAACACATATGAATGGATTTATTTATATTTCGTGTGGACCAAGTATTATTTAGCCCCCTTATGAACTAGGTAAACAATGATATCTGATGAGATAAAAAGGAATATAATTGGGTGTTAATTTATATGAGTAATGGACAATGTAAACTATGATCATCATAGGATTTATCATGGACTAATAAAATTATAGAATTTGGAGTGATCCCAATCATCTATGATTTTATTCTCAACAAGACTTGTATAAGGAATTTATTTTCTATGTTTCTGTGTATTCCACAGACATATGTATCATACTTGTAAAATTTTCTTCAGCTCATGATTTATTACTAATGATTCTATAATATTGTTTCATATATATTTTATTATGAAACACCTTATTATATTAATCAAAATTAATGATCTTTAACTATTTTGGTATTAATTACTTATGTTATGATTATTTTATCATACCCTTTTGATTATTCTCAATTTTTATCATCGATAAATATTCCTTATGGTTATCCTTAGTTAGGATCTTAGAGAACACATTCCAATGTTCCCATAATCTTATAATTATAAAAAATATATAATGTTTTAAATTTCTTAGAAGGGTAAAATGAGAGATTCACTTTTTTGGGTATATTGAAGATCATTTTTGGAATTTTTAGAATGTGTATGTTGTCTATAAAGACAGTAATTCTTTAGTTTTATCATAAATAAATTATTATGAAATTTATATAAAATTAATCTAATATGACAAAATATTTTTTTATGTTATGCTATTTTATCCCCTATACCACTCAATAGTGTCCAGACTTATGATACACCACATACTATTGGGATGGCCTCCTAATACAACAAAGGATATCATCTAGTAATGAGGGTCTATTATGTGATATTAGTGAGACAATACCCTCTAATGGTAATGATGATGATTGTAATAATAATAACAATATCACAGTGGGAGAAATAATTCCAAAACATGACAAATAAAAATATACAATAATTTTAATAACATTTTACCATTTTGTGATCTTCAAATAAAAATCCATTATCTCATTGGTTTGATAACATATATACATTTCAAAAAATATCCAATTATGTAACCAACCTAGAACCGATGACCACAAGTTATATCTATAAAATTAATTCATATTGCACGTGAACAACTTACACAACCCATTACACTGAGCTCATAATGTTGATACATCCCTCTTAACTATATTAAAAAATATGAAGTTCTAACACATCTTATATAGCCCATGCAAGGAAATAGTACGAACACTATATGCAACACCAATAGTGTTCTCATGTTATATCCATATAGTTTAGTTTATGAAAACCATATTAAATGATAATCACGTATACACCAAAAAACAAAAAACTCACGTATCAAAACATCTATATTTTTTTCATTATGTTCCTAGGAATGTTCCCATGTGGAATGATACAAATGTATTCTAACTCGAATAATGATCCCTTGGCCTTCAGACCAAATCCATATTAAAATTGTATTCCTACACACATAATATTTTTTATTATAAAGGATGTTTATAAGAAGAAAATAAGGAATAGAAGAAAGAGTGGTCATCTCAAGTTCATGGAGTTCTAAAGATATAATATCCAAGGGAATATTATATTACAAGGTTCATTTCCACTAGGGGAAAAGAATCTAGATTTGTGAAAAAAGATTTCTGGACACCTTGAGTCACCATGGAATTAAGAAAATCATCCATTATATTCCCTTCATAGAGGGTGTGAAAAATATCCGTGTGGTTATTCATAAAATCATTGAACCAACCAATTGTGTAAGAAATAGACTATGGTATAGGTATATAACCATAAAAATATTTATAAATAGTAATATTATTAGTTTTGACTTCATCCAGAAGAATATTAATATGGCTACATAAGATATTGTCATTAGGAGTTTCTTACCTTTACCATAAAGGATGTAACCTCTTCAATAATAAATAGACTAGAATTACAAAACCCCCTGGATAATGAAAAAATTCACCACCTCTCATGATTAATGTGTTTTATGAACCATCTATTTTTATATTAGGACCAACTTGTGGGGAATCCATTATACCTATGGCAAACCTTCTTTTTATTACACAATTCAACATCATTTATTACATAAACTTCATTTGATAGAAAATAGAAGATTGAGAGGTCTAGTGTCATTGGGGATTTGAATCATTACATAAAAACCCAAAACATGAAAAACAAAATCTTTATTGAAAACTTCATTTACATGACCAAAACATTCTCTCGTACTAAGAACTTCCTGGGATGACTTTAGGACATGCATAAGAAAAGGGTGACATATAATGCCCAATAAGGGAATAATCATGGAATAACATGAGGAATAAAATACATGTTAGAAAATAGGCATATCAATAGAGTATAAGAGAACCACAAACATAAAGACATGATAAACCATGATAATCATAACATGGAAATGTGGAAACAACACTTAACATGGAATTAGCGTGAGCCAAGGCACATTACGCATGAAGCATATGTAAACCCTCATTGCACATAAAGCACGAGTAAAACATCATTGAACAAGAATTAGAATTAGTATTCCCTCATTTCACCTAAAATATCATTATACAATACTTTACCCAATGCATTGGAGCGCTATAAGGGCGCACCCTTCATAAACATTTCATTTCATGCATAAGTGTGCCACATGGATCATATAACATGGATTAATAAAATATCATCATTTATTCAAAGATTAAGGAATATGTAATTAAAACATGAAACATTATAATAAATAATTAAATGTTCATAAAATTGAATAACATTGTTAGAGATAAGGGCATGGTATTCACTGCACAATGACATTGGCATGGAAAATCGGTGCAATTTCAGCAGCATAAAGGTGTGAATTAAGAATTTATAAAAAATGGTTTATGAGAGAGAAAGGGGTGTCTCATAATATTTACATGAAATAAACATTAATGGAGGTCATATAGATACATTTCCCAACCATTTAAATGGAATTTAGATGCATAATACAAAAAGGAATAATTGGATGGAAAAGAAGAGAGTGAAATCCCTCATGGAATTTCGGCATAGTAACGGGTGTACAAGGGAGGAATTTGATGAAAGGGAAAAGGGTATCCCATCATAAAAACATAAATTGGTCAGTATGGGGGCTTTTATAAACCATACCCCAACATTTATAATTGAAATTAAAAGGGAATTCCAATTTAATGAATAATATACAAAAAGAGAAATGAAGAAAAACCCTGACTTGGAATTGTGCTTCCAAAGGCTTGAGAGAGGCTTGAGAGAGGCTTCTTGGGAAATTGGGGAACCTTGGGAGAATTATATAGAGAGTATTTGATATTTTTTACGAAATAAAAAGGCTATGAGTGAGGAGAAAGTGGGTTCTTGGGTGGGTGTATATAGGAAAGCTGAGGGAATTCATTATTATTTAGGTTTGGCACACCTCACATTAAACTAATCCAAACCACAAACATGTCCATGGTTCATTCCCATGGTTAATTGAAAAGTGAAGTGGAAAAAAATATTTTATATTTCCAAAGTCTGAACTTCTTAAAATAATGGTGTTGCTTATGTGGAGGTGAGTCACACTCCCAAGGAAAACAATTTTAAAGACAACATGTTTAATAAGTCTTGAAGTGTCCACTAATGCTTTGTAAAATAAATAAAACAAACCCAAAATCATATTATATTAACGTTAACCCATATATTGGCCTAATATAATGTTTATTTTATTTTATTACATTACTATTGGGTCATTATGATGTCTTAAAACACATTATATATTTAAACGGTATTTAAATTTTACCAAAATTTTTGACTATCTCAGAAAATTATGAAAAATTCAACATTGGATAATTTTGATGTCTTGATTCCAAAAATGATATTCATTTTATAAAAATAATTTTCTATGTATTTTAATTTTCACTTTTAATGAAAAAACTAACATTTATCGAAAATTCATGGGATTTGACAAAAATGGATTTCAATCCTTGATAAAAAATCCAATTGCATTCATAAAATTATACGATCATTTATATTTCATAAAAATTAAAAATAATAATAATATTTTATTAAAAAATTATTTAATTAAAAAATCCATTAATTCATCAAAATAGATTTCTTAGTTGAATATTAACTAAAAATACTATTTGTGCATTAAAAACTATTTACAAGGTAACCATAATAAAATGAAAGTATATTAATTATTATCTACAGAAATACTGTACATAACCATAGTACTAATGTCTTGTTACATAACCCCTTATAACACCCAAATAAGACAGAAGGGTGAGGTGTGCGATGGTGACTGACTCTTGGGCTGGCTCGGATAACATTGCTGGGGTAGTAATCTCTATCAATTTGCACTTCTCTCATAGGTGGTTCCTCTTGAGATTAAAGTATTAATGCTCAGTTTGGGATTGGTCAAAATTGAATCCCAATTACGCCACCTCCTTTCTGAGCTCCAACAAATGTTCTTCATGTGGAGAAAGTCTACTAGATGAGGTCATCACAACCATTGCCCGAGTTAATTGGATTTGTTAAAGCCCAATATTTATACTAATCATGTGATCACAATCAACGACTATATTAGTTATGATCACAATTCATAAATATGTTATAAAATCAAAAAACATAAAACCAATGAATTTCACATTTTATATAAACATAATATTACATTTAATTAGATCAAGTGGAATTTCTATTAGTGAATGTTTGGTTCGTTACATTCTTCCCCACTTAAGAAATTTCGCACACAAAATTTTCTTTTTCACACAATAAAACATATGTGGGAAACTTTTCTTCATCATTTCCTCTAATTCCCATGCCGCTTCTTCAAATGTGTGGTTTCTCCATAACACCTTTATGAGGGACATTTTCTTATTTTGTAGAATTATTTCTCTACGATCTAATATCTTCACCAGTTCTCCTCATAAGAAAGATCATCCTCTAAGTGTACCACCTTTGAAGAGAGTACATGTGAAGGGTCTGTTATGTACTTCCTTAATAGGTATTCATTAAAGGCATCATGTACTTTGGCCATGGTAGGTGGAAGTTCTCATTGATAGGCCACATGCCTGACATGATCAAGAATCTTGAAGGGGCCATTGTAACTTTGAATTAACTTCCCTTTCTTTCCAAACCTCATGACCTTCTTCCACGGAGATATGCATAGAAATACAATGCCTCCAACATAAATCTCATGGTCTCATCGATGGTTATCTACATAACTCTTCTATCGACTCTGGGCTGCCTTGATATGTAGCTGAATGGTTTTCACCTTCTCACCCATTTCTTCGACCATTTTTGGTCCAGGCACCTTATGCTCACCGACCGCATCCCAACATGCCAGTGATCTGCACCTTTTCCCATAAAGTGCTTCATATGGTTCCATTTGGATTCTCTAGTAGAAACTGTAATTATAAGAGAAATAAACCAGAGGAAGATGTTGATCCCATCATACTTTAAATTCCATTGAGCACACTCTCAACATGTCCTTAAGTGTTTAGATAGTCCACTCGGATTGGCCATCAATTTGAGGATGATAAGCCATAATGAAGTTCAGTTCAGTAATCAAAGCATGTTGAAGACTCTTCCAAAACATAGAGGTGAATATCAGATCTCAATCTGAAACAATAGATAGTGGGAATCCATGCTGCCTTACCACCTCCCTGATATATATCTGTGCCAGTTGATCTAATGAGAAATCCTCCCCAATTTCAATGTAGTGTTCAGCCTTTGTAAGACGATCCACATCAACCCATATTGCATTGTTGCCTTTATATGTCTTCAGAAGTCCGATGACAAAGTCTATGGGGATGTTCTCCCATTTCCATTCTTTTATGGTAATGGATGCATCTTCCCCTTAGACTTATGCCTCTATACCTTCACTTGCTGACACACCAGACAGATTGATGTATATTCAGCGATATCTTTCTTCAAATTATACCACCAATAATGCTCTCGGAGATCTCGATACATCATTTTGTTTCCTGGGGGAATAGAGAAATTTGAACTATGTGCATCATCCAAAAGATCCTTTTTCATCTCAAAAATTGATGGAACCCAAATTATTTTCCCAAATCTCAAAATTCCTTCCTCATTTACATTAATCTCCAAGTATTTCCTTTTTCTGATAGCTTCCACTTTTTCCTGAATTCTTACATCATCCTTTTGAGCATCCTTTATCCTTTCCAAAAGTGATAGTTGAGAAATAATTTGTGAAAGTATTGATGATGTTACCTTTATTATGATTCCCATGTCCATATTAATCAAAACTATGAAGATTGGATCCTTTTCAATGCTCACCAATGAAAGAATTACTGAGTCCTTTCTACATAGGGAATCTGCCACCTTGTTTTATTTCCTAGGGTGGTAATGGATTGAGAATTCATAGTCTTCGATCAGCTCTAACCATCATCATTGTCCCATGTTAAACACTTTCTGTGTGAATATATACTTGAGGATTTTGTGGTCAGTATATATTTCACACTTATCCCTAAAGTGGTAATTCTGCCAAATATTCAAAGTGAAGATCACCGTAGCAAACTCTAGGTCATGTGTTGGATAGTTATGTTCAAGAAATTTCAATTACATTTAATCATAGGCAATGACTTTGTAATTTTTCATCAACAAACATCCCAATCTATTCTTTGAAGAATCACTGAATACAAAAAAAAAGTTCTCCACTTGTGGGTAAAGTGATCATTGGCGCAGTGATAAGCCTACTTTTAAACTCCCTGAAGATTTATATGCATTCATCACTCCAAGAAAACATTACTCCCTTTCGTGTTATCTTGGTAAGATGGTTATACAATCATGATAAATTTCTCACAAATCTTCAATAATATTCAATTAACACCAAGAAGCTACGAATATCTATTACCGATGTTGGCCTCAGACTTCCCTCAATTGTATCTGTATTGGAGGGGTACATAGATATCCCATTGCTTGTGATGATATAGCCCAAGAAAGAGACCTCCTTCAACCAGAACTCGTAGTTTATGTACATTGCATAGGGTGTCTCCTTCCACAAGGTCACTAGTACAGTTCATAGATTCTCCTCATGATCCACCTGGGTTTTGGAGCATATCAAAATATCATTTATAATTACTACCAAAAATTTGTCGAGGTAATCACTAATGAATCTATTCATCAAGTCCATGAATATTGTTATAGAATTAGTAAGTTCTAAAGGAATTAATATGAATTCATAGTACTCGTATCATGTACGAAAAGCAATCTTGTGGATATCATCCTTCTTCACCATTACTTGATACTATCCCAACCGCAAATCTACCATGGATATGTATTGTTCTCCATGCAGATGATCAAACAAGTCATCAATTAGTGGGAGAGGATACATGTTCTTTATTGTGATTTAGTTGAGCTCATGATAATCGATGAAAAGGCACATTGACCCATACTTATTCTTGATGAAGAGGACTTGTGAAACCCATGGTGAAGAACTTGGGTGTATAAACCAATTATCTAGATTCTCCTGTAGTTGTTTCATCATCTCCTTAAGCTCCAAAACAGCCATTCTGTATGGAGTCTTGGATATTGGAATTTTCCTAGGTATAAGATATATTGATCATTCAACATATCTTCTCAGAGGAAGATCAGGAAATTCCTCGGGAAACACTTCATCGAATTCCCTCTCAATAGGCATGTCTTCAAGGATGGTTGCTTCATTAAAATCAATTATCTGAGCCAGATACACATGCTCATAGTGTAGTAATATCCACACATGAGATGATGGAGCTAAAAAAGATTCATCTTCCTCCTTGCACTTGTATAGAATCAGTGGTCGATTATCCACATGGAGAGTGATTTCCCTCTCCCGACAATTTATTTTTCCGATATATAAGGAAATCCAATCCATGCCATGAATCGCATAAAATTCTACTAGAAGGAGTATGATGAGGTTCTCTGGGATTTTTAATCCACATAATATGACAGGGGAGGAGTTATATTTAGGGGATGCAATGATTTTTCCATTTTTCATACTCACCAACATCTTCACTTCCATGATTTTTTGTGGTTCTAGGACATTTCTACTAAACATTAAAGATATAATAGAATGTAAGGAACCTGAATCAAACAGTATATTAGTATTTATGATGGAATAACTAGCGTACCTATCACAACATAGTTTTCTGGGTTCACTTCGGCAGTAGGGATGGAAAAATATCTACCTTGCTGTCGTGGAGGTTATTGGTTGCATTCGAAAACCCTTGGCTTAGGGCAGTGATTTGTAAGTTTCCCTGGTTATTTGCAGTTGTAGAAATGAAAAATGTATTTTGGTTTGAATGGAGTGTTCCCCTCCTATGTCACAACTATAGGTCTTTATTTCTGACAGTTAACAGCTAGGTTCCCTTCTCTTCGACACCTATAGCATTTCCTCGTCCCCTAATGCAGTTTACGAGGTACTTCTTTCCGCACCTTTGGCAAGTGGGGTGCTGGATCTTCTTTGCACCATTGGATTTATCCATCAGATTCAAAGAATTTAATTCCACCTTACACTTCGTATCCCCATGATTCCCTTGAGATTCCCCGATCTCTATTTCAACCTTGAGGGAACATCGAACAATTTCTTTATAGCTGTTGAAGTCACGGATCACCAGAACTTTCCGCAGGAATGGTTTCAACCCACCAAAGAAGTTGTCAACCTTGCATTCGGAGGTAATGACAATGCCGGAGGCATATCGTGCAATCCTTGTGATGTTTTCCTCTTACGCTCCGACAAATTCGTCATCTTTTGGCTTGAGGGAAAAAATGTCTCTTTCCATCACAAGCCTGAGGGTGCGCCAAAAATATTTATCGAAAAACATCTTCTGTAAATCCTTTCATTCCAATGCCATGATCTCCTCCTCAGGATCTGTATTGTTTATCAACATCCACCATTGATCAGCTTCACCCTCCATATGATAATCATATTGGAGAACCTTCTCTAGTTCAGAATATTGAATGATGGGGAAGATCATTTAAATGGAGTTGATCTATTGTTCGGCGTTTGAGGGATCAGATGATCCATTAAAATTTGGGGGCCTTTGTCTCATGAAGCTCTCAATAGTGAAATGTTATTTCTTAGGGGGGGGTTGAAAGTTCCACTTGACCCATGTTTCTATTCATGTCATTAGTTAGCTAGGAGAGAAGAGTGACAACGTTCGTGATTCCCACCACCATTGGATTGGGAATCTAATTAGTACAGTCGTCACATTGATCTTCACATCGGTTGTTAGCACGAGTCCCCCTATTACCATCCATTGGATGGAATAAAAGAATAGATCGGGGTAACAAATAAATTGTAATACAAGGAAAAAACTAATGACTTATAAATAACTTTTATTTCCTTAACATATGAATATGTTGGCTTCAGTCTATGTTATCCATGATCTAATTTCTAACATATATTCTTAGGGAATTTTTTTGTCTCTTAAAAATGGTTCATACTAAGATTATGATTTTACCAAAGCATATCCCTCAAGAGTGTCATATCCATGAGTGTAGTAAGGCTCATTTTCATGCACCAGTTCCCATTCGAGTATAGCTCAAAGCGGTGTTTTCGGGATTTACCCCTAGGATACATTTGTGCCAGAGCTGCCTCTACCTTCTCGTATCTAGGAAGGGATGTATTTTCTTGATAATCCACATAATCAATACTCACCAAAACATAGGGATGTTTTTTTATTCTTAGTCTTTTCCTTAAGGATATACTAGGTTTTTCTAATCCTAATCCCAAAAATAACTAAACCTATCCTCTGATACCAACTATGACAACCTGGATTTTTATTACACAATTAATCACAATTTATTACATAATATTCTTTTGATAAAACATAGAAGATAGAGAGGTCTAGTGTCTATGGAGATTGGGATAATTATATAAAAACTTAAAACATGAAAAAACATCTTAATTTAAAACATCCTTCACATGGCCACTACATTCCCTCTTACTTAGCATTTCATGGGATAACCTGAGTACATGCATAAGAAAAGGGTGAGCTATAATGACCAGTAAAGGAATAATAATGGAATTACATGAGGAATACAATACATGTTGCACAATCAGAATATCAATAGATCACAAGATAAGCAGAAACATAAATTCATTATAAAGCATGATAATAATAACATGGAAATGTGGCAATAACACTTAACATGGAATTAGCATGAGCCAAGGCTCATTGCACATGGAGCAAGAGTAAACCCTCATTACACATAAAGAATGAGTAAAGCCTTGTTTCACATGAATTATAATGAGTATGCACCCATTGCACATGACTAATCATGATACTATATTTTACCCAATGTATTGGAGTGCTATAAGGGTGCACCCTTCTTAAACATTTTATTTCATGTATAAGTGTGCCACATGGATCATATAACACGGATTCATAAAATATCATATTTTATTCCACAATAATGGAATGAGGAATTCATACATATCACATTATAATCAATATGTAAATTTGAATAAATTTGAATACCGTTGATAGAGATATGGGCATAGTATTCACTACCCAATGACATTGTCTTGGAAAATTGGAAAAATTTTGGCAGCGTAACGGCGTGAAATAAAAAATCATAAAAATGGTTAATGAGAGAGAAAAGAGTGTATCATAATATGTATGAGTAAATTATCATTGCGCGTGACATATCATGTTTCTAATATTTACCCAATGCATTAGAGCATTAACTGGGCGCACTTTTCTTAATCATTTAATTTCATGCATATGTGTGCCACAAGATCATACAACAAAGATTCATTAAAAATAATTATTTATTTCATTTTAAATCAATGTGGAAATAATACATGAAACATATCAATGAAAAGGTAATTGTACATAATGTTGAGTAACCTCGATAGAGAAATGGGCAAGGAATTAACTACACAATGATTTTGGTTGGGAAAATGGTGGTACAATTTCGGTAGCATAACGATGTGACATAAGACTTCATAAAAACGTTGATGAGAGAGAAAAGTTTGTATCATAATATATTCATGAAATGAAATGTATTAGGGTAATATATATACATGTCTCAACATATGTAATGGATTTTTTATTCATAATATAAAATAATTTCTTGAATGTAAATGAGGTGAGAGAAAATTCTTATGGAATTTCGGCATCGTAACGGGTGTACATGAGAGGCATTAATGATAGAGAAAATGGGTATCTCATCCTTAAAAACTAATAAGGGAAGTATGGGGTAGGTTCAAAATCATACCCCAATATTTATAATTGAATATAAAAGGTCATAACAATATTAATAAACTTGGATAAAATGGGAAAGGTAGGAATCACTTACTTGGAAATGTGATCCCAAAGGTTTGATGGAGGCATGAGAGAGGCTTCTTGGGAGCTTGGGGTGCCATCAGAGGATTCAAGAACGAGGAGGGAAGTGGTTGGACGAACTCCAAAGGCTTTTAGTGAATATGATGTGGGATCTTGGGTGGGATTATATAGGAAAATAGGGGGAATTCTTTATTATTTAGGTTTAGGACACCACACATTAAACTAATGAAAAAAAACAAGACTATGTTTTTTGCCCATGGTTTCTACCAAAGGGGAGTGAAAAAATATAATTTATAAACCCAATGACATAAATTCTTAAAATAATAGTGTTTCTTAGCTGGAGGTGAGTCACACTCTCAAGGAAATCGATTTAGAAAGCTTAAATGTTTTATAAGTTTTTGAGGTTCCACTAACGCTTTGTAAAAAACAAAAAAAAATCATATTATTTTATTGGTGAAACATATATTTGTCTAATTTAATGTTTTAAATATTTTATTAAACCACTATTGGTTCATTATCATGTCATAAAACACATTATATATTTAAACGGTATTTAATTTTTACCCCAAAATTTAACTGTCTCGGAAAATTTTGAAAAATTCACTGTTTGATAATTTCAGTGTCCTGATTCTCAAAATAATATTCTTCTTATCTAATTAGTTTTCTAAATATGTGAATATTAATTTTAAAATAAAAATCGACATTTATAAAAAATTCAAGGGGTTGGACAAAAACATCTTTCAAACGATAATAAAAATTACAATTGTATTCATTAATGTTATACGATCAATTTTACTTAATAAAAAATAATTTAATGATAATAAAATTTTATTAAAATATTATTTAATTAAAAATTACATTAATTTATCAAAATAGATTCCTTAGTTTATTATTAACTAAAAAAATAATTTATTGCTTTAGAAAATATTTACTATCTAAAAATAATAAAATAAATGTATATTCTTTATAATATAAAAAAATAATGAACATAATAATAGTGTTATGGTCTTATCACATAACCTCATATAACACCCTCATATGACTAAAGGTCAAGGAGTGTAAAGGTGAAAGACTCTTGGGGTGGCTCGGATAACATCTCTATGGTTGTAATCTCTATCATCTTCCACTTCTCCTGTAGACGGTTCCAATCAAGATTAACATGTTGAAACTCAGATTAGACTTGGTCAAGAGCGAAGCACATTGATGCCTCCTTGTTTTAGAGATACAAAAAATATGCATCGTATGGGGAATGTCTACTGGATGAGGCCATCACTTCCATTGTCTAAATAAATTGGATTGGTCAAGGCCCTATATTTTTACTAATCATGAGAAAACTATTAAACATATATATTATCAACTGTCACAATTTGTAATTGTATTTTAAAATAAAAAAACATAAAACCAAAGAAGTTCACATTTTATATAACAATTTAACATAATGAAAATTTTAATTAGATTATTAAGAATTTCCATTAATAAATGATTGGGTCATTACAATATTCCACCCTTTAGAAATTTCACCCATGAAATTTCCTTTTCCCACACTAAAACAGATGTGGGTAACTCTGCTTCATCACTTCCTCAGATTCCCACATCGCTTCTCCAAACATGTGGTTTCTCCAGAACAACTTGATGAGGGGAATTGTCTTATTTCATTGAACTTGTTCACTATGATCTAAGATCTACACTAGTTGCTCCACATAAGAAAGATCATCCTCTAACCGTATGACCTCAGAAGAGAGTACATGTGAAGGGTCTGATATGTACTTTCTTAAGAGGGATACATGAATGGAATCATGTACATTGGCTATGTAAGGTTGTAGTGATAGTCGATAGGTCATATCCCCCAAATGATCAAGAATCTCAAAGGGGATAATGTACATAGGACTTAACATCCCATTCTTTCAAAAAATCATGTCCTTCTTCCACTCAGATATGCGTAGACATACCATATCTCCAACTTTGAACTCATGTTCTCATCAATGGTTATCTAAAAAACTCTTCAGATGACTTTGGGCTGCCTTGATATGCTCAGTACTGAAAAAACGAGCAATAGATGCGCTACCCCTTTATCAGCACTTTTTTAGTAGTGCTGATAAAGGGGGGATTTATCAGTTGTTTTTCCAATCAGTGATAAATTTTATGATATAAAATCATGAAAAATAAATTATTTTTATATATGTACATATATATTGATATAAATAAAATATATATTTTTAAAATATGTTTTAGATACGTATAAATAGACTATTAAATTTTAATTATAATAAATTTAATGAAAATAGCTTCAAAATATGTAAAAAAAATATTATAAATTAATAATTTTTTAATTATTATCGATTAAAATTAATTTAATAACAATTTGGGGACACAAAAAAATAAAAAAAATCATTAAAAGATCTAAAATAAGTTGAAAATGTAACTGAAACTTCAAAATACCATAACTTTTGATCAGGGTGTCCGTTTAAGCTCTACAGCATATAAAATCGAAGCTTGTGATGATCTCTACGCACTGGTGAACCAAGAAAAGATTCTATTGCATTTTTTAAGGACAAAAATGTCCTAGAATACCTCCAAAACGAAGTTTTTAGTCGGGATATGCCGATTTGATAACATTCAAACAGGTATAACATTTGATCTAAATTTCTGTTAGCCTTGTACCACATATTATATGAAATATTGTTTCATTTTCTTCGATTTGACTGGTTGTGGATTTGAAATAGGATTCTAGATTATATGTTATGATCATTTTAACATTCTATGGCTTTTCAAATACACATATATATGTATTTATTTTTAAATATATATGTGTTTGTGTGTGTGTTATATATATGTATTTATTTATTTAATTAAAAACAAACATAAAGAACATATTTCCTAAATGTATTTAAAACTAATATTATAAGTATATATTTATATACAAATAAATATACGGATAAAAAATTATAACTAAAAATATATATATATAAATAAAAAAATACAAATATATGTTAATATACTAATGAATATATATATATATATATTAATATATGAATAAATATATTTATATTAATTTGAATATATATATCAATATACGAATAAATATAAATATATATATAGATATAGATATATATCATTAAATAGAGAATAAAACGAAATAGCTTTGTAGTAAAGGTGCAGTCGCGAAAGGGGGAGGTTGCGGGTTCGAGTTTGGGTGGTAGCAAAGGGTTGCATACATGTGAGTATGCGTGAGAGGGGCAGCGTGCGGGAGACCACCTAGCACTGATAAATGGTGGGTCAAGCGTTGTTAAAATCTCCCCCCACATTATTAAATATTTTTAATTATTTTTAATTTTTTATTGACTTTTATCAGCGCTTTTTAAATGCGCTGATAAATGGGTATTTTATCAGTGCTTTTTTAGTGCTGATAGAAGGGTCCTCTATCAATGTTTTTTAGGGCGTTGATAAAAGGGACCCCCCCATATTAGCGCTGATCTTTACAATGCTTTTTGACAACTGTTAAAACCCATTTTGAGCGCTGATATAGGCTGTTTTGTAGTAGTGGTTGTTGAATAGTTTTCACCTTTTACACCATTTCTTTGGCCATTTCACGTCCTAGTAACTTATGATCACTGACATCATCCCAAAATGCTATTGTACTACACATTTCCTCTTAAAGGTCTTCATATGGTGCTGGTAGGATGCTTGAGTGGAAACTGTTATTGTAAGAGAATTCAACTAGTGGAAGATTTTGGTCTCATCCTCCTTGGAAGTCCCTGTAAAATGATCTTAACATATCTTCTAGGGTCTGTATAGTTCGCTCAGATTGGCCATCAGTTTGAGGATTATAGGCCGTACTAATGTTCAGTTCAGTGCTTAGAGCATTTTAGAGACTTTCCAAAACTACGAGGTGAATCTCAGATCAAGATCAGATACAAAATATAGTGGTACACCATAGATCCTTACCACTTCATGGATGTTAATCCGTGCAAGTTTATTCAATGAGAAATCCTCTCGAATCATGATAATGTGATTTGTCTTCATAAGACGATCCACAATCACCCATATTGCATGGCTTCCTCTAGATGTCCTTAGAAGTCAAGTGGCAATGAACATGGTAATGTTATCCCACATCCATGACGGTAGGAATAGTGGTTTAATAATCCCCTTAGAAATTTTCCTCTCATCCATCACTTGTAAACATATCAGGCACTTTGATGTATATTCCACAATCTCCCCTTCAATATTGTCCCATCAAAAGTTTTCTCAGAGATATCGATACAGCTTTATTCTCCCCATGTGAATAGAGAAGGTTGTGCTATGTGCAAAATCCAGAAGATCCTTCTTTATCTCTAGATCAGATGGTACACATTATCGTGACCCAAATCTCACAATTCCATCCTTTTCAACCATGAACCCTGAGGGTTTTTTCATTTCTTAATGCTTCTAACTCTTTTAGAACTTCCATAAAACTTCATTGATCATCCTTTAACCTTCCTAAAAGATACAGTTGAATAATCATTTTACAAAGGATTGATGATGTTCCCTCTATTAATATTTTCATGTCCATCATCATAAAATCTAAGAAGATTGTATCCCTCTCTATTCTAATAAATGGCAGAATCATTGGATCAATTCTACATAGATTATTGACCACCGTGTTTTCATTCCCAGGGTGGTAATGGATTGAGCAGTCATAATAGGGGGTGATTTCTATCCTTCTTTTTCCGATCATATTATTCTCTTTTTGAGTGAATATATATTTTAGGTTCTTTTGATTAGTATATATCTCGCACTTCTCCCCATAGAGATAATGTTGCCAGATTTTCAATGCAAAGATAATAGACACCAACTCAGGATCAAGCATGGGATAGTTTTTCTCATGGATTTTCTACATCCTTGAGGCGAAGGTTATCACTTTATCATTCAAAATCAACACAAAACCCAAAACCATCATCTAAAAATAAATGAATACCATAAAAAGTTATCCTCTTGTGGGTAAAGTGAGCACGGGAACAGTGATAAGCCTCCTTTTTAATTCATTGAAGCTCTCTTCACATTCATCACCCCAAAAAACTTTACTCCCTTCCGATTTATCTTGTTATGAGTGTTGGAGAATTGCGATAAATTTCTCGCAAATAGATGATAAAATCCAGCTAATCCCAAGAAGCTAAGGATATTTGTTATTGATGTTGGCCTAAGACATCCCTCAATTGTAGGTATCTTGGAGGGATCCATAGATAATCCATTTCTTGTGATGATAGGGCCTAAGAATGAGACCTCCTTTAACCATAACTCATGATTTCTATACATTTGATAGAGCTTCTCCTTTGGAATGGTCTCTTGTAAAGTTCTTATATTCTCCTCATAATTTTCCTTTTTTTTTGGATTATATTAGAATAACATCAATAAATACTACCAAAAACATGTTGAGATATTCCCTAAAGACTCTATTCATCAAGTCAATGATGATCCCTAGAGCATTAGTGAGTCTGAAATAATTTTCTATGAATTCAATGTGCTTGTACCCTGTAAAAAAAGGAGTCTTGGGGATATCATCCTTCCTCACCCTTACATGATAATATCCAGAACACATATCCACCTTGGAGATGTGTTGTTCTCCATGAAGCTAATTTAATAATTCATCAATTTGTGGCAGAGGATACTTTTTCTTTATCAAGATTTTGTTGAGCTCACGATAATCAATGCAAATGTTCATTGACCCATCCTTATTCTTGACTAAGAGGACTGGTGTACCCCATGGTGAATCAATTGGGCATATAAAACCTTTATATAGATCCTCTTGTATATGATTCTTCAGATCCTCACACTCAACAATATCCATTCTATATGGATTCTTGGTTATTGGACATGCCCCAGTGATAAGGTCAATTGAGAATTCAACATCTATTTTAGAAGAAAGACAATGATATTCCTACGGAAACACTTCAGTGAATTCCCTCACAATATGCATGTCTTCAAAGATGGTTTCATCCTTGGACTCAATCATATAATCCAAATATGTGTTCTCATAGGGATGTAATATCCATGCATGAGATGATGGTGCTAAAGAAGATTCTTAATCCTACTTTCACTTGTATAGAATCAGGGGTCAATTCCTTATATGGAGAGTGATTTCCCTATTATGGAAATTTATGTTGTCTCTATATTGGGAAATCCATTCCAGGAAAATAATTGCATCAAATTCTACCAGTGGGAGTATAACAAGGTTCCCTAGAATGTTCAATCCACAAATTATGATCAGGTAGGAGTTATATTCAAGGGATGAAATTATTACCCCATTTTATGTACTCACCGACAACATTACTTCCATGATTTGAGGTGGTGTTGGGATTGTTCTACTAAACATTAAGGATATAAAAGAATGCATAGAACCAGAATCAAAAAGTGAGTTCACTATTCTTGAGTGAATAAGTAGCATACCTATCCCCACATCATTGTTGGGGTTCACTTCGATGGTAATGTTGGAAAAATCTCACCCTTTCTACCTTAGAGGATGTTGGTTGCCACCTAAAAACCTTGGCTTAGGGCATTGATTTTCAAGGTTCCCTGGTTCATTGTAGTTGATGAAGTGAACAATGAGTTGAGGTTCGAACAGATCATCCATATCCTCTGTTGTTGCCATGGGTTTTCTCTTTGGTATTTAATGTCTAGGTTCACTTCTCAATTACACCTAAATCATTTCCTCGTCACCTTTAGGCAATGTCTGGGGTGCTTTTTTCCACACCATTTTCAAGTGGGGGGTTGTATCTTCATAGAACCTTTGGATTTATCCAACGGACCACTAGAATTGAATACCACCATAAGCTTATTATCCCTATGAAACCCATGAGATTATCCGATCTTCATTTCGTCCCTGTGGGAACATCAAACAATTTCATCACAGCTTTAGAAGTCACAGATCGCCAGTGACTTCTGAAGGCTTGGTTTTAGCCCACCAATAAAGTGGTTAACATTAAATTTGGGGGTAACGACAATGCTGGAGGAATATTGTGGAAGCCTTGGGATGTTTTCTTCATACGCTCTGATGGATTTTTCGTTTTTTTCTTGAGGTAATAGAAGTCTCTATCTATATTAAGATAGAGGGTGAAAGGAAAATATTTTTTGAAAAACATTTTCTAGAAATATTTCCATTTCAATGCCTCGATCTCCTCCTCAGGCTTCATATATTTTATAAATGTCCACCATTTATAGTATTCACCCTCCAAATGATAAGAATATAGAAGAAACATATCGTTTTTGGAACATTGAAGGATAGAGAAGATCGTTTCAATGGATTTTATCCTTTGTTCAGTGACTAAGGGATTAGATGATCCAATAAAAGTATGAGGTCTTTGTCCCAAGAAGCTATAGATAGAGACTTTTTCATTCTTGGGGTGGTTGAAAATTCCTCTTGAACCATGTTTTTTTTCAATTCAAGACTTAACTAAAAGAGTATTTTGAAAATGTTCTCAATTCCTACCCCCATAGGATTGGGCATCTCATTTGAACAGTTATCATTGTGATCTTCACATCGTTAGCTCGAATCCTCCTATTACCGCCCATTGGCAAGAATAAAAATAATGTTATGGGTTAAACATAAAGGGTAATCCAAGAACAAAATGGATTACTTATAAATAACTTTTATTTACTTAACTTATGAATCTATAGTCTTCAATATAGGTTACCCATGATCTACTTTCAAAAATATATTCTTAGAGGATTTTTTATTCCCCGAATAATGTTTCATATTATGCTTGTGAATTTACCAAAGCATATCCCCCAGGAGTGTTGTAACTAATACTATAGTGAGGTCCATTTTTATATACCAGGATACCCTAGGACATGTCTGAAACACCTTGTTGGTGTTTTCACTCCTAGGTATATCTATGACATAGCCGACTCTACCTGCTCGTATCCAGATAGGGATTTATTTTCTTGATAAACCACATACACAATACTACCCAAAACATATATATGTTTTTATTATAGTCATTCTTATCCCTAAGGCTTTCACTAGGATTTTTGATTCCTAATACCACAAATAAATAAACCTATCCTCTGATACCAACTATAACAGCCATGCTTTTAAATACTTTCTTAAACATAAATTATTACATAAGACATTCACTTGATTCAACTTGGAAGAACAAGAGCTCTAGTGTATTTTAGGATTAGGAACATTACATAACAACTAAAAACACAAAACACAAAACATCTTTATTGAAATATTCCTTTACATAACCATGACATTCCTTCTTACTTAGCATTCCATGGGATAACCTGAGGACATACAAGAGAAAAGGGTAAGCTATAAACCCCAGAAATGGAGTAAAAAAGAATAAAATGAATAATAAAATACATGTAAGGAAATATGAATATCTAGGGATAATAAAAGAAACATTATCGTAAAGTAATTATATATAATTATTATCATAACATGCGAATGTGGCAATAACACTTAACATGGAATTAGCATGATCCAAGTCTCATTGCACATGGAGCATGAGTAAAACATCATTGCACATGAATTATCATGTGTAAATACTCATTTCACTTGAATTGGATTTATTAATTTCTCATTGCACATTATTTATCATGATACAAATCTTTACCCCATGCATTAGAGTGCTATCTGGGCACACCCTTCTTAAACATTGCATTTCAAGCATAAGTGTGACACAAGATCGTACAACATAGATTTATTAAACATCATAATTTATTCCACAGAAAAGGAATATGGAATTCATACATGAAACTATTCAATAAATAAGTAAATGTGCATAAATTTTAATAACCTTGATATATAAATGGGCATGGTATTCACTACATAATGATTTTGTTTTGGAAAATGGCGCTGCAATTTCGACAACATAACTGTGTGGCATAAGACGTCATAAAAAACGATGATGAGAGTGGAAATGGTGTCTCAGCATATGTACAAAAATGGAAAGTATGGGGGTAATAAAGACACATGTCCCAACATAAGAAATTGAATTTTGATTCATAATACAAAATAATTGCTTGAATGTAAATGAAGAAAGGGAAATTATTTACAAAAAAATTTGACATGGTAATGGGTATACATTGGAGGAATTAATGAGAGAGAAAAGGGATCACTCATCATTCAAACATAAATAGGTCAGTATGGGGTACGTGAGAAATTATACCCCAATATTTATAATTTAAAATAAATGGGAATAACAATATTGTGAAATGTGGATAAAATGAGAAAGGAAGGAATCCCTTATTTGGACGTGTGATCCCAATGGCTTGGGAGAGGCTTGAGAGAGGCTTGTTGGGAACTTGGGCCACCTTGGGAGGATTCTATAGAGAGTAGGGAAGAGGTTGGATGAACTCAATATTCCTTTAGTGAATAGAAATTGGGAGATTTTTTGGTTTTATATAGGAAAGGAGAGGGAATTCTTTATTATTTGGGTTTGGGACACCATACTTTAAACTAATCAAAACCAAAAAATGAGCCAATGTTTTTTTCCCAGGGTTTGTTCCAAAAAGGATTGGAAAAAATATTTTATAAGGCCAATGGCCTATCTTGTTAAAATAATAGGGTTTCTAATGTGGAGGTGAGTCACACTCTCAAGGAAATAAATTTAAAAGGTTATAATGTTTTATATGTTTTGGAGTGTCTACTAAGGATTTGTAAAATAAATGAAGAAAAACTAAAATCACATTATTTTAATGGTAAAACATATATTTTCTGAACATAATGTTTATAGTATTTTATTACATCACTGTTGTGTCATTATGATGTCATAAATCACATTTTATATTTAAACGGTATTTAATTTTTACCCAAAAAATCAACTATCTCAGACAATTATCCAAAATTCACCATTCGATAATATTTTATTAAAATATTATTATCATTAAATTACTCTTTACATGTTTGAGCTCATCTTGATGTTGGTCAAGAGAGAGCCCAATGACACCAACTCTTTTCTGAGCTCTGACAAATGGGCTTTGTATAGGGAATGTCTACTAGATGTGGCCATCACTTCCTTTGCCTGAGTAAATTGTATTTTTTAAAGCCCTATATTTATACTAATAATGTGATCACTATTCAATGGATATATTAGAAATGGTCAAAATTATTAAAGGTATATTAAAATCAAAAAACATAAAACCAAATAAATTTACATTTTATATAACCACTTTACATAATGTAACATTTAATTAGATATAGAAGAATTTCCATTAATAAATTTTTGGGTCGTTACATAGAATCACTCAATGAAACACATAGATGGGAAATAATACTCAGAAATTCCATAAAAACTAATAGGTGTACAATTGGGTGGGATTTGTTTTGAAGCACTCTTAATGAAATGCCCTGAAATTTCACATGAGATAGAATGTTATGAACATGAGATATTTTAATATTACAAGATATGTAATAAATTTGGGATGAACAAGATAGTACATGGTTCTAGGAGTAGTAGAAGAATTTCCCATATGAGGTTGGAATAAAGGGGACCTGATCGGTTCACTGAGGGCCCACGATGCTTGGTTGACCAAAATCCATGCCAACATAGTTGGGTTCAATATGACAAGTTGGATGTAGAAGAACTGATTTTCCCTATAAGTTATATCTTGTATAATATATGACTAATATGGAGACATTATTAACCATCATTTGTGATTCCTCATCATGAATCAAGATGTCTAGGTAATGGTGATATGTGTAATACATATTAATCTTATAAAAAAGTGGAAATGATTTCCCTTTTAGGTGAAAGCTATAATAGAACCTACGAGACAATTTGAATACAATATCCAAATACCATTTTTAAAATACCTCAATGTGGAGAAGTATACATGATATGAAGGGATTATAAAGGACCATATCAATACACATTAAAACCACAAAAGCTTCTTTGAGATGTAGAGTATGATCATTGGTACGGAGAAGGGATCCTAAGAATCCACTGATACCACACAAGAAGAAGAAATCATGAAATCAGAGGGGAACCCATTATAGAGATATCTGGATCACCACTCCTAGGTGAACACATCTAGAATTGACCTCGATTGACCAGAGACAAAGCCAAAACCAATAATATTAAAACTATTGTGGGGATTAAACACAAGGCCTTGAAAAAATAATTACTGGAAGACGCGATTTTAAAGAAGGATTTACAATTCAGTTTTGACACATTGGTCAGGTAATAAATATCTAACGAGTGCACAATGTTTTTAAAATTGTTATGTAGTGTTTTATCCTTTCCCAAACTAGAAACCACTATCCACTTGAGATTGGATAATTCTACCACAAATGAAGAAACCATGATAGGAATCACCCTAGAGACACCTTATTAGGATGACATTTAATGTAAGGAATCCTTTTAAAGGGAAAAAACATCGACATTAGGTGAGGTAGAGGATAGTAGAGAATATCATTATTGGAATTCCTAGGCATCAGGATAGGTCCATAGAGAGGATGGGCCCCATAGAATTATAATGTGATTGTTAAAATCATTGGAAAAGATGCATTAAACCCTAGTGATCCAGGATGATCTGGTGTAGAGGAGGTAGTAATCACATGACCAATAACCGAATGAAATTAAAAATGTTGTAGCATGTGAAGTGAGTTCTTTTGATTCATCTATTTATTTTTTCCATTAAATTCATATTATACTTAATCACATGAATAAATTACAATATAAGCATCATGATCAATCCTAATTTTTCCAACAGAATTTCTAGTACTCTACCACATGTCCTTAGGACAATTACCCTTGTTTTACAACCACCAACTCCACAACTCGATGAACATAATAAATTAAAATAAACATAAATCCAAAATATTATCTCATTAGTGAAAGCATAGAAGTGGACCAAATTCCCTCATCTATTGACCTTAACTACCACCAACCATTTCAATCTATTTTGAGCACCATATACATACATTTATTCAACACCATCCTCTATTTACCTTAATCAATATAGTCTCGCATATCTAATATGTGGTCAACATAACCTCATGAGTTGTATCCTGTATACACTCAACCCAAACAACTCATTTGTCTCCCACAATGAGTGAAATAACGATGATATTAGACCAAAACTATAGATATCTTCATTTCCCACCAATTAGCTACATCTACCAACTAAGGTGATGGTCCACAACATCCACATTATCTTTTAAACCCATGTTTTCTTTCTTTTGATGATAAATATCACCTTTAGTCTCACAAGACACACCTAATAGAATCTAATGGAACTACACCATTATACATAATTTAAAAATGATGACATAGTAATACCCCAGGATATTACAATTTATTTTATTTAAAAATAGAATATGTGATAATATGAGTTATAGAAGATAATAGGCCTAAAGAGACCCTAATATACTATAGAAATATTATTATTTAAATTTAAAAATTATTACCGAGTTATCAATTCATCGGTTATGAATATGAATTAAAATATTATTAAATGAATATAGATTAATTTTACAAATTAAATTTATTAATCAATCATACACTTATTATCAATGTATCATAAATGAAGATAGAATAAGTTTATGTAGAAATAATATTTCAATTCAATTTTTTTTTCTATGTTCAATGAATTTCAATAAAAAAAGATTAAATTAATAACTATTAATAAATAATTCAAATGAAATGATTATATTATGAATAAAATAAACTTAATTTACATTATATTAATTTTATTTATATGTAATTGAATGGGAATAAAGTCATTTTATTATTCAAATGTATATTTTCTAAAAAATTGGTTTTTATTATATTTTATTCTCAGATATTATAATAAATTTATCCTCTTTGAAGAAATGATATTTCCAAAAAGAAAACATTTTTTAATTATAATATAATATTTTTCTTTTAGTGAATGTTTAGGTTTTTTAAGAATATTTTTATTTTTAATTGAATAATAAATATTTTAATTTTTTTAAAAAATTAAATATTATTTCATTAAATAATGTAATTTAAAATTAAGGTTATGTTTTTTGTTATTCATTAATTTAAAATAATATATCCTTAATTAATCATAATATAATTAATTCAGTTGGAATGAAAATTATATTTTTTTATTTTATGATTACATTTTTATACATAAATATAAAATTTTCTAAATTATGTTTTGGTTTCATATTGAAATATTATATTAAAATTAATTTCATCGACATATAATAGTTTTATATTTAAAAATGGATTTATACGGTGGAATCATAATTGTCAAAATTTTCAATATGATAATTATTATTTTTATTTATATTGAATAGTGACCGGGTAAAATGTTTTCACCATAGAACAGTTTAATCTTGTTATTTAAGGATAAAACACAATGACATTGATAAAAAATTTATAATTAATTTTTATTAGGTGACAAATTTTTGATCCCTACCATTTTATATAAATAATTTAATTTAATTTATACCACATTGAATTCATTAATACATTTTTTTTTAAATTATAGTTGTGTCTCTCTACCCAAATATAAAAGGGCACCACCTCTACTCTCTACCTAATGCACCATTATCCTTATATCTGAAAAAATACATACAAAATTATGTTTTCAATCATCCCCCATGATATAATAGAAAATATCTGACCAAATGACCAATCCTAAAATTCTCAAGGAAGTCGACCTTGTAGGTTTTTTGATAAAGGGGTATTACTCTTAACAGATTGTATTCATGTTTAATTCATGTTTCACCTACTTTAAATATTATATAAATTTTATGATATGATATAATTAGAATTGTAAAAATAATAAAATAATATGTTTTTGTAATAACACTTATTCAGTATATTTTCATCCAGTAGGAAATAAAAGCATCTCTTATGTGCAGTTATTGATAACCGTCTCCATATAGCGATGTAATTAGCTTTTAATCACTGCTTCATGTCAATAAATAAAATCATGCATCAAATTATTATATATATAATAATTTTTGAATATTTATTTTTCCTTAAAGATAATATATTACTAATCTTCCTATTTACCCATCCTCTAAAAAATGAAAACATCAATTCTATGTATGTGTAGACATCCACTATAATAAAGCGAAGTCTTTTTTTTCGTTACCCCCTCACGTGGTTGGAAATAAGGGTACATAAAATAAATATATATTGAATTTATAATATAGTATTTATTTTGTAAAATTATAATATGATTCACTTTATTTGTTTCCCCACAGTATAAAAAATTAATTTCCCTCATGTTTACATGCGATCTACTACTTACAGGATACAACATATTTCATTTTCCATGTCATCCATTAACGAATGGTTATAAAATTATATTTTTAATATATAAAAAATATATTTATTTACAAATTAATATTATATATATGATTTAAAAAAATGCACATTGATTACTCTAAAACAAAAATCCTTCAAACTTATACCATGATATTAATTTATTTTGTTAGAAAATAAAAGAGGTTAATAATTGATAATTAGAATAACTACAATAGAATGAACAAAAAAAATATTATTAATAAATAAAATAGTCTTATTTTTTTAGTTAGAGAACATAAATATCCCAAAGAGTATTGTGGTATATTATTTATCATCTTAAATTACTTTCACTGTGACTTATTCTATTTTCACTAAATATTTTCTTTTGTGTAATGTATAAAATACCATATGAATAAATGTTATCATTAATTTTAAAAAATTCAGGTTGTTTAAAAAAAATTCGTGTTCTATCATACAATAATATTTTGAAATAAATTATTCGAATTATTCATAGTATTATTCTTTATAACATTCTTATAAATGTTTTAAACACTATTTCCATCAGATATTGGTATGAGACACTTTTTGAAATTTTTACTAATATAAAAATAATTTTTTCTTCTATCATATATGATATGAATATATTTTCCTGCATCATTTAATTTAATTCATATTTTATATACTCCTCCCCATTTCAACTTTTTCAAATTTATATTCAATTTTATATTGTTTTTGGATATTTTTCATTTTAATGTTTTTAAATATTATGCAAAATTTATCCACATTTTTACATTAAAATGTAAATTCAATATTTTTATTATAAAAATTGAAATATTATAAATGAATTCATGATGATATTTCACATAGTTAATATATATGATGATGGGTGAGCTTAATATAACTGATGATGATGGGTAGCAAGATATAACTCCCTAATCTTTTGTTGAGTAATTAGTCTTTGAATGTGAAAACGTGAGGGATAACCTGGTACGTTACTCCTTTGGATCAAGGTGTACAAATATTATTTTTAACCAGTATTTAAATGAGTGAACACTAGTTTTGAATATGATGTGATAATTTAATTATTTATTCCCACTATAGGATTTCATTAAATGGCTTTAGTTCATGAAGACTAAATATTTTATCAATCATTCAAGGAGAAAGGTTTTTTCTATGATTGTTTCCATAAGTTCCCATATTTTTCTAGTTTATTTCTTGATTTTTGTATATAACTAATTCATATCAATTATTTTCTATGACAGAAGTATTATTTTCTCATGTGGATATGAGTTTTTAATGATATGAATGTATTATTATGAAATGGTATATATTATAATGAATTTTATGTATTTCACCGGTCTAATGAGTGTCCTTTATTTTTATAACCCATACTAGGAATTATATGATCATCCCATGCTTTAAAAAATTATTTATATGATTTAGATATGAGTATAAATGATATAAACATAAATTATTTCATTTCTTGAACTAATGAACATTATTATGATTTAAACCGGGGGGTACATTTTAAAAACTATTTTTTGGGAAAAATCATAATTGTGTAGAATTTCTCATGTATTTATGTGATGTTTTAAATATTTATTTAAAACTCTAAACACTATTGATTGTGGATATTCTATAAAGAACAAAAATATTAATAATTCATTATAATATTAGTTTATTATAAAATCATAAATTATAGTTTGTATCAGTATAATGTTTTAGATAAAATATGAGGTGAACAATTTATCAAATGAGAAACTTTTATGATTTTTTGATATCATCATATGTAATAAGTCAACGATTGATATTATGTTAGAAAACATATGTATCCTAAAATAATTGTATGATATAGGAAATCATGGGTTTTTTGTTGAATCAAATGGATTTAATTGAATATTTCATAGTTAAAGGCGATGAAAAATCCATTAAACAGTTCACATAGAAATAACTGAACTAATGTGGAAACGTAGCCTAATGCATGCCAGCCCATAAGTAAAGGGAACCTGGAATTCATGGAGGATCTATACTGGTAAATTAGAGATACTATACCCTTTTGATAAGAGTGTATCAAAACAATGTACAATTAAGGAAAGGGAAATAAATAGTATAATAAATTACTAATAAAGAATTATTTATCTAGATATAATGGAAGAAAATGAAAAGAAAAAACATCATCTACAAATTAATGTTGAGATATTTATACTCAATACAGAAGGGAATACATGGATGGATATTATCTAATATATGCAACATGAAATAAATCATTTAAAATTTTAAAAAAACTATCTATTATCATATCATGATAATAAGATCAATACTTTTCTCTCATGCTTTATAATAGCATAGATGGGCATATATCATAATATAGACACTTACCTCGGTCACTACTTGTATACATAATATATTTTTATGTACCAATTGATGTCTGGAATAAGGTCTGATATATACTCAGTAGGACACCACTAATGGATTTTATAATTATCCAATATGGGCATATAATGTGACAATTTTTCGGTAATAATTGATTTATTATTGTAAAATATCATCAATATGTGTCTCTCGTTAGACACATAACCAGTACTACCTGCTTCAGCCTAAGCTAGGAAGCTTCGTAATAGTTGGTCCCTTTATATGTAATATATATGTGAAGGTATGTATGTATATATACAAATAATGTTTTTATGAACAAATAAATTTTTAAAATAGTTAGTTAAAATTATCCTCAAAGAATCCATATATAGATAAAAGGGGGTCCCATAAGTCTCATGGAATTAATGAATATGAATTTATTATATCCCCATAATTATATAAGGAAAACATTAACTGACTCAAATTATGGTCTTTGACATTTTATTTGGGTTTCCAAAATTTAAATAATCAATTATATATTTGAAGACTAAACCCATCCAAGGCATTCTATAAAAATTGAACCCATGTTTCTCTCTTGGAGTACTAGAATATCCATCGCCAAAGAAGTCTATATAAGGATTTATATATAATGAACCTTGGTATAACTCATTGAATTTGACAACGAATAACCCTATAAGACCATCCATGATATTCCACACCGGGAATAATATAACACAGGTGGAATGGAACTATGTCATTTCCTGTTGCAGTCATCCAATGTACCCCCTCGGGAAAAAGGTATCGCTCATGGGTCGCATCAATTAAATATCCCAAGGAGCTCATCCCTAGTTTTCAATGAAGAAATGGAGTATAAAACTCGATGTCATGTATTTTATTTATAAACATATAATTATTATTTTAAAAGGGCCTATCTATGGAATTTTGTATAGTAACCATTATTTTACTATAGGTATGTCATGTAATATGTTAATGGGTAATGTTAACAACAAAACATTTAGAAATTTCTTTTAATTAAATTCATTCATTTATTATCATATCATATATGATTTTATACCATGAAAACAATGACCTATGAAAGAGGTATATCATATTCTTTTAATTTAATTGGAAATAAAATTCATCTGAAATGGAAATTTAAAAACACAATAATTGGTGGTTAAAGATAATTACAATGCATTAGTCTCCTCAACCTATATAAAAGGATGACCTTAATGGGTTTCTAATGTCAGGGTGAAAAAGCTGATGTTGATTTATGGGTATCTATAACTACTCAAAGCATGAAAATACTAATTTATTTAATTAACTTTACATTTATTATGAATCACATGAAATTTACTTTGAATTGAAAAATGAAACATAATATAAACATAAATAAATTATAGAAAATATCTAGACCACCTACCTGATCTTGGTAGTATATTTCTCTTATAATTTTTTCTTTTAATTATGGATAAAATGGGAGAAAAAACAAAATATTAAAATTCCCTAAATATTAGGCCTTTTATATCCCAATGAAATAAAATTTTTGATGGAGAGATAAATTAATAAATGAAGGAAGATGACTTGAGAGATTACTACTAGCTAACTAATGAAAATAATGATGGGGAAATCGGAGTCCGGAATATGTGCATAGCACAAATAATAAGTCAGAACATTATGAGAGATTCCATATAGGAAATACGCTACAATGTGTGATACATAATGAAAAATAAGGATAAATAATTTTAATATGTAGTAGTGAAATGGTATTTTAACACACATTTAATAGGTGAACGGTTTGGCCACAATGATTTCCAAGCGAGGCGCTTAAATTATACAGGACAATTAGTTAAGTGGCACTGAGTGTGGGAGCTAGGTGCACTATCTATTCAAACTATGTCCAACTCATGTGGTTCCCATTTAATGTTTCTCTATTGCTCTAAACATGATAGTAGATCATCATTTTTATATATTAACTAACCAAACACCTCCTCTTATATTAATGAATAGAAGTGTCACACTATTACTCCTAAACATGTGAAAACTGTGTAACTCTTACTATTTCTACAAAACAAGATCTCTGAGCTATGAACAAGCCCCAAACGTCCCTGAACACAACCATAAACCATTAATAACATCCATTTGAAGATAACAAACCATTTATTCTATAATTTAAAGTATTCATAAATCACTAAAATTAATGGATCATATTGATGATTTAGTAATTTTAATCAACATAATATTCTTCATTATAATTTAATTTTATATTTTCAGACTAAATGTTGTTTGTTTTATTACATGGATGGAACCAACATGATCTATGTTAATATTTGATGTAATGGTCATTAGGGTGGTTATATGAATGAGAAATCAAACGAGACAGATGTTAGTGTGAAAAAATATTATGGTCGTTCCTAACCAGCTATCTCTAGTAATGTTTTACAAAAAAAAGATATTTAGGTGTTTCAAAACTCACTAAAAAAATAAAAAAGATTATTCATTGAATTGTAGGGGAAAATGATCATAAATTTTAAAATATTTAGAATTTTATCTATCATTAATTCATAAAGAATATCCATTAATAATTCTCTAATGGATATGTAGATGTATTGAAATTAATATAGGAATTTACAATATAGATGTCTTTGGATGAAGGATCATAAAGGGGATAAATAATATTATATTAATAGTGGTATTATATAATAATATTCTAAAAATGAAGATACCTCAAATAAAATATAAAACATATGATTTATATTTTGTATTGTGTTTTGAGATTATTGGAATCAAATGACATTTTTCATGTTTTTTGGTATAGTATGGATGAATTTTTGAAAAAGATGATAAAGAATGATAAAATAATTATATAGAATATTGAATAAGTTAATTGTTTCCTTATATAATTCATATAGTTTATATGTGGTAATATTTTATTTAATGTTTGTTAAAATTAATTATAATCCTATGGAATTGATATCCATTTGATCTGTTATGTGATGATATTTGAGATAATTACGACTACATTATGACACATTTATTAAATTTTAATAGATGTTTGATGTATATGTAAAATTTATATTTTCCATGAGTTTTACTAAAATTATTATATATAGATGAATGTTATAATATTTTATGGAAATAAATAGAATGATATTGATATAATTTAGGGATAAAATGATATTTGATGTTGAGTTAATTTTTAGTTGGGATAAAAGGTTATTTTATTTTGGTTTGGTATGTTTTTCCATAAATAATACCATGGTATTGAAAAATAATTTTTTCACTAAATGATTAATTTTATTTTTGGGTAATTATAACACATTTATAATGTTATATAATTAATCCAAATGGAACATTATTGGTTGAGTTCAGATTTTTTTAGTAATATTGTTTGATTATACTTTTAATTGTATATGTGATTCCAATGTTCTATTATGGTGATTTGAGTTTTTTATCATAAATATTATAATATTTTGAATAATATATGATTATGAAATATAAAATTTTATTTATGTGGGTTTATGAGTGACTTGGGATTCTTAGTGATAAATTTTAGGTTTATCTTGGAAGAATATGTGATCTAATATTTATGATTTTTTTCTTTTTAAATTTATAAGGAATACTTTAGATAATTTTTATATATGGTTATTTATGAATTCATTTATGATAGTCATATGGTTTTGTTTTTTATTTTGTAGAGATAGATGTATGATTATTTTTATTCATTTTAGTTTTTTTATTAATTTACTCTAGTCCTTTTGTTTTATGTAAATTTATGCAAATAAAAAAATTATAATATTTTATTTTTTTGGATTTTAGGATCCATTGAGTATGAATTAAAGTGATTGATTCATGATAAAATTCAACAATTAATATATTAGTTGAATTATAGATTCAAATATACTCAAAAAGGATAAAATTGTAATTATTGAACGGAATGATCTCAACAAAGTGTATATTATCATATTCTCTATCTTTATACTAAAATAATTCCTCAACTCAATCAATATAATGATAAAAATATATACTATCTTGGTATACATTTAGAAACTCTTTCAAAAGTATGATTCACACAATGGTGAATTAATATTTTAAGAAAAATTAATAAATTTTTATGTTTCTTAGTCTAAATATTTATTAAATATCATGTCAAAAAGAAAAGAGATATCACATGTCAATAGAAGGTACTTGTTTTCACTGATGCATATTTATCCCCCCTACTAGGATTGGATTATTATATTGTTTTAAAAAATTTCTAATAGACATGAAATAAATTAGTGAGGATAAAAAATTTTATGGTTGGTAGAATATGTAACCCCAATATATTAGAATATATTTTTTAATATAGATCTATATATAATAGTGTTGGGTATCGGTAGTAATGAGATTAAATGAACCATAATATATTATGTAAATATAATATTATAAAAAATACTTAACTAAATGATTAATCTATCATAAATTTATTATAAGTTGGTTATAAATGAAGATAAAATATATTGTAAGTAAAAGGTATATTTTTCTTAAAACTATTATCATATGCACCATTTATTTGTATAATAATAAATTAAATTAACTTCTATTGATAATTTAATCTAAATAAATGAGTATATTATATGTTAGATCAATTGATATAACATATATTATACTAGGTTTATTATAAAAATAATAAGAATAAAGATATTTTTTGCTTCCATAATAGTTTCTATAACATTTTAATGATTATTTTATATAATTTATAATAATTTTAGAGATTTTTCATGAATAAATTGAGGTAAGTTTCTAAATATTAATATAAATATTATCTTAGAGTGATTTTTTGTATTTTTCAGGAAAATATATTTTTTTAGTGAAGAGTTAAAATGTAAATTTTTCGAAAATTTACATTTATTTTCATTAGATCATGGAATTCAAATGTTACACTCAATTTATTATTAATTTTTTTTTATAATAAAATATAATTGATTAAAATTAATATTAATATGGACATATGAATTAGTGAAAACTTTTAATTCTGTATAACAGAATTTTTATTTTTAAAAATACATTTCACTAAAAATGGATTTTCAATTAGTTTTTACAATTATTTTAAAATTGATTTATTTTACTTCTGAAAATTTATTCATATAAATATTTTTAATATTTGGAAATATGAAGGAAAATTATGGAAATATGTTTGATTTAATTTTTAAACATAATTAATATAAATAAGGTAATATCATTACTCTACATTAATGGGTAAACGTGTTATTTAATGTTAAAAGAATGTGATAAGTTCAAAAAAATCATAATTTTTATATTATAAATTTATTTAGTCCATTATAATCTCATATTCAAAATATTATTTTATTTATTATGAATTTAACATGTGTATATAAAAAATCTTGACCAAAATCCCTTCCGCCCCACACGGGATGGATCATGTGTTCATGTCTTGAAAAATGACCATTCCTCATTGGATTATGGAGTATGGCGGTTTATGTTTTCTAATAATGAGGTATAACATTAAATCGAGTCCTTTCAGAATTATTTCTTCTTCTATCTCTTATAATCATGATATTATGATAACATATATTTCTTATATATAGTTACATGTTATTATTTTGACATAAGAACCCTTTTGACATCACTTTTTTCAACTAATTGGAAATAAAATTATTGCATGTCCGTACTTATGAACTATTACCTATAAATTGTGATAAAAATTAATTTTTATCATTTCCTCATAAGAATTTTAAAAATATCAGATAAATTGAGTATATATGGTATTTATGACATTATTATGGATTTATAAATATAATATATTTATTAAATTATTTCTTTTCTGTCATTAGGAAAATGATAACATCACTCATGCTTATGTGTGGAATATGATGTCGATGGAGTAGTGTTGTTTTATTTTCACTTCAACCTCACATGGATATCCATAAGAATGAAACGAATGAAAAAGTAGAAAAATAATAAAATATATTCTTTATTATATAAATGTACAATATTATCTACTTTAATTTTTTTACCAAATAGAAAACTATAAAATTAACATTTATATACATCTAAACTACTCCCTCCATGATATGACATTTTTAATTGTTTACATCTTCATTTCATATTTGGTTCTAATATTTTATTTTATTTAAAAACAATATAATTATTTCATTATTAATATTTTTTATATGTCTTAATAATGACCCGTTTACCATTTTTAACCTACGGAAGTTCATTTTATATAATAAAAATAATTCCCTGATAATGTTTGATATAAACAAAACTGAATTCATAACTAAATCAAAACTAGTAATAAATGAAATAAAAGAAATAATAATAGTTTAATAAAAATGAAAAAGGGTGAAATTTATGTATATAAAAAAATATTTCTTTATCTTTGAGTTATAGAAAGTAAGAATCTATATGAGAATTATGGTAAGGAATTTCTAATCTCAATTTAATTTTATTTTGAACACATGTTTTATTTTTTGTTGTATATAAACTTATATAATTATTCATTTTATCATGAATTTATTAATCTTACTATGGTTTTCAAATTCATTCCATAATCTCTTACTTTATGTATTTTTTAGTTAGATGTCATCATATACATTAAAAATTTTCATTGGAATAATTTTTTCAATTTTTTTAAATAATTTCTTCTATGTAATTCTTATATTAAATGTTTATAAAAAGTTCCTATTTATGCAGAACTAGATAAAAATAATCATCAATATATATTTTTTTGTGTTATTTTAAAAATTTCGATGGAATATTTTCAATATTTTTGGTACAAGTAACATTTGAAACTTTTTTATAATGTCGACAAGAATGTTTTATTTTAATGTTCCTGGCATGAATGATTTTTCCTACCATTATATAATTTCATTTTTTAATGATTCTGTATATTTTTTTCAATGCTATATAACTTAAATTAAATTTTCCAATTATTTTGGGTAAATTTTGAATTCATTTAATTTTCAATATAAAACATAATTTCTTCATATATTTATACATAGGTGGAATGTTATTTTGGTTCTGGTCGAAAATTTGTTTTTAAAGTGTTATATGACAAATGATAATAATTTTATGTTTCATTAATGATATGGTACATAAGAAATATATATGATTATAGGTAAATCCTATATAACTAATGTCATTGTTTGAGCCTGATAAATTCGTCCATTTTATATAGTAATGATATATTATGATGTGTAAGTCATTATAGACAATAAATCTGTAAGATATTCAAAGTTTATCTCTTCAAAACTAAAAAACAATTTCCAACATAATACACTTCACATAATAAACATATAATAATAATATATGAACCACCTACCTAGAATAAGAAGGAATCTACTCGGTATGTAACTCATGTTTATTCCACTCTAATTGAAATATGTAATATCCCATATATTTTTAGGTATGTACCTCTAAGAGTTTTTTGTTAACATTTCTTTCATTTTTTTCCATCTTGAATGTTCTTTGTTCTAATTAAATATTACTTATGTTATGAGAAAACATATTAAAAAATTGTGATCCATGTTGTGGTCTATATTTGGGGAAATGACAGAAGGATTAGGGATTTATGTTTTCTTCAAGATCTAGGGGACTTTTGATATAAATGGTTCAAGTGTTATCACGATTCCTTGGTAGTTTCACATGATTTAATGGGTTTTTTGGTCATGTATAATGATACTTAACTGAACATAATCTGTATAAAATTTATACACCTTGTAAATGTATTACACACCATGTAATATTAAGGTGTTTTAATAAAATAAGACGAAGAAATGGTATTTTCTATGTATCCCATTAATTAGAATTACCTGACATGTAACAACATTACACATCATGTAATTCACCAACCTTATATTTTGAAATATATTTTGGTGATGAATTATATTATATTCTATGGTAGCCTTCTCCTCTTATATCATATAAAATTTCCAAGATGAATTTTGAGTTCCAACCACCCTTTCGGACATTCTCATAATGAGATCAATCCCTGGGCTGTGTTTTTTGTAAGGTTATCCCTACTCTCACATCATTTTCCAACCATAGGGGTGTAATCCTTTCACCATGTTCATTTTTTACCTTTATTAATCATGATATATTAACCTCTTTAAAAAAATTTAAACCCTCTTCCTCATGGGTGTTTTTCAATGGGTGTTTTGTGTTATTAACCGGTTAAGGTACGGGTTTAAATCATAATCCTACAGTTTGTTAGTTTTCATTTTTATGTAAAAGTTTTATTGAAACAACATAACATGTAACCTAATAAAAAATGTAATGAATGTGATCATTCCTCTGAGTCTTTTTTAAATTGGATTCTATCATGGATTAGGGATACCCATGGGGTGGGTGAGCCATGAATATAATGGAATTCACTAATGGTTTAAAGTGTGTTTAGTGTGACATGAATCCATAGGTAATTTTTAGATATTGAATCCATAATTTATGTATAATTTTATATTATTAAAACTATTAATAAATTGTGGTTTAAATTTTAAGTTGTATATGAATGAGAAATGGTAATTTCAATAAATAATAATTGATACTTATGATGTAATATTGTGATATACAAGTTGTATTAAAAGTCTTTTGTTCCATGACGAAATGATTATATATCAGGATTGTCCATGTCACGTGCACACTTATATGATGTAATGATGATATTGAGAGAGATTGGCCTAGTCCCATGCTATAATTATTCTAGGGAGTGGGTTATACAGACTCTCATATTTCAATTCTGACCGATCATTGACCCTGATGGTTTAATTTATATAGAGATTTGACCCATATTATTGTGACAATACCATGGTTATATTGCTGATGTTGGATTGGTCATAAGTCTTGATCCATGATATTCTATAATGGATATGAATTAGTTTATTTTTCCATGGAGATATAATTGGGGTTGGCATGGTTATAAGACATGCTTGGAAATATTCATGCATTGATCTTAATGATGTTATTATGGTATATTAGAAATCATTTTATTTATTAATACACCTATTTATTTCATTATTTCAGAAAAATTTTATAATAATAGTTTTTTTATAAATGGTGGCGTTAACCTATTGAGTTATTATCAGAAACTATTCCTACTTCTATTTTGTACACGAGAAGATTACTTTGATGAATGTTTGGAACAGGAAAATTTTCATTATTGTGGATTGTTTCCAAACTCTATGGGATACATTTTGAAGGTGGGAACAATGTGGGGTTCGGTATTATGGATTATTGAGTGCTTATTGGAGTCTAAAATTCATTTCATTATATTTTTCTATAAATAAATTTATTTACATTAAATCATAAAAATTCATTATTATTTTATTATTTATGGGGTCATTCGTTTGGATATTATTATTATTATTTTACACTATGTATATACATTGATTTCATTATTTTATCTGAATTATTTCAACATTTATGCCATTTCATAACAGGGGTATATTTTTCCCACTACGCATTTCACAACCCCAATGCTAGTCGATAGCCTCTTGCATACATAAAGGCGTGCTTGAGTTCTCTTATCCAACCCCTTTTTAACACGTGGGTATTCTATATCATGGGTTATTACAAAGTAGTATCAAACAAGAATGTTTTATTTTATTCAACATTATTTCTTGTGAAATGTTGAAAATATACTACAATTTGTCGAGATAAGTTAATGAGCTTGTGCATGGGAGTATATAACCAATGTAGGGTTTAAAATCCAACAACCCTGAGATGGGATTCTTTTTTGTGTTATGTGCTTGTTAAAGATGATGTTATTTCACCTTTTTTATTCACATGTTGCGTGAGGTTATTATTTTAGGATGTTATTATTTCTTGGGCGGTGTACTTGTGGCCTTGTATAGTGTGATATGAGAATACATTCATAATAATAGTCACATAGGTATATATTTACATGCACTATTCATTATTGGAGAATAACTATTTTTTCATGTGATATATAATTTTATATTTAACTATGATATGAGATAACTATATCAAATGGATAAATGAAATTAATTCTTTTTTAACAAAAATACAATTTTAGTTTCACACATAGGTTTTTATTTATTCCATTGTTTTTTCTATTCTTTTGGATCATGATTTTTGTCTTGAATCTTAGGTGTTAGAGATATTAGTTTGGTTTTATTCCTATGTTTATATTTTTTCCCATATATATTCTTTATTTTCCCCATGATTTTTTGGTGAAAAGAATAGATTTTGATATCGAAAGAAAGTGGAACATGGTTTTCACAAGGTTAGAGGAAATCTTGTGATATGATATAGGAATCCTTATAAGCTTTGTGTTATCACTAGTTGAGGGTTCTCGGACCAAAAAATGTTTGGAAAACCATATGAACAACATGTATGTATTTTTTTCATTTTCGACAGAACCATGTAGTAAGGTTGGTACTTATATTACCAGTTGTGCAGCTAAACTGTGCGAGTGCCCAGGATTTCCAGTAAGGGGCACACGATTTTGAAAATCACAAATCCTAACCGTTAATATTTCCCAAATATTTTAATATATTATTTTTCCTTTCTATTTGCTCTGTATTTTTACCCATAAAGTTCTTTATTTGTCCTCATTTGCGTCCATACATCCCTATAAGAGACCCCCATATTTTCTAAGACATATCCTTCCTTCCAAGTATAGAACTATGACATTTAATTATGTTCTGTGGTTGATTTCTCTTGGTATTATTCTACACACTTATGCATCTTCATTATTCTTCAGTTTTTTATTTCCTCATTTTCCAAAGTCTTTTTAATCTAGGGTTCATGTTTATCTTGTATTATTTTAAGGTTTTGTTCATCATAGGTTTTACCATCATTGACATTTCCTATTAAGACCTTTGATGAGTTGTTTCGAGGTTGATTCATTGAAGCGCATGTGGTTTGTGGTAGGCTTCCATTTTCTAGTGTCCTTTAAATTTATAAATCATTTTTTTCATTTTTTTCCCTACCATGGATGTTAAATATTTATGCATGTCATTTAGGATATATTTCTATTAAAAATGAGGTGGTTTTTATAAACATTTAAATGCTTATGGAATTTATTTGTTATATAATGAAGACAAAGTGTTTGATAAATTTCTTAGATTTATTTTTCAAGAGGGATTTGGTTTTTAATGAATGAATTAGATTTTTAAATGAATTTGTTTCATTTAAAATTTTGGTTTGTATTTTGAATATGTATTTATAAATGTTTTGGAATTGAAAATTGTGTTTGTTTGGTAATTTGTAATTTTTTTGACAAGTAATGATGATATGTGGCCTTTTTAGCATTTTGATGAATGTTTCTTGGGTGTTAAAATGCGTTACTTGTGTTAAATTATATTTTTATAAATGGGTTTGAAATAGAAAATGGGGTTTTACATGTTGGAAGGGTTTATTTGGTTCTTTAAAGACAATTGTTTTTATAAAGGTTGATTCAGTCCTGTTTGGAGATTTTGTGAAAATGAGTTGTCTTGAATGCATTATTTGGATAATTTGGATGCCTAAGAAATATATACAATAGTGGGAGTTCCATGATAAGATTCTATATTGTGTTCAGATGATAATATAAGAAATATATTGTTCATTATTTTTACTTAGGGGTGAATATTTTTTGTGAGTTTCTTATGTATGATATATGTGCTTTTGATTAGATACTCGGTAGGAATTTTTTGTCTCACCCAAACATTACTAATTATATGAAAAAATGGAACTTCCAGATGGTTTTTTGTGAGTGGATACTAAATTATATTTTGAGTTAAATTGTATAGTGGCCCATAACTATGGATTTGTTTTGTTTTCATTTCTATGGTAGAGTGCCCCTCGGTTAGACAACATTGGGTTGGATCGAGCATGTGGGAGTGAATTAATTTCGTTTAGTTAGGAATTTCAATAAGATGATTCAAGATGTATAGTTATTTCTAGATTATTCCCCTAAGATATTAGGTTATCCCATGTCATTGGGTGCATATATTTCTGTGGTGGATGATTGAGATGCTTTTTGAATTGTTATTTTATCTTCCTTTTTTCCATTTCCCTTTCTATTTCATCATTTTTTATTATATCTTATATGATGTAACTCTTATGAAAAGTGAGGAGATTGTTTTCAATCGCTTATGGAAAATGTTTTCAAAATTTATCACACTCTCTTTTCCCATTTTAAATAAAACTCATTTTTTCTCCTCTGAAATTCATATTCCTTCTGCTCAGAAGTCAATATGGACTTAAATGGAAAAATAGGAAATAAACAAGGTTTTTCATTAATGGAAAATGGTTCAAATATATATATAAATATATTTAATTTCAAACCTAAATTTGATGTTTTTTATTTAGAATAATTTTATTCGGAATATATTTTTTGTGCATGATTACAATGTTTTAATACTCACACCTATATTTCATTTCTTTTTAATCTATTGGTGTAGGTTTTAGCTCAGTTTCAATTGTCTAGGGAGATGTCTAGTTTTTGTATTAGAGATGGGCCCTTAGGGTCACAAGGAGATGTTGTGTTCCTCTTGTATTATTTTGATCATATTATTTAGTTTTAGTATTTTCTTATTTTATAATATGATTTTCTGTTGGTATATTTATTTATATTGATATGATCTATTTGTTTCCACTATTTTATTTATTTGTATTTGGAGATATGATTCCCTTAGTTACTCTATTGATTCTAGGAAGTAGTTTCCATCCCATGAATATCAAAAATTCCTCTCGAATGTTGTCTTAGAGAAGATCTTCTTACTAGATCTTGGTTGACCTAGGTTGGTTAATAAGAAAACTGTATCAGAGCCGGTTGGTTCATTTATGGACATAGATTTTCGAGTGGCCTTTCATATTTTGGATGTCAAGGTAGATAGAGTTGGGATATCAGAACATGGAGTATAGGTATAAGGAAGTGTTTGGGAATAAATTTCTAATCTGAACCTTGTTTTTCCATGGGCTTTCGAGTTTTATTTGGTTTAACTCGGTCTGGAGGGATGTTTTGGGTTTCGGAAGTGAAAATAGAGATTTAATAATGGTATTAGTGATATTTTTGGGCTGTGAAATCCATGTGGAGATAGATACATGGTTTTATGAGACTCTATGTGGTTGTGGTTTTATTGGAATATGGAAGCCAACCATTCGAACAAGTCAACCATTCTAATAGTTTCCCTTTGTGAGTTGCATTGGGTATTCCTTGATTCAAAATATTGATTTGAAAAATGTTGTCTTGAAATTGTGAAATCTAAAATTATAGTATTTTTTGATTGGTTTTATGGATGTAGTAATTTTTTTTTCTAAATTATTTTTATGAAATAATTAGAAAATGAATATTTTTTATTTAATTTTTTTAAAAAGGGTTTGGTTTTTCTAGGATTAAATTTTTATATTAAAAAATTTGGATATATCAAAATTATTTGATTAGAAATAAGAAATTTAATTATAAAATGGTTATTGAAAATTATTTTAAAAAGGAGAAATTATATTTTAATGATTTTATTTTTGATAAAATGTGATTTCTTGATCTTCTTAATATATTTTGAATATTATGAATTGGGTTCTTGGATTGAATTAAAAAGGTTTGTAATTATGAATGAATCAAAATGGATTGATGTTCATAATCAGAAAGTATATTATTATTTAATTTTTGGGGATCTTTTGAAATTTTTGGAGAATGTTCAAATGTAAAGTGTGTTTTTGATGTATAACATTAGTTGATCGTTTTTTTTTGAAATGTGTAAATTATTGGTTTTAACATTTGGTATTCTCATGTGTTCTCGCATAGAAGGGAATTTGTTGAAAATTTGTATGGGTGATCTTATGGGAAAGAATATTTATCAAATTTTATGAGTTAATGTGTTACTGAGGTGGAAAAAGAATGTGAATGTGTGAGTCTCCTTGGAATACAATTGGTGATTTTTCAACATAAAATGTTTTTTTTTTCTTTTATAGGTAAATTTTAAGTAAAATTATAGTGTTTTGAAACCAATGTTGTGTAGTGATCTAAATAGTAATTTGGTAAAGTTTTGTATTTTTTCATCAAGAAATGATTTTTTTCATATATTTGTATTTATTAGGATCTGGGATAGCTTTGAAGGCTCTACATATTAAGAGTATCCTTCATCATGATCTACATTCATTGGATATAGTGTTTGGTTTAACCACTTTTTCCGATTTTGTGAGGAAAGTCATTCATGTTGAGTCTTTTTTAGTGATATTTCATGAAGAAGCTGACCATCATATGATCTTTTTAAGTGTTTATGATAATTATAGTAAGGATATAGAGAGTCAATATGAAGATTTCAGGGCTGGTTGTGGTATTAAAAGGCCTCTAGATCTCATGTCAACTACTTATATACATGGGGTCATGATGAATCATCCATGTGAATAGAATGATCTTAAGGATTCATCATGTATAAGTTATCCAAATACAATTCATTCCTGTGGAAACCTAGGTCACTTGAAATAGTTTTTTTGGGGTGTTTCTTGGATGTGATATGGACCTAGATCCACCCCTTCAAAAAATAAAACAGGATATTTTCATGAATAGGGTGTTGTTTAGGGATTGTTTAATGTCCCTCTCTATATATGCGTATTTGGTTTTTTTGGTGGTTTCTAATTCTATTTTATGATTCTTTATTACCATTATATTATATAAGAAAATGTTGTGGATCCCATAAGAACGTCTATTTTAATGGAATAATGTTTTTCACTCTAAAAAGTATGAATATTTTCTATGTTGTGTTCCTCGTTTAGTGTCATTTTTCAACTATTTCTCGTGGAAATGAAAATGGTTTATGATGGTGTATCTTTTGAACCCCATTTTTAGTGGAATGAAGTATTAATGATAAAAGATTATCATCTGTATACTGATAGGTAGCGGATGTTTCAATACGTCATGGCACCATCCATATGACTCAGAGTGAATATTGTGTGCAATTATAAATCATATGGGACTAATATCCCTTTGAATTCATTTTCAATTTATTGTGTGATTGGGGATATTTTAATCTTCTTAGTTGTAGATTCTTTGTCTTTCAAGGCCCCGTTTTGGGGAAAGAATCATAATGAACTCATTTTCTTGTTGTAGTCTTCATGGTTTGAATGTTCCTCATTGGTTATAAGGATCCCTGGTTGACTTGTATCCATGAAATTATAGTGATATTCATTTACAAATGGGAATATCCTATTAGTGGATCCGATTTGTTTACCCATTGTGTATCAGTTCTGATTTTATATTTTTCATCGTCTTGAGATGGTTACGTCTCATGAAGATGTTGTATCACAGTTTGGTTCATCGCTTGGTTTGGAGAATATTCAATCAAGCCCCCATGTGGGGGTGGGGGTATTTTATTGTTGTTGATAGTTCTTATGTTGTTTTATGTTGACTATTTCATAATGGTGGGGAGACCCACCACAAGTATTTTTTTTGGTTTTGTGTGGAGTTGATTGGTGCTATAAGGTTTCTAATTTTTTGGATTCTATTCCGGACACCCACATTAATAATATTATTTATATTATGGTTTTTTCTTCAAAATGGGTGGTTTCATTTTGCGTTATATAATATATATTTCCTCTGTATTTGGGAAACATTGGGCCTTTAGAGTACACACATTGGTTTTTTCTAGGGCTAGGGTGTGTGAGATTTAGTTTGTGTTTTATGTTTTTTGATAAAAAAAATTTGGTTAATTGGTTTATTTCTTGAACGAGGTATTAATTTTTTATTATGGTGGTTGAGTTGGGTAATGGATCATGTTTTCCTGGTTTTATTTTTAGAAATTAATTTGAAAAAATTCCAAGGCCAGGCACTGAGACACCATGTGATTCCGAGGCTAATGTTCCCAAAATTGTTCGACATAAAATATTAAGTTTTTAAATAGTTTGTGTGAGAAGTTTTCCTAAAAAATTATAATAACCCACAAATAAGTGACCATATCAGAAATATGAGAGTACCATTTGGGTTCATACCAATAGGATTACCCATGGCATAACATATTTTTAGTCGACACAAGGTTGTTCTAGAAAACCCCAAAATGGCATAACTATAAATAAAATAAATAAATAAAATTATTTTATTACTAAAATACTTAAAACTCATGAACAATAAGTGAGATTAAAAATATGGGACTAGCATTGAGTACGTGAGGGTGTTCTTTCACTATGTGGGTCCTATTCTTAACTGGTGTGGGTCAAGGGTGAAAGTTATTTTTTGGAAATGAATGTCATTTTAAATATAAAATAAATATATTTTAAATTTGGCGTGATGTGTTGATGTAACGACAGAATTTTTAGTAACAAGACTCATTAGAGATCTAGGGTTATTATCATAACCCCATATTTTCTCTTTATAAATGTGATCAGTCTCTCACCGATGATGGATGTTTTGAGAATGGAGCTCTAATCGAGTGATGAAGGATCTACGATCGGAATTATGATTAAGAATTGAATATTGTTGACCAAGAGACAATTATTCAATAGTATCAAACTGGATCAATGTAGAGGGTTCAATAACTATGAAAATTCCATCTATGTTATTATGTTCAATGACGAAATCAGACAAACCCATGAATAGGTTGATCTACGGTTTGATCATTTATGCAAGATGGTTAAAAATGAAGGAATAATATTGGAATCAGATATTTTTGATTTTTAATTCATTTATTATGATCCTACTAACATGAATGAATTCGGGAAAACACAAACAAATGCATGAATCTGTTCTTTGGGTGTTCTATGTAACTCCTCAACCCCAGTTACCCAGTGTTGGTGCATTATTACATAACATTGGCATGATCACAAGGGATCAAAATCCGGAAAGACATATCAGTTTAGTAGCCTTGGGAGTACAAGATACATGACTAAGTTTTAAATTATATTATAAAATGAAAAACAGCAGCAAAATTGTCTCCATTGACAACATTCATCTCTTAGACTATCCAGGTAGGTCAGTAATAATATACATTCAACATCCTGGAAAAAATAAAACATAGAAATGGGTGAGCTCGGATGCTCAGTAAGGATAACAATATATGTGGAAACATTAAAGAATAAAGAGAAACAATTAAGGAAATGTATAATACTAAAACACAAGCCTTTTGAACTTATATATTATCAGAAAATTAAAATGATATATCAATTAATTCAATTTAAATATTCACATGAATATTCTACTAGTAGAATAATCACATGTAATATCAATATCCAATTTCATAATATTGGAATACATAATTCCAAACATCATAACCACATATTCAAGGCCCTCTTCCACGAGTACAAGAAATATTTTTTCATGGACTTTTTTCAGGACAGTAGTTTGTGTCAGGAGACCTACTGATACATCGATGATCTATAGTGGGCTCCACTCATCACTTACTATGTCCAATGCATTCCTCATGTGAGAATGTTTAACCACAACATAAACATTTGTATTGAAACAAGCATAAGAAATGTAAATACGTTATCCATAAACCATGAATGGTGTAAAAATAACACATCCATAGTAAAAAAATCACGAAATCTTAAATAAAATATGAATGATTTTCATCATAACAAATCAACTTCAAACAAGCTTAAAATCCCTCAAAGGATGTTGACATAGATGAAATCAAAACTTTTGGTAAAAAAATATCTCTTTCTATTTTGAAATAATTTAAAAATCATATAATTATAAAATAAAACATTTATTTGGAAAATATTCTTATTAGCTTGTATGGAAGCTTCGAGGATGTTATAACTGCGGAAAATAACCCCACCAGCCATATAACTTTAAAAAAGACATTCTTACCTTAATTTTTTCAGGAAGGTCATAAAGTATTTGGTTTGGAAAATGAAGGAAATATTTCATTCCCAAAATATGTGGTCAAACAATTGTATAAATTAATTTACCCCATAGTCTAGTATATAGAAAAATGTTTTGAAATACATTTTTAAGGAAACATGGATGTGGGTGATAAAGAGGTCATATAAGATACTTACGTATTAACTACCTCAGATAAGTAAAGAGAGTATAGAATTAAACCTTACATTGTACTTTTCTATCGTCGATGGTATGTTAACATCCTATATAATAGTTAAACATTGTTTTTAAATTATACAAGAACTATATACATAAATATGATATCATATATGATCCTATAATATTTCTTTGTTGATATTTTTTATTTGTTAATAATATTTCAGTTGTATCATCATTTCGGGTGTTAACTAATTCATTTTCCTCTATATTCATGGTTACGTAAGATATATGTTTAATAGATAGGATGTATTTGATTAATATAAATAATGATATTATGTTCATAAACGTTATTTTTAATCATAAAATGAAAATTATTCTTGAATTATTATGATAGGGAATGAATCTCATTGCGTTGATGGATATGGTAATCCGTACATACGCAAGAGCGACAATATCATTATATTGATGGTGAAATCGTATATAATTTGATTGTATAATATAAATAAAAAATCGTTGTTTACATTATTTATACTCATTATTATACCCATCCAAATAAAAAACTGTTTGAATAACAAACTAAACCGAGGCGTGTAGATTGTAGGCCGTATATATGCACGTATGGTGACTTTTTAATTTATAGGATGGATAAAATATCAAATATAATTGTACCATATATAGAATAACATCACAGTATGTATAAGGTACGAGAGTTATTATTTTTATATGGAAACAATCAAGAAAGAGGATGTGGAAGAACAAAAGAACTTGAATGAGGGTGGTGAAATTATTACCACTTCTTCAGGTGTTTCCTTTTTAGTTGATCAAAACGGCTCCATAGGATGGATTTATGATCAATGTAAGGCCTGTAGGGTTATGGTGTGATAGTTTAATGGATATTTTGGTAGGTTTTGGCCAATTCAAATGGCGTTAGAGGAGTGAAATTAAGAGAAGGGTAAGTAGCCTTTTATAAGTGAGGTGAGGTTCACTTTAGGAAAATCATGAGATATTATTTTGAAAAATTCTATGAAATTTTTTTATATTCGACTCATTGTGTGTTGGTGGTAGGTGAGTTAGTAATTTTTCGTCCTACTCTCAAGATGGAATCATATAAGAATGATTAGTTAATCAAAAAGTTGTTGGTGACCATGCACTGTAGACATAAATCTATGATGACCATTGATGAAAACCTATAGAAATTTGAGTTTTATCATCATGTTTTCCTTCAGGTTTCTCCAAGGTGGGGCAGCACTATATCAGTAAATTGTTAATTCTAGAACTTAGGTTAGTTTGACCATTTAAGATAGTGTTTTGGGTCGATCTAGGGGTATATAGTTCATCCATTTAAGTGTGTTATAGTTCAATTCCCGATGTCTTCCACTTGTGACTACTATGGGGAAATCATCTAGACCCTTCCCATGTGATTGATTTAGCATATGTTGATATTTTTGTTGATGCTTCCTTCGAAGAACATCTAATAAGATTTATGGTTCGTAATGATAAATATATTCATGGTATGATTGTTATGTTGGTTTGGTTATAGCCATGCCATGTTAGAGTTTTGAAGGTGTTATGGAAGAGGGAGTTTGATTTGTAATCATATTGGCTAGAAATTTTATCTCATACTTCATTGTGATGTTTTGAGAAGCATAGAGACTTTTTGTTATATGGTGAGGAATTTGTATGATCCCATCCTTTTCTAGGTACCTCTCTCTATGAGTTTTTCATTTACATTTCTCTCTAATTTTTTGTCATGAATCTTTTTCACTTGAATAAACATAGTCTTTTGTCACGAGTAACCATGAAAAAAATGGAGATTATCTACATGGAAGACCTTTGTTTGATAAATGTATTAATGTTTAGGGTTGTATGTTTGTTTTAAATAAAGGAGTATGCATTAAAATGGTTCATGTTTTATCATATTCTCCTAGTATGTAGAGTATAATTAATGGGGGTTTGAGTTGTTTATAAAGAAAATGCATTGAAAACCCATCTGTAGAACATTTACACCACATTTAAATGGGTTACACAACATATAACATTTTTTTCTTTTAATAAAATAATTTGAGGAGATTGGTTTTTGGCGTATCCCATTAAAAAAATTCACAATGTGTAACTACATTATATGTCATGTAATTATAGGGAAAACTATTTTAAATTATAGTGATCATCCTAATATTATTCAATTCTACTACATCCTTCCAATCTCAACATTAGGTCCTCTTCCAAGAATATTTATAGTGCTAATGACCCTTCTGGATGTCCTGTTTACATGATCAATCCCATGTAAGTATTTTTATTTTTTATTTATCTTCTCTACATTATTATTCAAAAAAAATTAGTATAATACTTTAACCATGTGAATTTTTTTAGTATGATATTGATTAGTGATGATCTATTATTCTCTTTAGAATCGTCTTTACCTTTTCACTTGTGGTGATTTTCCAATGGGAAGCAATTTTTTCTTCACTGATTAATTTAGAGTGTCTAAATATTATCCATATGGTTGATAATTGTAAATTTTTTTCTATATTAGGTTTTCACCAACATAATGGTCACCCAAAATAATTAGGTAAAAAAATGCGACCATTCCACTAAGAGCTCATTTTGAATTAGATTCCAACCTAGCTAATGGCTACATGTGTAGTGGGAGAACAATGAATATAATTGAATTGGATAATTGTATAAATTTTCTTTAACAGGGCATGAGACCAAAGGTAATTATTTGATATATAATCCCTAATTTTTGACTTATTTTTTTATTATAATTTTTAATCAATTGTTATTTAAATTGAACATTATATATGAATGTTAAATGATATTTTTTATAGTTATTCATTGATATTTATGATGTGATAGTGTGTAATCTATTTTGTATGAAAAGACATGTTTCCCCTGATGAAATGATTATAAATCAAGATTACCCCTATAAAATGCACACTTATATGCTATAATTCTTATTTTGAGCGGTCCTATCCTAATCCCATGTTGTAATGTTTAAATCAAGTGGTATCTTTCTACTACCACATTGCAGTGCTTATAGGGATTTGACAAAGATTCTATAATGATTATAGGTATTTCAATTATATATTTGTGATTATTCTGTGGTTATATAGTGGTGGTTGGCATGGTTGGAATACACACTCTGAGATAATTCAACATGGTGTTGAAGAATGATATTTTACCTGGGTGATATTTTTGGGGTTATATTTATTGTAATACATGCACATAATATATTTGATCATGTTGCCGATGTAGTTTTCCGTGTCTTTTATTTAAATTTTTAATTAATTAATGCACCTATTTATTTGTTTATATGTATTCACTTATTATTTGGATGGTTTTTTAAGACATTATGGTGTCGATATACTGAGTTATGCCCAGACCCTATATGGGGCACTATTTTGAAACTAAACTGATTATGTGGATTCATATTTGGACAAGGGAAAAGGGCCGTCCTGTTGAATATTTTCTTACTATATGGGTTGGATTTTGGAGGTAGGACCGACATGGAGAATGGAAGAAGGGATTTTCAGTCCTTATTTGATGAGTCTATAATTTTTATTGTGCTTTTTCTTGTATAACATTTTTTTACATTCCATCACATCATCACAATATTATTTTATTATTATTTTTTATATTCTAGTTGTCTCTTATTATAATTTTCTCTATTTTTATACCTTGATTTATTTATATTATATGGATTATCAATACTAATTTGAAACTTCATACCAGGTATTATAGTCCTCACATTATACATTTTCACGCCTCTAATACTAGTCAGAATCCTCTGGTTTGTGGGGAGTTGCGTTTTAGGTCTCATAACCAACCCTTTTTTGACACGTGGGAGTATTCATGAATGTGAGACATTACGAAATATCTCACAGAAAAAATTAAAATTTCTACATTATGGGACCATAAATATAAATACTAGAGTCATTGAGAAATATAATAAATAGAAATTTATGAATTACTGTCCATAGTTAGGGCTCACTCATGGTAAAAATGGAAACATGATTTGACAATAAATAGGGGATATCTCTAATGAATCAATAATTAATGAGTTGGAGATTTTTTTTACTTCTGGATGAATGGACATCGATTAACTATATTTATTTTATTTTTAAATAATTATAATTAATATTATAATATATATTTTTATGTACAATGGGAGGGTCATATAGATAACATTTAACTCATTGTGTGAAGTCACCCTACCTAGACCCATTGGGGCATAAGACACCCTTCATTAAACAAAGTATCCCCTTTGATGACTTTAATTTATTTCCAATAGTTTTATTGTAGTGTGATATCTGAACTACATTATGTGGAATCCCAAATCATTGAATCCATTTGGAATACCCTAAAGAACTCTTATGACAGTATCATGGAATGATAAGACCCATTGGGACATAATTCATTCATACAGAAAAAATGAATTATTAAAAAAATTCAATATTTAACTCTTCCATGAGTGAAAACCCATGTTTTAATCATGAATCCATCCCCATAATTATCAATACAATATGTTAACTTTTCAATATTTCTAGAATAGAATTTTTTCTCCTTCAGCATAGTCAACCCTTATTCACATTCCCTTACCAAATATAAAACTGCAAAAAGGTATAGGGGATCCAGTAACACTCATTCAATCCAAGGTATGATGTAACACCCCAATACATTAAAATATTTATTTCTTTTTAAATAAGTTTACTATCATTGATAACTTTCCATACATGTATTCTTATGGAAATCTTAACAATAAAATAACATACATTTTTAAATTACGTGTTAAATTATAAGTTATGAATGATAATGAATAAATTATATAATTTATATTGGTAAAATATATATAAAATAAATCTATTATTCAAATAATTATAAATGAATAAAATCATTAGAACTAAAATGAATTTTTTTAGGAAAACTATTTTTTAAAGAAATTACTTAATGATTCTTGAAAATATTTATAAAATTGATTTTTACATATTTTTATAAATAATATTTTAAAAAATGTGATTATTTTTTTAAATAAACTTGTAAATAATATCCTAGTGTTAACTTTTCAAACATTTTGTGATGTTTTAAATTTCAAGGAATATTTAAAAATACTTATTTTTGTTCAAAATTTCGTTCTAGTTTAATGAATTTAAAGATATCCATTTTGTTTTTGAATATTGGAATAGTGTAATTCAGTCATTTATAATATTAATAATTCAATTTAGGTTAATGGAATGAATCTTATTTTGATAATTGAAAAACAAACATTTTAATTTTGTGATTTTTTGTTGGAAAAATGTTTTTGTGTTCATCATGGCTGTGGGTAAAATTTTCAAATAATATTTTCCAATTATATGTGTTGTATTTGGGAAAATTGACTCCATATTTTTAAATATATTAATTTAAAATATATAATAATTTCAACCTACATTTTATCATAATGAGAAGTAAAAATATTAAAAATTAATTATAACAATTAAGGTTAAAATGGGTTTACTATGAGTTAATTGAAATTATAAGGGTAAGTATTACAATAAAAAATGTTAAAATCCAATTTTTTGGAAATATAAAATTCATATAATATCCCATATATGAATCTATGGTCATTTGAAGAAGTTTATATTCGAAATAAATGTACCATTTTGTATTCTTTTAGTAAATTTCCATGTGGTTTCATAGAAGGTATACTCCTTTAAATATAAAGGAGGTCCTCCTCCCATCACTTATTCAAAAATAATAATTCATTTATCTTATCCAAAACCATAAAATAGCTCTAAAAAACCTTTATCTACATTCTAGGTCCTCTATTATTCCCCAATGACCAATCATAGGGACTTTAATATGAGAGCTGAAGGATTTTTTATAAAAAAATTCATTTTTTCTACACAATGATCATTTTTTAACACATTATCTTTAAATAATAATTCATGATTTAATTATTAAAATATTACAAATTCAGTATATTAAATCTATATATATGATATTTTATTGATGGAAGAAGCCTTATCTTTAACATATTCCTTAAAAAAGTAAACAAAACTACTAATCATGTGTAGAGTGAAGTACTACCTTGCGAAGCAATGAAATTAATTTTCCCTAAACAAATATAATAATTACATATAATAATTTTTTGAATGGATATATATATATATATATGATATTTAAGACATAATTATGCTTTATTAATTTTAATATCACATCTACCTTTTAACCATCAAATATTTTTGAAAATGATAACATCTTTTATGTATACATGAGGACTATCACGTCAACAATGAAATGAAATGATTTTTTTTCATTTAATATTTACATGGATATTAATAATGATTTATTTGATGAAAATATATGATTTATTTGAAATAAAAATTATTCTTTATTGGTGATTTTTTATTTACATTTTTTCATTCCAGTCATCAGAAAATGAAAACACTGTTCTTTCAGGCATACATCAGACCACCTCCCTGAAGGGTGTAGCTAATTTTTTTATAACTAAATATTATAGAATATTAAAAAAAAATTATTTAATAAATATTTATTTTATTTATATAATTTTTAAAATTTTATATATTTTATTATCATGATCAAAGTACAAGTATTAGGATGGCCAAAATAAATCATGCATGAAAAATGATGTTGGTATTACTAGAAAAATTGATTTTATCAAACAAAAATTAATATATCATCCATAAAATACAGTATATAAATAATATAACTAGTGATATATATTTTTATGGGTAGATAATATATTATATATATATATATTATACATGAGGTTTTAATACACGTGTTTTCATTCAAACCGAAGGTAAGGGTGTCTCATCTCCGTTTTACTTATTTGAGACATATTATATATTAAGAACTTATTTAATTTTTATTCATAATGTAATACCCCATTGAAATGTTAGATCATGAATATATTTTCAGTCATGGTATTTAATGAAAATGTAAATTTAATAGGTATTATAGTTCAAAAGATACCAATGGTACACATTTTTATTTTTCAATATCCTCGTTTATCGAGACTATTTAAGTTTCTGTTTCCCATGATGAAATATTATGATATATATCTCAATAAACACCTGAATTTTAATCTCAATTTGTTATTAATAAAACTTATACCCAATAAAATAATTTTCTTTTAATTAGTACGTAAAATGATTGAGGGAATATTTTTAACAATAGCTAATTGTATTTATCCCTTCGGTCAAAAATATTTTCTCTTAAATTTTATTGTTTTCAAAAAAAATTCCTAAAATGTTATCCACATCCTATAAATAATTTTTTAAATACATTTTTTAAAAAAATGTATATTTTAAAAAACTATTTTTTGGATTTTTTTTGGTCTTTTCTGAATAAGGTACTCTTGATCATTTTACAACAGTGGGAAACTAGTTTTCCTTATAAAAAATAGATAATTTCCCACCATAATGACCAATCAATTCATTAATGATTTCATTACAATATTAAATTATTATTTTAAATGAAATTTTATTCCCTAATGTTCATGAATTTTTTTTTAAAAGATTATTTTTTATATGAAAATATTATTACCTCAAGAATGTTTGTATTAAAATTTTTAGGGTATTTATATTTATTAATGACATCAAAAGTAATTTTACATAGGACCCTTTGAAAATATGTTTAAATAATTCCATAATTATTATTTCTAAAGATATTTTATGATTTTTTTTACTGGGGAAGTACTAAATTGATTCCATTATCCATTTTAATATTTATTTTTTATTATTATGTTAATTGATTGGGATAATTATTAACATTTTAGATTTTAGATTTGCATAAAAATATTTATATGATTTTTTTATCCAATATAATATAAATAATTAATTCTACTAAGTGATAAGTAGGGACTGTTCAAGCCCCATGATTCATCAATGGGTCTCATGAGACATAATATCTTGGATTTATTATGTTGACATACCCATAAGTGTAAAATTTCATTTCATATTACCTTGATATAATGGTTTTCATACATATATTATTAATTATAATATATTATGATTTTTTATTAAATTACATGTGACTATTTTATTATTTTTATTATCCATTGATATGTTTCAATCTTATGTGATTATTTTTAAGGCATTATTCGACAAGAATTGTTTCTTAAAATATTATTATTCATGGTAATTTAATTAATTAAACCGAACATTGTTCAGTTATTTACATTTCCGTATTTACTATTGCATATTTATTATTGATATCTTATATTCAATGAATACCATTACTAATAATTAGAGAAGATGTCTTTCTTATGCTTCCATCCCATGGATGCCAAGAACTGTATTATGAATGGTATATAGGGATATGAAAAAGTGATTAATGGAGTTCATAAAAATAATTATAATTTGAATTTTATGAATGAAATTGTAATTAGAGATAAAAATATTTCCTTAATATATCAATAATATTTAAATATTAGTCCTTTGGGATATAGTTACTTATTTCTAGCACAAAATATTTAAAGTAACCACAGACTCTATGGTAATAGGGTGTGATAATTTAAAGTTGTTATCATAAAATTCTTAATATAAATAATGAAAAAATGATTTCATAATACTTATATTATGGATTATATCCCTATGGATAACAATGGGTATATGTGTATTTTTAGGATATCATATTATTATTTTGATAATGTAGGCATATTTTGGGTTTCCTAGTAAGACATAACAGCCTTTATACTACAAGTGGTTGTGGTTATCGCACTTTTTTATGTAGGTACAACATGTTATATAAGGATGTATTATATTTTGACTCAATCGTCCCTTGGTGCATAACAATAGGACATGTTTCACATCAATTTGGACACTCACTAGATAAATTCTTATGTTAATTCATGTTTTCTTTAAAAATAAATCTTATATATTTGAAATTATTTTTATTACATGATAATTTTACGAAATTTACCAATATTATGATTTTGATATAATTTATACATAAATTTACATTAATTGTTTACTATTTAACTAGTCTTAAAATTATACATTATGATTCATAATGTTATGACCTAATCATGTTTATGAAATTGTTTTAGAATGATTCCTATTGCAAGTAATGGTAACTATATCAATGAGTGTATTAAAAATAAGGAGTTCTCTCTTTTGTATTATAATAAAGATAGAGTTGGAGCTACATCAGAAGCTGAAAAATTACAAATATAATGGGGAACCTGACTGGTGTTTTTTCCAATAACTTATCCCATGTTTAGTATCCTTTTTATCGATAATGAATTAAAAAAATAAATACCATTTCATGAGGTAGTATCCTACATTATTTTTTAGGAATAAAAATCCATTCGTAGATGAACTATTGATAAATTAAATAGAGAATATATTTCATTATTTGGGAAGTAATGAAAGCGAGAAGGTTTTTATGACACCCTATCACCTCTCAAGGGATTCATATCTATTATTTTTATTTATTCGAAACAGTAATGATAAATATTAAATAAAAAACATAATGTGGATGAATATGAAGTTAATATTATTCCAAAAAATACTCTTCATAAATGAACCTATATGAAGTGTCAATTCATAATTTAGAGACAAAAAGGAAGGTAAAAATGTTTCTAAGATTTAATCCAACTATACAAGGTCAGTATGACATGCTCCAAACAACATACACTATCCAAATAGAAGTATTTTAGTTTTTTCATTAATGGATCACCACAATTCTCTAATGGGAGATAGTCCCCAAAAATTATTATTTTATTATGATATGGTATAATGTTCCATCAATAATAGAAATATGTTTCTATATCTTGTGACATCAAATGGACTAATGATAAGAAAATTGTTTATGATTACACTAGAAAATAAAATACTCCAAATGGGGATATGGGGAGGTTGAAAAATCCATTTGAAATATGAAAAGAAAGAAACACTATGGAAAATGATTTCTGGAAATGGGAGTTTGATATAGGTATGGAGATAAATTCCATGATTCTATTGATTTAAATGGACTTAAAGAAGATTCTAATGTGAAATGAATTAAATATAAAGAGAAAACGTAGTATGAAAATTGTATTCACATGAATAAACTGATTTTTACCTTGAAAGTGACTCGTGATAAATGCCAGTAAAATTTTCTCACAACTATTATAGTTGATGTCCTCTGGGATATAGTGATGGGTACATCATTAATATCATCAAATTTAGCTAAATATTTATTTGGTTATGGATCATTTCACTCCTTTATATCATAGATAATTTCATGGAAAATTGCAAATTTTTCTAGCCCCATAATAAGGGAGTTATCTATCAGGAATCCTATATGGAGTCTCACCATATTATTTATTAGTTCCCATCATTACACATAATCATGAATTATTTTTATAATTAATTTTTATTTCTATGGTTGATAATAATATTATCCATGAAATGGACTAGCTTTCTAAATATGGTTATTTGTTTTTTCTAATAAATGTAAATTATTATAAATTATGAAGATGTATAATTAATTATCTTCCGATGTGAGAAATCATTATCAAGTAATGTTTATAACCACCTCTAATAGCCCTTCTAAATTATATCATTGGGTAATTATTATTGAAAAAATCTACAGATGGAAAATGAAATCATCTAATTTATGATTTTTCTATTGTATTGAAATACATTGATTTACTTGTGGATGAATTACATAGAAATCCACATGTGTGTAACGTTTAGTGTTCCATTAGTTTAATCCATGATAAATGGACAATATAATAATTTCCATATATAATATCAAATGTTGAATTAGTCAAGTTTTAGAAAAAACCTGAGGAACTATGTTATAGGGACTTATAAAACAAATAATTTTTTCCTAGGGAACTAATATTAATTTATTTATGAATAAAGGTAGAGTCATGAGTTTTTTCATTTATTATTGGAAAAAAATTTATTACAATAAAGAAAAATAATCATGCACTACATATTTACTACTTATAATATCCACTTCATGAAGTTCTAGATTTTTCAATGATTTCCATTTGTTGTGGGAATCATAAAACACTAAAAAATAAAAAAAAATTAGGACAACATTTCAACCAAGGTATGGAAATTACAATTTCATAGTAATTCCATTTGAATATAATATTGAAGACGTAGATTTCCTGAGTTTATTGAACAATGAATTCTATGAAAGTATTAACGAATTTTTTGTGGTAATTATTGATTATATCTAGTTTTACTCTAGGAGCTATGGATAATATGAGGATAAATTATGAATCATTCATGATATATTTAAAATAAAAGAGTAGTATAAGATAATTAAAAAGTTTGGGTTCAATAATCAAAAAGATTCTTTTCTTGTCCATATTTCTCCCAAGTATGGGATCCAATTTATTCCAATTGAATATAATTAAATATAAGAAAGGACCACACAAACGAACATAAATGGGGAACACAGATTCTTTGGTATGGCAGGTTACTATCTGTAATTCGTTCAAAAAATACAGATTGGATAACACGTTGACCCAGATTTCCCAAAAGGGGTTAATTTTATTTCAAAAATGTAATGTGAAGGGTTTTTTGAATAGTTCATTGGCATATTATTGAATTTTTTAATTTTAACTACACCACCATGAAATGATTTATTTTTGGTATATAGTGATTCATCAAAGAAGGTACTTGGTTTATTTCATATGAAGAACGCTTAATGTATTTACTATTCATCATGATAGTTAATTATTAATTAAAAACAATCCAAATACCTAATATTGAGTTGGTGGTTGTAATATTCATACAGAAGATATGTATACATGATCTATACAGATATTGATTTTAAATATACATTGATCATAAGAGTCTAAAATATATATTTTTATAGATGTATATATCAACATGAGGGGAATTTTATGGATTTGTCAATCAATGATTATAAATTCTATATACAATACCACCATGGTATGTATAATAAGGTATAAGGTGAATTTAGAATGAAAGATCTTTGATTTCAGAAAAAAATGAGTATTGTTAAGGATTCATTGTTCAGAAATCTAGTTGAGATTGATATAGGTTTTATTGGGGAAGGGAATACATCTATCCTTTTTCAAATGAATTCCCAAATATATTTTTTGGAATGAAATATATATTTTTAACCTATTGATAATAATTTTCAAGATAAAATTATTTTCATGATTGTTCATATTTTTTAAGTATCATTTTGTAGATGGAATTGTAAATTTTTTTAGTTACTCTGTGTTAGAAATATACTAGATAAGAATAAAGATTTTATGGATGAATCTCACATATAAAATATCCATATACAATATGGTGTTCCATTTTTTATAGGGATTTGAAGGAAAAATTTTGTTAGGATAATATGAAACATGATATTTCTAATCTGTTTTCTAGTTTTTTGGAATACCAAAAGTTGAAGGCTATGAGAATACATCATTGAGGTTTCCTGTAAGTATATTATATTTCCATGTGGATATGTGATTACATTACCTTGAACATTGACACTATATTACCACGTAATCCAAGAATCAATGATAAAATTTGGTTTATCAATGATCACCTCTAAAAATCATCAAATTTTCATGGAATAAGTTAATATTTACCTTTTGATAACCTAGAATGGATGTGAATTTAAAAATTTATGATTTACCGCATTCAATTATTTCTAATCTGGACCCTTGGTATATATCAATATTTTGTAAAAGTCTTTAGAAGGCTCTTGACACTGATTTTTCAGCATCATTTATCAGCATAAAATTATTGGGAAGTCATAAAAAAATATAGAATCAATATAAGACATAATGAATTCAATTACTCTTAATAATAATTTTTCATGGATTAGTATTTAACATTTTTTGAATGCATCTATAACAATTTCTTGAATTCCAGTATTCAAATGGTTTTATATGAAGCATTATATGAAATGATATTTCAAAATCCAACATGTTGGGACAATGTTAGTGAAATAAATCTCATTGAACTATATGTTGTGGAGGAAAAAATTACATAGGTAAATATAATAATAAAACCACAAAAAAATCACAATGATGAAAAAATGAAATGTTAATGTCTTGAAAAATGAATTGGAATTTTAGGTTGGGGAAAATTTATAAATGTATCTCTATGGATGACATTTATATAGTATGGTATGAATGGGAAACTAATCCCAATGTACATATGATCTCTAGATATTGTAAAAATAATTGGATCTATATATTATTATTTCCGATTGATTCCATGTCTCTTTGGAGTACATTATGTGTTGCATATATCATGTATATATATAGGTATATTCCATAACCAATGCATGTGATAACCAATGATTAAATATGATTTCAAACAGATGTATCTATCTTGGAAGACCCTATGTATATTCTATATACTAGAGAAATAGTTTTGAGGAATCAGATATCTCTTCTAGTTAAGGAATAGTGTTGAGATCATAAGATAGAATATGCATTGTGAGAAGATGTTAATGTTATGATGAAGAAAAACCTAACTATATTTACAATCATATAATATAAATATTTCAATTTTTAAATGTTTTATTGAGGTTAGAATATAACCCATCACTAATTATAAAAAATATTTTATTTTTAAAAAAAAATTAATCTCTTTGATAGCTTCTAATAAACACCACACCAAATCTAAATGAATAATAAAATATTATATCATTATAACCATGACATAAAGTAGGTTGTTATGAATAATACTAACCAAATTAAGAAAATTATATGGAATAAAATTTTAGATATTAAATGAATTTGTTATTAATATTATTTAAAATAAAATATAAATTAATTTGAATAAATGGATTTTTTTTTTGAAAAATTTTAGTTTTCAAAAAAAATAGTTTCTTAATGTTATTAACACATATTTTTAAAATTAAATTTTACTAATTTCAAGAAACATATCTAAAAAATACATTCTGTTTTTAAATAAATATGTGAAATTAACTTTGGGTGAGTTTTGAATATTTATTTAAAAAAAATTGATATTTCAAAGTATTGTAAAAAATACTACATTTATAATATGGTATTTTTGATTAAATTATTTAAGGTTTTTGTTTTTTGAGTACATTAAAATTAAAATTATATTATTATATTATTATTAGTACAATTTTGTTTATTTGATTCAATTTTATGATGTTATTAGATATATAATCTTTTATAGTTATGATTGTTTTTTCTTTGGAAATTCATTCTTTCATTGGTTATACATGTTTGATATTAAAATAAATTCCACCACTACTATAAAGTTAATGTGGAAAATGGATTCTAAATTTTTAATTAGATTAATTATTATTCTATAACAAGTTCAACATAATTTTTTCATAATGAATTGTAAAACATGAAAATTTAATTACACATGATATTTCAAACAAAACCTACTGTTTAAGCTCCCCAATATCACTGTAAACATTCATTAAGACAATGTTGTTACAAAAATATCTATCCAGTGTCCTTAATAAGAGATCCAAATGAGGTTTTTCGATGAGAAGGTAATTGTCTTCACTAAGCTCTATCTTTTAAATTATTCCCTTCCCACCTTCATTCACTACATAATAATTAAAAAATTATAACTCCGTTATCTAAAATATACATATAGTTAATTATCTATGCAAAAAAACCTATATATATCTCCTCTTCATGAAATTGTAAATAATCGATCAATGTTTTTTACAATGGATTACCGCCACATGAACAAATGTAATTCATTTTTTTTCAACCACCACTCATGGATGGATATAAAAATTTATACAATATATTTAAGTTTTATATATTGAAAAATTATACTTCTAAATTTATAATATATCATCTACCTTCTTACCCTCCAATCTATTAGAAAACAATAACATCGCTTATCTTTATGTGTGGACTTCCACCTCCACAAGGAGTGGTTAATTTTTCCTTGTGATTTACATAGATGGTAATAGTAATTGTTTTGATAAAAATATATTATCAATATATACAATAATTATTCTATAATACCGAGTTATTAATTAATATTATTTAATTCTATCCATCATGATAACAAAACATCATTCATTCAAATATATTTTGTTCCATCTCCATGCATATTGAAACATATTTTTCTATTATAAAATTTTATGGATGATTTTTATTAGTTATATGTTGATTACATATTATATTTATATCATGGATAAAATTATTTAGATTATGTAACCATGATCAATGTACATTGACAGAAACTTACAATCCAACACATACTTGAAAAAAGATTCAGTTCTTTTCCAAATAGAGATTTTAAAAAATAATTATTAATAAATTGTTAATAAAATAATATACATAAATAATTAAATGTGTGATATATATTAGTATGGATCTATAATATATTAATAAAATAAAAATATTTATTAAATATGATGTTCAAATATCTAGGATGGAAATCAGACAATATGTAATAGTATCTCATCTCACTTTTCTTCCAAGAGAAATTTTATAGTCACCTCTAATTTCAATTTTTGTGCTGTATATACCTGTCCATTGATATATTATACATTTAAATCTTTTAATTCATGTTATTTTACATTTTCTATGATTTTATAGGGGATATGATTCAAATGATACCAATTCTATATGGGTTTATTTTTAAATCTCACTGTTTATTGTGAATTTTTATTATTACATTTCACATGTTGAAATATAATTATCTTCACAATATAATCTTATTAATTTTATTACCACTTTTAATTAGTGAAATTTTAGTACAAGAGAATGATATTCATCACCATGGTACATAAAAAGATTGGAAAAATTATATTATGAAAATATAGTTATATTTAATTCTTCGGTCAAAAATCCATTTGGTTTAGAATCCATATTTTTTAAATTTATTTTCAAAAATATTTTTCAAAATCAGAAAAATGAGTTATTAATGAATATTTCATATAGTTTTTTAATTTTAGAAATAAAAATTTGAATGAATTTTTCTTTTAGTTTTCCAAATGAGGTATAGTAAACGTTTTTATAATAGTGAGAAAGTAATTCATTAACATCATGTATGAAATTACTCACATTAATTATTAATCATTACATGAAAACTTTATGTACAAAATTAGATGATTCTTTTCAAATAATTTTTTCTTGAAGGTTTTAAAAATTTTGATTTTTAAAAGTTATTTCTATACTAAAAATGTTATTTTATTGAGTATTAAATAGATTATTTTTATATTTCTATATATTGATGAAAAAACCCATCATTTTTATTATTCTTTGTCTGTAATATGTTCTAATTATCCAATGATTATTATTTATAGGGATATTTTATGATCATTTTGATCAGGTATATTCTTTTTTAATCTCATTATTTATATTAATCTAACTACTTTTTGATTGTGATTATAGGTTGGGGAAATTATGAAAATTTTCTAAGATAGTTTTTAATATGAATGATTATTTGATTAAGATTTATTAAGTGATATGAGGAATATATTGGACATAGTAGATGAGGGGAAGCGTCTGATATTTCCCATTGATATGTTTCTAGGTCTAATAGTACATACTAGATTGGTTATTTATTGATATATTACCCATTTATATAAGATATATTAGCATAAGGCCTTGATGGAATCATTAAGATGATTTCCAATTTGCATTCAATCATTATAAGATCAGTTATTCAATATGATGAGATAATTGAATTAGTTATTATATCTCAATATAAGTTTCATTCTCATAAGATTATTTATATAGAATTATTGGGTTATTATATATTCATTCAATGTTATTCTTTATGTAAAACATGTTGATTAACAAGAATGTGTTTCAGTTTTTACCATTACATATTTATCATTCAATTATTTTTTGGTCAGTTTCTCATGTAAAAATTCTCATAATGAGTACTAGATTAGAACCATTTCTTATTCTTCTGCTCTATAGGATACTAGGAATTTTATGTTGATTTATGTATAGGGATTTTCTAAAGTGAAAAGTAGTGCTCTCAATTAAAATTATATCTTGTCATTTAGGTTTTCAAATAAAATATAATATTAATGTTTGTATTTATTCTTCCAAGACTATGAATATATTCATCCCATTTGTATTAGATCCCTTGTAAATAGAACCAATATATTAATATAACCACCATCTAGGGAATAATAGTGTCATGGAAATTACATTTGACATGAGAAACTATTAAAATAAACTATGTGCCTTAAGAAAACCATGTGATAAGAGAGATAATACGTGAACTATATCATCCATAAATTGATTCGAATATCATCAACCCAATCGTTACAAAACTCTCTTAAACATGATAATTCATTATATGGGTGATCCCCACAACAAAAATAAAAAATTTAGTCTCATCTTATAAAAAATTACCTAAAAATTTGATGGTCTGACATACATCCATCCGATTAAAATCAATCATCCATCATTGACCATAATTTATTATCTATTATTACCATACATATTCATGATGATCAAATCTCTTCTTATATCACACTTGATTTCCACCATATATGGAGTCATAACCAAGGAATATTTTCATCCTGATTCCAATGCATCATATATCTACCGTGAATAGTATTTGATTGGAACATGTTGACCAATAACTAGATAATTCTCTTACCATAAGAACACCTCATGCTTATCATCTATAACAAAATACAAAAAAAATTAGTGAAAAACTCATAGAGTACCTCTAAATATCATTGAATCTTCAATCTTCTCTTAGTATGTTGCCTCAAACATATAAAACTAGATAGATACCTAACTACCAGGTGCATGTCCCCATGTGGACTCATAACCCCCAATATCCATTTCCCCAACCACTAGTAATCTCTCTCACTGTCATGTCTTTCAATTGTTTTAGTATACTGGTTACAATCCCATGGTACCACCCATGTTCCTTCCTCATGTTCTTGGGTATTCCCTCATTCATGATTCAATGAAAAAATGAGGTTGCCCAAAAAACCCTCCCCTGTTGACGCATCTATCAACACATAAGACAATCTTTTGTTTATCAATAATATTGTGCCTAAACATCTTACATCTTCCCACACTGGAAACATAACATCAATAGTCCACTCTATGGGGGAATCATTCTGTCGCTACTTTGACAGCCATAAAGGTTCTCCTCACGACCCCACATATATCAACAAAATACTACAATACATATCACACCTAACACAACAATGTGTCTCAGTATATTCCCATTAGTCATATTTTTCTCAGTTGTCAATGCCTAATTACACGACTCCAAAATGAGGACAAAAAAATGTGTTTAAATGTTCACTAATATGGTATTATAAACAATAATAAAACTATCACAACATTATGATCTCATCTAATTCCATCATTAGGGAAAAACCAAAAATATCCTTACATATCCTATAATATAACACAACCAAAGACTCTCATTGGTTCATTTGTATGAACTCATGTGATTGGTCCTCCCTCAATATATCAGGGAAATAGTTATACAAAAAACATATCCACCAAACACTTCTATATCAACACCCCATACTAATCATCCTAAACCCATAAGTCCCACTAGTGTTTCATGTATCCTCAATGAAAATATATAGGAAATATCTCCCTTTATTCTTGGGTGTCCATAACATGATCAAATATCATCTACACAACATTTAACAAAAACTATACTCCATGTGTTCTATACTAACTCTATAATAAGGAAGGATATTTGGGAAAAAAAACATAATTCAAAAACTCTATAGAAGACCCAACCCATTGAGCTCAACAATAAATACTATTGATAAATCTCACTATAGTCACCATGAGTCACTAAGCTAACTAATTTTCCTACTCCTCTACCCACATTGATTATTCTTTCCACCAATAAACCTATACATATGGGTAACAGTCAATTGTACCCTAAAGTGAATCACCATGATCATGCATTGGTGTCTCCATATCCCCACCATATAGATTTTTAAAAGAGGTTCTTCATGGAATCATCCCACTATGACCTAAATATTACAATAATAACTGATATAGTAGTCTAGTTATTTAATATTGGAAAAATTGAACCACTAGTCAGAAAATTCACTACAACATCAAAGTCACATATCATTTGTATGTATTCCCTTTCCCATATCAGGGCTAGTGAATATATTCACCATACACATATTATCCACATACTCATAATACTATGAAAAAATACATTTTCTTCTTAATTATATTTTAATATGTGGTTGTACATGAAAATTTTGTACTTTTTTTGTTTGAAAATTAAAAAATGGGACCCCATTTAATTTCTATAATAACAACCATTAATTGGTTAGATGAATATAATGTAATTAATAATCCATAAATGATGTCATAGTTTATCCAATTTTTGACTCTTTTAAATTTCTGACGCACATTTTTATTTCCATATGCCATGAAAAAATCTATCACACATATATAACATGGGATATATGATCTTAAAATGTAGCAAGACTACTCACTATTTTCTCCTAGTGGAAAGGGTTTCAAAAAAATAAAAAATATTCCGAATATTATTCAAAATTAATATATCCAATATAACCGATAAAAAATAAATCATAGTTTTCCTCATAACTTGGAATTCCTCCCATACTTATGATATCCATACATGGAGTTTGAAATCCCAAATTTTTCATGACACATTACTTAACTGAGGATCTACCACCAACCAAATAATAACCAATTTGTAATGACATGTCATTAATATTGCGTTTAAAAATTGATCAATAGTAAAACATTGTAACCATCTTTAATATGTTACATATCCTAACCAAAATCTCTAATATTACATTGTCATACCCCACCACCACATACCACTTTATTATTTTTGGACTAGTAGTGTGCCACACCACCTTAAGAATGCATCCCCATATACTACAGATTTAAAAAATTCATGAGGGTTTATTTGGGGTATTTTAGAGATATTATTCACTCTTTGGATTATGAATTTGGATTTATGTAGTTACAAATAAATACCCCCCCCCCAGACACACACACATCTGTGGTGGGTTAACAAGGCTCATACCTCATCACCCCCCACTGGATAGACCCACAACCAATCTAGCCTAAAAATTACTCATGATAGGCTTATGTTATTGAACATTAATTCCATGGATATTATTCTATACACTAAATTATATTGGAATTGGTTCTATACCATTTTCCAACATTTTCATGTCTATTTTAGTATGGGTACATCACCATACAAAAAAATTCCATATGGTTACTCAAAATTGAAACATGGTCTCATAGAAGATAACATTTCTATGTTTTCCAATATACCATTTCATATGCCCCACATGTTTTTGTTTATAATGAAGATGATAATAATAATTTAAATAACTGAAGGAAAAAACAAAATAATCATATGTTAAATTTATTAAATTTTTACCCTTTCATGAGTGTGACACAAAAATACCAAAGATCAATTGTGGTTGAACACATATATACATGAACTAAATAAAATATCCACCTACCCATCAATGAATAACCTAATAGGTCATTTATAGTATCAATTCATCTATCTGGTGCACTATCTACATGCCCATGTCCATAATGACACTAACACTGAGCATTTCCTTTTAAATATACTAATAACTAAAATGTGTGCGTGTTTTTTGGAGTGACCCTTCGAAAATGAAAGTATAAATATTGTAGGACACCCCCTATGGTTTCTATATATTATTAATTTATATATACGAGTGTATGAAAGACAATTTAAATAGTAATCAACCATATATCATATAACTCACACCCATTAATCATAATAACTACATGTGAGCTATTACCTACCTCATCCTATGGCATAGATGAGTGATACATCCACCATGTATCACAATTAAAGAGCCATTATATTTCCAAGTAAATCCCTAATTCATTGAATCATATGCCCACATAAAATTCAAAATAGCAAGATCCATCCCCCTTCCCCTAGAGTCATGTCCGCAAACATATCAATAGTTCTAAGGAAGTCCACATAAATTTTCCTATAACTAGATCAACATTTTAATAAACCCACAGGAGGGAGAGACCCACCCAACCATATTCTCAAACCATTGGTCGTAAAATAATATTAATCATATAGGTCTCATATTGTGGTCTTAACTACCAACCATCTTGAAATTTTATAGAGAGAACCTCCCCTACACCAATCATCAACACCATTCCATGAGTTTCTTAATCCATATAGGCCACCAACCCTAATTAATTTTCTACCGTAATTTGTTATATCCATTATTATGGAGACCCCAACATCTTTATCGACCATCCATGATGAGTACTATTACAATCATCATGTGGTTACCCTCTTGAAAAAATCCATCATCACCTGTGAACCATGTTTCCCAGTTGTGAAAATTTTCAACACCATTAACTCATTTATAGATAATAACTTTGAATCACATGCTGTAATAAATATAATTGATTCTCACATAATACATGCCTAAAAATTCCAACAAAACATTTTTAGTCATTATAGCATAAAAATTATGAACATAATTTTTTTCATCACACCCAAATTGCTGAAAAACCATATAACACACCTACCATGGAAATCTAGGCCCACCAAAAGTTTGTCAAGACCACAAGGATACCCTTGGAAATAATTTTTTTTAGAATAAATATTTGAAGTTCATAACTATTATTACATAGACCACCACACTGACACCCTCTTTTCCACATAACATAAAACATATATAATTTTTTAGTAATCTAAGAACCACATTACAAGAGTAATAAGGACCCCACCATTTGAGGAACTCAAAATGATTTAGTTTGAATAATAAGATCTCAAAAAATAAATTAAACCCATTTTTTAGGGAACTAAATGGAGAGATATTGGGAGAAAATAATTTGAATAATAAGACACGTATAAACTATAAAACTCTACAACATTCTGACATATGTGATACACGTCGGTGAACAGTTCAGGATTCTATGTAACATCATGCACACCTCCCCGTATTTCATAGGATACATACAAGAATAGAGGGTATAATATCAATCCTAGGGAGACAATAAACTCTTTATCAGAGTAATACACCTATATGAATAAATATAAAATAACTAAATAATTATTATACATAACATGAATAGATAATTTATCAAAACTTGACCAAAACATGAAATACAATATCAAAACTAAACACTAGATATTCCATGCTAATATTCCTTCCAAGTGACAAAATGAAACTCAAAATTAATGAAACTGACAAATACCATGTATGTCTATAACCCAATCTCATTCCCTATCAATGATCTATCCAGACTCATCCAACTAACATATGGAATTTTCATTTATCATGTCCCAAAAACCTGATGTCTATTCAGGTAAAAATCTGGCATCCTGAGTAGGATGTGAGTATAAAATTGTAAGCCACCACCAACCACAAATAAAACAACATCCCTTCAATAACATCGAATATTGTTTTATAAACAAATAAATATAATGCACAAGTAAATAGTCATCACATAGTCAATTATTATTTATTTAACCACATAATACCAGTGTTCCGGAGAACACCCGAACCAAAACATATATCATTATTCTATTATTACAATTATACATCTAAATTCACCCATGAATGTTCCTAATACCATCTATTTTTTCAACTCACACATAAATTCCATTGATAACATTTATTATCGCAATTCCCACATGAATGACGTAATTATAATTCATTTTTTCAATACACACATGCATGAAGTTTTAATCATTCATTGTCATAATTAACACATGAATTCCATTTTTACAATTAATTATATCAATTAACACATGACTTCAATTTAAAGCATTCATTTTTTAAATTCAAACAAGAATCCCATTGTGAATTTTTATTTTCTATTTTCAATACCTATAATTTAATTAATTCAACAATTAAATTATCATATTTATTTCATTAATTTATAAGAAAATTAATTATTTATCTCAATCATATTAATTAACTCAGAAATTAATTAATCATCTCAATCCCATTAATTAAATCATCAATCTTTTAATCATCACAATCTTATTAAATGAAAGACAATTAACTATTCTTCTAAATGTCATTACTAATTCAAAAAATTGTCCATCACATATATCCCATTAATTAATTCCTCAATTGATTTAGAACATCAATCCCATAAATTAATTCACCCTTTAATATATCAATATTTAAAATCTCAATATCTCATCATTAATTAAACAATTAATCATACAATTCAATATTCAATATCATGATAATAAACTCAACAATTAATTATACTCAATTCCCAATTTAGTATTTCAATAATTGAATCAATAATTAATTATCCCCAAACCCCAATTCATATTTACAATATCACAACAATTAAATAGATATTTAATTATCATAAATTGAAAAAATCAATATTTCATTATTTATTCAACAATCATTTTACTCAATTAAACATTCTAAATATCTTACAATTAATTATACAAATAATTTTCTCACATAAAAAATCCCAATATCTAATAATTAATTCAACAATTTATTATCTAATTCAATAAATTATATATCCCATATTTCTCAATTCCCTAAATTAAATAATTAATTAATTAAATTCATTCAATCCAGAACTCAATCGCTAATCATCCAATATAAATTATAAAAATATTTACTCATAATTGAATTCAAGTCACTATTATTTGAATTATAGACAACCTACATTAATTTTTTGATAAATTATTTTTGAACCAAAATCTTAAATATGAAGTGGATCAATCAAGAACATGTCAAAGAAAATTATATGGACTTGAATCCTTAATTCATGATTGAATAATATATGTCACACAGTTCTATATCTATATCAAATAATAAAATTTATGGATTCAACAAAATAATGGATAACATCTATCTAAATGATGATAAGGGTTATGAAAGAATAAAAATGCACAAATGATGAGATCCACATATTGATAGGGGTGAATATTTTCAATACACCCATTGATCATCCAATAATAGATGTTTGGACTAATTTGTATCTATCTAGTATTCTTAAGAACTATAAAAATATCTTAGTAGTCTGGTTCGGCCATATAGGGGTTAAATTGTGGGCTCAAGAAATTTTAAAAATAATTTTTCTAGGATAAAAATATCATATGCCCGATTTTATACCTGGGGCGCATTGTTTCCCCATACTATGGTCGTTATCCATACCCCTCCACATAGGGGTGGGGGGGGTTCAGTATCACTTTTTAGGGCACACAGTATGAAAAACTATGCTTCATCCATGCCAAACCTCTCTATATTGGTTTACACTGGTTTCTATGGTAGATTTCATTGTTTGGGAAAATCATGCACCAACCATGTACTTCCCTATTTATTCCATATTTTAAAAATTTAACACAAACACACCACAACGTATATCTTAATTGAAAACTACCCAAAAAAGGAAAAAAGTGTTCTTATAAATGTTCCAAAGAAATCTCTAATAAAGGTCAGGGTTTTTCAATCTCACCTCCTAATAATTGATCATCCAAGATTTTTACTCCCAATAACCTCTATGATTCCATGTAAAAAATATTGGGCCACTGAGTCCTTATATATTCATGTATCCCCAATTTTTCCTAGTAAACACGACCATGTATCCACAATACATGAACTATCAACACAACATTTCCCCAAAAGCACATCTCACTATGATCCAAAACTTGTATTAGATGCTCCTTAAAGGACACATCTATCACAAGGTCAGTATAATCCACATTGATAACATGAGATGGTTTGGGGTGATATCACCAAATTTTTACAGAAGGAAAACATCATGCATAGAACTGTATCTCTATGGAATAGCCAATCGGTATGCCCTTGACTATATTGTCTCCATAACCTCAAACAGTCTAATAATTCTAGGTGAAAACATTCCCTATCTATGTATCATGTAGTGACCCATTCTAGGAGACATTAGAAGGAATAAAAAATCACCCTCTGTAAACTATAGCGAGTTTATAAATCTATATACATGCCCATTTTGTCTACTCTGATCTATATCCATATGCTTCTAATTTAGTTATACCTGCATTGATCTATCATGCACGATATGTAATCCCAACTACTCAAACTCACCTGCCTCCAACTATCATAGAAGTTATATGTATGTCCTACCATATATATCCTCATTTGGATCCATATGTATAATTTCCTAAAATATTTTATTATATTAAAACTACTCTAGTTTCATGTGCTTCTCCCGAGACCCCCCCCCCCAATGCAAAAATTAAAATCATGCAACATAACCTCAATAAAATGTACATTATGCTCTAACATCCCATCTGTATGACGTTTAAATGATGTACTCAAAAAGACCTTCATAACACGGTCCTTCTGAAGGACATGACAATAGTATATAGTAAAACTTGATTTACTATATGAAACTATAGTTAGTGGAACCCCGTATAGACAGAAAATCTCCCTAACATAACACTCACCTAGCTACTATACTATGAATGTTTCTTGTATAATAAATAAATGAGAAAACTTATTTAATTTATCCACAATCACCTAGATGAAATCACCCTTTTGAGGAATCCATGAAATAACCACCATAAATTCCATGCTATTATCATCCCACATCAATTCTAGAATGGGAAACGACTACAATAAACCTCTAGTTGATTATTTCTCAGCCTTCACAAATGATAGGTGTAGCATCATGTAACGTACCCAGGTATCTTCTATTTCATAACTAGCCACCAAACCTATAATTGTAGGTCATGACACATTTTAGTCACAACTAGATGTATCACCCACTTCAAGGAATGAAACTCATGCGTTATCTCCTCCAAAATTCTCAAAGTCACACCATCCTGATTCCTAAAAATTGTGATTTTATCCACATCTATTATCTAATTAGAATGTGACTCTCTGCCTTCATGGATTTACCTCAAGGTCAAGCACTCTATATCATTGTATTTCTTTCATCTGACCAATGACTAATGTGTATACTCAAATGAAAATGACATGAGACAAAACTTCTCCTGACTATTCTGATCCACAACATGCATATCAGCTAGTAAAGTCATCATCTTCCACTCATCACTAGACTCCTCAATTTCCTGAGTCCTAATATTAATTCTCAAATAATAAACAACATTATTTACCTTCATGTTCATATATGATATCTCAAAATCAAATTACTTTATATACTCAACACATCAAAAAAAATACATATTCAAATATCATTGATAGAAGATATATTTTAAACACTTGTGATTTGTATACAACACAAACTTCCCACACAATAGATAATTCCAAAAACACTTTAAAATATAAACCACTATATCATAATAGATGACAATAATATGGTAGTTCAATTAAGATGTCCTCTACTTTTGATACCCATACGTGAAAACTCGATCTCCCAGTATCGGCACCACTCCACATCTAATCACAGAAATGTCAACGAACAATGTACTCTTTTTGCCTAACTTGTATAGAATGAATATTGGTGTGGTAGTCAAAAAATTATTTATCTATTGGAAATAATTATTACATACTCCAGAATAGTAAAATATTATACCCTTTAAGGTCAATCCTAAAAGAGGATATTCCAAATGGGAATAGTCTTGAATGAAACACTGATAATATCCTTCTAACCCAAGAATTCAATGGTTATCAAAAACATTCATTGGTTTATACTATGAAATAAATTCATGAACATTATCTAGGTCAACAGACACACCATTCTCTTAGTTCATGTGACCAAGGAATTGTACATGATCAATCCAAAACTAACACTATAATATCATGATGTATAGTTTATTCCCTCTTAGTGTACTCAGTATGATGTCACGATGTTTGGGAATATTTTCAAGAGTCGTGGAATACACCACGATGCCATCCACAAACACTACAACAAATTGATCCATGTATGTATGGAATATGTTGTTTGTAAAGAACATACAGACTGATGGTGTGTTCATCAAACCAAAAGTGATAATGACAACCTCATATAGGCCAAAAAATCTTTTGAAAGAAGTCCTCAGTATATTATATAGACAAACCCTATAGAGATGATAACATTATCTCATGTTGATTATTTGGAAAACAAAATCACCCTTAAACTGGTCAAAATGACCATCAATACTTATAAGAGAATGTCTATTCTTAATTTTAGTCAGTTTCAATATCTAGTAATCAACACAAAAGTGCCTATTATCCTCACACTACTACAAAAACGTGAAAGGGAAGCACCACCTTATATCAGCGCTATGTAAAAACCGCTGATATAGAAACCCTATATCTGTGCTAAAATTTTAGCACTGATAATGGGAATCTTTATCAGCGCTTTTCTATCGCTGATACTGGGTGAATTTATCAACGCTTTTATAGCACTAATAAATAGGGCGATTTATAAGCGCTAGGAAAGCGATGATAAAGATTCCCAGTATCATCACAAAAATTTCAGTGTTGGTATAGGGTAACCTTTATCATCAGTAAAAAAGTGATGATAAAGAGACCATTTATCAACACTAGAAAAGTGCTGATAAAGAAGGCATGTATCAACGCTAAAATGGTATCGCTCATACATGAAGGATTTATCAGTGATTTTTTAGCGCTGATAAAGGACACCTTTATCAGCGCTAAAATTTTAGCAAGGATAAAGGTAGCCTTTATCAGTGCTTTTTTAGCACTGATAAAACTGTAGTCCAATATTTTATAAAATCGGTCGCATTGTGTCCTCGGTTTATCAAGAAATAATGCCCTCGTGGTACTGTAACCCTGTGACTCCCCTATGTCGCCCCCGATCTTCACGTTGTTGGACCTCCACCGGCCCAGATCCTCACGTGCCAGACCTCTGCCACGACCGATTTTCACGTTGCCAGACCTCTTCTGTTATCCCATCTCCTAATCGTCCCCCTAGAACCCCTTTGATGTATCCTCCTCCCCAAAACCCTTCTTATCCTCCTCTTTGCTCGACCCTACTCCCCACGAACCCTACTCCTCCATTTCTGTTCGATTGGAGGCTCCTTTCGTGCACCTCCTCCCATGCACCTCCACCTCTAGAAGTTTCCAAGCGTGTGGTAAGTGATTCAATGCTTTTAAATTATCAGATGATTTTGATATGATTTCTTATTTTCATGAATGTGTTCTATGGATTACTTTTTTGGTGTGAAATATGTTTTGGAATGGTTTTGAGATCCACATGCAAATAAATATGGTTGGATTCCATATGTGTTATTTTTTTTTGTGTTTCCAATTGTGTTTCATAAATTTTTAAGGTGGTGTGAAAGGTGTTTCTACAGGGTTTTATTGTGCATGTGAAATGGAAAGTGGATTTCTATGTAAAATAGTGGTTTTGGTGTGAGATTTAGAAAATTGGATCCATGTGAAAATGTGAAAATGTTAAAGTGGTGATATCATTATGTGCTTATGATGCTTGTAATGTGTATGTGAAAGTGGTGATATAGTTATAGTTAATCTAAATGGGGTCTTAGATTGTAAATAATTCAAGATATTTTTTACGAAGAAATTATATCTTGATTCTATGGTATCATGTAAGTCCATGGAGTTTCTCAACCTCATATATGGTTATTATAAATTTACTAAATATGCAAATAATTTTTCTAAAATTTCTCAGTTTTCACTTGAAGTGGATGAAAATAATAATGTTAAGTCCTTGAGGTTTTATATGGGTCTTCGATCAGATATCCAATATCAAGTACTTATGCTAAAGTTTACCTAAAATTTTGATGTTCTAGATAGGAATGTGATGGAAGAAATTGGCATGAATAATATGCCATGGAAAACTATAGTTACTTATATTCATAGTGGTAGTTTTATTGGTTCCTATAAGTGGAATATAAATTAGAATGAGCCTCATAGTGAAGACAGATGTGGTGGTATTTTAAAGAAAACTTCCTCCAGATCATCTGTAGTGTCTAGTAAAGGGAAAAAGACTTTTTACAATGTTGAAAGATTGATCACTCAAAACATTATTTCATGGGAGCATTGAATATTTACATCTCGTACAGACATTAAACCCACTTGAATAGGGTTTTACATGTTTTTAATACCCTATGTAGTGGAATGGAGTCATAAATATTGAGAGGTACCGAATCATAGTAATAGTATTCAATAATAATGGGATCCTAGAAACATGTATTAGGAACAAAACAACATCATGCAATGGATTATTCTCCTATAGGAACTGATGTGGGTCATGCGATAGTGAGAGACACCATTTCCATTTCTTTTTCATTAGTGTATGTTTTATTTGATATTGTTTCCCATACTTATTTCATATCAAACCTCAGTATAGAACTATTGAAACTTATAATAGAGCTCATGGATTATGTGATAGTGATTGTAACATATCTCTAGCTAAAGAGGGAGGAAGGTCTCTGATTCCCGTCTGTTGCTTTCTCTTTTTTAGATATTTTGATTATATGATATTTTTTGGTTCTTAAAATTATTCCCCTATATTTTATTCTTATAATGGACTGACTAGTTTCTAATAAATCTTGGATTTAATATTATCATCGTTGGGTGTCCTTGAATGCCCCCGATGGGGAATTCCATGTTTTCCATAGATAATCAGACCTGAGTTCTAGTCGAGCTAGACCTATACATCTAGAGTTGAGTGGGATGATATCCTTTTATGCTATTAAATTGGAGTAGCAAGCCTATTATAGTGAACTTCCCCTAGTAGCTATTGAATTTCCAAAATGTTCCATTACTCTATTTTGGTCCACCAATAGAGAGGGAGGTGGAGTTCTCTATCAACTTGCTGATGTGTACAAAACCAATATCTATTCTATCAAACCAAATAGAATTAGTTAAATTGAAGGAACTAAATAATCATTGGGATGAATTGGTTTCCAAATTCTTATTTTAACCTAGTGTGTTTCCTTGGGAAGAATTGGCGCTTTTCACCAAGAAGGTAATTGGAACCCTTTTCTTGTGTATTGATTACCAGAATCTCAATCGTGTTATGATCAATAAAAAGTATGTGTTGATGTATATTTATGATTTATTTGATATTCTAAAGGGGAGAGTGGTTCTCTAAGATCGATCTTTAGTTTGGTTAACACCAGCTCCAGATCAAAGAGTTTGAGATTTATGTGTGACTATATACTTATTATATTTCCTTTTTATTTCTTAAACACCACCACCTGAGTCAAGTAACCTGATTGAAATCCATTTGGGTACTTTGGTTCTGATGTGGATATGGTTTTTTCTGTGTTTGTGACCTATGAATGTGTGGATATTTGGGTATTTAATCGTGATGATATTGAATATAGGGAAGAGGCCTAGGAGTGGTAGATGTATCATTTGTTATTATTCTTATGTTTGTACTGGGGTGATTTGAGGAAAATATAATGAATATAATGTAATTATATTTAATGAATTCCATATTGTAGATATTATGAGAATCCATTCCTTACTTATAGAGTTGGCAACTGTTTTTCATCCATATGTATTTTAGGTTGGTGAGGTATAAACGGATGTACTAGTTGACCATAGAAGGGTTTAGCCGATAGAGGAGGATGAGCCATATAGGATGATGTCATGTGAGATTTACCATCTATGACACAAGTGATTATCCCCGCGAAACCCTATGTGTTTGGAAACTGTGTTGATTTTAATGGGGGGTCTATCCGGGTTATGTTGATTTCCAAATCATTATTGGAAATGTAATGACCCAAAGCTGACGTACATAGACATTATAACACATTCGTGGAATACTTAATACATAACAAAAACAGACACCCAAAGACCGTATTAGTTTAGTGTCTTTGGAAACTCGGAACAAAATATTCTAATCATGGTGAAAGATCTTCAACATCTCCCATAAAGTTCATCCCTTTTTTGTTTTACCTAAAACTTTTATTTATATCTTGGGGAAAAGAAAACACAAATAGGGTGAGCTCAAATACTCAGATATTGTAAGAATGGAGAACATAAAACAATCCATAAAGATTAGAATTTAAAAACAAGAGCACGAAATCTAAACATCAAAATCATGAGATATGATTTAAAACATGGCAGTACATAAGTCATAGAACAAAAAAGAACATTAAACATGATAAAATAGCATGGGAATAAAACATGAAATTGTGGCACCCATTAAGAACATGTTATGATTTCCATAGTAGCCAATGCATTGCTGCCAAGACCATCTTAATGGACAAAGTCCCGTTCTGAATCGAGTTCACTCCTCGTTCCAATCCTGTATCACTGAACCGGATTAACTTTCCATTTCAGCCATGTCTATATCTTGATATATAAATCTTTACCCAATGCCAGGGAGGGAGATATAGGTCCCACTCATCTCATAATGAAATCATTCTTACTTGTGCCACAAAATAAACATAATTTATTCATCACAATCCAAAGAATAACTGGGTTTCATAAACATCATCCCATCATAACGTAATATATATAAAAAATGGATATCATTTCATCATAAGAAGTATCAAACCGTAATAGATACATTATACATGAAAAATAATCATAATGTTATTTTAGATGGAAAATTGTTTTGACAAAACACTTGAAATGAATGTTTGAGGAAAATATCATTTATTTTTCAAAATTATATTCTTTTCACAAAATGCCATTCAATTTTAAAAGAAAATTATTTTTTTGAAAATAATAATAAAATATTGTAGAGTAATATTCATGAAAATAAGGCGTTATAAAACCGTAAAAATCCATTCATGCGGTATAAGATAAAAAAACATTCCCCTCGTTCTTTTGCTGGAAAAGTCAAAAATTTCCTCGTATGGTAAACCAAAGAAAGATTCCTTCCATAACACAAAGTAAAATTAAAAAAAGGGTAAAAATGACATTAAAAATAAATTAAAGAATATTTAACACTTTATAAAAAACATTTTTTTACATGGATGAAAAATATAACCCCAGTAAATACTTATGCATAAGAAATCTCAAATAAAAAAATAGATTGCCAAATTAACCCTTACCTTAGGTCCAATTTCTTCCGTACGTGTCTGAAACTTTTTTATAGTGCTTTTAAACATATTATTAACTTGTAACATAACCATAATAATATTTATGATATCATATATCTTTCACTTATGACTTTATATTACATGTTCTTTTGTCAATTCCATGTTAAAGCAGCATTTTGGGTAAAATCATTTCATTTATCGTACGTGTTTGGACTTGTTGTTCTTGATGTTATTACATATATACTGATTTACATAATTACATAATTTAAAACATGATTCATTTATAACATATATATTCAGAATATAATTATATATGGTAGATCAATAAATGGAATGAAATACACTATTAATGGAGATGGTAGGTCGTACATACGCATGAATGTTTTTTCATTTCCTTATTGAATTGAATGGAATTAAGTAAATGAAAAATATATGTAAATAAATATAGTATCATTATTATGTCATATCATTCATGATAATTTATTATATATACTTTATAATCTTTCTTGAATGGTTAACATGGAGAATAAATCTCATCACGTCATGGAGACAGTAATCCGTATGTACGCACGAGCGATTACATCGTTCCCATAGTTATTGGATGTAATTGGAGTGGGTGATATAATATTTCAGAATCACTATCCGGTTATAATAACCATATATTGTTATTCTTTACACCATTATACCCATCCAAGTAAGGTGGTAGTGGAAAAATAGATTACACCATGGCGTGGAGACGGTATTCCGTACAAACACACGCGCGGTGATTTCGTTTTCCATAGGATGGATAGAAGGTGAAATAGAGTTTTTTCATATTTATAATAACATATCAGTATATTAGTGATACTGATGTTATTACTTTATAATGAATCAAATAAATAATAGGAAGTAGAAGAAGAAAGAAACATGAAATCCTCGGTAGAAGAGATTACTTCTTCCTCCCTGTGCCTCTTTTAAACTTCCTCTTAGGGAACTAGAGTGCGTCTGTTGAGAAGAACAGAACTTCTATGATATAACTAGAGATGTTTAGAAGATAAATGGGCAGGATTTGGTAGAGCATTAAGGTTTAATGTTGGGTAAAGAGGAGAGGGGGGAGGTTCCCTTTTATAAGGGAGGAGAGGGGCACCTTTGGAAACCTCAATAATATTATTTTATAATAAATAAAACCCCACTTAAAAACATAAAATATTACTCATATTCGAATATTAGATGAGATAGGGTTGTAATATCATCAAAAAATAAAATTTAGACATGTTGAAAATTTATTTTCAACCTTATCAACTAGATTTATCCTTAACATATTTAATTTTATTTGTGGAAAATGATTATAAATTTTTAATTGTTATAAATAACTAATTATGTGTTGTTAATTATCAATCATTGGATAATTTATGACATTGTCGACCATATAATGTTTAATTTATAGTCTTTAAATATTTTTGATATTTTTAAACAATTTTATATTATGTTATTTGTTTATAGAACAACAATAGTGTCAATTTTGACACAATTTATTTATTTGAATTTAAATAAACTTCACACAGAAGATATGTTTTAAATAAAAGATTTAATAGAATAATAACATGTCATATTTATCAAGAAAATTCGTGTAGCACATTAAATCGTTAATATAATATTTAGTTCAATATTTTTAAACCATTTATTTGATATTTCAATCAATAAAATAATTTCAACATCACTATTGTGTCACCTTTAATTATAATTATTTAATCCCTAAAATTTAAAAATAAATTCATATGATGTATAAAATTTTATTATATTTCATGAGAATATTCATGTTTGATGTTTCATGAAGTTTTTCACTATAATAAAATTATTATACTTATAAGATTTAAGAGAGTCACATATTGTCACTTTCTTTTGTTTTAATTATAATTATATCATTTTAATGGTCAATAGTCCATGAAATGAATCTATTATGACCCTTAGGTGATATGGGTGTACCTTTATTTATCCAATAGAATTTTGTCAGGTGTTAGGTGTAAAGACCCGTAAAATTCAAGGGAAATTTTTTCTTAATTTTCTTTAGAATTTTACAAGAGCGCGGTTTCAGACGGCACCTGATTCCGAGGCCCGGAGTGCCCGGAATTAATTTCCGAAGTTTGGCTCGGGTACGTTCAGTGAACGAACGAGCGGGAATTCCTAACTTTTGATCTGGTGCTCGGAATTGAAATCTGAGGGCACCGATGAACTCGCAACGCCGATATTCTCTTAAAGAGTCCTTTTCGGGAGTTGCGTTTGTTGTGGGTTGAAAGTTAGTTTTTGGGTTTTTAAGTTTAAGTTAAATAAAATTTGTGAGGAACAAATTTTATTTTTTTTAACTAGTTAAGTCCTACCAAAGGGAGTTGGGAGTGGGACCCACATCCACTTAACCTCCCTTGGGAGGATTAAGTGAGGTGGGGTCCACACGAACCCCAACTCCTCAAATTCTCTCAAAACCTCCCCTTTAACTCATTTCATTAAATGTTGTCAACTTGAGTTACTTAATTAATTAAGGGAGTTAAACCCTTTTTGAATTTCAAACCTTTGAAATTCTTGTGGTTAAGTTATGTAATAATATAAGTTAAAGCTTATATTATTCTAGGGGATTCTTTTAACACCTTGGGAGGATTTCTTGAGAGCTTTGGAAGTTTTTCTTCTTCTTCTTCAACTTGACGAAGAACCTTCGAAGAACGAAGAACGCTCAAACTCCGACGAAGAACGACGCCTCTCTTCTTTGTCCTCGGTGTCAACAAGAGGGAACGCCGCTTCCTCTTCGGACCTTCTTCGTCGGCATACGAAGATTCGACAACGACTCTTCCTCCGCGACACCGATATTTCACGACTACGTCAACGTGCGACTATCGAGGTAGAGGTTCTTGAGTTCGTTGTTTTCTTTATTATTTGACTTTCCTCAAGACTTGACGTAGAACGCTCAAGTTCCGACGAAGAACGCCGCTCCGCTCTTCTTCGTCTTCGGTGTCAACGAGAGAGAACACCGCACCTTCCTCGGACAACCTTCGTCGGCGTACAAGGTTTCGCCAACGACGTGCCTCTTTGGACGCGCCTCTTCGTCGTTGAATTTGATGAACGACGACCGCGACGCCCAACCTCCGCGACGCCGTCTTCCGCGGAACGTAGACGAATCTTCGAATCTTAAACCCGAGGTAGGGGTTGTTGTTTCATTCTTTAATTATTACATTTCTTGCTCGTGGATCGCATGTCTACATGAGGCTTTGAAATATTTCATTTAAGTGTTATAGTTAACGCGAGGGGGGGCCGGACCGCATGAACATGGCCGAACCCCCCCCCCCCTCCATCGTTCATGTTTATTCATGCGGGTGGAAGCAAGAGGCGTGGTGCCGTCGCACCACGCGGATGATCGTACAAATAATTTACGCGGCGCCGTCGCGCTACGCCAAGGAAAAATCTTCAAGAACGCGACGCCGTCGCGCCGCGTTGAAAGGATTCTTGGCACGGCGAAAGGGGCGCGGTGCCGTCGCACCGCGCCGGACGACGAACACCGCGGCCGGTTCCGGGCCGCGGAAGGACGAGAAGACCGCGGCCGGTTCCGGGCCGCGGCGGAAGAGAAGACCGGCGGCCGGGCCGTCGGCGTCGGAAGCCGAGGAGGGGACCGTAATTTCCGGTCCCGTTGGAGAAAAACCGGCCGGCCAGCTGGCCGGCCGAATGTCTTTAAACCGGGGGAAATAATTCCCCCGGCCAGCACATAAAACCCCCCTCTTTAAGAGGGGGGTGGTTCCATGAAAGGGGGGGCAGCAGCCCCCCGGTTTGACCCTCCAAAACCGGCCCCCACGTGGGGCCGTTTTGTTACCCAGGCGCGGCACAAAGGCCGCGCCACTTTGAAGAACCGCGGGGCTTAGCCCCCGTGTGCGCAGCCCGTGCGGCGCCAGACGCCGCCGCCGCGGCCCGCCGCCGCCGCCGCCGCCGCGCCGCCGCGCCGCCCCCGGGGGGGGTCGGGCCGGGTCGGCCCGGACCCGGACCCCCCCATTTCGAACCAGATTTGGTTTTTGGCTCATAACTTGAGCCTCGGACCTCCGAATGATGAACCGTCTGCGGCAACGCGATCCTTGGATCGAGATGGTCGTTTCGGAATATCGCACTCAAGGTTTCGGATTACTTTGAGTTCGGCCGGGTTGGTTCGTTCACGAAACCAACCGGGCCTTCGGAGCGGAAACGCTCATATCTTGAGCCACGAACGTCCGATTGACGCGCCGTCAGTCGCGTTGAGTTCCTTTTAGTGAGACGGATCTTTTGGCTTACTCCGCCCGAGGTTTGGACGCAGGTGGAGTACGGTCGGGTTGGTTTTGCCTTAAAAACCAACCGGGCCCCGGAGACGAAAAAGCCAATAACTCACAGACCGGGCGTCCGATTGACGCGCCGTCTGTTTCGTTGACTTCCTCTTGATGAGACGGAACTTTTGACATACTCCGCCCGAGTTTTGGATGCAGTCGGAGTATGGCCGGGTTGGACCGCACCCGAAATCCAATCGGGCCCCTGGAACGGGAAAGCTGATATCTTTCAGACGGGACGTCTGCTTGACGAGCCGTCAGCGGCGTTGGTAGTTACGTTGAGTAACGGTCCCTTTGAGTATACCCTATGGGAGTTCGGAGTACAGTTGAGATACGGCCGGGATTGGTTTCGCTCACGAAACCAACCAGGCCCCTGGGACGATTAGGCTAATAACTCACAGACCGGGCATCCGATCGACGCGTCGTCTGTTGCGTTGAGACCCCTGTGACGAGACGGACATTTGAGACACTTCTTCGTGGGACTTTGAGATACTTGGAGTATCGACCTGTAGCTCGTGGAGCGGACCCTCCCAGTGACGAGCATGCGATGTACGGAGACCGTGTAGCTGGCTGAGACCTGACGACTGCTTGACCGACTCGACTTGGAGTGAGTCGACTAGCCCAGTGGACGGAGCACTACTTTCTGAGGTGCAGACCCATGGCGGACGGAGCACTACCTGTGTGACAGTGCAGACCAGCGGTGCTCGTCCGGAGAGTACCTCAGCAGGCTACTAGGGGGTGTGCACTACGGTGTTTGGGTGACATACCTCGGCGGGAAGCACTACTGTGTTTGGGTGGCTGGCCCGCAGTACTCGACAGGAGGAGTACTTCAGCAGTCTTAGGTTAGTGAGCGGCTGCCTCGGAGTCGTGACAGGACCACTGTACACTCTAGAGACGGAGCTCTTCAGCAGTTACGGTTTCGATAATGAAAATCATGTTTTGAGCTGAGACTTTTGACCTTGTGTTTACTTCATGATTGAGATGGGTCACTTGCTAACTTTGGTATATGTATGGGCATATACCCGGGTAGTGGTTATCCGTCGTTTTCACAATCCTTGTGTTTCCTCATGATTGAGATGGGTTACTTGATAACTTAGGTATATGTATGGGCATATACCTAAGTAAGGTTTATCTGTTGAGATCTTCTTGTGTTTATCCTTGTTGGTTTTAGTGAGACCTTGAGGGTCTCGGGGTCCCTACTGAGTATCGTTATACTCACCCCTGCACGGGCTATGCCCGCACCTCGTTGTGTTGGTTGTAGACGACGGACAGTGCTGACAGAAGCCGAAGGTTCGAGGACTGGACGGTACCTGGAGGTGGACTATACGACGAGGCGGTACCCGGAGGTGGACCACTGGGCGGGACATACTCGGAGCGGATGGCGGGACCCTAGGAGCAGAGGAGCTATCTGTACCCACCCTTCAGGTGGGATTTCCAGTGGACATCTCAGCGTAGCAGCTTTACTTTTCAGTCGCTGTTTTCCCTTTCGAGTTGTACTTTACAGTTGGGCTTGTATTTCCGGCCCCTTTTTACTTTTCAGCTCTTCTTTTTGTACCTAGTGTTTTACTTCCGCTTGCTTACTCTGTGGTGTTTGTTTACTTTACAAAGGCAATGCCTTCCCTTTTTCTGGGATTTACGCCTTGGTGCTAGTCGCCAGCCCCTGGCCTATGGAAGGCGGGCTTGGGGTAGTCACGGCACGGACCCCGAGGGCGGGTCGTGACAAATTGGTATCAGAGGAGTTCGGTTCTACCGCAGAACTTATAACTCTGATCTTTCTTTCTGTGAAGCAATAGTGTTAAGGGTACCGAGTGTGGTTTTCAGTTCAGGGAGTCCAGTGTTGGTGCGGGCGGCCGACGTATCCATACACCAGGACCCTGACAACTGATTTCCGACTTTGTGCACGAAAACACTGATTGCGTGTGTGTTTACAAAAGTTTTTCCCCTTAAAACAGCTCAAACCAGGTCAGCTCACCAGGTATAATCGTTTGATCGTGTTACGTTGTTTCTTCAGGATGGCCCCACGACGGCAGCCAGCTAGGGTTCCGAGAATCGAACGTGACGACAGCCCACTGAGCGACGAGGCCTCGGTGCAGGGCCCTTTGTCAGCAGTGGCACCGGCGGTAGCTCTACCCGCCGAGCCCCCGATGCTTCCAGCAGCAGCCGCTGACGATGCACGTCGCCTCAGCGCACTGCATGAGTTTCAGCGCCAGCGACCGCCCAGGTTTCGCGGGGAGACGGATCCCCAGGCTGCAGAGGACTGGCTGGAGGCAGTAGTACGAGTGTTTAGGCTAGTGAGGACACCAGCAGACCTCATGGTGATCCTCGCTGCGAGCCTACTACACGCAGCAGCAGGACGATGGTGGAGCTTGATGCTCCAGGTGCACGATGAGGCATCTCTACTTTGGACGGACTTTGAGAGCCTCTTCCGCTCGGAGTTCGTCCCGGCCACCCTCCGAGCGGTGCGCATCCAGGAGCTTCTACAGCTGCGGCAGGGCAGCATGACGGTCGCTCAGTACTCGGCGAGATTTACCGATCTCTCGCGCTACTCGACCGACATGGTACGGGACCCATTCTTCCGGGCCCGGACCTTCGAGCAGGGTTTGAGACACGAGATCAGGGCATCACTGATCTCCCTCAGCATACCGACTCAGACAGGAGTACTGGAGTGGGCCCTTCTGATTGAGAGCTTCCTTGCTGAGTCTTCACCAGCGCAGCGACCCACCGCAGGGCGGCACGTAGCGGAGACTTCGGTAGCAGGTAGCCGACAGATGACTCAGGGGTCCAGACAGACCAGACCTTCAGGCAGACGATCTCAGGGCACTGGCTCAGCAGTGCAGGGCACACAGCGCGGAGTCAGTCTTTTGAGTGGAAGACAGTGCTTTGCATGCGGCGGGCAAGGCCACATGGCTCGTGACTGCCCGACCCGCCATTCGGAGGAGCAGCAGACGGTTGAGGAACCACCTAGGCAGAGGCAGAGGTTCGACCGTGGCGGTCCACAGGGAGGAGGCGGACGAGGCAGAGGAGCTGGCCGAGCAGCAGGTGGTGGACGACGCTTTGAGGCTCTGCCACCACCACCACCAGGAGGTCCACCCCGACCACAGGGAGTAGGTGAACATGCAAGAGCACAGCTTCAGGCAGCTGAAGCTTACGATCATGGAGCTCTGGGAGCAGATGGACAGGGGAGGAACTAGTGGATACGTCTTTTGTACTTCTAGTTCCATGTTGATGTTGCTTTTGTGTAGCGTCTTGTAATATGAGCTGCAATAATAAAAGACGCATCCTTTGTGATGTTTTCATTCCTGTCCTCTTTTGTGATGTTACTAAGAGGTTCCAGTTGACTGTTGACTTGACCCTCACTTGTGAGACATCTACTGGAGGAGACCAGTTACCACACACTGATGCCGACAGTGTGACTCAACCCTTGGAGGCGAGAGTAACGGTTGGATCTCTTAGTAGTAGCGTCGAGGCCTTACGACGTCATCCTTGGTATGGATTAGTATCATCCATGTTAGGATTGACTGTTTTAGGCAAAGAATGTGGTTCATCCAGGGGATGAGACCAGGTTTCTCTTATCGGCAAAGAAGAAATCTTGCAGCTCTTGTGGGACCAGAGATGGTCCGGGCCACGTCAGAGGAGGTCCAGGTCATCCAGGAGCGGATGAGGACAACACAGAGCTGGCAGAAGTCATTTGCTGACAGGAGGCGGAGGCCACTGGAGTTCGAGGATGGCGACCACGTCTTCTTGCGGGTCTCACCTCAACGTGGTATTCGGAGATTTGGCCGAGGCGACAAGTTATCTCCGCGCTTCATCAGACCCTTCCAGGTCCTCAGCAGGGTTGGTGAGGTGACTTATCGCCTGGCTCTACCACCTCAGTTGCATCGGGTGCACGACGTCTTCCACGTGTCTCAGCTGAGGAGATACGTGCACGACCCGACACACATCTTTGACCATGGGGAGCTTGACGTTGACGATGGGGCGACTTTTACGGAGGTCCCGGTGGAGATAGAGGATCGACAGGAGCGGGTCCTACTTGGGCGATCGATTCCTCTTGTGCGCAACAGATGGCGGCACGGGAATCTCCAGGAGAGCACATGGGAGCGGGAGGCTCAGATGCATGCTCAGTACCCTCATTTGTTTCCCTAGTTTTTGTTGTATCTTTACGGGGACGTAAAGCCCTGAGGTGGGAGTAATGTAAAGACCCGTAAAATTCAAGGGAAATTTTTTCTTAATTTTCTTTAGAATTTTACAAGAGCGCGGTTTCAGACGGCACCTGATTCCGAGGCCCGGAGTGCCCGGAATTAATTTCCGAAGTTTGGCTCGGGTACGTTCAGTGAACGAACGAGCGGGAATTCCTAACTTTTGATCCGGTGCTCAGAATTGAAATTCGAGGGCACCGATGAACTCGCAACGCCGATATTCGCTTAAAGAGTCCTTTTCGGGAGTTGCGTTTGTTGTGGGTTGAAAGTTAGTTTTTGGGTTTTTAAGTTTAAGTTAAATAAAATTTGTGAGGAACAAATTTTATTTTTTTTAACTAGTTAAGTCCTACCAAAGGGAGTTGGGAGTGGGACCCACATCCACTTAACCTCCCTTGGGAGGATTAAGTGAGGTGGGGTCCACACGAACCCCAACTCCTCAAATTCTCTCAAAACCTCCCCTTTAACTCATTTCATTAAATGTTGTCAACTTGAGTTACTTAATTAATTAAGGGAGTTAAACCCTTTTTGAATTTCAAACCTTTGAAATTCTTGTGGTTAAGTTATGTAATAATATAAGTTAAAGCTTATATTATTCTAGGGGATTCTTTTAACACCTTGGGAGGATTTCTTGAGAGCTTTGGAAGTTTTGCTTCTTCTTCTTCAACTTGACGAAGAACCTTCGAAGAACGAAGAACGCTCAAACTCCGACGAAGAACGACGCCTCTCTTCTTCGTCCTCGGTGTCAACAAGAGGGAACGCCGCTTCCTCTTCGGACCTTCTTCGTCGGCATACGAAGATTCGACAACGACTCTTCCTCCGCGACACCGATATTTCACGACTACGTCAACGTGCGAATATCGAGGTAGAGGTTCTTGAGTTCGTTGTTTTCTTTATTATTTGACTTTCCTCAAGACTTGACGTAGAACGCTCAAGTTCCGACGAAGAACGCCGCTCCGCTCTTCTTCGTCTTCGGTGTCAACGAGAGAGAACACCGCACCTTCCTCGGACAACCTTCGTCGGCGTACAAGGTTTCGCCAACGACGTGCCTCTTCGGACGCGCCTCTTCGTCGTTGAATTTGACGAACGACGACCGCGACGCCCAACCTCCGCGACGCCGTCTTCCGCGGAACGTAGACGAATCTTCGAATCTTAAACCCGAGGTAGGGGTTGTTGTTTCATTCTTTAATTATTACATTTCTTGCTCGTGGATCGCATGTCTACATGAGGCTTTGAAATATTTCATTTAAGTGTTATAGTTAACGCGAGGGGGGGCCGGACCGCATGAACATGGCCGAACCCCCCCCCCCCTCCATCGTTCATGTTTATTCATGCGGGTGGAAGCAAGAGGCGTGGTGCCGTCGCACCACGCGGATGATCGTACAAATAATTTACGCGGCGCCGTCGCGCTACGCCAAGGAAAAATCTTCAAGAACGCGACGCCGTCGCGCCGCGTTTTAAGGATTCTTGGCACGGCGAAAGTGGCGCGGTGCCGTCGCACCGCGCCGGACGACGAACACCGCGGCCAATTCCGGGCCGCGGCAGGACGAGAAGACCGCGGCCGGTTCCGGGCCGCGGCGGAAGAGAAGACCGGCGGTCGGGCCGCCGGCGTCGGAAGCCGAGGAGGGGACCGGAATTTCCGGTCCCGTTGGAGAAAAACCGGCCGTCCAGCTGGCCGGCCGGATGTCTTTAAACCGGGGGAAATAATTCCCCCGGCCAGCACATAAAACCCCCCTCTTTAAGAGGGGGGTGGTTCCATGAAAGGGGGGGTAGCAGCCCCCCGGTTTGACCCTCCAAAACCGGCCCCCACGTGGGGCCGTTTTGTTACCCAGGCGCGGCACAAAGGCCGCGCCACTTTGAAGAACCGCGGGGCTTAGCCCCCGCGTGCGCAGCCCGTGCGGCGCCAGACGCCGCCGCCGCGGCCCACCGCCGCGCCGCCCCCGGGGGGGGGGGGGGGGGGGGCGGGGGTCGGGCCGGGTCGGCCCGGACCCGGACCCCCCCATTTCGAACCAGATTTGGTTTTTGGCTCATAACTTGAACCTCGGACCTCCGAATGACGAACCGTCTGCGGCAACGCGATCCTTGGATCGAGACGGTCGTTTCGATATATCGCACTCAAGGTTTCGGATTACTTTGAGTTCGGCCGGGTTGGTTCGTTCACGAAACCAACCGGGCCTTCGGAGCGGAAACGCTCATATCTTGAGCCACGAACGTCCGATTGACGCGCCGTCAGTCGCGTTGAGTTCCTTTTAGTGAGACGGATCTTTTGGCTTACTCCGCCCGAGGTTTGGACGCAGGTGGAGTACGGTCGGGTTGGTTTTGCCTTAAAAACCAACCGGGCCCCGGAGACGAAAAAGCCAATAACTCACAGACTGGGCGTCCGATTGACGCGCCGTCTGTTTCGTTGACTTCCTCTTGATGAGACGGAACTTTTGACATACTCCGCCCGAGTTTTGGATGCAGTCGGAGTATGGCCGGGTTGGACCGCACCCGAAATTCAATCGGGCCCCTGGAACGGGAAAGCTGATATCTTTCAGACAGGACGTCCGCTTGACGAGCCGTCAGCGGCGTTGGTAGTTACGTTGAGTAACGGTCCCTTTGAGTATACCCTATGGGAGTTCGGAGTACAGTTGAGATACGGCCGGGATTGGTTTCGCTCACGAAACCAACCGGGCCCCTGGGACGATTAGGCTAATAACTCACAGACCGGGCGTCTGATCGACGCGCCGTCTGTTGCGTTGAGACCCCTGTGACGAGACGGACCTTTGAGACACTTCTTCGTGGGACTTTGAGATACTTGGAGTATCGACCTGTAGCTCGTGGAGCGGACCCTCCCAGTGACGAGCATGCGATGTACGGAGACCGTGTAGCTGGCTGAGACCTGACGACTGCTTGACCGACTCGACTTGGAGTGAGTCGACTAGCCCAGTGGACGGAGCACTACTTTCTGAGGTGCAGACCCATGGCGGACGGAGCACTACCTGTGTGACAGTGCAGACCCGCGGTGCTCGTCCGGAGAGTACCTCAGCAGGCTACTAGGGGGTGTGCACTACGGTGTTTGGGTGACATACCTCGGCGGGAAGCACTACTGTGTTTGGGTGGCTGGCCCGCAGTACTCGACAGGAGGAGTACTTCAGCAGTCTTAGGTTAGTGAGCGGCAGCCTCGGAGTCGTGACAGGACCACTGTACACTCTAGAGACGGAGCTCTTCAGCAGTTACGGTTTCGATAATGAAAATCCTAGTTTGAGCTGAGACTTTTGACCTTGTGTTTACTTCATGATTGAGATGGGTCACTTGCTAACTTTGGTATATGTATGGGCATATACCCGGGTAGTGGTTATCCGTCGTTTTCACAATCCTTGTGTTTCCTCATGATTGAGATGGGTTACTTGATAACTTAGGTATATGTATGGGCATATACCTAAGTAAGGTTTATCTGTTGAGATCTTCTTGTGTTTATCCTTGTTGGTTTTAGTGAGACCTTGAGGGTCTCGGGGTCCCTACTGAGTATCGTTATACTCACCCCTGCACGGGCTATGCCCGCACCTCGTTGTGTTGGTTGTAGACGACGGACAGTGCTGACAGAAGCCGAAGGTTCGAGGACTGGACGGTACCTGGAGGTGGACTATACGACGAGGCGGTACCCGGAGGTGGACCACTGGGCGGGACATACTCGGAGCGGATGGCGGGACCCGAGGAGCAGAGGAGCTATCTGTACCCACCCTTCAGGTGGGATTTCCAGTGGACATCTCAGCATAGCAGCTTTACTTTTCAGTCGCTGTTTTCCCTTTCGAGTTGTACTTTACAGTTGGGCTTGTATTTCCGGCCCCTTTTTACTTTTCAGCTCTTCTTTTTGTACCTAGTGTTTTACTTCCGCTTGCTTACTCTGTGGTGTTTGTTTACTTTACAAAGGCAATGCCTTCCCTTTTTCTGGGATTTACGCCTTGGTGCTAGTCGCCAGCCCCTGGCCTATGGAAGGCGGGCTTGGGGTAGTCACGGCACGGACCCCGAGGGCGGGTCGTGACATTAGGTAATTTTATTATCTTATTTTTACCCTTAATTACCCGATTTACCTTAAACTCTAGTAAATAAAAATTACAGTAGTTACTGTAGATAACGTCAAAAAAAAGTAACCTAGTAACATAATTTGGACCCACTGAATTCAAATATGGAAGCCATTTTTCAAAATTCAAAACATATAATTTTCAGTAATTAATTTAAAATTGATCCTGTTTTTAAGAAAACAGGTTTTAATAGTTAAAACATTGTCAAAGATTAAAATGTTTATAAATATGAATTTAATATAAAATTAATGTTAATGACATGAATTATATTAAATGGTAAAAATATATTCAATTTAGACTTTAAACCCATTCAATATTATAAATTAACACTATAAATTATCTTGATGAAAAAAGATGTTTTTAATTAAAAATTAGCGTATTTTTACTATTCATCAAAATATGAAACTTATCAGAAAAATGTCAAAATTTTATCCAAAGTAAATTTTTATATTATTATTCCAAAGAATAATTTTTTATTTTCAAATTGATCTTATAAATATTTCAAATACTAGATTTAAAGTGGGTGCTCCATCAAAAGGCGGCAAAACTGCATTTTTTTAAAAATTCTCATTTTACCCGAAAAAATTTATTTTATTCTCATACCATATTCTATAATATTTGTAAGATGAATTATAATGTCCTAAAATTAAAAATTTATTTACTAATATTCATAACGACTAGTTAATAATAATATTATATCAATATATCGTTGTTTAGTGAAACCCAGTATTGCGTACTACACACGCTATCGAGGAAGGTCGTGATTGCGTGTAATGCAAGCCAAGTTAGGGTAGCGTGTAGTGCAAGCTAACTTTTGTGTTTCATATAACTTAATCAAAACGGATTTCATTTATTCATTAAACAAAATCTATACTTAATGTTTCATAGAATAATTTCCAAAAAACCAACTTGAAATTGTGTGTAACACATGCAAAGAATAGTGTTGTGTATACTGCAAGCTAATACAGAGTTGCATATAGTACAAGATAATCATGGTGTAGTGTACAATAGAAAAAATCAATGAAATTAAAAATAATATATATCATAAAATCTCGTTGTGTTACATTCTACCCCCCTTAAAATGAATTTCACCCTCAAATTTCATCGGGGTTATAAATCATTTACTACTTGAAAGTATCATTCATTGAAACCCACATCGTAAAAATGAATACAAAAACATAATTTAAAAAAGTGAAGTTTGAATCATAATGGTTACCCAAATTAACTCTTCACTAGGATTCTACATAGGAGAACATAGGTGAAATATGGATATGGAAGAGAAATATAACCATCAACTTCTGATGAAGAGTGGTAGAGGACATGGCTATGAAAAATCCCACAATCACAAAGCCATAAATTTTTGATGATCTAAGGTACCATCTGATTCATCAGATATGAGGGAACTAAGACAACATTTTTGGTTTTTAAGATCATTTCCTAATGCTGAAGAATATTTTAATTCAAAGAAATAAATACTTGATTTTGGTATAATCTTACATGAAATGGCTCGGACCCTCCTTGCCCCTTACTTTGCCAAAAGTGAGGCTCCACAAAAATAGTGGCATCGTGACGGTGGCACCATGGTGGTGGCACCTGTCACGGTGGAACCGTGAGGGAGGCACCGTGAGGGTGACACCGTGACGGTGACACTGTGAGGGTGACACCATGAGGGTGACATCGTGATGGTGGCACCGTGTCCCCTCACCGAGCCTTTTGTTCTTTTTTCCAGCACCTGGCTTTTCCGCTCCCGCAACGTAAGTTTTGACACAAATTAATTCTTTTACTCTTTTTAAAACCATTTAAAGCCAATAATTAATTCATAAAAATCCCGAAAAACCTCTCTGATGGGGGATATTAAATAACACCTTAATATCATCTTGTGTAACTGCCCAACCGCATGGGAAACCACGATCCGAATTTCCAGGCGTTCAAAATTACCATATCCCGTAACAAAGAGATCTTATCTATATATCGCACGAGAAGTACTTTTTCCTCTTATTCCATTGGCCGGCATCGTTCTTCCCCCTGGTGCACCTAGAGTCCATTCTTCACATGGCTTGTGGTGCGCCTCTGCTGGAGATTTCTGCACCCCTTGGAGTCTACAGAATTCTTCCCCTACAAGCCGTACATCCCCTGTTCCTGGCTCGTGGAGAGACACTTCGATCTTTGATCAATCAAGTATGTATTTTCTCCTTCGTCTCTCCTTTCTGTGTATCATGCGGGGTGGGCATGCTTTTGCCTTTATGGAAATTGATGAAACCTAACTTAATGAAGATAATGAACGGGCCTTTAAAGAATGAATGGGGTGTGACCGATGTTCTGCTATACTCTTTTGTTGTTGTTATGTGTTGTGAATTATACAGGCATGTGCTCAATAAAAATCATGGCTGTTGGTGGTCTTTCTTCTTGCACTAATGAACCTCGGTGCTCCTAGATGTTTGAATAACCATAACAAGGAATTTTTTAATTATGTATACTCGGTTAAATAAATTGAAAGCACCGGGATTAACCATTTTATGTGATAACCCTGGTTAAAGCATAGTGGAATTGAAACCATGGAGTTTGTTAAATCTTTTAAATCTGAAAATACCTGCATGGGCCTACCGTGAGTTGGTGGTAGCGGTTTTGTTGTTTCTTTCACAGGCCGATTGATGGGGCGATGTGGGTGGGGATGGGATCCCATGTTGTTACACTTTCGCTGGTTTTGAATTTGAGGTTGTGTGATTACTCTTCTTATATAACGAATTGGGGTGGGATCCTCTATTGTTGAGAAACCAATGGCTCCTGGATTTTGGGAACATGGTGTTGTATCTCGGGGTTTTCATTGGTTCCAGTACTTCGAGGGATCTCCCTTATCCCTTTGTTGATGTGACTTTTCAAGAGAACACGGTGTGAATGATTAAATTGTTGTTGGCTGCAACTTTTTCCCTTGGGTTGTGCTTATGATGTTAGTTTCCCAGTAGTGTAGAAAATTATTTAAATGAGATTACATGAACATGGAAGCAATAATATCTTAAATGGGAATTGGTTCTGGGGGGTGAGTTGTGACTCGGCTGTGAGCAGTGTGCTTCCTATGAATAGGGACAAGTGTGCTTGTGCATGGATTGTCTAGGGAAACCCTAGGTTGGGTTGAGTGTTTGTTACTTATACATATATTTTTTAGTTCTTATGTTTCTTATTTGTTCCCCAACAAAGTTGATCACTTAGTCCTGAACACCCACATTCAATGGGAGAGGGTGTTTTTCCCAACACTTCTATTAGTGGTTGGTTATTAGCTTCTTTCTACTCCCTTTCCCGGATAGCCCAAGTTTCTTTGGGAAGGATGTGATGGCCTGAGGTCCATTATTAGCCTAGGAATCTTCGGGTGGGGTGGATACAGTGGTTGGCCCAGGTGTTTACGGGAATGTTGTTTCCCAAGTATCTTCAGGATGAGGCCCAGGTGTCTTTGGGCGTGACGGTAGCTTTCTGGCCCATGTGTCTTCGGGCATGGAAGTGGTTGTTCTTACCTAGGTGTCTGTGGGCATGGTTACGTGAGATTTTTGTGGCCCAGGTGTTTTCGGGCAGGACAGTGGTTGTGGCCCAGGTGTGTGTGGGCGGGTGTGGCAGTGGGACTGTGGTGAGAATGGCAGGATTGGTTCAATGTGTATGATGTCTTCATTGACTAGTAGGAAAGCGGCACGGGGTACCCAAACATTGATGTACTATTCATATACTTTACATGACTTGCGTTATTTGGGGAGTGTGCATTGGGGATTCTTGGGTGGATAGTTTACCTTGTTAGGTGTTTCGTTATCTCTTTTTCCACGGGGCATTAGAATGTCTCCTCACATATGCACGAGAGTCTTTGATTTTCCCTACTGAGTGTACTTGTATGCTCACCCTACGTATATAAAACTGCTTTCAGGTTTCCAGGAAGACTCCGGGGATCGTGCAGAGCTGTACTAGCTTGGACCATTGGGGCAGTTTCTATTGTTGTTTTCCTTTTCTTGGTATCTTTTCACCTTTGGAGTTTTGTGACTTGTATCTTTCACCTTGAACATGCATATGGTAACGGTTTACTTTCCACCGTACTTGCACTTTCAGTTTTGGTGTTGTGGGATGCACTATCTTATCTCCCGGTCCTATTAAATGTAATAGGGAAATTCCTTCCATTTAGTGTGTGATTACATACCCTTGGTGTTGGTCGCCACTCTAGGACCTATTGAAGGCGGGTTTTGGGGGTCATTATCTCTCCTTCATCTTAAAGAAGGAAGGGCCTGGAAATCTGCTGACCCTTCCCTCCTTTTGGTGAAGGCCGGTCATGACAGAATGGTATCAGAGGCTAGGTTGAGAGATAGGATGGAGTCTAGAGTTAGGAACATTGAGGATTGTATGGGATGGTAGGGAAATGGTGTTGGGTGTCCTTGGTGCGTGAATTATACCAGGGAATACTCCAAAGGACATGGGATTTTAGGGCCCCCTGTGTTCTGATGCAAGGACTCTGGACCTACCGAACAACCAAGTGAGGCCACACTGATTGGAGGGTATAGACCCTAGGAAAGGTACATGCATCATAATGACTTGTGTTCTCTTGTTTCTGGGGTGTTTTGGGAATTTTAAATAAATAAGAAGTTTAAGGAGATTTAAGTACAATATTATTCACTACATGGGCTTAGGCATTCTTTGATTACCTTTTAGCTATGGCACCCGGGAGATGACCACGAGTTGTATCGGAGATTGAGGCCCAGGAGGTTGACTTGGCCGATCAGCAGAGGGCTGATCGAGAGGATGAGGACGACCAGTGGTAGAAGATGCTTCGAGCCTTCCAGCGACAGACCCTCGAGAAGTATGAGGGCAGCACCTCTGACATGAAGACGGAGGGAAGGCAAAAGGAGCTGATGATAGCCTTCAGCTTGATCTAGGCTCCGACTTAGTACTCGGTTCCTCTGGCCATCAGCCATATTTGGGGAGCAGCATGTCAGTGGTGGATGCTCTACCTTGGGGAGAGGGGAAAGGCCGAGGTGGCATGGGCTGATTTCTAGAAGATGTTCTGGGTGGAATTCCTCTCTTCTACCATGAAAGCTGAGAAGAGGCAGGAGCTACTCTCCCTCCATAAGGGGAGTATGTCAGTAAGGGAGATGGGGATCATGTTCAATGATCTCCTCCACTTTTCTCCGGACCTCTTTCCAGATGAGGAGTCTTGGACGAGACGTTTAGAGGAGGCGCGCTGACCTTACCTCCAGTACGTTGTTACCCCCTTCACCTTACCGACATACTTGGAGGTCCAGAAGAAGGAATAGGTGGTGGATAGGATGCAAATGCTGGGTGGTGTGTCACGAGAGGAGATTCCACTAGGCTCGTCAAAGGGAATGGTTGTCAGCACCAGACCTCCGGCATTGGGACCCTCAAGGTTCCGACCAGCAGGGCAGTAGGCGAGAGGAACTCCTCCTCTCCTTGTTAGCCGAGATCTTAGTAGAGTTAGTGGATGCAAAAATGGTGGAGGTACTAGGGATCTTCAGTGAGTTTATGGACATCTTCCCTGAGGAGGAGAAGAATCTACCCCCTCGACGTGATATCGAGATTGGGATAGACTTGTAGCCTGGTGCTCATCCGATTTCTATGGCTCCGTACCAGATGGATCCTTCGGAGCTACGGGAGTTGCGGATTAAGATTGACGATCTGATGAAGAAGGGTTTTTTTCGACCTAGTGCATCACCGTGGGGTGCTGCTGTGTTGTTTTCGAAGAAGGTGGATGGAGGTCTAAGGCTATGCATAGAATACAGGAGGCTAAATCGGGTAACGGTCAAGAATCGCTACCCTCTTCCAAGGATAGATGATCTCTTTGACCAGCTGAAAGAGGAAGCGTGGTTCTTGAAGATTGACCTGCAGTCTAGGTGTCACTAGTTGAGGGTAAAGGAGGGATACATCTCAAAGACGGCCTTCAGGTGAAGATATGGGAAAATCGAGTTTGTAGTCATGCCTTTCAGCATTACGAATGCTCTGGATGTGTTCATGGGGCTTATGAACTTCGTCCTCCTGAAGTATCTGGATAGGTTCATAGTCGTGTTCATTGACGACATCCTAATCTACTCAAGATAAGAGGAGGACCACATTGAGAACCTAAGGACGGTTTTGGAGGTCCTTCGACAGCACCAACTCTATGGGAAGTTTTCAAAATGCAAGTTTTGGATGCAAGAAGTGCACTTCCATGGGCACGTAGTGTCTGAGCAAGGGGTAGCAGTGGACCCATCAAAGGTTGAGGCGGTTGTTTCTTGGGAATCACCCAAGAACGTGGCAGAGGTTTGTAGTTTCCTCGGGCTGGCAGGTTACAACCCGAGGTTCGTACCCAACTTCTCTAGAGTTGCGACACCTTTGACGACCTTGACCAAGAAGGACCAGGTTTTTGTGTGGAGTGAGCAGTGTGAGGTAGCCTTCAGCTATCTGAAGAAGATGTTGGTTAGTTCCCCAATGCTGAGACTACCAGAACAAGGGGAAACATATGAGGAGTTCTGTGATGCTTCAGGGAAAGGCCTCATATGTGTATTGATGCAGCAACAAGGGATGATCTCTTATGGGTCTAGGCATCTATTCCCTCATTAGTGTAATTATGAAACCCATGATCTGGAGCTTGCAGTGGTCGTTTTATCACTAAAGTTGTGGCAGAATTTCCTCATTGGAGAACACTTTGTGGTCTTCACGGATCACAATATCTTGAGGTATATCTTCTCCCATCAAGACCTAAACATGTGGCAGTGTAGGTGGATGGAGTTCCTCCAATATTACGACTTCATTATTTCCTACACTTTAGAAAAAGGGAATGTAGTGGCAGATGCTTTGAGCAGGAGGTCGTAGAAGGATGTGGTCCGAGAGTCGACAGACGCTTGGGAGGTTATGGAGGAGTTGGATGCCTTGCACCTCGTTGCAAGGATGGATAGTGGTAGAGGATGTATGTATCAGATGACAGTGTAGTCTTCTCTGTTGCGAAAAGTGGAAGAGTCTCAGGGGGGAGACCCAGAGTGCGAAGTGATGTGTGACTGAGTTGACCAGGGCAATGCTCTGGAAGGGTGGATGGAAGATGGTCAAAATCGGATGCTCTTCCAGGGGAGGATGTTTGTCCTAGAGGCGATGTGTGGCGAGGTTATTAGTGAGTTCCACAACTCACCCCTAGAGGTACACCCAAGAGTTTCCAAGATGTACCAGTGTCTGAGGATATAGCTTTGGTGGCCCGGAGTAAAGCGAGAAGTGGCAGAGTTTGTGGCCAAGTGCCTAGTGTGTCAGTAGGTAAAGGCTGAACATCGTGTTCCAGGTGGGTTGTTGCATCCTTTAGATATCCCCAAGTGGAAGTGGGATGATATCTTGATGGATTTCATCACAGGTCTACCCAAGGTGCAAGTGTGATGTGACGCCATCTGGGTAGTAATGGACCACTTGACGAAGTCGGCTCACTTTTTTGGAAATTAAGGAGTCGAGTGCAGTGGTCGCTCTATCACGGAAGTATGTGGATGAGGTAGTGAGGTTTCATGGAGTTAAAAATTCTATAGTCTCGGAAAGGGATGCACGTTTTACCTCACGAGTCTGGAGGGGTTTGCAGCATGATTTTCGCACCCAGCTACATCTTAGCATTGCTTTCCACCCCCAGACAGAAGGGCAGACATAGAGCACCATCCAAACATTGGAGGACATGCTGAGGGAATGTATTCTGGACTTTGGGGGATCATTGGAGACACACTTTCCTCTAGTAGAGTTTTCCTACAATAATAGCTATCACTATACCATTGGAATGGATCTGTTTGAAACCCTATACGGAAGGTCGTGTCGCTCACTGATGTGTTGGACTAAGGTTGGGGAAATGAGAGTTATTGGCCAAGAGGTGGTGCAGAGCACGAAGGAGAAGGTGCAGATTATACGATAAAGGATTAAGGAGGCCCAAGACTGAAAGAAGTCATATGCCGATAGTAGGAGGAGGCCCTTGGAGTTTGACGTTGGAGACCATGTGTTCTTGAAGGTCTCTCCTTTGCATGGAAAGTGGAGGTTTGGTAGAGGGACTAAGCTCTCTCCCTGATTCATTGGACCCTTTTAAGTGTTTCGGCGGGTCGGTGATGTGGCTTATCAGCTAGAACTACCACTGCCGCTACTGAGGATACATGATGTTTTCTATGTGTCCCAGCTCCGTCGGTATCTACACGACGATTCAAATGTACTCGACTAGGGAGAACTAGATGTCAGGAATGGCGTGACCTTTGTGGAAAGACCAGTGAGGATCGAGGATCTTGAAGAGAAGGTGCTTTGTGGGTGAACCATTCCTTTAGTTCGAGTGTTGTGGAAGCATGGTGGGCGTGAGGAGAGTACCAGGGAATAGGAAGCACAAATGTGCGCCCAGTACTCAGAGCTGTTTTGAGTTTTGTGTTGTTCTATTTATACTTGTTTGTGATCGAACCCTTCACCTTGTTGACTATGGAATGTGTGGTTTTCCTTATTCTCTGAATGTGTGAGAATATTCCTGGCTACGGGGAGGGGAGGACCTGATCCCTAATCAAGACGCATTAAGGTGGATGGGATTAAACCTGTGCAGGTGAGTCAGTGCTGCCCAAAGCGGATAGTATCATGACATGGGGGAAGAGACTCCCTAACCCATATGACTGGGCAGTTTGAGCCTGGTATGTTTGTTAGTTCTGGAGAGGGAGGTTTTTCTAGATAACAATGAGGTTCACTCTTGAGAGGTGTCTTTCAAGGCGGTTGTTCGGACCCTCTCTTCTCTTCTGGTTTGTTTTGATTCTCAAGGGCAAGAATATTTTGGTATGTATCTAATGTAATGGATCGGACCATCTTATCCCATTACTTTTCCAAAAGTGAGGCTCCACCATAATAGTGGCAGCGTGACGGTGGCACCGTGGTGGTGGCACTGGTCAAGGTGGAACCGTGAGGGTGGCACCATGAGGGTGACACCGTGACGGTGACACCGTGAGGGTGACACCATGAGGGTGACACCGTGAGGGTGACACTATGATGGTGGCACTGTGTCCCCTCACTGATCCTTTCGTTCTTTTTTCCAGTACCTGACTTTTCCACTCCCGCAACGTAAGTTTTGACATAAATTAATTATTTTACTATTTTTAAAACCATATAAATCCCATAATTAATTCCTAAAAATCCTGAGAAACCTCTCCGATGAGAGATATTAAATAACACCTTAATATCATCGTGTGTAACTGCCCAACCGTGTGGGAAACCACAATCTGACTATCTAGGCATTCAAAATTCCCATATCACGTAACAACGAGATCTTATCTATATATCACACGGGAATTCCTTTTTCCTCTTCTTCCTTTATCCAGCTTCGTTCTTCCCCCTGGTGCACCTGGAGTCCCTTCTTCCTGTGGCTTGTGGTGCACCTCTGCTGGAGTTTTCTGCACCCCTTGGAGTCTACAGAATTCCTCCCCTATAAGCCGCGCATCCCCTGTTCCTAGCTCGTGGAGAGAAACTTCGATATTTGATCAATCAAGTATGGAATTTATCATTTTTCTCTCCTTTCTATGTATCATGATGGGTGGGCATGATTTTGTCTCTATGGATATTTATGAAAACTAACTTAATGAAGATAATTAAAGGACCTTTAATGAATGAAGGGGGTGCGACTGATGTTCTGATATACTATTTTTATGTTGTTATGTGTTGTGATTTGTACGGGCCTGTGCTCACTAAAAATCATGGCCATTGGTGGTCTTTCTTCATGCGCTAATGAACCTTGGTGCTCCTGGATGTTTAAATAACCATAACAAGGAATTGGTTAATTATGTATACTCGGTTAAATAAATTGAAAGTACCCGGATTAACCCTTTTCTGTGATAACCCTAGTTAAAGCACAGTGGAATTGAAACCATGGAGTGTGTTAAATCATTTACATCTGAAAATACCGGCTTGGGCCTACCTTGTGTCGGTGGTAGCGGTTTGGTTGTTTCTTTCATAGGCCGATTGATGGGGCGATGTGGGTGGGGATGAGATCCCCTATTGTTATAATTTTGCTGGTTGTGAATTTAAGGCTGTGTGATTACTCTGCTTATATTAAGAATTGGGGTGGGATCCTCAATTGTTGAGAAATCGTTGGATCCTGGATTTTGGGAACATGAGGTTGTATCTCGTGGTTTTCATTGGTTCCAGTACTTCAAGGGATCTCCATTATACCTTTTTTGTTGTGACTTTGCAAGAGAACTGGGTGTGAATGCTTAAATTGTTTTTGGATTTAACTTTTTTTCCTTTGGGTTGTGATTATGCTATTAGTTTCCCAGTAGTTATGAAATTTATTTAAATTATATTACTTTAACATGGAAGCAAGAATAGCTTATATGGGAATTGGTTCTAGGGGGTGAGTTGTGACTCAGCTGTGAGCAGTGTGCTTCCTATAAATAGGGACGAGTGAGCTTGTGCTTGGATTGGATTGGGAAACCCTAGGTTGGGTTATAATTTTTTTACTTATACATATTTTTTGTAGTTATTATGTTTCTTATTCACGCCCCACCCAAGTTGAGCACTTAGTGCTGAACACCCCCATTCCATGGGGGAGGGTGTTTTTCCCAACACTTCTATTAGTGGCTGGTTATTATCTCCTTTTTACTCCCTTTCCCGGATATCCCAAGTATGTTCGGGTTGGCTGTGATGGCCTGAGGTCCATTATTAGCCCAAGAATCTTCGGGCGGGGTGGTTATGGTGGTTGGACTAGTTGTTTACAAGCAGGTTGTTTCCCATGTATATTCGGGATGAGGCCCAGGTGTCTTCGGGCATGACGGTAGCTTTCTGGTCCAGGTGTCTTCAGGCGTGGTAGTGGTTGTTCTGGCCTAAGTGTTTGTGGGCATGGTTACTTGAGATTTTTTTAGCCCAAGTGTCTGCGGGTAGGATAGCGGTTGTGGCCCAGGTGTGTGCGGGCGGGGGTGGTTGTGGGATTTCGGTGAGAATGGCGGGATTGGTTCGATGCGCAGGATGTCTTCAATAACTAGTGGGAAAGCGGCGCGGGGTACCCAAACATCAATGTGTTATTACTATACTTTACATAACTTGCGTTATAGGGGGAGTGTGACTTGGTGAGGATTGGGTTGATAATATACTTTGTTAGGTGTTTGTTTATCTCTTTTTCCATGGGGCATTAGAATGTCTCCTCACTTGTGCACGAGAGTCTTTGGTTTTCCCTACTAAGTGTACTTGAATGCTCACCCTACGTATATAAAACTGCTTTCTGGTTTCTATGAGGACTTCGGGGTTCGTGCGGAGCCGTACTAGCTTGGACCTTTGGGGCAGTTGCTGTTGTTGTTTTCCTTTTCTTGGTATCTTTTCACCTTTGGAGTTTTGTGACTTGTATCTTTTACCTTTGAACATGCATATGGTAATGGTTTACATTCAGTCATACTTGCACTTTCAGTTTTGGTGTTGTGGGATTCACTATCTTATCTCCCAATCCTATTAAAAGAAAAAGGGTAATGCATTCCATTTAGTGAGTGATTCCATACTCATGGTGCTGGTCACCACTCCGGGACGTATTGAAGGCGGGTTTTGGGGGTCATTATCTCTCCTTCAACTTAAATAAGGAAGGGCCTAGCAATCTGTTGACCCTTCCCTCCTTTTGGTGAAGGCGGGTCATGACATTACAGTTGCTCATGCCTTGAACAATTTCCACTTCATCTATTAATGAAATGAAGTTTAATTTGTGTTTTTCAAAGTGTTAGTAGATCATGTGATAGAATGATAGGTCATTCCATCTTTCTCAAACATAAGGTTAGAAAAAGTTATATACATAAGTCCATCTATGGTGAGATTAATTTGATATGGTTCCAAAAATGGACTTACACTTCATCTATCATACCGCTTAATATAATAAAACTTGTTTATACTAACCAGGTACTTCCTTTAGGCTAGTAGTAGGAGATAAAGGCCTATCACACTTCGGTTGTGGGTTCGATTCCCACACCCTTGTCCGACGCGACGGGTTTTCACCTGTCCTGCATGTTGTCCTTTTTAAAAAAATACACTATTATAACATTACATAAATAATATTGAAAAAATTTCTAGCCTTAAATGATACTATCTGATGTACAACATAATCAATTCCAATCTTTAGACTTATCCAAAATACATATGTACATTCTCATAGTATATAGAAAACGAGTACTGGAAAGATCATATAACAAGCATGTGAATACCATCCTTTATCCCCCATATATCATAAGATATATCTTGTTGATCACATTCCAAATATGTGAATACCTTAATCATGTATTCTCTTGATAAGTGAATACCCATTGAACCTTAGTGAAAAACATGAATGCTGTCAAAAATTAACTCTTTCCACACACAAAAATCCAAATTTTTCTATTTACTCCAACCATGATGTTACCTTGTCCTTATCACAATCATGAGCTCATTAATACTATCAAACATATTATTTTCTCCTTATCCATTCATTATGAGAATATCATTGTCTTTCCAAGAAATATCTTAATAACATTTCCTGGTTACCGGTACCATTCAAAATATACTTTCAAATACTTTAGGAAAAAAATAGTGTAACAATCCATAGATGTGTCTTTATTCCATAGTACCATAACCTATACAATATAACTCTTTATTGACATAAATCATTCCACTACCTTCTTAAACCATTGAACAAGCTTCAACAATTCATTCATCTCACATATCATTTATAGTCTCTGCATCATCATTAATATAAATACTACACATACGACCATGATGATTCTCTTCATGTGATTTTCTCTTAGGTAATAATTCCCATACATTCCACATTTAAAACATTTAATTATTGTTAATGTTATAGAAATACCATTATCCTTGTCCATGGTGTTAACTGAACCTTTTCCTTTGCACGTATTGGATTTATGTCCTTCCTTTCCCACCCAAAGAATCTTCTAGTTCCTGTGAATCATTCTCCTTGATGCCTCTTCCCACATGATTAACATGAGGGAAATTGAACATTCTTTCCTATATAATCATCATGAAACTCCATCATTCTCTTATTATCTAAGTCAGGATACTTACCAAAGTTGATATTATTGATCATATTATGAGATTTCTGATTTGGCATAATAATGATGTTTGGACTTCCAAATCCCATTTCATTTGGTTTCTAATGAAGAATATCACTCCATTGTCTATTATATTATCCATTATCATGAATCTTCTTGTTTCCATCCATTTTCTAAAACCCAAAAAGAATAGTGTGAGAGGTAAAAATTATGATAGGAAAACAACATAATAAAGGGGGAGTAACTTCCATATATAACATCTTAGGTTTAATTATAAGATAGTTACCATAATTATAGGAATATAACCTATATGTATTCTTAACCTTAGAGACATCCCTATATATGCCTTAGAAATATCTCTAGGGATTCCACTAAAATTTTTGTATCCTGGTTTCCAAAGGTTTACTAAACCATCACTCTGATACCAACTATAAAAACCCAAAGCAGATGTACAAAGACATTATAATACTATTTTGGAATACATAATACATAACAAAAATAGACTCCCAAAGACCTTATTAGTTTATTGTCTTTGGAAACTCGGAACAAAATCTTCTAGTCAGGGTGAAAGATCTTCAACATCTCCCATAAAGTTCTTCCCTTTTTGTTTTACCTAAAACTTTTATTTAAATCTTGGGGAAAATAAAACATAAAAATGGTGAGCTCAAATGCTCAGTAAGGGTAATCATGGAGAACATAAAACAATCCATAAATATCAAAATGAAAAAATATGAGCATGAAATCTAAACATCAAAATCATGAGCAATGACATAAAACATGGCAATACATAAGGCATAGATCATAAAAGAACATTAATCACGATAAAATAACCAGGGAATAAAACATGAAATTGTGGAAACCATTAAGCACATGTTATGATTACCATAGTATACAAGGCATTGCTTCCAAGACCATCTTAGTGGACAAAGTCCCTTTCTGAATCGAGTTCACTCCTCGTTCCGGTCATGTATCACTGAACCAGATTAACTCTCCCATCCATCCATGTCTATCTCATGAGATATATATCATTACCCAAAGAATTGGAGGGATATATAGGTCCCACCCATCTCATAATTAAATCATTCTTACCTGGGTCACAAAATAAACATAATTTATTCATCATAACCCAATGAATAAAATGGGTTTCATAAACATCATCCCATCATAACGTAATCCATAAAAAATGTATATAATTTCATAATAATAAGAATAAAACCATAATATATACATGAAACATTAAACATAATCATAATGACATTTTATATGGAAAATAGTTTTGACAAAACACTTGAAATGAATCCTTGAGGAAAATATCCTTTCTTATTCAAAATTATTTTCTTTTCACAAAATGCCATTAAATTTTAAAAGAAAAGGATTTTGTTAAAATAATCAGGAAATATTGTAGAGGAAGATTCATGAAAATAAGGTGTTATAAAACCGTAAAAATCCATTCATTCAGTATAAGTTAAAAAAAACATTCTCCTTGTACTTTTGCCGGAAAAGTCAAAAAGTTCCTCGTATGGTAACCAAAAGAAAGATTCCTTCCATAACACAAAGTAAAAGTCAAAAAAGGGTAAACATGACTTTAAAAATACATGTAGTAATATGAAACACTTTATGAAAAACATTTTTATGGACATGGATGAAAAATATAACCCTAGTAAATACTGACACATAAACAATCTCGGATAAAAAATGAGATTGCAAAATTATCCTTTACCTTAGGTCCAATTTCTTTCGTACGTGTCTGAAAATCCTGTATGGTGGTTTTAAACATATCATTAACTTGTAACTGAACCAAAATAATATTTATTATATCATATATGATTCACTTATGACTGTATATTAACCATTCTTTTGTCAATTCCATGTTAAAGCAGCATTTTTGCTAAAATCGTTTCATTTATCATATGTGTTTGGAATTGATGTTTTTGATATTATTACTTATATCCTGATTTAAATAATTCTAGAATGTAAAAAATGATTCAAATATAACATATATATTCATCATATAAATATATATGGTAGATCAATAAATGGAATGAAATACACTGTTCATGGAGATGGTCGGTCGTACGTACGCATGAACGCTGTATTCGTTTCCTTATTGAATTGAATGGAATTAAGTAACTGGAAAATATACATACATAAATCCAGTATCATTATTATGTCATATAATTCATTTTTTATTTATTATATATACTTTATAATCATTCTTTAATGGTTAACATGGAGAAGGAATCTCATCGCGTCGTGGAGATGGTAATCCGTATGTACGCACGAGCGATGATATCGTACCCACAAATATTGAATTGAATTGCAGTGGATGATATAATATCTCATAAACATTATGATGTTATAATAACCATATATTGTTATTCTTTACACCATTATACCCATCCATGTAAGGTGGTAGTGGAAAAATAGATTACACCACAGCGTGAAGACGGTATTCCGTACGTACGCACGCGCGGTGATTTCATTTTCGAAAAGATGGATAAAAGTTGAAATAGATTAGTTTCATATATATAATAACATATCAGTATATGAGTTATACTGATGTTATTACTTTACAAAGAAACAAATAAATAAGAGGAAGTAGAAGAAGAAAGAAACTTCAAATAATTGGTAGAAGAAATTACCTCTTCCTCGACGTGCCTCTTTTAAACATTCACTTAGGGCACTAGAGTTGGTCTTTTGAGAAGACCATAACCTCTATAATATAACTATATATGTTGATAAGAGAAATGGTCAGTTTTTGGCCATGCTTGAAGGCTCAATGTTGTGTAAAGAGGAGAGGGAGGATGTTCCCTTTTATAAGGGAGGAGAGGGGCACCTTTGGATACCTCAAAAATATTAATTTATAATAAATCAAACCCCACTTAAAACCTCCTAAAATGACTCATATTAGAATATTAGATGAGATGGAGTTGTAATATAATCATACATTAAAATTTAGACATGTTGAAAATTTATTTTAAACCTTATCAACTTGATTTATCCTTACTTAATCTATTTAATTTTATTTGTGGTAAAAGATTATAAATATTAAATTATTATAAATAATTACTTATCTGTTGTGAATTATACATAATTGGATAATTTATGACATTTTAGACAATATAAATTTTAATTTATAATTTTTATATATTTTTCTGATTTTTAAAGAATTTTATATTATGTTATTTTTTTATAGAATAACAATAGTGTCAATATTCACAGTATTCATTTATTTTAATTTAAATCAAATCTACACAGAAGATATGTTTGAAATAAAAGATTTAATAGATTCATAACATGTCATATTTATATAGAAAATTAATTTAGCACATTAAATATTTCATATAATAATTATTTTAATATTTTTAATACCATTTATTTGATATTTCAATCAATAAAATAATTTCAACTTCATTATTTTGTCACCTTTAATGATAATTATTTAATTCGTAAAAATTCTAAATTAATTTATATTATGTATATGATTTCGTTATATTTCTTTAGACTATTCATGTTCGATGTTTCATGACTTTTATCACTATATTAAAATTATTATACTTATAATATTTAAGAGAGTGACATGTTGTCACTTTCTTTGGTTTTAATTATAATTTTATCAATTCCATGGTCAATTTTCCATGAAACGAATCTATTATGATCCTTAGGTGATATGGGTCGACTTTTATTCATCCAATATAATTTTGGTAGGTGTTAGGGTAATTTTATAATCTTTTTTTACCCTTAATTACCCGATTTCCCATAAACTGTAGTAAATAAAAATTACCGTAGTTACTATTCATAACGTCAAAAAAATAAAAGTAACCTATTAATAGTATTTGGACCAACTGAATCCAAATATGGAATCCATTTTTCAAAATTCAAATCATAGTAGTTGCAGTAATTAATTTAAAATTAATCCCGTTTTTAAGAAAACAAGTTTTAAAAGTTAAAACATTGCCAAAGATTGAAATTTTTTTTCCTATGAATTTAATATAAAATTAAATGTAATGACATGCATTATATTAAATGATAAAAATATATTATATTTATACTTTAAAACCATTCAATATTATATATTTAACCCTATACATTATCTCGATGAAAAAAGTTGTTTTTAATTAAAATTTAGCGTATTTTTGATATTCGTCAAAATACGAAACTTATCAGAAAGATATCAAAAATTTATCCAAAGTAAATATTTATATATTTATTCCCAAGAAGAATTTTTTATTGTCAAATTTAACTTATAAACATGTCAAAAAATAGATTTATTGTTGGTTCCCCATCAAAAGGCGGCAAAACTGCATTTTTAAAAAAATACTCATTTTAACCGAAAAAAATTATTTTGTTCTCATACCATGTTCTATAAAATGTGTTAGATGAATTATAATGTCATAAAATTCAAAATGAAGTTACTACTATTCATAACTACTAGTTCATAATAATATTATATCAATATATCGTTGTTTAGTGAAACCTGGTATTGCGTATTACACACATTATCGAGGAAGGTCGTGATTGCATGTAATGCGAGCCAAGTCAGGGCTGCATGTAGTGTATGCTCCCTTTGGTGTTTCATATAACATAATCAAAACAGATTTTATTTATTCATTAAACAAAATCTATACATAATGTTTCATAGAGTAATTTCCAAAAAACGAACTTGAAATTGTCTGTAACATGAGCTAAGAATAGTGTTGCGTATACTTTAAGCTAATACGGTGTTGCATATAGTACAAGATAATCTTGGTTTAGTGTACAATAGAAGACATCAAAGAAATTAAAAAGAATATATCTCATAAAATCTCGGGGTGTTACAGGAAATGGTTAGGCTCTATTAATCTCTATTTTTATAAGGAAGTGGTTCTCTTTTACTATATTTGGAAGTCTTATTTTGTGTACCTGAACCATAAATACTAATATTTTATATTCAAATAGGATAGAGATGAATAAATATTGGATGGATTCTAATCATATGACAATAGAGTCTGAGAATGGAGTGAAATATTTCATCATGTTTGCAAAGGATCATGCAATGGAACCTTCTCACATCCGTTGTTCGTGTTTTATTTGATGTTTTTCTAGAATACTTACTCTAGAAGAGTTGGAAGTACATTTCATATGTCACGGAATAGATCGATGTTATAAATGTTGGAATAAACACAGAGAAAAAGAGAATATAGCTACTGGCTGGGATAAAACTACGTTTTATGGATCATTATATATAAATAAAAATATGGATAATGAAGAAGACCGTATGGAGGATGTGATTATAGATGTTAGTGATGATGAAGATCGTATTGATGAAAAGGACAAATACAATTGAAGATGAACTCCGTGATTGCCCAAAATTGTTTGAGAATTTAAAGAGTTGTGTGAAGATGCCATTTTATTCTGGTTACACTAAATATACTGCATTGTCAGCTGTACTAAAGCTGCATAAATTGAAAGAAGGAAATATATGGAGTGATGTCAGTTTATGGAACTACTTTATCTCTTGAATGACATGATTCTGGAAGATAATGAGCTACCACACTAGACATATGAAGCTAAACGAATGTTATGCTCGATGGGTATGATTTATGAAAGAATACATGTCTACTTGAAATATGGTATATTGTTTCGCAGGGAGAACAAATCACATATAGAATTTCTAAAGTGTGGTGCATCTCGATATAAGAAAGATGAATCCAATCCTACGAAATTTGTATGCTACTTTCCAATTATTCCATGTTTTTGGCGTCTATATGGAAGTGAAGAAACTGAAAGACAATTGTCGTGGCATGCATTTAAAAGAAATAAATATGGAAAATTACATCATCTGACCGACTCTCCTCAATGGAAGAAAATTTATTATGAGTATCCTAAATTTCTAAAAGATCTGAGAAACCTTACCTTGCATTATATACAGATGGAGTGAAACATTTTGGTTTTCAAACAAGAACTCACAGTACATGGCTTGGTATGTTGGTAAATTATAACATGCCACCCTGGTTATGCATGAAGAGGAAATTCATCATGTTATCTATGCTTATATCAGGACCAAAAAAACCAGGTAAGGATTTTGATGTTTATATGGCTCATTTGATCGAGGATTTCATGTTATTGTGGGGTTTAGGTGTTATGTTGTATTATGCTAATAAAAGTGAATACTTCACATTGAGAACGATGTTGTATGAGATAATAAATTATTTCCTTTCTTATGGAAATTTGTTAGGCTATATCATTAAAGGAACTCAATGGTGTCCCGTGTGCGAAGAATATATAGAATCAATTAGGTTGAAACATTCATCGAAATATGTGTTTCTAGGACATCGTAAATTTCTACCTCGTCAACATAAGTACAAATCTTGACGACAACATTCGATGGATTTTCAGAACAACGCGTAGCACCATCTCCACTAACAAGTGATTAGCTGTTTGAGAAAGTAAAAGATGTAAACACTACTTTTGGTAAACCATTTTCGAAAAACCATAAGAAAATCATTTGGAAAAAGAGATGAGTTTTTTTTTTTGAATTACCATACTGTAATTGTTTCTATATCAGACATTTTATTGATGTGATGCATGTGGAAAAAAAATTATGTGAAAATATTACCGAAATGTTGCTAAATGCCCCTGGAAAAACAAAGGATGGAATTAAGGCATGGTTGGACATGGTTTACAAGGAAATATGAGAAGAGTTGGCCTCCATGAAGGGTGAAAATCAAATTTTTCTTCCTCTAGCTGGTTATACTATTTCTAGGGAGGAGAGATATCAGTTTTGTAACTTCATCAATGATATAAATGATTCAGAGGGGTATTCATCAAATATCAAGAACATTGTTTTAATGAATGATTTGAATTTAAAAGAATTGAAATCACATGACTGCCATGTTTTGAAGAAATATCTACGTCCTATAGCTTTACGTTGCATTTTTCCCATGAATGTTCATTATACTTTAACCAAAAAAAAATTCTTTTTCAAAGCTATATGCTGCAATGTTTTAGAAATAGAGAAATAGCCACTATGGAGAAATAAATTGTCATCATATTATGTGATTTAGAAATGTTATTCCCACCAAAATTCTTTGATATGATGGTTCATTTGATGATTCACTTGGTGAGAGAGATTCAACATTGTGGTCTTGTGAAATATTGATGGATGTATCATGTTGAATGGTAAATGAAGATTATGAAATGGTATGTCAAAAATCGAAGTCAGCCATAATGTTGTATGGTGGAGCGATATATTGTTGAGGAAGTAATTGAATTTTGTACTGATTACCAATCTGATGTGGAATGCATTGCTCTCCCAAAATCTCGGCACACTGAATGAATTTAGGGTGAGGGAATTTCTGGAAGAGATGTTTTGACAATTAGTATTACAGATTGGGAGCAGGCCCACCTTTATGTTTTTCATAACAGTTGGGAGGTTTCTCTATATATTGAAATGCAAAAATAAATTCTTAGGCAGCTGAATCCATCCAGGGCTGAAAAATGGTTATCAAATACACATAATCACTAGTTTATAGGATGGTTTCAAGACCATATTTTTAAGCAGTTTGATGAAAATACAAATTCAATTTTAGAACGACTTTGATGGCTAGCCGCCAGACCAAGTGTGTATGTATTATCTTACAGTGGTTATGTAATTAATTGTTATACATTCAATACAGATGAAAATGATGAAGATAGTACCATGAAAATTAGTGGAGTTACACTAGTGGCTGAAGCGATGCATGCTTCTGGTAGTAAAGACAGAAATCCAATTAATGAAAATATGTCGTGCTTTGGAATTAGCAAACTAATATGGGATTTGAATTATATGACATTCCAATTGCTGGTTTTTTAATGAAAATGGGTTGATAACAATAGTGGTGTAAAAATAGATGAATAGATATTTTTGAAAGTTGATTATAGTAAATAAGGGTACAAAGATGAATAGTTTATAATGGAATCACAAGTGGTACATGTTTTCTATGTTCCATATCCCACATACCGAAAGTGGACGATTGTTCTGTTATCATCCAAAACTACTAATGGGTCTGATGAAAATTCAGTTGAGGATTATCCTTTCCGTGGTACATCGCAATCATTTCACAGTGGTCCAAATGTAGATGATGTTTTGTATGTTATAGGAGACCACAATGAAGGGATTTGGATAATTGATAGAGGTGTCAAATCACATTATCCTTTGAAAAAAAGAACAAGAGTTCAATAAATAGGATATATTTTGTTTGTAATATAGATCTTATTATCTCATGTTATTATCTAATCATTACTGAATTTATGTAATCTAAATTAACTGTTCAACCAACTTTTGTAGATAATGACTTCTTCAAATTCTAGTGCTCTTAACCTTGAGGCTGAATAAGACTCTCAAGATACTGCTGTTGCGGCTGTTGTGGCTCCTGCTGTGGATGCTCACTGTGGAGAGAAACAACAAGTTTCGGAACCTGTTGTTTCCCTTAGTGTTGAAGTTCAACAACCATCAACACATGTTGTTGCTACCATTTCATATGAACATATAGATGATGATGATATTGATGAAATGGTAATGAATTAAGGACCGACGTCACAGAAAACACTGGTGCATCGTAGTTTGATGGTGTAAGCCAAATTTCTTAAGGCTAAAAGCAAAGGCATCAAATTTGATGGCTGATGGAATTCATGAGGCCAACATGTGAATCCCAACAAGGCTATTTATAGTAGTTACATTGGTGTTGTCACTCAACAACGCATGCCGATTGACATAGATTCATGGCATCATGTTGTGTCTAGGAACAAGGTTGTGATCTGGGAAGAAATTATGGTAAAATTATTAATTTATTTCTTTAATTTACTAGAAAGTAAAATTATTAAACAATGTCTTACTCTTATTAATCTCTTGTAGAGTACATTTATAATAGACGATTCACACATGGATTATGTTCTAAGGCCTGCAGTAAGGATTCATCAAGGATTTCGCACTATTTTTACAAGATTTCAAGTGAATGATTCCAAAGGTAAAATAAACCCACACCCACCCATTGTCTACGCTCACATGATATCCCAAGAATCATGGGATGAATTTGTTGTCTACTGTGGAGATGAAAAGTTTCAAGTACATTGTTGGTGATGATATGTTTTTTGAGGATACGTGTATTCATCACTTTGATTGTCAAAATTTCATTTACGAAACAGTAACCCTATACTGAAAATAAGGAATGTGAATCAAAACCAACAAACCCCTATCGTAAAGCAAGGATGCGGTACACTTCACTTGAAAAGAAAATGGTATGTATTTTAAATTTACAATAATATTTTTAGGTGCCAATAAAAAACATCATAATTATCTTTCTACATTTATATGTAGATTGATGAGTCTAAAACCAAAGACACTTCCATCCCATGTCTTGTGCTATGGAAGGAGGAAGATGTGAATAAAGAAGGGAAGAAAGTAGATGAGAAAACATGAAATGTGTGGGAAATTTGTGTAAGTATTACATGACTATAAAAATATTTGTTTTAAAACGCTATTACATAATAATAATTAGATATTTTCCTATATCTGATAGTCACAGGAATCAGCTACTCCTGTAGAGGATGCAAACCTATTATCGATGGATTTGAAGAAGCCAGAACAATATGGTCATGTCAGAGGTGTGGGGTTTGGGGTGACACCCCTAGTATATTTTGAGAAGAAAAAAATGGATGATAGAGATGAAATATTGAAACAAATGATCGAAAGACTAGAAACCCTTGAAGAATGATTGTAATGGAAGAGAGAGTTGCTAGGAACTTTTATGGGTGGGAAGCAAGGAGTGGACACAACTCAGGAAAAACCAGCGCATGAAGATCTAGCCCCACCCCCACAAGAATTGAGGTGAGACATTCCACTCAAAGAGCTATCTTAGATGTGGTAATCAATATTCTAATAATTGTTCTCATGAAATGTGAATCAGCCAAATACTAATACTTTTCTTGTACTGATCTTCTATAGGGAGATAATGATTGTGATTTATATCTGTCAACACCCACATATCACCTTGTAGCGAGGGAAACAATGTTCAACATCCCTGATGACACGCTTCATAATAGACCACTTCCAAAAGATCATCTGAAAGTGATGATTACTGTATCTCAAGAGCCAAATTCATAGAAACATATTCCAGTTGATGACGATGATATTCATTCTGTCAAAAAGGCAATTGGGACATTCATTGCATGGACGTCACAACTTGTAAGAGTATATGCGGAAAAAGAGGTATTTATTTCCAAAATATCATCTAAATTTTATGCGTATTGTAACTCAATCCGAGGCATGATGTGGCTCATATCACACAAAGGGTTTCTCTTTTGTTTAAAATGGACACAATTTTAAGTGAAAACAACAAATGATGTACAAAAATCCACCCAGACGCATTTGGATTGTGTTGATCATTTATGAGAAGTATACATGGGTCCTTTGCGACGTGTACGTGTCAACCCCTCCTCAATCTGAGGCATGGTATGGTCGGTATCACTCATAGGGTCTTTCTTTTGTTGAAGATGGAAACAATTTTAAGCGAAAACAACAACTGACATACGAAAATTTAACCAAAGGAATTTGTATTGTGTTGATCCTATAGGAGAATGATGTATGGGTCCTTTGCGATGTGTACGAGTCAACCCCTCCCCAATATGAGGCCTGGTGTGGCCGATATCACTCAAAGTTTCTCTCTTTTGTTTAAAATGGACACAATTATAAGTGAAAAGAACAACTGACCTACTTAAATCTGACCAAACGCATTCGTATTGTCATAATACATTATTAGAATGATCCATGGGTCCTTTGGGACATGTATGAGTCACCCCCGCCTCAATATGATGCCCGGTGTGGACGGTATCACTCAATGTGTCTCTCTTTTGATTAAAATGGACATAATTTTAAGTGAAAACAACAACTAACATACATTAATCTGACAAAAAACACTCATATCATCTTGATACATTAATAAAATGATACATGGGTCCTTTGAGAAGTGTATGAGTCAACCTATCCTCATTCTGAGTCACGGTGTTACTCGTATCACTCAAAGGGTCTCTCTTTTGTTTAAAATGGACACAATTTTAAGTGAAATCAACATCTGACGTAAGAAAATCCAACCAAACACAAAAAAAATGTCTTGATCCTTTATGAGAACGATCCATGGGACCATTGAGACATGTATGAGTCATCCTTGTCTCAATTTGAGGCATGGTGTGGCTGGTATCACTCAAAGTGTCTCTCTTTTGATTAAAATGGACATAATTTTAAGTGAAAACAACAACTAACCTAATAAAATCTGACCAAATGAATTCGGATTATCTTTATCCTTTCTAAAAACTATACATGGGTCCTTCGTGATGGGTACGTGTCAACCCCACTGAAATCCGATGCACGGTGTGGCCAGTATCACTCAATGTGTCTCTCTTTTGTTTAAAATAGACACAATTTTAAGTTACAACAACAACTAACTTACGAAAATCTGACCAAACACATTCATATTGTCCTGTTATGTTATTAGAATGATCCATGGGTTCTTTTTGATGTGTAAGAGTTAACCCCTCCTCAATATGAGGCACAGTGTGGCCGGTATCACTCAAAGTGTCTATATTTTGTTTAAAATGGACACAATTTTAAGTGAAAAGAAACATTGACCAACGAAAATCCAACCAAACGCATTTAGATTCTCTTGATCCATTATTATAACGATCCATGGGTCCATTATGATGTGTAAGAGTCCACCCCGCCTCAATCCAAGCCATGGTTTGGCCGGTATCACTCAAAGGGAATCTCGTTTCTTTAAAATGGACACAATTTTAAGTGAAAAGAAAAACTGTTGTACGGAAATCTTACCAACTGAATTCTTATTGAGATGATACTATAGGAGAAATATACATGGGTCATTTTCAGAATGTAAGAGTCAACCCCACATCAACTTGTGTCCTGGTGTGGTTGGTATCAGTAATAGTGTCTCTCTTTAGTTTAAAACGGACACAATTTTAAGTGAAAACAACAACTGACCTACGAAAATCTGACCAAAAGGATTCGTATTGTCCTGATCAATTATGAGAACTATCCATGGGTCCCTTGTGAAGTGTACGCGTAAACCTTGCCTCAATATGAGGCATGGTGTGGCCGAAATCACTAAAAGTGTCTCTCTTTTGTTTAAAATAGACACAATTTTCAGTGGAAACAACAACTGACCTACAAAAATCTGACCAAACGCATTCAGATTGTCTTGATCATTTATGAGAACGTTCCATGGGTCCTATTTGACATGTACAAGTAAACCTCTCCTCAATCTGAGGCATGGTGTGGCCGGTATCACTCAAAGTGTCACTCTTTTGTTTAAAATGGACACAAATTTAAGTGTAAACAACAACCCACATACATAAATCCAAACAAATGCTATTGGATTGTATTGATCCTTAAGGAGTACAATATATGGGTCCATTGGGACGTGTATAAGTCAACTCGGCCCCAATACGAGGCATGGTGTGGCTGGAATCACTCAAAGGATCTCTTGTTTTATTAAAATGGACAAAATTTTAAGTGAAAACAACAACTGACATATGGAAATCCAACCAAATGCATTTGGATTGTGGCGATCATATAAGAGAATGATCCATGGGTCTATTACGATGTGTATGAGACAACCCCACCTAAATATGAGGCCTGATGTGGTGGGTATCACTAAAAGTGTTTCTCTTTTGTTTAAAATGGACAAAATTTTAAGTGAAAACAACAACTGACCTACGAAAATCAGACCTACTGCATTCGGATTGTGTTGATACTTTATGAGAACGATACATGGGTCCTTTTTGATGTGTAAGAGTCATCCCAGCCTCAATCTGAGGCACATTATGGCCAGTATCACTCAAAGTGTCTTTCATTTGTTTAAAATATAGACAATTTTATGTGAAAACAACAACTCACCTACGACCTAGACACCCCCACCACTCTGGACACCTCCCACCCCCTGGAAAGCCTCCTCAACCCCCTGGACACCCCCACCCCTAGGAACACCAATGGAAAGACACCCCCAACATCAGACAGCCCACCAACCCCCCCCCCCCTCGGACACCCCCCACCCCCTGGACAACCACCACTCCAGGGACAACACCCCCACCCCTCCTAAACACCACCCCGCCACCTAGATACCCCCACCACCTAGACAACCCCCCACCCATGGATGGCCACCCCCACCCTCTTGCACCCCATCCCACCCCACTTTGACTGCCAAACCAACCCCTGAAAAGCCCCCCCCCCCAACACACTGGACACCAACCCACCCCTTGGACACCCCATAGACACCCCCACCCGGACACCCCCACCTTGGACACCACCCTAACCTGCTTGGATTTCACCCAGCCTCCTGGACAACCCCACCCCCTAGACACCCCAACCCCCCCGGACACCCCTATCCCTTCGTACACCCCCATCGCACCCTCCTGGACACCACCCCACCACTTGGACAGCCCCACCAACGCCCTGGACCGCCCCCACCCCCCAGACACCCCCCACCCCACCCCTAGAAATCCCTCCCAACACCTTCGACTCCCGCCCACCCCCTAGACACCACCATGGACAGCCCCCCCCCCCCCCCCCACCTCCACCTGGACACCCCACCCCCTGGACACCCCCAACCGCATTGGACATCCCCCCAACATCTTGGACCTCCCCCACCCCGTGGACACCCCTTTCCCCCAGGACACCCCCATCCCCCCGAACACCCCCTACCCCCCTTGGACAGCCACCCCATACCCCTGAACATCCCCCCAATCCCCTGAATTCTGAATTGAATTCTGTATGTAATTAATTAACTTATGAATTCTGTGTTATTGGTTTATGAGTATTCTTTTTGTATGGGTTTACATGGTGTAATTATCTTATGATTTATGTGTTAAGATTCTACGGGTATACTTATTGATATGCGGGATTTTTTTGCAGGTGTTGTTTGGTTGTGCTGCTGCAGAATTTTCTGTAGGAGTAGACATGACATTTATCGGTACTTTTTTAGTGTTGATAAAGGGATCCTTTATCAGTGCTAAAAAATCTCTGTTAAAATCCACCTTTATCAGCACTAAAAAATTTCTGATAAACTCCACCATTAATAGCACTAAAAGAGCGCTGATAAAACACACATTTATCAGCGTTTTTTAGCGCTAATAAAGGGGTTTTTACCAGCACCTTTTTAGCGCCGATAAAGTCCCCCTTTATCAGTGTGTGTTTAGCACTGCTAAAGGGTTCCTCTATCAGTTCTTTTTTAACGCTGATAAAGTACCCCTTTATCATCTATGAGCTTTACTGTGCTTCTTTAGCGTTGATAAAGTGCGTTTTGAGCCCTGATAAAGACCGTTTTTTAGTAGTGTCAGCCTCCTTTACAATAAAAATAGGAGAACCCCTAAGTAACATACTTGGATGGATAGTACATTTATCAATAAACCCCTCTTGTTTATTCTTATTTCCTTTATGATTTGTTGGTTTCATTCTACATAGTGGAGTTGAAATTGGATCATCCCTGAGCCTGAGAAAAATAGTAAACTCCACATTCAATTAGGTTTCATCCCCAAGAAGTCTTCAAGAAACCCATATAGAAACATATCCACTAAGGTTAAAAAGAAATCATGATTTACCCCCCAATAATCTATAGAAAAATTAGAAACTTGGGTTGTATGCTCCCCCATTTGCAGGTGAACAGACCCTTCATAGCCCTCATAGAGATACCATTCTACATAGTGAATATATATTTCACCTATAGTAGATATAAATGTCACACTCTTATAGAAACAATATATGTGGTCTTGGTATTCTACTATCCAGTCCAACAAACAATTATATCTATTCTAGGCATTATATGAATATATAGATCCAATAGAAAGTGGTACACTCTATCCTTGAGAGAAAACCCCTTGCACAAGTAAATGAATCTCTACTATATTACCAGAGGTGTGTCTTTCATCAACACCTTGCACATTAACTACAATTCCATTCTCAAACCATTCAAAATATGCCTATAAATAACCTAATGAGAGGAAATACTATTAAAAAGGAACTATCTAGTGTAGAAGCTATAAGAATAGAACCTATCAATATTGATGGTCCATCCTTTATCTCCAAAAAGGAGTCTGAATGTCATGCAGGTTTCATACCCCTCTTTTATGTGATGCATCATGAGTCCCCTATACTACAACAATCTACTGATATAGGTACTTTTTCATAGAACCACTTCTCCACTCCTTCTACAACCTCATCCAATAGAAAACTAGATGTAAGGCTGATATGTTATCGAAGATCCCCTTCCAGCACTCGGGTTCTCTCTAGAACCTCTCTAACTACCCACCTAACATAGGTTCATGAACACACTATATGGATATCCTATCCTACCACAAGATAAACAATCTTCTGGTGATTAGGGAGAGTGCCTACAATATTTGTCCCTTCATACCACATTGGGGACATACAATCATGGTAAGGTTCTCTTTGACTGAACCATCCCACTAGCCACTCTTCTTGTGATCCCAAGGATAACACCATCATGGAGGCACTTCCTTCTCATAGAAGTGGTAACTTATAATGATCTATTAGAGACATCCTATATGGCACTAGAATCCTCCTTCAGTTTCCCCTCATCTATAAGATCCTGACCCCCTTCCTCAGAAAACTTCTTAAACACAAAGAGGTTAACATTGGACTTAATCTCACATTTATGTCAATATGGAAAAACATTTTCATACCTGTTTCATCCAATTCCAATGATAGAGAATATATCATCAAATATTAAATATTTTATCATAACCCATCACATACATACTCCCCTAATTCATCTTTATGAACTCATTTTCTATATACTATCACAGGGTCTCTAGATAAATTTTCTCTGGGAACTTATCCAAAAAAATCCTTCCATAGCATGACATCAGACCTGTCCAGCCAACGTATGAACATCCCACTAGTGATAAACTTATACACGTAGAAAATAGGCATCCCACATGACCATTTTCATAGCTAAATTTTCCAAATGATCATGTATAGTATAGATAGACCCAATATGGTACACTACTATCTCAAGTCCACCCCATCCAGAAAAATATCAGAAGGTTTTGTAAATGAATCTCTTGAGTGTGGATAGACATAATCTTCAAAAACACCCGAGATATCTTTCCATAAAATATATTAAGTGAAAAACATTTCTCCCAAAATATCTCTCATGTTTCCTCACCCACCATTATCGATGCCTAAGGATCCACTACTAATAGATCATCTCCATCCATATACTATAATTATCATCTCAGTAAGAATTGATGTAGATTCATATTTATACGATTCAAAACATATGTATTAGAACACATAAAAAAACATTATCATGTTTACATAATAGGTAAGAAATAAAGAATAACATATATTTTTTCCAAACCCTACCACATAGTCAAAACTAATAAGATATCACTACCCATAATACTCATATATCTTGGTAATCATTTAAAAAGGGTAAAATCATTATCATGTTCAATTTTATCATTAGAAAACAATTATTCTCCCCTTTTATAATTTTACAATTCTAAAAAACATATTAGGAACATTTTCAATCCAACTTTACAAGCAAGTAAAAAAAATTAATTACAACAACATGTCCATAACCCATTATTCCATGCCTTCTTAAAATGATTCTAGTCAAAAATAAATAAAATGGAGTGCCTAGAATGATGTATGATTACTCAACTCTCATGAATTTTTGGTCCGTGATTCAAATTGGTAAAAGTATTTGTATCAATAATCACATCACACATCAAGTGTGTCACCCAATGTGAAATAGTATTCCACTATAGTAGCAAACAACAATAACAACAATTCCAACCTTTGGTACATGGGTTCTCTAATGTACAATCATTAGCTACACCCATTAATGAGCTCATAACCAAGGAAAAAATCTTCCTAGTATCATATATATCTTTCCAAAATAGTACAATTTATGAATAGAAAATAAATCTAGGCTATAGTACCACTTTATAACATCTCATCGTGGGTTCCACACACTGGTACCCCATCCTGAATAGCTATATGACCTCAAGAATGCCTCCCCATATACCGGAGCCTACCGAATAGAAGAGACAATATAATATTAATCATGGGGAGACTATACCCTATTTATATGTGTTGTACACAAATTGAAATAAATAAACAATAACCAATGATTGATATAACTTAACAAAAAAACGCAGTATCACAATATGACCAAAACAAGATAAACAATATAAAAAACAAAGTGTATAGATTCATTGCTAATATATTTCCCAAGTTTCAAAATTACACTCAAATTCAAATACAATAAAAACAACCATATATGTACCAAACCATTTCAGGATCACTCATCCATGATCCATCCCATCCTAGCCACCTATAATAAGGTATTTTCCTATATCATGTTAAATAAACATGATTTCTAATCGGGTACTAATCAAGATGACCGAGTATGGTGTCATTACTACTCAGTAGGCCACCACCAATGGTATCTAATGTAATATCCTATCAATAACAGTGTATGAATATGTATATAGAAATAAACACAATATATATGTAAAGAGTTACAACATTATCAATTATTCTTTACATAACCACATAATAAATAGAGTTACCGAGGACACCCAAACCATAACAGATATCATAATTCCATTGTTATCATTTGTTACCTAAATTCACACTAGAATAACTATAAAAGAATTCATTGTTCCAATTCACATATTAATTCCCTTCTTACAATCCATTGCTATAATACATTGTATTAATTGAAACATGAATTCCATTATTAACATTGATTGTCTTAATTTACAGAGGAATTCCATTTTTACCATTCATTATCTCAATTCACACATGAATTCCATTTTTACCATTCATTGTGTCAATTCAAAAATTAATTTCATGGTCTCAATTCATTATCATTACATTATTTAATAAAATAATTAATTTATAATATCAATTGAATTAATTAGCTAAATTATTAATTAATCATCTCAATACAATTAATTAATCCAATAATAACTTAATCATCTCAGTCCTATTAATTTACTCAAATTTTTATTAATAATCTCAATCTCATTACTAATTAAACATTTAGTTCATCCCATAAATCACCTAAATTAATTCCCCAATTAATTATGCATATCAATCCCAATAATTAATTTACCAATTAATTAATAAATATCCGAAACATAATATACCATAAGTAATTCAATAGATTATTATTCAATTCACAATTCAATATCTAAATATTTAACTAAAAAATTAATTTTCTATAAATCCCAATTCCATATTCTGAAGCTTAACACCTCAATTAATTATCCCTAAATCCAAATACATATGTACACTATCGTTACAATTTAGTAAAAAATTAATTATCTCAAATAAGTAATCTCAATATTTTATAATTATTTCTAAAATTAATTATCTCAAGTCATTATTCCCAACATTTCAAAATTAATTCGATAATAAACTATCTCAAAAAAAATTCAGTATCTCATAAATAATTCAATAATTAATTTTCTCACTCAATCAATTCAATATCACATATAACAGAATTCATCAAATTAACTAATTCAATCGTAAACTCAATTTTTAATCATATAATAGAAACATTATAATTACATACATTTAAATGAAATTTAGACTTTTGGATTTTAATTACTAATCAACTAAATCATTTTGTTTAAGATTATTTACCCAGCATAAATCTCCAATTTGATATGGATCAATTAAGAACACGATGAAGAACATGATCCAGATCAAAATCCCTAATTCAAAATGGAAAAATCAATATCCCAGAATATTTTATCTAGATACAAAAATCAATGACCTATATCAAATAAAATAGGGGATAAAATCACTCTAAATGATGAGGGAGATATGGTAATGAGGAAGGAAACAACATGGGATGGGATCATTTGAATAGGAGTCGTGAAAATCTTCAATATTCCATTCAATTAATGAAGAACAGATGTTGGAATGTTTTGGAACTATCCATCATACTCCAAAATTATAAAAATATGTTTGTCATTCAGTTACAGATGAATAGGGGATAAAATGGGGCCCCATGATTTTTTAAATCGAACTTCAAGGAGACAAAAATCTGGTATGCTTGGTTTGTTTTTTTGGGGGTCATGGTATCCCAAAAATATAAGTTTTATCCATGTGCCTATTCTAGGGGGGGTTCACAGTTTCTCTTTTTAGGGTGAACAATTTGAAATACTATGCACCATCCATGCAAACCCTCTCTGTCTAGGTTTCACAGTTTGCTGGTATAGGGAGATCAGTTAGGGAAAACTACGTTCAAACTATGCACGATCCACTTTCTTCAATTTGTTATCAAAATTTCACTCAAATACTCCTCAATGTAAAATAAAAATGAAAATTACACACCAAAAGGATAAATATTTCCTATAAAAGAGCATGATTAATGTCTAGTAAATGTTTGGGTTTTACACCATCACATGTGAATACCTCCTATGATAAAAGACACCAATATCTGATATGAAATGAGAGGGATCATTCATGAATCGATATGAAATGAATGGGAGTAGTTGAATGACACTACTAGCCAAATTTACTTCTTTTCAGCCAATTTATTTTACAATTCAATCATTTTAATAAATTGAATAAAAATCATATTTTTGTGTGTAGGGATGGTCATGGTGTGACCCTCATTCCCATAGTGTGAATCCCAATTTTTATCCACCCACCACAACAAGATCTGGCCTTTATAGTGTGACTCATCACCTTTAAACACATCGCTTCACTACCCAGTGTTAGGTTGTCATGTAACCCCTAACCTACATAGTGCAATGGCCTAAAATATATATTCATTTCACCATGTCCAAAATAACACATATTTCATAGTGTGACCAAAACCATTGGGCCATGAATCTATCATATATATAAATGACACTTCCAAAAATACAACTTTCTTCTCTTCATGGTATAACACCCCATCGATAGTCACAAAACACTTTCAATGAAGAAACTACAACACATATTGAGGTAATGCCTCTCTGGTGTAAACCTTCAGCCCACTGAGCCTAGTCAACCAAGAGTGTACCACCGCATGACATTATGATGTATTTTTTCCCATAAAATAAATATTTTATGGAATATATTATTCCAAATAAAACATCTAACTTATGTAATAAAATATACATTTCATTAAAATAGAAAACACAACAAAATATAATCATTATTACATGATGAGAATACAAAATGAAATATTATTGAGATATTAATATGTATAATAAATCCATAAATAAATATATATGTTATGAAGAGGAAATATGTATCATCATGGTTTTTCATCAGGGTCATAAACCTATATCTAACATTGGAATGATAGAAAAAATGAAAATATAATTGACATGTAGAGAGTGGACAAAATAGGATGAAACATTTTTGGGATGTAAATAAGACTATATAATGGAATGAAATATGATCATTATATATATAATTATTGGAAATATAGTCCTTGTGAATATTTTAGTCATATATATGGTCATTGGGTTTATACAATGTGTAATTTTAGTACTACTAAAAAATTAATATTATGGGAATGAAATACAAAAATAATAATTAATTATAATATTTTTATTATTAAAAATTAATTTTTATGGTATAATTATTAATATTATTAATACAATTTTTAAACAATTTTTGAATTATTTAAAGAAATTAATTAAATAATTAAATACCAAAAAATTGATAAAACAAAATGTAAAAATATGAATAATTATTTTAGATAGGATGTTGCGTGAATAATCTTATAATAAAAATTTTTGTTTTTTTAATATCTATATTTTTATGTATTGTGATTTTTTTACTAATAAATTAAATTGATTAATTTAATTTAATTTTTAAATGTATTAATTTTGTTGAAAATTATTATAAATTATAATTAATATACAATAATATTGTGAACACTTATAATTTTAAAATATATTTTTCTATAAAAAATTATTTATGTATATATTATATTGTTTTTTATAATAAAACTATATAATATTTTGAGATTTCATAAGATTAAATGGATTGTAATTTTAAAATAATAAAATTTATATTTCATAATATGGTACATAATATATTTTTTGAATAAAAAAATCCATGGTAAACCAATTAAATAATAATAAAAAATGTTATAAAAAGTGTTGAATAATAATAACTCAAATTTTCTAATTAATATGATATTTAGGCATAATGGAGGACATTTTCTTGTAAATAATTCAAGGAATCAATTTTTATCAACATTTCCTCAGATAACTCTTCTAACACCCTTGGGATTCATTTTTTACCCCTTACATAAATTTAGATTCCAATGTATGTTCCACATTTTCACCTATAAATAATTCTTACTTCAAACAACATAAAATGAATATTATTTTTAATTAATCTAGTATAAATGACCTTATTACTTATATTGTATTCTACTTCAATAATTAGAATCCCTTGATCACAAGAATAATTCTTATTGACTTTATATTAAGGTAATTATTTGTGAGAATGAGTGATTTCACCAATGTAAGATAAAAGTTATAATTCATTTAGGTCAATTAATTCAACACATCCACTCATGAGAACATACTCTATCAACTATTAAGATGTTAAATTATCATAACTATGATTTTATTATTTTTATACTACTATTATAAAACATCATACTCTTTCTCATTCATTAGTATAAGACATTCTCGTATGTGTCATTTTAACCCCCTACATGAATGATGTTATACTATCTTCCTTGTATCTATCATAAATGATCATAAATACCACAAAAATATTAATATATGGTTTTATATATTAATAAATTTCATGAATATGGTTTTTCAATAATGATATAAATATATTTGATCATCATAATGTAACACATGATGATTTGTATGTTTGACGAAAAATATTTATCATAAAATTCATTCTAAAAACCAATACACAAAATTTAAATAAAATTAATATAGTGATACCTAAATTATTGATTATTTGTGATTTTTATTAATTTATTGATATTTTTAAAGTAATCATGGTATCAAATAAGGGGTTCCAACAATAAGGCCCAAACCTTAAACATTACATAATATTGAATTAAATTAATAATTCATATTGTGGATCTTATTATCTTTCGAGTTTTAAAGAATTAGGCCATTAATTTTACATAACATCACAAATATTACAATGTAGACACTTCTAATCAATATCAATTTTTTCATAAAATAAAAACTCATTAAAATAAAACAAGAATTATTTTCATAATATAAATCTTCCTGAATTCTTTCTTTTTCTTACCCTATGATACACCATTTGAAAAACATTACAAAAACATGGGATGAGCATAAAAAACTCATTAAGGGATATAATGAAAAGATAGAAAACATTAATCCGTCAATACATACAAAACATAATATCTTTTACATAGCTCATTAAATCTCAATATTTATGAACAACACACTGAAATCATAAATCATAATGATAACATATGGCATCCATAACATACTTACATTGTAATATTCACATATGTGTAGAAAGTTACATTTAGAATACCCATTATGTTAATTTCCTAAATATCTTAGGATAAAAATTAACATTTACCAATGTCACAATAACCAAAGAATTGGAGAGCTATCTCGGGCTCACTCGCCCTGAGTTTATCATCGAACCACCTGTATTCATAAACAATGCCCGAGAACCATAACCTAATCATAACACATGAAGAAGCATAAAGGAAAGATAACATTTCCATATTGAAATCACAATATAAATTTCAATATATTGACATAATAAATCTGTTATAAAAACCATTTTTAATTCCAAAATACAAAAAAAATAGTATATGGTATTTATTTTCCTTTAAAAATAATTACGAAATTTTTAGGAATCCAAATATCAAATAATGCTCGTGGCGGCGGAAAAATCGTTGTCACCACATATGTTAAAAATAAAAATTACCTTTTTCATTTTGTAAAATTCTATGCATAAAAATATTCCCTTTTAATGAAATTTAATGTCAAAGGGGATTATACATCATATAAAAGAAAGTCGTGTATAAATCAAAATATGCCTATATGAGATGAGATTGAGACGAAGTCCCTTACAGTGATCATTAGGTAAATAAAATAGATAGATTATGTGTATGAAATATAAGAACAACTAATTAAATTATAAATACATGATATGTTATAAGAAATAATTTCCCACATAACCATAGAACGACAACAATAATAAAGATAAGATCAACCCAATGAATGGAAATTGGGTAAAGTAGTTCCCTTACCTCATGTCTGGCTTGAATCGTTCATTCTTTAATCTCATGAATAATAAACAAAAGTTATATTATACTTAAATAAGAAACTTTCTAAAGTTTATTGTTTTTTTTATATCACTTATGACCTCATTGTAAACAATACATATTTATTTATGTTAATATAAGTTGTTATGTCGATATTTGGTATCTGAGACCAAAATGAACTTCTTATAATTAAAAATTCTTCATGTGGTCAAAATTTCATTATCTTGAGAATGATATTAGTGATTTAGATGTCATATATATAATTTATATATAGTATATGTATTATTTATAGTAGTACATAACATTTAGAGATAAAAATGAAATGCATTTTTCATGGAGATGGTAAGGCGTACGTACACATGAATGCTACTTTCATTTCTATTTGACATTTAATGGAATAAAAACATAAGGATAAATAAGTATATTAATATTATAGTATAATAACATATTTTATAAATGTTACATAAGCTCATTAACACCATCCTTTATGCATTCCACTTGTATAATGACCAAGTCATATCACTTTGGGGGGCTGTAGTCCGCACTTCCTCAAATGAAATTATCGTATTTACCCATTATGGAATCCATAGAGGTATGATATACATGAAGAAGAATGTAAATTGTAAAAAATATAAATATAATATATATCACATATAAATACAGTGTCATTATAATGGCCACTAGAAGAGGCAATAAGAGATAATTGAAGAATCATTGTTTCCAGAGGCAGTAGTTCGTCGTCTACAGAAATAGTATGTTCTAAATCTATTAGATAGAGGTTTGTGTAAGTATAGTTTGAATCCATATTATAAAAAAACCACTAGTATTGAGTATAATAGTTTTTTTATTTAAAAAAATAATAAGAAGTTAATATTTAGAGGAGAAGGAATAGAAAAGAAACTAACTTGAGAGGAGTTGTTACTGTAAATTCGGGTAACTCCCTTTGGATTGAACCAAAACACTTTTATGAATTGCCTTCTTCCTTTGGGAGGACTCTAGGAGGTAGAGAGGGATGTTGGGAGCCTATTTTGGCAGATTTTTTATCAGCTAACGGGACTGATAGGTGTGAGTAATGGGTTAGAGGTGACGACCTTTTATAAGGGGGAAGAGGGGTCTTAAGGACAATTTGAAAGTATTATTTTATTATAAAATTATTATCAGTTTAAAAAAATCCACAACTCATTATATTCTATGAGAAAATAAATATAATTCGAAAAAAATAATCCAATATGAATTGGATTGGTTTTGGATATTTTGTAATCGTTATCTTTTTTATTTAACCATTTGTTAACTTTTTTTAACTTTTACCATGTATATTTGTATATTCATACGATATAGATAATATAGATACCATAGAATTTCAATAGAACAAAAAATGGAACATTAATTACATTATCAACCTTATATAATTCATTTTACATAATCATATATTTTTAGGATAATTATATTATTTAATAAAATAATATTTGTTTTAAAAACTCATTTAGGTCTATTTTTATATTATTCATATAATGATTATTTGAAAAATAAAAAAAAACATTATTATTTCAAAAAAAATCATCAATTCAAAGATAACAAGTCATAATTATCTCTCAAATTCTTTGATGGCTTAAAAATATTCGAAATAAATTTATTTTAATATTTAAATTAACATTTAATGAAAATGTTCATTAATGAGGTCATCATTAAATAATCATCATGTCAAAAATAAATTTATTTATATGAATTATAAAAAAAATAAACTAACATGATATTGGAATTTATTTTATCTTTATAATTAATAATTATAGTTGAAAATATGACTTATATCCCACTGTATAAAAATTGTTTTACTAAAATATATGTGTTTATTTTACATTTTCCTTAACATTAAATTTATATTTTAAAGTATCATTTTCACTTATAAGTGGCTCCATGGGGTCCCAAACTCATCCCATGGATTCCCATGATTGGAAATTTATCATACAATAGTATTAGGACATGTGTTAAGGTAATTTAATATTATTATATTATTTTTCTTTTTCTTTTATTTAAAAAATTTACCTTTTATCCATGGTAAATAAAATATTTACTAGAGTTACTATTTATAATGTCTAAAAATAGAAGATATCTATTTACAAAATTTGGACCTCCTGATTCCAAATATAGAATCAATTTTTTCAAATTCAAAACACATAAGTTTCAAAAACAAATTTAACATTAATTCACATTGTCAAAACCAACCAACGTGTTTTTAAGAAATACTAAATCTCAAAAGATTGACATTTTTTGTGTCAAATTTCCAAGGAAAAATACATAAAATGAACAACATTGGATTAAATTGTAAAAATATAATCTAACTAAATTTTAAAACCAATTAAAATTACAATATATTCAAATAAATAAATTATATTAAAATGTAGTTTTTAATTAAAATGCAGTATTTTTCATTATTCATCATAAATAAACTTTATCCGAAAAAACCCAAAATTTATCCAAATTAATTTTTGATGTCCCACTTGTAAATAATATGTTTCATTTTTCAAATTTAATATATAAAAGTGAAAAAAACATGATTTAAAAATGGTTCTCCATCAAAAGGTAGTAAATCAACTGTTTAAGAATATTAGAGTATTGTAGGCTTAATATCATATTCTTTCTTATTTTAAGCCTAAAAAATTTATTGGATAAAAGTAAAAACATTTATCAAATATTTATAATAATATTTTAGTTAGTTCCATTTATTATTTTTAATATAATGTCTAGGCGTTAACTACCATTTAAATAATTTTAATAATATATTATTTTCCAGTATTAATCTGCCTTGTTTGAAACATGAGATTTCAAAGAAACTCATTTTTTTGTCTGGTATGCCATCGAACATTGAATCCCATTTAATGTAGGATAAATATTTAATTCAACAATATTAATAAATATGATAATTTCATATTCATTATTTACCATGGATTTTACATCATTCACCCTTTTTGGGAATCACATCCTCAAAATTTTAAAATTGGGCTTGGAAATATCATTAAAAGTCCCACATCAGAAAAAGAGTTGATAAAAATAAAAAATTAAAAGAAATAAATAGATGTTGAAAATTCACCAGATGTATCCCATACAAATATTCGATGAAAAAATGGATATGGGGGAGAAACTGAGTATCATGTTCTGATGAAGAGTGATAGAAAACATGATTATGAGATACTTGATGACAACAAAACCAAAAACCTGTGATTGGTTAAATGGACTTTGATTTCCCTGAAGGAAAAGTAAATATACAATGTTATTTTTTCCCTTTCATAAATTTGGAGAATTTATTTATGAGATTAACTATTAACATAAGTAAATATAGAAAATTTTCTAGTATAGTTTCATCCTTTAATATGTTTCATCCAAAACACTTATTTTCTCCAAATGATGATTATACAAGATGACATGGTCACACCTGAAGAGCTAGAGTAAAATTATAAAGAATCACATAATCCAAAAAAGATAAACTATATATTTCCCTTTTATTTAGACATTAACCAAAAAAATGGTTAGCACAAGATAATATAATCCCCAAAAAGGATAATCTTGTATAATAATAAATGATACTCTTAATATCCAAAATTGAAAAAAATAACCAATGTTCAACAAACCCAAATCAATACAATATTGTCCTTAAAAAAATTATTCTAAATAATCTAAACTAATATTGAATCCCAAAATTCATATGGATTTGATCAAATAGTCTTCACACAAAAATGTTGACAGTTATCTGCAAATAATGTCACCTACTCTTAAAGTCTCATACTGAAAATTAATTAACCTAATAACATATTCTCTATTATAGGTTAATCATTTTCATAAATATCCTAAATTTTTATATGTCCACAATAAAAACATAGATTATTTCAAAATAATATTTCAACCATTACCCAGAAAATGAAATACAATAGTACTCTATTTTCCTTAGGTATATAGTGTTCCCAAAAGAGAGAATGTATTTAAAACTTACCATTATCAGTAAATCACAAAATAATTTTCCAATACTATGTATATCCATTTAATAAAACATAAGTTCCCAAAATAAATTTATTATTGATCCATAAAATCATATAACTAAAAACAAAAATTCATACTAACCTGAGGCTTCATGTAGGCCAGTGGTAGGCGATGCACCCTTTTCTCTTTTCAGTTGTGGGATTGATTCATGCAGCCATGCCGTACACGATGGGTTGTAACCCATCATAGGTGTCGTACATTTTAATAAAACTCCAAAATAACCCTAACACGATTTAACCTCAAGGGGTGTCTTATACATCTCATTATCACCCCATCTCATAATGTCCTCGATATCTTAACTAATTAAGTCTTATATATATAAACATTTTAACCACCATAAAATAACACTATTACCAAAGAAATAACATCATACCTTAATCATGGTTTCCATTTGGTTTCATCGTCATGATGTCCACATAGATAGATGGTCCATGTATTGCAACAATAATACAGATATCCTTCAAAATCACCAGCTTACTTTATCCAAATACACCTCATACAACTTGGGTCATATGGATATTCATAGAAAAATAGTTTCTTAAAATATTCATATATGACATATAAATTCAAAACATCTGATAAAACTTTCTTTTTATAAAGCCGTTGGACCGAATTTGAGTTAAAACATTCAATAAATAGTCCTATTAAAATACCATAATTATGTGTTCAAATACTAAACTTTAAATTCAAATAAAAATAGGTAGCACGAGGGTATCCCTCTTCAACAACTTTTTTGAAATCATAATATGCTTTAAAGTCGTGAGATATGGTAAAATATTAGAAAAATCAATGATATTATTTACCTTTATTTAAAATATGCGTGTATTGAGAAAATGTAATTTGATTAAATACAACCCATGATCCACGATGGTATGGAGGTATATAATAAGAGTTTGATATCTCTTAAAATTTCTTACATAATAGTTTTTTGTTAGAAAATGTTTTAGAATCGTCTGGACATGACTTTGCTATAATTATTTCAATCAAGTCATCAGGAAGAGATTGGAATGTCATTTGAGATCCTCCTTCTTCAATTTGTAACATACTTTCTTTCATCTGAGATAGTTACAAAATAATTATTTAACATAATGAGTAGACATAATGAATAACCATGTGTCTAATAAAAATACATAAGCCTTTTGTCTAAATCGGCAATTTATACCAAATATGAGACACCAACCTTAAACATTCCATAATCTTTAATTAACTGAATAATCACATTGAGGATCATTTTACGATTGGGGTTTTAGAGAATTAGTCCATAACTATTACATTATATCTCAAATATTACAATGTAAACACTTCTACATGGATCCATTTTTTCATAAAATAATAACACATTAAAATAAAACAAGAATTCTTTTCTTGATATAAATATTCATGAATTCTTCCTTTCTCTTACACTACCTTGCACCCTGGGAAAAACAATTAAAAAACATGGGATGAGCATAAATATCTCAGAAAGGGATATTATGTAAATAAATAATTAGTCCATCAATACATAAAAACATATTCTCTTTGGCATACCTCATTAAGTCATATGATTTATGAATATCACATAAAAATCATAAATCATAAAAGTAACTTGTGGAATCCATAACATACTTAGATTATAGCTTCCACAACTAGGTAGAGAGTTATGTTTTGAATACCCATCATGGAATATTCCTTAAGTCTCTTAGGAGAAACTATAAGGTTTACCTCTATCATGTCACCCAATACATTGGAGAGATATCGCAGGCTCACCTGCCTTAGGTTTATCCCAAAACAACCTGTATACGTAAATAATTCCAACAAACCATAACATAATCATAACACATGAACAAACATCAAGGGAAGATAACATTTTCAAATTGCAATCACTATATAAAATTTAGATATATTGACATAATCAATCAATTCTCATGACCCTTTTAAATAGAAAAACAAATAAAAGTGTATATGGTATTTATTTTCCTTTTTAAAACATTACGTCTTGTTAAGGGAACCAAATATCAAATAATGTTCATAGTAGTGGAATGGTCATTGTCACCATGGATGATAAAAAGAAACATTACCTTAGTCATTAAGTAAAATTCTACATATAAAAATATTCCCTTTGAATGAAATGAAAATTCAAAGGGGTTTATAAACCGTATAAAAGAAAGTCATGTATAATTCAAAATATGCCTCAATGAAAGGAGATTGAGGCGAAGTCCCTTGCAAATATAATTTGGTAACTAAAATAGATTGACTATGTGTATTCCCTATAAAAACACATAATTAAAGTATAAATACCAAATAGGTTATAAAAATTACACTCTTGCATATCAAAATAATGACATAAAATAAAAGAGAAGATAAACCCAATGAATGAAAATTGGGTCAACAAGTTCTTTTTCCTCAAGTCCGACTAGACTCATTCATTATTTAATCTCTTAAATAATAAACTAAATTAATTTATACTTGCATAAGAAATATTTTAATGTTTATTTATCATTTTATATCACTTAACACCTCATTATAAACATTACATAATTATTGAAGTTAATATCTGCCGTTTTGTAGAAATTTTGTACTTGATTCATAAGTGAACATCCTATAATTACAAATTGTCCTTGTAGTAAAAATTATAATTTCACCATAATGATATTCATGATTTAGATATCATGTATATCATATATATACAGTGTATAAATGTATTTATAGTATTACATATCATTTGGATATAATAAATGAAATGCACCGTTCATGGAGAGGGTAAGCCGTACATACGCATGAACGCTACTTTCATTTCTATTTCATATTTAATGGAATGAAAACATAATGATAAATTGGTATATTATTATTAATGTTTTATATAATATTTTTTATATGTTACATATGTTCACTAACATCATTTTTTATACATTCCATGTTTGGCCTGAATGAGTCAAATAACATTGAGGGGGCGGTAGTCCGCATTTCCTAAAATGAAATTAACGTATTCAGCCATTATAAAAACATAAAGTTAAGATATAAATGGAAAATACATAAGCATATAAAAAATATAAATATATTTCCATATTAATGTCCAATATGAGAGAAGGTAGGTGATAGTTGAACAATCATCGTTTCATAAGGTAGTTGTTCGTCATCCACAGAAATAATATGTTCTAAATAAATTAGATGGAGGTGTGTAAGTTTAGTTTGAATACTTCTCATAAAAACAAACTAGTATATTGAGGATACTGGGTTTGTTATGTAAAGAAATAATAAGATGAGAATATAGAGTGGAGAAGGAAAATAAAAGAAAATAAATTGATAGGGGATGTTACCTTAAAATCGAGTAACACCCTTTGTATTGAACAAAAATGATTTCTTGAATTTATTTCTTCCTAGTGAGGGATTCTAGGAGAAAAATAGGGATTTGGGGAGCTTATTTTGGTAAATTATTGGTGATCCATGTGTCTTAAGAGGTGTGAGAAATGGGATAGAGGTGATGTCCTTTTATTAGGGGGAGGGTCTCTTTAAGAATGTTTGAAATTATTATTTTATAATAAAATGATTTTCAGTTTCAAATGGTCCACAACTAATTAAATTCAATGATAATATTTATATAAGTATAAATAAAATCATCCAATTATAATTTATTAGGTTTTGGATATTTTTTAATCCTTACCTTTTTTGTTTAAATTTTTGTTAAATTATTTAACTTTTACCATGACTTCTTGTAAATTCATACTATATGGAAAATATAGGTACTATAATATTCCAATAAAACCAAAAGTGGTTAATTAATAACATACAACCTCATCTAAGTTATTTTCCAAAATATTAGATTTTTTGAACAATTATATCAATTGATAAAATATTATTTTTTATTAAAAAACATTTATGATAATTTTTATATTATTCATATCATGAGTTTTTAAAAAACATCCAAAACAACATGATTCCTTAGAAAAAAAATCATTACATGAAGGATAACAAGTCTTAATTATCTCTAAAATTCGTGGATGGAATGTTTGAATATAAATTTATTTTAATATTAAAAATCTCATTTATTTTAAACATTCATTAATGAGGTAATCAGTACATCATCATTGTGTCATAAATAAATTTTTTATATGATGTTTAAAAATTATAAATAAACATACATGAGGTTAAAATTCGTTTTAGATTTCTAAAGAATATTTGTAGATGAAAATATCACTTATATAACCCAATATAAAAATTATTCTACATAATGTTATATGTTTATGTTATATTTTCCTTAACTTTGAATTAATTTTTATAAAGTGTCATTTTAATTTACAAGTGGCTCCATGGGGTCCCAAAATCGACCCAAAGATTTCCATGGTCAGATATGTATCGTCCAATAGGATTAGGATACTTTTTATGATAAATTTATATTATTATAATATTATTTTACCCTTATTTACTAGATTTACCTTTTAACCCTCGTAAATAAAATAGACATTAAAGTTATTATTCATAAAATCTAAAACTAAATGTTACCTATTTACAAAATTTTTACCTCTTGATTCCAAATATTGAATCTATTTTTACAAATTCAAAATATAGAACTGGCATAAATTTATATAAAATTAATTATAGTTGTCAAAACCAAACATCTTGTTTTTAAGAAATAATAACTATCAAAAGATTTGCATTTGTTTAAGTGGAATTTCAATGTGAAATTTCATACAATTAAAAACATCGAAATAAATTGTAAAAATATAATCCAACTAAACTTAAAAACCAATTAAAAGGAAAATATTATCATATATATAAATTATATTACATGTCAGTTTTAAATTAAAATGTTGTATTTTCCACAATTAATCAAAAAACGAACTTTATCAAAAAATTCCAAAAAATTACCCGAAGTAAAATTTGATGTCCCTTTTCTAAATAATAAGTTTAATTTTTCAAATATAAAATATCATTGTGAAAAAAATCTAGATTAGAAAATGGGTTTCCATCAAAAGGTGATAAATCGACCTTTTAAAGGATATTAGAGTATTTAATGCTTAAAATAAGATTCCTTCTTATTTTAAACATCTAAAATTTATTGGATAAAAATAAAAACATTTAATAAACATGTGTGATAATATTTTAGTTATAACTTTTCATTATCAGCAATACAATGGCTATGAATTAACTAACATTTAAATAATAATTTTATTATATTATTTTTTAGTATTACTCAGCCTTGTGTGCAATATGAGATTTCGGAGAAACCCATTATTGTGTGTCGGGTACGCTATCGAACATAGCATTACCTTTAAAGTAAAAATTATATTTAATTAAAAAATAATAATAAATATGAAAATTTCATATTCTATATATACATAGGTTGTTACAACAACACTACCAATATGAAAAAGAAACCAAAATGACTAAATTCTTAGATGAAATAAATAATTAAATAATTTTAGAATGTGATTTGAGTGATTATAAGTGAGGAATATATAATTGTAATTTTTTTATAATGATATGAAATAAGTTATTAATATGATTTATTATTTATTTTAAGGGATGTTAAATAATGGTCATGGAAGGTGTAATAAAATTTAAGAGTTTTATCATCACAATTTTTATTGAGGAACACACAATATTCTCCCCTTGTTTAATTTTGTGTTGTATATACACTTCCAGTAAATGTTTTAGAAAATTAAATTCATGAAATAACATATATACATACATATATATATATATATATAATCAATCTAAATTTCTCTATGTAATGAGATTTTGAATCAAAGGTAATCAAATTTATAAGGGTTGTCTTATTAATCTCATTCTGAATATGATATTGTAATCCCTAAGTTTCTATATTGGAGAATTTTTTGATATTTTACTAAAAATCATGTTAATTTTATTCTTTTATGGGATCCCAAGTATTTTAAATGTCTTCATGACATTTTACTTTAACACCAGTTCCAAATTTACATGATGTCATTCTTATAAGAGAAATAATAATTACCTCTTCTTTTTAGTTAAGAATTTTATCATGAAAGTCCATATTCTATATTTTGTTTTATGGGTATACCTATCTATAATTACATTATTTATTAATTCATTTTTAATATGGTTGAATTTTTTTAAAAATTAATAATATTATATTAATTTTTTCAAAACATTTTATTTCAACCAACCTTGTCCTTTGTTACAATGTTTAAAGAAATATTCTTTTTAATTTATTTCTATAGAATCTCATTTCCCAAAAAATATTTTATGGTTTTAATTTTTAATATACCTCATAATATTCTTATGGTTTTCAAATGACATTTATATTCACATTCTTTATAAAATATTCTATTTTAAAATAATGAAATTTCCAAAACTCAAAGGATATGTCAGGATTATTTTTTATATAGATTCTATTGGTCCTATATGAGTTTTGTATCCTTAGGGATAACTTTTTAATTTTTATTATTAATCATAAATAATATGATAAATTGATAATATAAAAATTCATTTTGTTGTTGAATTATGTTAATGCCCTATAGAGGTTCTCACATAAATCATTTCCTTTCAACAAGTTAATTATGTTATGATGAAATTAATAATGATTAAACTTCCTTGTAACACATATATGTATGGTTATTAATATGTAATGTATGGGCCATAAAATGTATTCCCATAAAATTACTTATCTAAAGCATTATCTTTTGAGATCACTAGTAATTGAGATCAAATAGAAAAGATCAATAGATTTTTTCCACTAGTGATGTGAGATGATGAAACAGTAAATCCCTATATTATATAAGGTAAAGACATATATATCATGAGATTAAATGTAAAGTATTAGGTATAAAAGCCAATCTACTATTTGACTCAATCCATTGTGTTATGATTTTATGGATAGTTATCTTTAAAAAATGAAATAAGATATATTCTTATGTATATTTCACAATCTTATTACAATTTTTTCACAACTCGTGATTATAGGATCATGTTTCTATACTTTTTTTCTTCATGTATTATGTTATTCCAAACTCTTTAAATGATTACTGATTGTTTATGATCTATAATTGGTTGGTTATTATTTTCTTATATTTCATCAATCGACTATTATTTGCTTATCATAAATATATATTTATCATATTCTCACATATGAGATTAAATTGGTTTGTCGATTATTAACCGTTAATAAACATTTGAGATCACCCTTACTTATGTTTTTAATCCTCTTGTTAGGAATGATAATATTTTGTATAATATTTATAAATGGGTATCATGTGAGGTTGAAATTTTTGGGATATATAGAATATAGTTTAAAAAATTACTATGTATCTATTCACAAAACCCCATAAATTTATAGGTTTTACGGTGTGCATTAGTCTGAGATATAATGAATATTAATACAAAATAACATAATATATATCTATGAAATTCCAATTTCAACACATCGATGTTCATTATTTAACCAGAAATCATACCCTCAACACCTATATGGCTTCCACTTTCACTTGGTCAATCCATGATCCGACCATAAAAACTATTTAATAAACTCTATGGCCTTATAGTACATAGATAAGAATATTTCGTTGATTATATTATTTGTCCTTGGTGGTAAAATACTGAGGGTTTTTTTTATCACCCTTCATTTACGCACTAGTGGATGTACAAACCTAATGTGTGGAATGTAGGTCAAAAAATTAGTCTTAGCATAAATTGAAATGATGGTGTGGGGATATGATGAATGTTAAAAAGAAAAGATAAATAAGGTTATTAGTACCTTACTTATTTATTTTGTCTTCTTCAAATTTATTCATTTTATTTAATTACTCTATTGGGTGTTCATATTTTGATGTATATATGTGTGGCATGAGAATAGTTTCAGTTATCATAGCATGGTGTATATATTTTTGTATCTCTAGCCTTCTATTATGATTACATGTAGTGAGGATTTTGATATATGTGATGGGTGATTATGTTTTCCTTTTTTTAATGTGATTTTAAAAATAAGAGTTCAATATCCATAGGGGATATTATATTTCCCTCTATACTTGTCCATTTGATATAAGTGCAGGTGAACCAATGGTATGTGATGCTCTAATTTTAACCATGTGACCAAACTCTAGGATGGGAATGTTAACAAATACTATTAGGTTATTTTTATAATTTTAATACTAATTTTATAAATATATATATATATGTAGGATCGGAAAATTTTGATGATAGAGGATATGTGTTTTCTTTTCAAAATAATATAGTTGGAACTCAAAGTTTCAAGGGATTTGGGAATGTGTTCATTATTTTTCAATATTAAATTCAAGATGATTATGATAAATTATGATGCTAATGGTTATGTTTTATTATGATAGTATTGACTTTGTGTGCATCAATGTGTATATAGACACATCGTAGCTTTTATATAAGGTCACAATGACATGTTCATTCTTATGTGTGACTAAATTTTTTATTGAATAATTTGTTTTTTGTTTATTAAAATCTCAATAAAAATTTTATTTATATTATAAAAAATTACTTATTGAGTTCAAATTAAATAACTGAAACTTTTTATAATGAATTATGATATACACATCACATATTTCTCTCAGTGATGTATTATGATCCTGAATGGGTCATTTCCAAAAGGAGGGTAACATAAGTATGTGGTATCACGAACCACGAAGGGATTCCCTCTAACTCAACACCCAACCCTTTCCAATACATGGACTGAAAGATTATCATTATCCCCAAGAGATAGTAATTTTTTTTGGGCATCAATGTAATAATAATAGGAATAATTTTTTACAAATATACTAGGAAAAAAACCATCACACACCATAACCAACTAGAATTTAATAGGAATAAATTTGAAAAACTAATCAAGATAAAACAACTAAAAAACAAAAAAAATTACAAAATTGTTTCCAAAATACCAAACATGATCTACACATGGCCTCTTGGTTACCAGAAACCACCAGACCAACCTTCTCCATATGAAACTCAAACTAGAAACCTAAACATTAATCCAGAACCTTCAAAATAACTTATCTCAACCAACACCCAATGGTAAATGTATATTGTGAGAATAAAACATATTTGTATGTAATCAATATAGAATCCATGAACTACCATTACTAAAATTGTATATAAATATTAGTTGTAAAATATATTTTGGTAATATGATATTAATATTTTTAAACAACCATACACAACATTTTAAAAAATTTCTTTAAAAAAAACATGTTTCATTCCTTTTCAAAAATGGTTTCATATTCCACAAACAATTCCAAAATGAATACCCAAATACAAATCCCAACTAGACTACCAAAAGGGTTCTGGGAATAATGTAAAATAAACTAAAGAAGTAGGTATAGTAGATCATAGGAACATCCTAAACATATCTAGAGGAAATATTGGGGTGTACTCAGTTAGAACTCACCTACTATAATATGGTGTATCTCTACATTCAATAACCTACTGGATTATCCAAAATATCCAATTATATAACACCACACTAGCCCCATCAAATCACGGGCGGTACCAACCTATCTAATTGAGGTCGATAATAATCCTTCATTCGACCCTCTATATGAATCCCCAAAATACCATGTTAATATTAATGACACTCATTGAAACATGGTATAACAACCATAACCAACAACATCCTCGTGAATGAGTTAATAGAGGGGATCCCATCTAAATGCCTAATAGAATAAATACCCAAAATGTTCTTGTACATGAACCAATGGAGTGGTTCACATCCTAATGATCAAGTCTTTTTTTCCAAAAACAATCCATGTATAAAAAAAATGAAAATCCTTTTCTTACACAAGTGCATATCATTCTGTCACATCATTTTAGTTACAAAAACCACGTTCTCAAATATTTTTAAATACCAACAAGACCATCACTATATTTATGATTTCAATCCAATTTTGAAATCATTTTCAGATTTCCATCAGGGCCATACATCACATGACTTCCAAAAAAAAATTATCAAATCATCCAAAAGATCCAACTAGGCCTTCAATTCACAATAAATCAAAACCAACCATTCAATGAAACACAACTTAATGACTAGGATTTTATCATTTCCAATTAAAATACAATTAGTGATCTATTTTCATGATATTTTAGGAGCCAATATGAATCACCACTCTCATGGTCACTATGCCAAATAGGAGAAGCATCTAGAAATACATTTGAAACCCATTTAAATTAACATTAAGCACCACGGATATTTGTAAACACATTTTACACAACATTAATAATTCATAAATTCCATTTGGAAATAAAATATGAAAATTACACATGAAATAAAACTCTTTCCATGGGTAAATCCTCTTTTTAAATTCATACTCAGAGAAAAAAAAATTTAGAAACACATTTATCAACAATTTTACCCTTAACAAACCCCAATTAAGGATCATAATAATGAATCCCACAAAATGAAAATTCCATCTATTTCTAAAACCCAAAATTAAACATATTTTCAACTAAAATAACTTTATAATCATATTTTCAAAGATACATCCCTTTTTTATAAAAAAACAATAATCCATAGATCATTATCACATAATAAAAGTCACTAATTTTCACATAAAACTCCCAACTCATTACCCAACCACGTTTCCAAAAAATTACCAAGGGTAACACAACAAATGTATCCCAATTTTATATTAAACAATCAGTTGTCATTTCATCAGACATCGTGTGTTCATAAAAATGTTGAACTTATTATAGAACCACATTGTAAAACATTTTTGAACCCATTTACTATCATGAATAGACAGAATAATTATTATAGAACATCAAAATATATATTTTAGAATTTCAAAAAATTACGGGAAAATAAAGCATTAAACGAATGTGGCCAAAAGGAAATCAATAAAAATGCCAATATCAATGATGTGTGAATGAGATAAAAAATATTAAAGTTGATAGAACACATCCTAAGTGCCAATAAACAAACACTACACATCAACCCAAACCCTTAGGGTTTGGACAAAAATGAACACCCCATCCCCCAATGATGAACCATGAACCAAGAGAGACATTGATAAATATAAATAAATCGACCCAAAGACCAATGAGTCAAACATTACATCCTTCAAGAAAATTCAATAGTAGAAGGAGAAAAATGGAGGAGGATATTTGTTGACCCCCATGGTGGTCCTAGGTCGAAAGGTGGAGGAAAGTCTACAATTATTTTTAAACCAATGGAGTATAATGAGAAAATTTCCAACTTTAAAGGATCTATGAAACTTTCATGGATTTGATGCACAGTTTTACAAACCCTGTGAAAATCGTACACCATCCATGTGCACCTTAGTGGAGAAGAGATAACCTCACATGGGATGGGTTGATGGTTTCCTAATATATTATCCAACCATGCCCAAAGATATTTCCAAAATCTTGAACCGCATCACACATTTTCTTCTTATTTTCCCTAACTATTAATATATTGTGTTCCATGACCAAGGAACTAACTCTCATGTTGTATGATTTTCTATGAGAATTCACATTGTTTACCATAAGAATGGTCAAAATGTGCACCACTAAATATCAATACCAAAAACTCCAATTTTACTAAAAAATAGATGGAAGCTTCTAAATCATAAAAATTCCAACCGATAGTCAACCAGATCTTCAACCAAAGGATTCAAAATCAAGGAAGGAATAGTGTAAAAGAATTTCCAAGGATAGGGTGTGACAATTATACCCACCAAAAACACATTATGAACCTATATTTTTACCCATTTGGAAGATAAAAATGCAATCATAAAACCAAATAACGTCAAACAAAATAAAAAACATCAATGTGACCTCTTTCATCAAAAGACACAAACAACCATTTATAGAAGAATCCACAGCATGGGGAATAATGGGGGAATGTGAGAGGGTCATATCTAACATAAGAACACAACAAAAACCATGGAATGACTTCGGATCGACCCAACATGGGATATTCTAACTACATCACCTCGGGTTAAGTAACATAGAAACACCCAATTTAATGTAACCAAAATTATCCACATATGTAAAACCCCACCACCAAAATTATTACAAAATACCAACATAAACCAAACCCCTAGCACAAGGGAAACCCCATGAAAGGAATCTAAACCATAAAGAAAACCTAATCACAAGATGAAATAATTGATTCTCACAGGCATTGATATGTCCAAATAAGTGAAACTGGAAAATAAAACTAACCCAAAAAATAATATCCATTTAAAGATCCACATCCATGGAACATAAGGGATTTCAATGTAATACAACCACTAAATATATTATAAGGACACAGGAAACTCATAAAAATCCAAAAAATTGATACATAAACACAAAATTTCTCCACATTAACACAAGATATGAGGAAGGGGTCGAGGTTCCACACACCCCTTGAGATTCCCTAACTGCAACCAGGATTCATGATAGGGCCTATGGATAGAGCCCTGATTTAAGAAGCATACACTTCCTCATAGCCAAAAGATAAAATCTTCCAGTAAAGAATTCTTATTCAAGAATTTCAAAACATATCTAGATGGCACAAACAACCACAAAAAAGACAAGAAATTATAGGAATATGGCCTGACCTCTTTGAATTCCCAAACCAAACAAACTAGAGCACACAAGTGAATGGTCCAATAAGTGAAAAACAAGAACTATCAAAGGAGACTCCTCAAGATGAAATTACTCTAGAAGACACCTCTCACCAGAAACATAAAGGTAAATATATTCTTAACAACATAAGGGACACCGAAATTAACCATTAACCAAAAACAAAATTGAAAAGAACACCTCAATCCAAAACAACAGCCTCACACACAAAACAAAATAAGAGCAACCAAAAACCCTATATTAAAAAAATCATTTCATTTAAATTTCAAAAATTACTTCTTCCAAGAAAACTATCCAAATACCTGAATCCTTTTTCAATTATCCATGAACAAACATTTTAATGAAAACCCAACCCTAAAAAAATTTCCCCTTTTTCAAAAACCTTTTTTTTAAACAAAAAACAAACTGAAACTTTTATTTCAAATACTCACCCATGAAATAATATGAATTTTCATGAATGTTTTAATTCCACTCCACCTAATATAATTCATTCACACATTCCAACATTTATTTTACACACATATCCACACACATGAGAATGTTATAATGGAATTATAGGTGTAACATATACCCCTTATCATCAATCCGATGAATTTTCAAAATTCTTAATTAACTTTTTCCTCTACATTTTTTCAAATGATTCATGATTATGAATCAATTTATATTTTAAAAACACATTTCAATTCTCAATTTAAACTCACGAGAATGAAATGATTTCCATTTTTAAAACCATTTTAATATTAAAACCCCACACACACCACCAAAATCAAAACAAATCACAACTCACACCAAGCTATACAGATGATGAGGTAGTGGGAATGCCTAACCAGACGACCTATTTAGTGGGACATGCCCCATGAAAGAAATAAATAAATATAGAATCTTGAACCATTCACTCGGACTCCACATGGTTAATTACTCCACGTGATATAACAACATAATAGTAGCTCACCACTATTTTCATTCCTTATCAACCCAAACCAAAAACAAATAAGGACTCATTTCTTAGACAACCCATGGAAGAACTAGAATTAGAATCAGAAAGGGTCAATGATTTATGTCCTATACCAACCTCATGAATCTCAAAAGTCATAATCTCCAATAAACCAGACCCCACAAATTATAAGGGAATACTCTGATACCATTTTATCATGAATCGAGTAGGGATTCCATCCAATGCGACACCCAACCTGGTTCATGACATATCCTAAAAAGGCATTCATAATCCCCACAGGAATAGAACCAGGGATGGTCATCAATGAATTCAAACTAGGAACATTTTTTTTCTCAAAAAGACCCATGTCAAAAAAAAACAAGAAAATATTACCAAATAACAAATAATAATTGAATTTGATTAATTGTGGAAAACTGATCCAGATACAACAACAACTAAAAAACAAAACTAAATAAAAAAATTGGATATAACCCCACAAACACAATCTCCACATGACCTCTTGGCCACCTCCAAACAAATGATTAACCTTATCTGAAGGCAATATGAACTAGAAAAAAACATTGAAACCCGAACCTTCCAAACAACATGGGTCTACCAACACCAGGTGGTAAATGTAGGGTGTGAAAAAAAAATCTAATAATTAATCATCATATAATCAATGCATTTCCATTATGAAAATAGTCCATAAATAATAGTTTTAATGTACATTTTTAAAATCAGCCTTTAATCATTTAAAAAAAACTGATACATCTTTTCACAAATTATCATTTCCAGACAACACACAGATCATTCCTTTCCAAAAAATGGGCTTTCTTTCTAGACCCCTATTCAAAACCAATACCAAAATAAAAATCCCACCCAAATACCCAAACAGATCAGTGTAGAACATACTTGAAATGAAAAAATAATGCACAACTAAAAAATCAACAATACAACATGGAATAGAAAATGAATAGAATATATAGATTATATATAATGGGAACATTCTGAATATCTCCAGAGACAATCCCTAGACATACTCTATTCTGACTAACATGCTAGTATATGGTGCATATCCAAAGATAATAAGAAGGTGGACACACTAAACTAGAAAATATAGTGGCACATACAACCTAGCCTCATCATGACAAGGGGGTACCATTCTATCTAATCAGGGTTGAAAAGAATGAATCAAATGACCCTCTAGATGAATCCAAGGAATCCCAGGATAATAATAATAATAATAACAATAACTAAAACATCTAATAGTAACGATAATAAATAACAACTTCATGCATGAGAAATTAAAGGAAATCACATCTTAAGTTCTAACTGTCTCAATAAAAAATACATTACCACACATGAACTGCATGTAGAGATCCCATTCCAAGGATTTATTGGTTTCGAAAAACATAATCCAACTATCTCAAAAATAGAAGAAAATATATTTCATTCAAAAGTTCTTATCAGGTTTTCACATCATTTGAATTTCATAAACAAACATGTTCTTAAATATTTTAAAATACCAAATGACCCTTCACGCAACCCATTTTTTCAATCAATTTACAAAAACTGGCCAAGATTCCCCCCAGGTCGATATATCACATGAGCTCCAAACCTAATTTTTTTTAAAAACACAAGTTGAAAATAGGGATGTCAAATCACATTACATAAAAACCAACCCTTCAAATAACACACAATGTTTCAACCAGTCTTTTATCATTTACAATAATAATAAACATACAATGCTTTTTCCCCACCATTCTCTATGTCAACATAAAACTCTACTCTCACGTGCACAATTACAAATGGGATAATATTTTAGAAACACATTTAAATTAACTCAAATAAAAAAGGATGTTTGGAAACAAATTTCACACCACCTTTAAAATTCAGAAATACCAATTGGAAATAGAATAATAAAAGAACACATATAATCCAACCATTACCAATGTAAATCCAGTTTTAAAATCATACTCACAATAAAAAAAAATTTAGAAACAAAAATTTACAACACATTCCCCATTCTCAATTCCCATTCTAGTTGATAAATAAATAATTCCACAAACAACACCATCCATCTCTTTTCAAAACCTTATAATAATCAAATATTCACCTCAAGTCACTATCAAAACACATTTTCAAATAAAAATATTTTTAAAACTAACACAATAAGCCACACATAAGAATCGAACCATAAAATTCACCAATTGTATGATTAAACACCCTACTCATAACCCAAACATGTTTCCAAAGTATAATAAATGGATTCACCAACAAAATTATTCAATTCCATTTTCAAAGATCAATTGGAATTTCACTAAATAGCTAGTCTAAATCAAAATGTAGGCATAATTAAATTTCCCCTTTTTTAAACAGTTCAGTAACAATTTTTTATAATGAAAATAAAAAATATTATTCTAGAACATCACAAGCTATTTTATAATATTTTGAAATAATTCAGGGAAATCACAAACATTAATAGAATGTTATAGAAAAGAAATTAATGCAATCACCTACCTCAATGATATGATAATATGATGAAACTCATTGAGAAGGAATAAAACACCCCAATAGAAAATCCACATACCCTAACATCAAATAAAAACACCCTCATCATCATCTATAACAATTTCAGTTTGTCCAACCAAGAAACCCTAACAATAATGAACCAAGAACCAAGAGATAAGGGGATGAAACTGATGAAATTGACGAAAAATCTAAATCTTCTCACCATTAAACAATCAATACATTTCAATTATTAAAGGAGGGAAAGGGCTTGGATCTTGGAGAACCCATGTTGTGATAATGTTGAATGAAGAGTGAAATCGTGAATTAGGCTTAAGTCATCAATGGGATAATGAGGTAATTTTCAAATTCTAATTACCAAGTAAAATTTCATGGTTTGGCCACATGACTTGAAAATAGATTTCTAACCATTTAGACCATATTAAATAATAGGGAACCCCACATGGGATTTCGGCATGATTTTCCAACTTGTGAACGAACTATTCTAAATGCTACTAAATAATCCAAATCATCCCTACACATGTTTTACATAGTTTCCCAAACCGTGCACAGGTCTTGAACCATGAAATTTGAACCAACTCTTAATCCAGGCAGTTTTCTTGGTGATGGAACATGGCTTCCCTTAACCATGCGCCAATCAGGAACCACCTACTATCAAGCTTATAAACTCCACTATTCAACAAAAACTCACTTGAATTTTTCCAAAACACAAATATTCAAACTGGGACTCAACATGAACCTCAACTAGGGGATCCAATTTTACGTAATGAATAAAATAAAAGAATTTTCATGTTTAGGGTGTGACATATTGATACCCTGATGGTTATGTAACCTTCAAAAATTTCATTTTTAAGGATTTAATAGGTCTATGTAAAATACAGAAGCATCAAAATTATTTTATAAAATTTGAAAATAACACACTTTTGGTTAATGGGTAAGGCAGGATAGCCTAATGATGATATGGTTGGATTCATGGGGTTGATATTTGAGTACATGAGTGGAATGGTAGGGAAAATTTACAATTATATTTATATTGCTATATTTCTAAGGATAAATCTAAATTTTGGTTTTCCCAAGAATAAGGATGTTGTGAGATACTTGTTGTATAAGAAAATATATAATGTGAAATGACCAACACATGGATGATAGGTTATAATGTTAATGGTACATGAATTTTTGTTTCTATAGTCATGTATGTAAATGGAAAGACAAATATAACTTCAAGTGTACTAGGACATGAATGTAGTTAAGAATAGGATCTATAGTTTATTAATCATACATATGTGAGATGTATTGGGTAGAAGGGTGGAGTGAGAATGTATGCATACTTGTGAGTTTAATTTTATATAAATCAAAAAATAAAGAAAATGATGAATAGATTGAATGTAAGGCCCCTCTAATAATTCAGTTAGGATGAGATAATAAGTGTTTTATTCCATTTGAGAAATATATAGATTATAGGGCTGAGAGTGGTAGTTGTTATTTTCCATATTATAAAAGTCTCTTTATCTTATCCGTATTCATGGAGATAAGTCATGGGAATATGGTGAGACTATAATGAATTATAACACAAGTAGTTTAATTGGGAATTACATAAACCATGGTAATGTGTGAGACGTCTATACGATAATACATTGGATATGTATACAATACTATATTGTTAAAAAATACTATTTATATCTTTGTATCTGATATGAATAAATTAGTATCAATTTTAACCAGTTATATTTTCATGATAAAAATGAAATATTATGTCAAATACATAAATATTTTCATTTTAGCTTTAGTTTTTATGAAATTACTGAAAACCATTTACATAATTAATCCTCCATCATTCTATACAAATTGAATTTTTTTTTAAATGTACACTGATTTTATTATTCAACTATAATTTATTAACATTTCACTTAATATTCTCCAAATAATAATCCCTTTAAGAGTTATCTTACATGTCATCATTATTCTTAACCTAGGAAAATGGAAACATAATAAGTTTGTCCCAAAATATTAGCATGGATAAACATGGTTAATGGTAACATAATATCATCAGTATGTATAGGATGATCATAAGTGTATGATAACATAATAATTATGAATGAGTATATCATAACAAAATTCATAACTATAAAGGGTTCAAAAAAACATGATAAATAGAATAAATCATTAGTATAATACATGATTCATATGACATAACAATCACGATCCATGTTAAATGAATATTGTTCAAAGTAACCATTCAAAATAATAGATTTCATATAGAAACTATGTTTTCATCTTGGGACTTCATAATTTCCTATTGGAGTTATCTATTAATGATTATTATATCATTATTGTTTGATTAATTTTTAACCAATTAACTATGTATTCTCTTATGGGTTATTTTATTTTTTTCATGTATTTCATATTTTACAATTAACGTCCAACCAGTTAACCATATCACATTACCCAATGTGTTGTAGTGAAATATCATATTCACCTATCATTATGAACAATATCATTCTTATCAATAATAATAAAATATCTAAGAACAATATTATTATTTTTGTATATTGAGCTAGAATTTCATAATAGAACACATTGAAACATCCACCATTCACATCAAAACTAGAATAACCTAGGGAAAATAAAGGGCTCTATTAAAAATTTTCATTAATTCAACTACAAATGACATCCTAAAAAATTAATGGTTTAATTAATTTGATAATATCCCCAATTAATATTTGGAATCAATTAAAATCTGAATAAATAGATAAAAACAATTTTAGAATTTCAAATAAAAAATAATTTGGAAGAAAAGAATAATTATGATTTTCTATTAATAAACATTAAAAACGGAAATTCCATGAGTACTTCTAATATATTTTTCTTTGAAAAATATATTATACATATATTTTAGTACTTTTAATGGGTATGGATCATGATGGGTAGAAACCCCATTCATGTCATAAACATAAAAAATATATCTCATTCCAAACTTTTATAAAGAGAGTCATAGGTAACCTTTGTGGAATGTTAATGAAGATTCTATTTAAAACCATTCTAAATAAAGATAAATATATTTGAAAATGAAATTACTCAAAAATTTCAATAAAAATAATATTTTTCATGAAACATTTTTTTGAATTTGGATTATTAGGAAAAAGAGATGGATAAGAGACTACAAAATACATTTAATTTTTTAAAAAAACAAAAAACTATTAAAATAAATAACATGGTAAGGAACATTAAATTTCATGAGTGTAGAGAAATTAATTAAATTTTATTTTAATGGGTATTATATATACCATATCAAATAATATATGCGAGTCTACCAAACAGGTCTCAAAGAATTGAGTTTTAGAAGAGAAACACTTATAATAATTTTATTACTTGAATAAAAAAACATGAATGAAGTTTTATAATATAGTAACATATTGAAATTAATTTCAAATAAATAATATGATAAAATGTATTATTTTCGAAGTAATTACCTTATATAAAATAGTTCATAGTTCAGAACATGACTCACATCTCAAGGATTAAATATTGAGACTAAGATCCCATACAAAGTTCCTAATATTTCAAATTACAGTTGTTCTATTAAAATATTTTGTACAAAAATTAAATCCAAATAAAACAAAAATAAATAATATAAATTTAATGTCCATAACAAAAAATATTTTCATAACATCATCAATGAATAATTGATATAACCTAATGAAAAAAATGAAATAAAAATCATCTAACCTAGAGTCTCAACATTTCTTGTATGTTCATTAAGTTCATAAATGAAAAATTATATTAAATAAATTAATTATTAATTAATTTTTTATGTTTTATTACATTGTAAATAAAAATTTTATTTCATTTAATATAATTACTTATAATTTTACAAAAACATATAAATTCATATAGGTTGATTTGAGGATGTTCAGTTCTTAATTTGAAAAAAAAGCATAGTTGGTTGACAATGGTCTTTGGGATAGGGTTTCATAATATCTATAATATTGATCATGAAATAATTTAATGTTTTTTAAAAAAATAAAAATTTAACCATTAATTATATCTTTCACTTTAACCATCCACATGTGAAAGTATTGAAAAATAAAACACATCTCTTTATAGTGGTGGTAGTCCACATTTACACTTTAATGAGGTTTTCATTTCTCATAAGATTGAAAATGTGATGAATAAGGTATATTTAAAAAGAATAATAAAAACTACTTATATTAATGTAGTGATGACATTATATGGGAATGGTTGTACATTACATGAGGGTATTGGAAGAAGAAATAAACATTAAAGCACTCAGTTAAAAATTATACCTCTTCTTTGTGATGCCTCCTTTGGCATACCCCTTCAGATTTCAGGGATGGTATTTTGGGGAGAAAACCCTCTAAGAGTTGGGGAGTAATTTTGTTTAGGGGTTTTATTATACCAATTTTGAGATGAATGGTTTAATGTGTGTGAGGATAAGGGAAGAGGAGGATTAATTTTATATTTTTGGTTATTTGAAATCTTATAAACAGATGAAATATTACAAGATAATATTTTTCTAACTCATTTAAAATTGATAAAAAGGTCCATATAATAGAATATATTTTGTAAAAGGACGATATTAATTTATCCCATATTATTTAGACAATTTTAAGTTTCATTATGACTGTAAACTCTTTCTTTAACACCCTCTATTGGACTTTTAACATTAACTATTGTAACAAAATATTCAATATATAAATTTCAGGCCAATAATTTTAAATATGTTATGAATAAAAAAATGATCCATGAAAATTAGTATTAAAATTTACCCCAAGAATTGGGTTAATGATGTATATTTATTATTATCTAGTGATTTCAAAATATTTTTCAAAACATTAAATATCATTGAAATCCAATTAATTGACTATTACCATATATTTAATTTAATGGAATCTAGAAAAATAGGAAATAAAATATAAATATTTTGAAAATAAATTATACCTTATCAATATAAAAAATAATGCAATACAACAATTAATCTATAAAGTAATATATTTATTATTTAATTATAAATTACTTGATTTTTTTGTTTCATGCACAACATTGTGTCTGCATTGTATAAGAATTGAAGGTATTTGTACTATCAATAATATTTATAAATAACTTCTTCATGTTTAAATTAAATATATTTAACCATTCATGTTTTATTTTTATCTTTATGAAAATAACTTAATATAATAAATGAATTAGACTGACATGTAGTAATTATCCTCTTAATAACGTAATATAAAGGATATAATCAATATAAATAGGCACTAAAATTTTATATTTTCAAATCTAGGATAATTCTAGACTAAATCAACATATCCAAATAAAAGAAGATATGATTTGGGTTGTTTTTTATACTTTAACCTATTGTTTTATCACTAGTAAACTCATATAACATTTCCCTATAGTGAGAACCATTAATAATGGCTACTATTCAATAATAATTAAAATTAAATGAGTCATAATGCATAATTTGAATATAATGATTCAAAATGTGGATTAAATTTTTTAATAATTTATTTCATTAAATTGTATAAAAATCATTTTAATATTGTTGTGTGTAACAAATTATAATTTTTTATGGAAAAATTCAAGTTTGTAAAAAATTGAATTTACACACAAATAAAAAAAATATTATTGATTAGTATTAAATGATTTTTATAATTTTTATAATAAATGATAATAATTTTACTTTAAAATCAATATAATATAGAATGGTAATTTCTTAATACATTAAATGAAATAATAGTATATATTAAAAAATTTATTTTCACAATTCACACAAAAAGAAATAATTATACTAAAATACCATAAATTAATCATAATTTTATTTTGAAATGATCATTTCATAATTAATTAAATATTAATATTTTCTATTTTTTTAATTATAAAATTAAATATTATTTATAAAAATCATATTATATAAAATAATTTTTTCTAGAAAAATGAACATTTTAAACATTAACACTTGTTTTCCTTGTATGACTTCACTCACATCATTCAAAATAGAATTCATTATAACTATTAAATAGTCATCAAATATGTATTATGGAAAATTTTCAACCTATATTTCATAACCGATTTACTCATGTTCATACTCTCTAAAATAATAGTTATTTTTTAATATTTATATTAAAATAATAGTATTTTTGTAGTATAAGATGGTTTGATTAAGCATGTGGTTACATGTGTTACATTATATAGAAAACTAATATAAATATAAAATAATATAAACTAAAATGTCATGGTATTACATTCCACCCACTTAATGAAATTGCATCCAGAGAATTATATCTGGTTTATAAAAAAAATTTGTAATCAATTCGTATGAGTTGATGATAAATATTCATAACTACAAAGGATTATATTTTAATACATACTGAAAATTACATTTTTATTATAATAAAAACACATTTAAGGGGAAAGTGAGAAACCATGAAGTCCCTCAAGAAAGCAAGAAAACAACCCACACAGTGAAAAAAAAAACAAAACAAAATGCAGGATCTTGACCTCCATAGTAATTGCTCCTTGATGATATGACTTCACCAAAGCAGGACCCTTCAGCAAGCAGTCCCATGAAAAAGTGCACGAGCACAGAACTGATGGCAGAGCCATACCCTCTCTGGAATCCTAGTCTGAAAGGTCTGCACCGTTGAAGGATTCATGCTTTGGTCCTCTTCTAAAGAATTTTTAAATAGATTGCTGGAAATAGGCATCGAATGCTGCAACAACACCGAACAAAAAGGAAATCTAGAAGCAGACACAACATGTACAAGAATTCCTCTCATCCAAGCCAACCAACACCACTATATTATCTAATGTCATTAAATATTAACTTGATATTACCTGAGTTCGTTTCCCTAAACAATTTCTAGGACCAAGACGAGATCTTAGTGGTAGGTGCCTCCGTAAGAAGATCCACTAATCAAAGGGTCAGCTGGTCATAGTTCTGGATATAATCCTTAAGACTGATCATCACATAATTGAAACCACCAACTAATATCATGTCATGCCTATCTATCTAGTCCGATTTTTCCTTATTGAGAGTCATATATTGGTGTATCCCCATCATTTTAGTGTCTTATTCTTCAGTTTCATTGACATACAAAACATGTTCAATAGTTTATTCTTCTGAGATCATGATCAAATCCATGGATTTTTCAGCCACAACACCTACATTTTAGTGGTTGTCCAATTCTTTATCTTTCAATTTCTTCCCAGACTATGTCTCCATAGGAAGAGGTAATAAAGAGTAATCCTTCATATCATTATGAGTACCATTTCTCCCTCCCTTGGAGGGCTTGACCGAAACACCTTCCAACCCTTGAACTGCATGAGAAGACTCTTTTAACTCATTGACCAGTTTGCTATCCAAATTGGGGACAACATACTATGAGTCAAAATGAAGAACCTCACCATCTATATTCTATTCAGGAACCTCCTTCAATAAAACTACCTGAAGTTGTGTGTTCAAGACCTCTTTATTAGCAAACTCCGGAGTCTTATTCCCCTCCAAATAAATTCTCATGTCATCAACTTCAGGACAATAAAAACTGTTGCAATCATTGAAACTACAATTGGGTCTTTCCAATCACACTCTTCTTGCTGCATTCTCCCAGCTTTTACTGCCTTCACTATTAGTAGATCCCTATACATTTTGGACCTCTTCATCCTTGTTATACACCATATCTTCTTCTTCATTTTTCACTTCCTCTGAAACTATAGAAGTAACTAAAGTTCCATTTCTTGGGCTCACAGATGCAGATGATAGACATGCTTTGTGATTGGAGAAATAACCTCCTAGTACTGGTTCTAAATGTCATGCATCAAGATCAGGGATGACTCCTCTGTCATGACCCTTTCCCTTACCACCCAAAGTCACATCCATCTTCTGTAATGGGTTCTTCCCAGCTTGAGCTTTACCATGGGCTACCTCATCAATCTACATGCCCCCTTTCCCCTATTTGAGAAATCATCCACACTATGGGACCCAGCCCCATGCTGCATCGACCCACATCTGTAGTCCTCTGCAGAGTTTCATATCCACTTGCAAGCCGAACAAAAATCCACCCAATGCTCATACAATACATGTTTGATATACTTGTATTCCTCTCCCATAGTGATCCAAATGAAATCTAGGCGCTATCGTGAAACATCATCCTCGACACACACCCTTTTGTTGACCTGGTGGCACACAGCCCTAGAAGAACTATCAGGACATAGAAGCCTTCCAACTAGATTACCCACTATCCTAAAAATCGACGGATTTTGCAATGGTGGAGAATGATTTGTGAAACTCACCCAAATCGTTGCCGAAGGAAATTACCATTTCATATGTTATTCATATTTCCATCTATGAATGTCAAATCTGGACCCAATTTAGCTATGAGGCGTGTATTGACCATGCCTTGATCAGGTCTTCCTCTGACGCGAAGCGCACCATTATGTTCATGTTATAGAGCAAACCAACAGTATCTTTTTCATGTAGATCTCAGGAACTGAAGACGCATCTTTCGAAAAAGTCCATCAATAGAATTATTCATGAAAAAATGTTCAATCAGTGTCTGGCTGAGTAGTGTAGAAGCTTCTATGAACTCCGTGAGTTACAATGGATGATTAGGTCTTCCCTTTTACAAATCTGGGACCTTAGGGTGTAGAGAGCACTCCGAAAATAGCGGAAGCATCTATAATTTTGAAATAATGTTTATTTTGTACAAAAAATTTATAATTTGTCAATTATTTTTAAATATATTCATTTATAATAATATGACTCATTTTATAGAGAGTTGCATAAATCGCACCTTCATAACACATAGATATTTTCAATATATGTATTTATAGATTTATATTTCTCTTTTATGAGTTAAAGAATTATTTTTTCATCAAGATAATAAATAATATAAAATATACTAAAATTATTTCATTATATTCCATAAGATATATTATTTCATTTTATTTGGTTTCAATTATTTTTACATCATTTTTTCATGTGATATTCTAAATGATAGACAATCATGCAAAATCTTTAATGACATAATAGGTACAATTAATTTTCAATGAGTCATAAAATCTAAAAAATATGAATTTGTGTTTCTCATGATTTTATAGATTAAACCAAACCATAAATCATTAGAATAAGATATAATAATATCTGATATTAATTTATTCTATAATTAACTCTAAAGCCGTATTAGAAAATATTCAAAGATAAACATTATGTATTTTATAAATAACTAGCCTTAAATATCCTAAAAATATTAATAAAATAATTGAAAACTAAAAAATCTAATATATTTAATTAAATATTCTACTTATATGATGTAATTAATTATATCCAAAAAACAATATCAATCACTCACTATGTAACATACATAAAATATTTTATTATATTTTTATAAAATCTCCAATATATTCTAATCTTTTATATAAATAGTCCAAATCATTATAGAGCACTATGAAAATAATTTAGGCTTTTCAAATATTATTCAACCCTTATTCTTAAACTATAATTCCTTCTTATCCATTGATATTTATATTTACATTAATAATTTATGGGTCCAAAAATAAATAAATTATTAAAAATATTCATTAGCCACATAGCCCCCAAAACAGATTTCAATTATATATTTATCTAGATGATAAATCTTATGTTCCCAAAATGTAATAATCCTTTGTCCAAATTAATCATAATTACATTGTCATCAAAGATCATATTAACCCAAGAGACTATCAATACCCAATAAATAATAGATGAATTATTCCTCAAAAAACATTTTCACGAAAACAAATGGTTACCATAATGGTAACATATACCAGATACATTTTTTTAAAACTAATAAATTTCTCCTAAAGTTTCTTTAATCACCTCAAACACCCATCAAATAAAACATCTCTATGGAAACTATTCATTTAATCTTATTATTAACCATATATTTATTAAAACATGATGGTATATCAATCTATAAAATTATCCTAAATATATAACATCATATCATATATATATTTAACCCCTATCTTTGATATAAAATTTATCATTTCAGACCCATAAATATGTATTGGGTTCTAAGATCATACTGTTTAAAATTCTATCTATAATAATAAAAATTCAAAGTTGATTTTAAAAATTCATAATTACAACATCAAAATTATATTTATCTACATTAATATACAATACCATTCAAGGTTAGTGTTTTAAATAATACCTTTATAGAAATAAACTAGTATATTTTGATGAGAATTTGAATTTTCCCAAATATATAATGTTTTTTAATTTCTTGACTATTCTACAATATTTCCTATAAAATACTCCACACAAATAACCCTTCTATATATAAAATATGTAGTATCATTATTCCTAACCTAAGAAAATTGAATCACATAATCTAGGATATGAGATGATTAGTAAGTGTAAACATAAGCATTAACAATATTATTTCATTAGTGAGGATAAGATGGGAATAAACGTAGGAGAAAATTATCAATGAGCAAGAGTATTACATAAGAGAATTCACACCCATACTTGATCATAAAACATGAGTCTCATTACATTGCTTTAACATACAGAATGCTTCATATGAGTTAACAATCATGATCCATTTGAAATTAATATTTTCAAAAAACACTTTCTACAAAAAATCCATCATTGAGAAATAACATTTCTATATTGGGAAATCATTCTTACTGTATGGATGTAATGATCATAATAATTGTTATTATCATTATATGTTAGTTCACTCCTTTAATCTTGTGTTTCTGAACAATTATTTCAATGAAATTGGTTTTGAGGATTTTTAAATACTTTTATAGGGTCTTATAGGACCCTTTTTAGTGTATGGTTTGAAAAATGTTTTCCCAAACCACTGTGATCCACTATGAAATCATTTAGTTAGTGATTGAGGATCATTGGGTGGAGCATGATTTGGGTGAATGATTTAATAGACCATGTGGCCTAACTTAAGAAACGACATCACAAGCTATACCTTCCAAAAACATGGATAGGAAACTGTTTTTAAAACTATATGACCAAACCATGTGGGTTTCTAGAAGAGTAAGAAAGACTCACATGGTTGGTGTGCACATTGAAAAATTATGTCACCAAACAATGTATATGTGATTGTATGGTCTGACAAATAAGTTTAATGTCCATTTATTTCTATTTTTTCCTTTTTATTTATATGTGTATCCCTATAGAATCTATAGACACCTCTATCATGACCTATCCTTAGGGCCCGTGCCGTGACTACCCTAAGCCTGCCTTCTATAGGCCAGGGTCTGGCGACTAGCACCAAAGGAGAAAATCTCGATAAAAAGGGAAGGCATAGCCTTTATAATGTAAACAAACACCACAGAGTACGCAAGATGAGTAAACACTAAGTAAACTGAGTACAAAAGTAAGCGCTGAAAATTAAATGGGCCAGAATACAAACCCATCTGAAATTAAAGTACAACTGAAATGAATGTACAACAACTGAAAAGGAGAGCAACGAGTCCGAGCCGTCCTCTGGAAATTCCACATGAAGGGTGGGTACAGATAGTCTCCTCTGCTCCTCGGCCTCGGCTGTCCGCTCCATGTACATCCCATCCAGTGATCCACCTCCAGGTATCGTCCAGCTCCACGAACTCCGACATCGATCTGCGCTGTCCGTCATCTACATCCAACTCAATATAGTGCGGGTATAGCCCATGCAGAGGTTAGTATATGCTACTCAATAGGGACCCCGAGACCCTCTAAGGTCTCCCAGAATCCACAAAGGATAAACCAAAAAAGAAAGATACAATCACGAAGTAACAACCAACTCTACTTAGGTATATGCCCATACATATACCGAAGTCATCTATTCCATCTCGGCTCCAATACATGAGCCCAAGTATAACCCAGTCCACACAAGAAAATATAACCCATTCAACATAGGAATTCACAACCCAATCCACACAGGAAATCACAACCCAATCCACACAAGAAAGCACAACGATCATATCGATGATAATGATTGTAAGTTAAGACTCAGCTCACATAGGTATACACTTCGTAAGACGATAGAGATGATCAGATGCAGCCACTGATTCATCTAAGCTGTCAGACCCACATAGGATACAATACCATCTAAGCTGTCAGACCCACAAAGGATACAAGACCAGCTACTCTACCGGACCCACATAGGATACAAGTACAAAGTCAAATACTGTCGGACCCACAATGGATAAAAGAACAGCAGTCAAATACTTCCAGACCCACATAGGATACAAGAATAGTAGTCATCATTGTCGAACCCACGGAGGATTCCAGTACGGTCGTCGTCGCAGCCGAACCCCTGGAGGATCCCAGTACAGTCGTCATCGTCGTCGTAGTCGTAGACAGCTCTAGGGTTCCCGCACACAGCACGCTCGATTCTAGGGGGGTCCGCTCCACAAGCAAAGGGGTCGATTCATCAACTATCACAATGTCCAGAGTTGATGTATCACAATGTTCCGCCTCATCGAAAGGAACTCAATGTGACAGACGGCGCGTCAATTCGACACTCGGTCTGAGTGTTATTAGCTTATTCGTCCTTGGGGCCCAGTTGGTTTTTAAGCTAAAACCAACCCATCCATACTCCAGAAGCATCCAAACCTCAAGCGGTGTAAACCAAAAGAACCATCTCACTAAGAGGAATCCATCAAAGTCGATGACACGTCAATCGAACGTCCGAAGCTCAAGTTAAAAGAGTTTCCGCTCAGAGGGCCCGGATGGTTTCATGTTCGAACCAACCAGGCCATACCCAATGTTCTCTGAATCCTTGATTGTGATATACCTAAATGAATGAATCGATCCATGTATCGATATGCAACTGAAAGTGCGTCAATCGGAGGTCTGTAGACCATGTTATGTGACTTTGAACGGATCTGTCCGGAAATCAGGGGTTCGGGCCCGGTCCGACCCAGCTAGATACCCCTGGGTCAGCATGAACCGGGTCAACGGGACCCGGGTCTGGGTCTAGCCCTACCGACATGGCCCGGTCCGCGTGGCTGGTGGCTCGGCCTTCGGCTCAGTGGGATGCGGGGGGGGGGGGGGGGGCTGCCCCCTTTGATTGTGAAACGGAGGCCCCCCATTATTGGTGGAGTCAGCACTAATTAAACTGGGGGGTTTTCCCTTCGGATTCGTGAAAATGGCCAGCCCAATTGGCCGGCCGGTGTGCTGCTGTGGGGCCCCCCGCGGGTCCAACCTCCTGATGTGTCGGCGGCCGGCTGAGTCTGACCGCCTCCTCTGCACCGCCGCAGCCCTTGTCCGACCGACATGGCGCGACGGCGTTGCGCCCCTCCGTCGTGGCCTGCACTTAGCCGCGGCCAACTTCTACTTCATCGGCATGGTGCGATGGCCCCACCCTCCTTCACCATGGCCCGATCTGGACGCGGTTATCTCGTTCCCGCGCGGTGCGACGACTTGGCCTCCTTTTCAATCCACGAAGAAAATAAGCAACAAAACAGGGAGGAGGTTCGGTCGTGTTCGTGCGGTATGACCTCCTCCCGTTATATTGATAATAGGCAGCCAATATTAATGATGAACATCGAAATATTATTGAATGTAAAATCAACCCCTACCTCAAAGAATTTGACGAACGATGAGCATCGCGGAAAACAGCGTCACTGGGTGAGGCTCCGTAAACATCGACGGAGAACGTTCGAGGAGGAAAAGGCGTCTCACACCAGCTACGGAGAGGAGAAGGAACGACATGTCGATCTCTTCTTGTGGTTTCGTGGTTCTTCGACCATGAGTGATGTTCTTCGCAGAAGGTTGAAGCTCTTCAAAGGAACAACACAAGGGTTATCTCCTTTTCTTCGCACAACAAATTCCAAACAAAAATAAAATAAGTATTTGCCTTATTTTATTTACATATGCCAACAATTAAAAACTTCAAAAGTTGAATTCACCTAATTAATTTTGAGTTGTCAAAATTAATGGTGTGCTATGTTGGCAACATTAATGTGAGGGAGAGTCACATAATTTAAGAGGGAAGGTTTAGAGGAGTTAGGGAAATTAAAGGGGTGGGGATCGTGTGGGCCCCACCTCACTAATATCCTATCAAGTGGAGTTAGGATGTAGTGGGTCACACCACAACTTCCTCATATAGGTTGTAATTACTTAGAGTATAAATAAAACTGTAACACATATTTTATTTCACTCTTCAGTTAATCCATTTATTTAGCAACACCTACTGAGAAAACACAACTCCAGAAAAGGTCTTCCTAAGTAATTACTGGCACTGCGATTTCATCGGTGCCCTCAGATTTCAATTCTGATCACCGATTCAAAAGTTAGAAAAACCTGCTCGTTCATTCACTGAACGTACCCAATCTAAACTTCGTAAATTAATTCTAGGCACACCGCGCCTCAGAATTAGGTGCCATCAGAAACTACGTACACGTAAAATCCCAAAGAATTTAAGAAAAAAAATTTCATTGAAATTTACAGGTCTTTACATTACTCCCAGCTCAGGGATTTTCGTCCCCGTAAAGATACATCACAAACTAGGGGAACAAATGAGGGTATTGAGGATGCATCTGAGCCTCCTGCTCCCAAGTGCACTCTTAGAGATTCTCGTGCTTCCACCTGATGTGCACTAGAGGAATCGACTGCCCACATTGGACCAACTCCTGTCTATCCTTGATCTCCACCAAGACCACTACAAAAGTGGCCCCGTCATTAATTTCCATCTCCCCATGTTCGATGATAAGCGTCGGGTCGTGCACCTATCTCCTCAGCTCATATACATGGAAGACATCGTGCACCTGGTGCAATTGAGGTGGTAGAGCCAGGCGATAAGCCACCTCACCTATCCTGCTGAGAACCTAGAATGGTCTGATGAAGCGTGGAGATAACATGCCGACCCGAACAAATCTCCGTAATCCACATCGAGGTGAGACCCGTAAGAAAATGTGGTTTCCATCCTCAAACTATAGTGGTCTCCGCCTCCTATCAGCATAAGACTTATGTCGGCTCTGAGCTGTCCTCATCCACTCCTGGATGACCTGAACCATCTCTGTCGTGGCCTGGACCATTTCTGGTCCCACAAGTGTTGACTCCCCAAGGTTTTTCCAGCATAAAGGTGATCTGAAAGTTCGGCCGTATAATGCCTCGTATGGTGCCATCCTGATGGTAGAGTGGTAGCTGTTGTTGTACACAAACTCTACCAAAGGTAGGTGATCCTCCCATCTGTGACCAAAGTCGAGGACACATGCATGGAGCATGCCCTCAAGAGTCTGAATAGTCCTCTCTGTCTGACCATCCGTCTATGGGTGAATGGTGGTTCTCAGGCATAGCTACATCATAAATGCCTCCTGTAACCCCTTCCAAATCCGAGAAGAAAAGCGAGCATCTTGATCGGATATTTTAGATGATGGCACACCATGAAGCCGTACGATCTCCTGAACATAGCGACATCCCAAGATCTCCACTGAGCCCTACTCTCTGATGGGTAAGAAGTGGGCTGACTCGGTAAGTTGGTCAACAATCACCCAAGTGGAGTCGTGTCCTCTAGATATACATGGAAGCCCAGTCACGAAATCCATAGATATCCCATCCCACTTCAACTTCGGGACCTCCAAGGGATGTACCAAGCCTACTGGTAACTGGTGCTCCACCTTCACCTGCTGGAAGGTGAGGCATCGAGAAACGAACTCTTCCACAACCTTCTTTATACACGGCCACCAGTGCTGTCGTCTGAGATCCTAGTACATCTTCGCTACTAATAGATGTACCGCTAATGGGGAAGTGTGAAAATATCTCAACACCTTATCCTTTAAAGCAGCCGGTACCATGGTACGTCTTCTAAAAAGGACGACGTGTTCTCCTCCAATAGAGAATCCATCAGGTGATTGTCCTGAGGAAATATGTTCACACCATGTCTCACAGTCAACGTCCCCACGCTGTGCCTCTCGGACCCGCTGAAGAAGTGGAGGAGTGACTATGAGTGACTGAAGAAAGGCTGCTCCATCTCTATCCACGAAGGATATCTGCAAAGCGGCTAGCTGCTATGTCACCTCTCCAAGTAGCTGAATGCTCATCCTCCTGCTGAGAGCATCATCTACTACGTTTCCCTTCCCAGGGGTATAGACTATCTCAAAGTCATAGTCCTGGAGGAACTAGAGCCATCACCACTGTCTCAGGTTTAGGACCTTTTGTGAGAAGATGTACCTGAGACTCTGGTGGTCAGAGTAGAATGTAAAGCGCTCGCCCATCAGATAGTGTTGCCACATCTTCAGAGTGAAGACCACTGCTACTAACTCTAGGTCATGGGTAGCGTAGTTCTTCTCGTGCTTCCTCATCTGTCATGATCAATAGGTGATCATTTCCTGCTCTTACATCAGGACACACCCGTGTCCATTCCCTGATGCATCACAGTAGACTACGTACCCTACTCCCTCCTCCGGTAGCCTCAAGATGGGTGCACTGGTCAATCTTTGTCTCAGATCTTAGAAGCTCTACTGGCATCTATCTAACCACATGAAGGGTTTCCCCTTCTTCATCAAAAATGAAAGTGGTGCTGCATCTCTGGAGAATTCTGGAACAAATCTCCGATAGTACCCATCCATACCTAGGAAACTCTGCACCACCGTCATGGTCCTGGGTGGCTCCCAAGCTTGCACTGTCTTGATCTTCGAAGGATCCACCTCAACTCCCGCCTCATTGATGACGTGCCCCAAGAAGTGGACTTCTAGAATCCAGAACTGAAACATAGAGTGCTTACCATAAAGATGGTGCTCTCAGAGTGTATCCAATACAACCCACAAGTGGTAGGCATGCTCCTCCTCATTACTCGAGTAAATCGATATGTCGTTGATGAAGACTACGACAAATAGATCGAGTTAATGCTGGAATATCATGTTCATGAGACTCATGAACACTGCTAGAGTGTTGGTTACACTGAAAGGCATAACCACGAACTCCTAGTGGCCATACCGACACCTAAAGTCCGTCTTCTGCACATCCTCGTCTCGAACTCTGAGCTGATGATATCCTGACCTGAGGCCTATCTTGGAGAACCACCAATATCACTTGAGCTGATCGAAGAGGTCATAAATCCTTGGAAGTGTATACTTGTTCTTCACGGTCAACTAATTCAGGCGACAGTAATCGACACACAGTCTCAAGCTCATGTCCGCCTTCTTGGCGAACAAAATTGGGGAAGCCCAGGGCAAAACACTGGGTTGGATGAATCCCTTGCCCTGCAAGTCCTCCAACTGTACCCGTAGCTCTCGAAGCTCAGTGGGATCCATCAAATATGATAGAGTAGTTATCGAGGTTGTCCCGGGGTACATGTCAATATTGATGTCTACCTCTCTGCGATGAGGTAGTCCTGAAATGTCGTCAGGAAAGAGGTCTGCATACTGATCCACCACAACAGGGAAACTCAGACTCTGCCCATCAAATGCGCCTAGGATGAGACTATCCAACTGATGAGTGATTGGCTATCCTCTCCTCTGTGTGAGTCCATCCTGTGCTACTAAGGCTCCCTTCTCGCTGGTGAAGGTGAACCTACTCCCATCGGTGCGGACACACCGCACCTTGTGCCTAATATAGTCTATCTGAGCATGAACTGTAGATAATCAATCCATTCCCAAGATGTCATCGTAAGGTCTCGACGCCGCTACAAGAATATACCAGCTGAAGCTCTCACCTCCTAGAGTAAACTCACAGTGCCGAAACCAATGCATAATCGTTGAGTCTGCTCCTGTAGGATTCTCTAGCCGCAAGGATCGAGCCAGAAGATCCGTCGGAATCTCCAAGCTCCAAAAAAGGGCAGCGGAAATGAACGAATGACTCACTTTTGCATCTATAAGAACTACAGCAAGGGTGGAGTAGACACATATAGTACCTCAAATCATATCTGGTGTCCCGTGGTCATAGGCTTCCACTGTCTAAAGCTACGCCTGCCTCTATCCGCCAACTCCCTGTGGTCGGGGTGGACCTTTTGGTGGTGGTGGTGGTAGTGCCTCAAAACGTCGTCCACCACCTGCGGCTCAGCCAGCTCCACTACCTCGTTTGCCTTCTCCCTAGGGACCGCCATGGTCGAACCTCTTCCTCTACCTCGGTGGTCCCTCAACTGTCTCATGCTCCTCTGTGTGGCGACTCGGGCAGTCACGAGCCATGTGGCCCTGCCTGCCGCATGGATAGCAGTGTCTTCTCCTTGGAAGGCTTTCTATGCGCCGTGTGCCCCACACCTCTGAGCCAGTATCCTGAGGTCGTCCGCCTGATGGTCTGGTCCACTTGAACCCCTATGAAATCCGCCGACTTCCAACTGCATAAGATTCTACTACATGCCACCCTGCGGAAGGTCTCGATGCTGGGGTATGCTCAGAATGAAAGCTCTCTACAAGAAGGGCTCGATCCAGTACTCCTTCCTGCGTCAGAATGCTGAGGGAGATCATCAATGCCCTGATCTCATGCCTCAGTCCCTACTCGAAGGACCGGGCCCAGAAGAATGGGTCTTATACCATGTCTGTGGAGTAGCGCGAGAGGTTGGTAAATCTCGCCGAGTACTGGGATACCGTCATGCTGCCCTGCCACAGCTGTAGTAGCTCCTGAATGCGCACCGCACGGAGGGTGGCTGGAACGAACTCCGAGCAGAAGAGGCTCTCGAAGTCCGTCCAAAGAAGAGACGTCTCGTCGTGCACCTAGAGCATCAAGACCCACCATCTACCTACTATCGTGTGTAGGAGACTCACAACAAGGATCACCATGAGGTCAGCTAGTGTCCCTACTAATATGAAAACTCATACAACAGCCTCCAGCCAATCCTCAGCTTCCTGAGGGTCCGTCTGCCCACAAAACCTGGCTGGTCTCTGATGCTGAAACTCTTTCAGTTCACTAAGGTTAAGTGCACTCTCAGCGGCTGGGGCTGGTGGCATCGGTGGCTCAGCAGGTAGAGGTATTGCTGGTGCCTCTATTGTAATAGGGCCCTGCACCGAGGCATCGTCACTTGGTGGGCTGTCGTCTCGCACAAAGCTCGGAACCCTAGCTGGATGCCATCGTGGGGCCATCCTGAAAAGAAACAGGAGCGCCACGGTCAATACAGTATACCTGGTGAGCTGACACAATGTAATCAAAAAGAAAATTTTGAAACACACATGCAATCAATGTTTTCATACATTGAGTCAGAAATCAGACGTCAGGGTCCTGGTGTATGGATACATTGGCCGCCACACCAACACTAGACTCCCTGGACTAATAACCACACTCAATACCCTTAACACTATTGCCTCACATAGAAGAAAGATCAGAGTCATGAGTTCTGGGGTACAACTGAACTCCTCTAATACCAATTTGTCACGAACCGTCCTCGGGGCTCGTGCCATGACTACCCCAAGCCCGCCTTCCGTAGGCCAGGGGCTGGCGACTAGCACCAAAGGCATAAATCTCGATAAAAAGGGAATACATTGACTTTATAATGTAAACAAACACCACAGTGTACACAAGTTGAGTAAACACTAAGTAAACTGAGTGCAAAAGTAAGCGCTGAAAAGTAAATGGGACAGAATACAAATCCAACTGAAAGTAATGTACAACTAAAATGAAAGTACATCAACTGAAAAGTAAAGCAGCAAGTCTGAGCCGTCCTCCGGAAATCCCACCTGAAGGGTGGGTACTGTATCACCCCGAGCTTTCACGATACGCCTCTCTTTCAATAATGCAATAGCTTGCATTTTACGCAAGTTCGAGTTCTAACACACCGCGACTACTCAAAGTAGCCGTTATGAATAGTAATACCAACTTTTTAAAATTATAGAAATTTTATATTTCAAAATGGACTTCATTTTTGTATTCGTAATATCGAAATTATCCTATGTTGAATTTTTTGTAATTTTCTGAGAACTTTCAATTTTTTATGAATAGTGAAAAATACTTAAAAACAACTTTTTTAATAAAAATAATTTATTGTGATAAATTATACTTTTGAGTGGTTTTAAAGTATAATTATAATATATTTTTACCGTTATATCCAATGGTGGTCATTATAATTAATTTCACTTTGAAATTGGACATAAACTATTGTCAATCTGTTGATATATATTGTTTCTAAAAACACGCTATTTGTTGTGACAATGGGAATTAATTATAAAATTAATTAATGAAACATATATGTTTTGAATTTCATAAAATAGACATCATTTTTTAATTTGGTATATCAATTATAGCTTAGGGAGAAATTTTGGCATTGTTCTGAAAAACTTCAATTTTTTATGAATAGTGAAACCACTAAGTTGTAGTTAAAAAACTGATTTTTCGTTTAAATGAAACATTACAACTTCTGTGATTTGATTTTCAAAAATCTGACATACATGGTTGTCATTAGGAATTAAAATGTGGTTCAATGGGATTAAAATAATTTTTTGGTGAATAGTAACTTTTAGGTTTAATTAATCGCGATTAAACGTAATTAGTGAAATTTAAGGTAAAAATGATATTATAAAAATATTAAATGACCTTAACACTTGTCCTACCCCTATTGGATGAGTCATGGCCAACCAAGACAATCCATGGGTCAACTTGGGGACCCCATGGAGCCACTTTGGTTGGAAAATGACATAAATAACTTTTATTTAAAGTTAAAATAAAAATGTCAGAAACATAAGTTTTTTTACTAAAACAATTTTTAAATGGGGTTATACAAGTCATATTTTTGACTATAAATATTCATTAGAAAGATAAAAAGATTTCCTATCTCATGATATTTTTTTAAATTTTTAGACATTAAATAAATTAAATTATTTATGACACCATGATGATGCAGGAATTACCTGATTAATTAACGATTTAAATAAAATGAAAAGATAATGTAAAATCCAAGGCATAAACTTGTCAAAAAACTATTTGATGAGTATATTTCGAACCCTAATCACCTTATACTCTAATTATATAAGTTTGGGACATTTGGAATCCGAGAAGCATTGTATAATAAAGTAACATTTCATTACTTTCAAAGAGTGCCACTCCTCTCCACTTATAAAAGGCCCCCACCACTCCCACTTTATTCACACTATCAAGCCATTTGGATCGGACAAACTCTGCCCAAATACTCTCCCATATTCCCCCTCTTACTCCTAGAAGCCTCACTTTGGGCAGAACTCTTCCCAAGGAAGCCTTGGGCTCAAATCAAAAAGAGTTACCCGATTTTAAGGTAATGTCTTCTCTAATGTTGTTTTTTTATTTTTTTTCTCCAACCCCCTAAACTATTTTTATTCATTTCTTTTGTAACAAAACCAGTATCCTCAGTATAATAGGATGTTGTTATAAGAAGGATTCGAGCTACACTTACACACACCTACATCTAATGGTTAAAGAACATACTGTTTCTGTGGATGGTGAATTTTTGCCTCACAAAACAATGATTGTTCAAAACTCATATAACACCTCTAATGGTGGCCATTATGATGACACTATTTTTATATATGATATATATTATGTTTTTGTTTTCCTTATGATTTTGTATTTTTCATTTATGGCATACCTTTATGGTTTCCATTATGGGTAAACGCGATATTTTCATTTTAGGAAGTGCGGACTACTGCCCCCTCAAAGTGATTTGAATCGTTAATACCTTATGTGGGATGTATAAAGGATGGAGTAAATGGTATTATATGCTATATTATACTGGAATTATATTATACTTTTATATCATTATTATTTCATTCCATTAAATACGAAATAGAAATGAAAGTAGCGTTCATGCGTACGTACGGTTTGCCGTCTCCATGAACGGTGCATTTCATTTCTTACCTCTAGACGTTATGGAATATTATAAATGAATGTATATACTGGATATATATGAGATATATGATATCAATATCATGAATATAATTCTGGATATAATGAATATATCACCACATGAACAACTTGTAATTATAAGAAGTTTATTTTTGACATAAGTACCAAAGATCGACAAAACGACCGTTATTAACTTAAATAATTACATAATGTTCATAACATGGTAATAAGTGATATAAAATGAATAATGAACTTGAAAATGTTTCTTAAGAAGGTAGAGATTAACTCTAGTTTATTATTCAGGATGTCAAAGAACGGTCGAGTCAAGTCGGACACGAGGTAAGGGAACTTCTTAACCCAATTTCCATTCTTTGGGTTAATATCCTACTTTAAAATTATGTCATGATATTATTATGTCATATCTTGTATTTGTACTTTCTCTATGTATACTTATAATGAATAAACATATTAGATCTATTTTACTTAAAAAAATTATCTTTTTAAGGGACTTAGTCTCAATCTCCATTCATTGAGGCATATTTTGTTTTATACACAAATTTCTTTTATACGGTGTATAAACCCCTTTGAATTTTGTGGTTTTTTCAAAAGGAATATTTTTATACGAAGCGTTTTACTAAACGATAAAATGGAATGTTTTTTTGTCGTACGTATGCGACGACAACGACTTCTCCGCCGCCGTGACCATTATTTGAGTTTCGGCTTCCTCTACAAGCCGTAACATTTTTTTAAATGAAAAATAAATACAAAGTTTTAATTATCCATTATTTTCGTATTGAAAATGGTTTTGAAATTGTTTTTATTATATCAATTTTTTGTATTGATATCTTGTGATTAAAATGTGGAAATGTTATTTTTTTATGCATGTTTTATGTGATACAATTATGTTATGGTTTATGATATGTTTAAACCTATTCATATGAGGAATGCATTGGACTTAATAAGTAACGGGTTCAGCCCGCTATAGCTCCTCGATGCATCGGTAGGTCTCATTAGACAAACTAGTGTCTTGGCACGAGGACTTGAAAAAATCTTATTTGTGGTCTTGGCACGAGGCCTTGGCTACGTGGTTATGATAGTCTGACATTATGCATTCCATCATTATGAATGTGGTTATTGATATTGCATGTGATTATTCGACCAGTAGAATATCCATGTGAATAAGTAAATGGAATTATCTCATTTTACTTTTTCCATATTATGTTGAAGTTCATGTTTAAAAGGATTTTGTTTTAGTTATACATTGCCTTAAATGTTTATGTTTATTTATAAAAGCTTCCGCTATATTGTTATCCTTACTGAGCATCTGAGCTCACCCCTTTCAATGTTTTAATATTTTCCAGGATGTGAAGAAGTATTTTATGAATGACCTGCAGGGATAGTCAGAAGAGGATATTAGTGTGGACTATGGATACTATTTTATTGTAGTTTTTCACTTTATGATGTAATTTAACATTTATGAATGTATCTAGTGTTTCCAAGGCTACTAAACTAATCGGTCTTTCGATACTTGATCTTTTGTGATCATTCCAATGTTACGAAGTAATGCACCGACTTCGTGTAGCTGGGGTCGGGGCATTACAGTTGGTATCAGAGGCAGTTTAGTACTAACCTTGGAAGCTAGATTTAGATAAACTCTGATTAGATCACATAGCCCGAAGATAGACTTTGAGGATTAGTATAGAAGAACTTCCTAGAATTTTGGGATTATAGAGATTTTGTGAGTTTTCCGAGCAATAAATCCTAGTCTGGATACGAATAGGTAGAGGCGGCTCTGGCACAGATGTACCTAGGGGTAAAACCCGAAAACACCGCTTTGAGCTAGACTCGGACGGGAACTGGTGCACGACAACGGGCCTTGCTGCACTCTTGGTTACGACACTCCTGTGGGATATGCTTAGGATAATTGTCATTTTCTTTACAAACCACTATGAAGGGTTATGAGTATATACTTCCTCAAAAAAAACATTTTTATGGATTATATCCATAAATATTTCAATTTATGTTAAGTATTTTACAAGTATGGAATTATGTATTTTGATTCATAAACTAATCAAGTTTATGACATTGTTTTGGAATGGTTCCTAGTGGAAGGAATGGAAACTGTATCAATGCACGCACTCCATATAGGGATTTCCCTCTTGCTCAAGATAATTATTGTGGATCTGGAGATTCAACTGGTACTGATCAACTTATTACCATACTGGGACAACTCACTTAGGTTATGAATAATAACCTTACTCATATGGAGCACCCTGATCCGCAACGTGGTGGATCAATGTTAGACCGCTTCATGAGGCAACAAATGCCAACATTTAATGGGGGTAAAAATCCATTAGTAGCTGAGCAATGGATAAACTCTTTATAGAACATATTCTACACCTAGGGGTGTAGCGAAAGGGAGAAGGTTATCATGGAAGTTTACCACCTCACTAGAGATGCCGATCAATGGTGGTCATTGATTCAAAATACAAAGGAAAATTAAGAAGTATCAAGTATGTAATAGAGAGAGTTCAACGATCTTTTCTTAGAAAAATACTTTCCACATGACCATCGAGCAGATATGGAAAGGAAATTTCTGAGTCTGAGGCAGAAGGAGGATGAGAATATCACAAAGTATGAGCCCAACTTTAGAAGGTTAGAGAGGCATGCAGCAGATTATATACGTAACCCAAGAAGTAAGATTGATCATTTCTTTGATGGGTTAAAACCATTTCTTCGTCGAGCATTAGTCTCACAAACCTTCTCGTCATACAAAGATATTTTCTCGTGTGCTATCAAGATGGAAAAGGAATTCTCTAAGTCTTATGACAACAAAGTAAAGCAGAAGAAGAAGAGAATGGTCGAATAAGAGATAGATAAAGGGAAAAAGGGAAAGACGGATTTTCCATTATGTGATGATTGTGGGAAGAATCACCCTGGTACTTACCTAAAAGGAATGTGAGTTTGTTACAAATTTGGAGAAAAATGTCACCAGGCTCGTGATTGTAAGGGAAAGAAAGAGGCTACCAATGTTGAATGCTAAAATTCTAGGGAAATGGGTCATTATGAAAATGAATGTCCTAAGTGTCAGGGAAACATTCCTTAGAAAAGGCCAAGGGATCAAGGACAATCTTATGCTGTTACTATAGTTGAAACAGAATAATTAATGTATTGGTGCTTTTGGACTCATGGATTATATTCTGGTTATTAGAATAATGTGATATATATATACGGATTGTACTGTAGTACTTGTTGATTTCATTAAGGTTTTAATTTGATTAATGTAATCATATTTTTGTATGTGACAATAAGAGAAACTTTACCTTGTTTGCGGAATCTGATGATACAATTGATTTTGGAATTTAGAGACCTTTTAGAGAAAGTCTGGATGGAGGTATTTTGGATAACTATAATGGTTGGAATGGATTAAGTTGAACGTTGGATAGTATTGTTTAAGGTTAAAACATTTATGAAGATTATTTTTGTAATATTATAATACTATAGTTTTATGAAAAGGACAACCTGCAGGGTGGGGTATAAACCGTCGCTTCGGACGAAGCTGCCGTAATCGAACCCACAACCATAGTGCGACATGCCTTTATTACCTACCACTAGCCTACAGGAAGTCCCTGGTTATTACAAAATAGTTTTACTAATCTAAATGGTATGTGTTAATATTTGGAAACTTATACAATTAGGATAAATAAAATATTTTTGAGTTCTATTACCTTTTAGAGTGAAAGATGGGTTTGTGGTAAAAATTTATTAAAGGATGAAAGTCTATATGACAAGTATGTATATTTCCTTAAGTTCTTAGTAAATCTCCTAAATAAATTCCTCAACTTTATAAAAGGTAACTTAAAACAAAAATGTTTTCGGTTAACTTTTCCAACTGGGGATTCAATGACTCTTTAACCGATCACAAGTTTGTGATTTTCTTATGGTTAGCTTTCTCTTAATCCTGATTTCTACAACTCTCCATCATACCTTGATGGTTTGTCTCTCCTCCATATCCATATTTTCATATAATCCTAGTATGGGCTATCTCGAGTGACCTTTGTACTTCTCTTTCTTTCTTTTAATGTTATATTTTTATTAACCTTATTTCCGATGTGGGTTTTCCACAAAGGTAATTTCTATTTTCAACCTTTTATTTTCAAAGAAAATTTTCAAATTGTGAGGACGCAATTTATTGAAGGAGGGGAGAATGTAACACCCCGAGCTTTCACGATACACCTCTCTTTCAATAATGCAATAGCTTGCATTTTACGTAAGTTCGAGTTCTAACACACCACGACTAATCAAAGTAGACGTTATGAATAGTAATACCCACTTTTTAAAATTATAGAAATTTTATATTTCAAAATGGACTTCATTTTTGTATTCGTAATATCGAAATTATCCTAAGTTTAATTATTTGTAATTTTCTGAGAGCTTTCAATTTTTTATGAATAGTGAAAAATACTTAAAAACAACTTTTTTAATCAAAATAATTTATAGTGATAAATAATACTATTGAGTGGTTTTAAAGTATAATTATAATATATTTTTACCATTATATCCAATGGTGGTCATTAGAATTAATTTCACTTTGAAATTGGATATAAACAACTGTCAATCTTTTGATATATATTGTTTCTAAAAAACAAGCTATTTGTTGTGACAACGGGAATTAATTATAAAATTAATTAATGAAACTTATATGTTTGTAATTTTATTAAATATACATCATTTTTGAATTCGGAATATCAATTATAGCTTAGCGTGAAATTTTGGCATTGTTCTGAAAAACTTCAATTTTTGATGAATAGTGAAACCACTAAGTGGTAGTTAAAAAACTGTTTTTTCGTTTAAAATAAACATTACCACTTCTGTGATTTGATTTTCAAAAATCCGACATACATGGTTATCATTACGAAGTAAAATTTTGTTCAATGGGATTAAAATAATTTTTTGGTGAATAGTAACTTTTAAGTTTAATTAATCGTGATTAAACGTAATTAGTGAAATTTAAGGTAAAAATGATATTATAAAAATATGAACTGACTTTGAAACTTGTCCTACCCCTATTGGATGAGTCATGGCCAACCAATACAATCCATGGGTCAACTTGGGGACCCCATGGAGCCACATTGGTTGGAAAATGACATAAATAACTTTTATTTAAAGTTAAAATAAAAATATCAGAAACATAAGTTGTTTTACTAAAAAAAAATTTAAATGGGGTTATAGAAGTCATATTTTTGACTATAAATATTCATTAGAATGATAAAATGATTTCCTACATCAGGATATTTTTTTATAATTTTTAGACATTAAATAAATTAAATTATTTATGACACCATGATGATGCAGCGATTACCTGATTAATTAACGATTTAAATAAAATGAAAAAATAATGTAAAATACAAGGCTTAAACTTGTCAAAAACCTATAGTATGATTATATTTAGAAACCTTATCACCTTATCCTCGAATTATATAAGTGTTGGACCTTTGGAATCCGAAAAGCATTGTATAATAAAGTAACATTTCATTACTTTCCAAGAGTGCCCCTCCTCTCCACTTATAAAAGGCCCGCACCACTCCCACTTTATTCACACTTTCAAGCCATTTGTCTCGGCCAACCTGTGACCAAATACTCTAAAAACTTCCCCCTATTACTCCTAAAAGCCTCACTTTGGGAAGAACTCTTCCCAAGGAAGCCTTTGGCTCAAGTCAAAACGAGTTACCCGATTTTAAGGTAATGTCTTCTCTAATGTTGTTTTGTTTTATTTTTCTTCTCCAAACCCCTAAACACTTTTTATTAATATATTTTATAAAAACACCAGTATCCTCAATATACTAGGATTTTTTTATAAGAATGATTCTAGATACACTTATACACACCTACATCTAAGGGTTAAAGAACATACTGTTTCTGTGGATAGAGAATTTTTGTCTCACGAAACGATGATTGTTCAAAACTCATATAACACCTCTAATGGTGGCCATTATGATGAAACTATTTTTATATATGATATATATTATGTTTTTTTTTCTTATGATTTTTTATTTTTCATTTATGGCATACCTTTATGGTTTCCATTATGGGTAAACGCGATATTTTTATTTTAGGAAGTGCGGACTACCGCCCCCTCAAAGTGATTTGAATCGTTAATACCATATGTGGGATGTATAAAGGATGGAGTAAATGGTATTATACGCTATATTATATTAGAATTATATTATACATTTATATCGTTATTATTTTATTCCATTAAATATGAAATAGAAATGACAGTAGCGTTCATGCGTACGTACATCTTACCGTCTCCATGAACGGTGCATTTAATTTCTTACCTCTAAATGTTATGGAATATTATAAATGCATGTATATATTGGATATATATGAGATATATGATATCAATATCATGAATATAATTCTGGATATAATGGATATATCACCACATGAACAACTTGTAATTATAAGAAGTTTATTTTTGACTCAAGTACCAAAGATCGACAAAACGACCGTTATTAACTTAAATAATTACATAATGGTCATAACATGGTAATAAGTGATATAAAAGGAATAATGAACTTGAAAAAAGTTCTTAATATGGTAGAGATTAACTCTAGTTTATTATTCAGGAGGTTAAAGAACGGTCGAGTCAAGTCGGACACGAGGTAAGGGAACTTCTTAACCCAATTTCCATTATTTGGGTTAATCTCATACTTTCAAATTATGTCATGATATTATTATGTCCTATCTTGTATTTGTACTTTCTTTATGTGTACTTATAGTGAATACACATATTAGATCTATTTTATTTAAAAAAATTATCTCTTTAAGGGACTTCGTCTCAATCTCCATTCATTGAGGCGTATTTTGTTTTATACACAAATTTCTTTTATACGGTGTATAAACCCCTTTGACTTTTGGGTTTTTTTAAAAGGAATATTTTTATATGAAGCGTTTTACTAAACGATAAAATGGAATGTTTTTTTTGTCGTACGTATGCGGAGACAATGACTTCTCCGCCGCCATGACCATTATTTGAGTTTCTGCTTCTCTACAAGCCATAACTTTTTTTCTAAATGAAAAATGAACACAAAGTTTTAATTTTCCATTATTTTGGTATTGAAAATGGTTTTGAAAGTGTTTTTATTATATCGATGTGTTGTATTGATATCTTGTGATTAAAATATGGAAATGTTATGTTTTTTTATGCATGTTTTATGTGATACGATTATGTTATGGTTTATGATATGTTTAAACCTATTTATATGAGGAATGCATTGGACTTAATAAGTGACTGGTGGAGCCCGCTATAGCTCCTCGATGCATCGGTAGGTCAAATGAGACAAACTAGTGTCTTGGCACGAGGACTTGACAAAATCTTATTTGTGGTCTTGGCACGAGGCCTTGGCTACATGGTTATGATAGTCTGGCATTATGCATTCCATCATTATGAATGTGGTTATTGATATTGCATGTAATTATTTGACCAGTAGAATATCCATGTGAATAAGTAAATGACATTATCTCATTTTACTTTTTCCATATTATGTTGAAGTTCATGTTTAAAAGGATTTTGTTTTAGTTATACATTACCTTAAATGTTTATGTTTATTTATAAAAGCTTCCTCTATATTGTTATCCTTACTGAGCATCTGAGCTCACCCATTTCAATGTTTTACTATTTTCCAGAATGTGAAGAAGTATTTTATGAATGACCTGTAGGGATAGTCAGAAGAGGATATGAGTGTGGACTATGGATACTATTTTATTGTAGTTTTACACTTTATGATTTAATGTAACATTTATGAATGTATCTAGTGTTTCCAAGGATACTAAACTAATAGGTCTTTAGATACATGATCTTTTGTGATAATGCAATTGTTATGAATTAATGAACCGACTCCAAGTAGCTGGGGTTGGGGCATTACAGGTACAGATAGTCTCCTCTACTCCTCGGTTACGGCTGTCCGCTCCGTGTACATCTCCTCCAGTGATTTACCTCAAGGTACCGTCCAGCTCCATGAACTCCCACCTCGATCAGCGTTGTCTGTCGTCTGCATCAAACACAACATAGTGTGCACATAGCCTGTGTAGGGGTGAGTATACGCTACTCAGTAGGGACCCCGAGACCCACGAAGGTCTCCTAGAATCCACGAAGGATAAACCACAAAGGAAAGATACAATAACAAATTAACAAAAAAATATACTCAGGTATATGCCCATACATATACCTAAGTCATATATTCCAGATCGACTCTAGCACACGAGCCCAAGTACAACCCAGTACACACAGGAAAACAAAACCCATTCCATATAGGAATTCACAACCCAATCCACACAAGAAAGCACAACCCAATCCACACATGAAAGCACAACAATCATATCGATGATAATGATTTTAAGTTAAGACTCAACTCACACAGGTATACACTTAGTAAGATGATAGAGATTATCAGATGTAGCCACTGATATATCTAAGCTGTTGGACCCACATAGGATACAAGACCAGCTACTCTGCCAGACCCACATAGGATACAAGTACAGAGTCAAATACTGCCGGACCCACATAGGATACAAGAACAGCAGTCAAATACTACCGGACCCACATAAGATACAAGAATAGTAGTCATCGTCGTCAAACCCATGAAGGATTCCAGTATGGTCGTCGTCGCTGCCGAACCCACGGAGGATCTCAGAAAATTCGTCATCATCGTCGCAGTCACAGCCAGCTCTTGGGTTCCCACACACAGCACCCTCGATTCCAGGAGGGTCCGCTCCATGAGCCAAGGGGTCGATACATCAATTGTCACGAAGTCCAGAGTTGATGTATCACAATGTTCTGCCTCATTGAAAGGAACTCGACGCGACAGACGACGCGTCCATCAAACGCCCGGTATGAGAGTTATTAGCTTATTCATCCCAGGGGCCTGGTTGGTTTTTAAGCTATAACTAACCCGACCATACTCCAGCTGCGTCCAAACATTGAGTGGAGTATTCCAATAGAACTGTCTCACTAAGAGAAATCCATCAAGGACGACGACATGTCAATCGGACGTACGAAGCACAAGTTATAAGTGTTTCCGCTCCGAGGGCCAGGTTGGTTTCATGTTCAATCAAAACCGGCCATACCTAAAGTTCTCTGAATCCTTGAGTGTGATATAACAAAACAAACGTCTCGTTCCAAGTATCGCTATGCAACTGATGTTTCATCGATCGGAGGTCCGTAGCCCACGTTATTGGCGTTTGAACGGATCTCTCCGGAAATCAGGGGGTTCGGGCCTGGTCTGACACGGCCCGATACCCCTTGGTCGGGCCAAACTGGGACAACCCAACTCGGGTCTAGGTACGGCCTGGATGGTACAGACTAGCCCATCTGGAATGGCTCAGCCCGGTGCGGGCGGTCCGACACGGCCCACGTGGCCGGCGGCTCGGCCTTCGGCCGAGTGGGATGCGGGGGGGGGGGGGGGGGGCAATGTCCCCCTTGATTGTGAAACGGAGGCCCCGATTATTGGTGGGGTCCGCCCTCATTAAACCAGGGGTTTCAGCCCCCGGATTCTCGAAAACGGTCGGCCGGGTTGGTCTGCAGGTGTGCTGTCGTGGGACCCCCCGTGGGTCCCTCCTCCCAACCCGTCGACAGCCGGTTGAGTCCGACCGCCGCCTCTCCACCGCCGCGGGCTTAGGTCGTAGCCCTTGTCTGACCAGTGGGGTGCGACGATGCCGCGCCCCTCCGCCGCGGCCCACAGTTGGCCGCGACCACCTTCGGCTTCATCGGCGCGGTGCGACGGTGCCGTGCTCCTTCACTGCGGCCTGCTCAAGCCGCGGTTCGATCGTTCCTGCACGGTGCGACAACTCTGCCTCTGTTTCAAGCCACAAAGAAAATCAAAAACAAAATGGGGAGGAGGTTCGGCCGTGTTCGTGTGGTCCGACCTCCTCCCGTTATATTGATAACAGGTGGCCAATATTAACGATGAACGTCAAAATATTCTTGAATGTAAAATCAACCCCTACCTCAAAAAAGTTGACGAATGATGTGCGTCATGGAAAACAGCATCGCGGGGTGAGGCTCCGTAAACGTCAACAGAGAACGTCCGAGGAGGAAGCAAAGTCTCATACTGGCTATGGAGAGGAGAAGGAACATCGTGTCGATCTCTTGTTGTGGTTTCGGTGTTCTTTGACGAATAGTGTTGTTCTTCGCGGAAGGTTGAAGCTCTTCAAAGGAACAACAGAAGGGATCTCTCCTTTTCTTCACACAGAAAATTCCAAACAAATATAAAATAAGGCTTTGCCTTATTTTTTTTACATATGACAACAATTCAAAATATCAAAATATGAATTCACCTAATTCATTTTGAGTTGTCAAAATTAATGGTGTGCTATGTTGGCAAAATAATGTGAGGGAGAGTCACATAATTTAAGAGGGGAGGTTTAGAAGTGTCAGGGAAATTGAAGGGGTGGGGCTTGTGTGGGCCCCACCTCACTAATATCCTATCAAGTGGTGTTAGGATGAAGTGGGTCCCACCACAACTTCCTCACATAGGTTGTAATTACTTAGAGTAGAAATAAAAATGTAACACATATTTTATTTCACTCTTCAATTAATCCATTTATTTAACAACACCTCCTGAGCAAATGCAACTCCTGAAAAGGTCTTCCTAAGCAATTATCGGCGATGCGGTTTCATCGGTGCCCTCACATTTCGATTCCGAGCACCGGTTCAAAGTTAGAAAAACCCGCTCGTTCATTCACTGAATGTACCCAAGCTAAACATCACAAATTGATTCCGGGAACACTGGGTCTCGGAATCAGGTGCCGTCAGAAACTACGTACACGTAAATTCCCAAATAATTTAAGAAAAAAAAATTCCTTGAAATTTATGGGTCTTTACATCCTCAACCTTTCCACATTTATTTATACACATTTCAATAATAATTTTTATTTATCCTTAAGACATGATGATGTGGATTAAGTTTTGTGATCCATGAACAAATAATAATCAGTTTTATTCTATATCTATTTTTCTAACCTTGAAAAGAATCATTTATTCTCCAAATAATTACCAAATCTATATATTTTTATGATATCTAATGACGATTTTCTTGATCATTTCATGAATGGTGTCAGATCTAGAGTGTTGGAGACATGTCCATTGATCAATCTCAATGATATCATTTTTGGGGGATCTTGATAGGTATTTTGTTGTATAAACTACCAAATTGAATTATAATATTTTTTTAATATTATCCATGATTATTTATTTGACTCATTTGGGATCTGTTTTATAGTTTATTGGAATTCAGGCCTGATTAGGAGCAACTTTTCTTGATGGTGTTTCGAGTTTATCATAAAAATGATAATGTCAAGATGTTTCATTGCATTTGGGTAACTATTATACTCTTTTATCATTGGTATCAATCCTTTGGGGAAAGTAGTTTTTTAACCATGAATGATATTTATCCCAAGTGTGTGAATTTAAAACCAATATTATCATATATAATGTTTTATTACATGTGTATGTTTATGCATTTTTTTAAACATGCATGTTCAAATGTACATTCATATTGATTCTGATTCTGATGCAAAAAATGTTATGTATTACCTTTATATGATCTTTATTATTTTTTGAATTACCATGTGATTAGATATATTAACTTACATACTCATAATTGGTTGACCATCAAGTTATTGTGATAACTTAGAATGGGAGTGGGCATTACATTGAACAATGATAATGATGGAACTCAACCTTGGGTAGGGGAGTGATAGACATGATACTAGACCAAAGGATGTGGAAAGGTAGGCTGATGATCATATGGCCTAACCTAAGGCATACATATGATATGATGTCTTTGATACTGATACCCAAGATGCCTTTTGATAGTCTTGAATCGTACCCTGTGGTTGATATGTGATATGATGACCCTATGGATCGATATGACTCATATTATTCAGATTTTCATGGTACATGTTCACTAGCATTGCATATAACACCTCGTCACTTCCATCAAATTTTACAATTAACCTTTTAGTGTGGAGGTTAGGGAGGTACAATTGGGAATTAATGTATCTGTTTTTAGTATATGAATTATCAAAATAGAATTACTTATGATAGTGAATACAATTTTGGATATCATTTTATACACAATTTATACTTGTTCATAAATGATAAGGATGAATTTGTGGGGTATGTAATGGTCTTACTACTCACCGTATGCATGGTAATATCAGTACATGTGTATATATCATGATTAAGCATCTTGGTAAGGGTAGGGGTCCCCCAACTAATTTTTGAGATTTTTAGTAGGAACATGGTTGCAAAACTAGGGTAGAATCCAAAGGTTTTCATGATTTTTCTTTATTTATTTTATTACAACCTTTATGTTTTTTTGGACATACAAATTTAGATCCTTTTTTATTTATGTGTGTGACACAGGGGAAAGTTTATACATATATATGTTTACATTATATTAATTAATGATACTATTAATTGTTAAATTTTATTTATGTCTTTGATGTATGGATATGATTAGTGATTTTATAGTCTCCCCAATGAACTATAAACCCACTCCACCATTTTATATCCCAATGTATATGGCGATGTGATCATGACGTCTATTAGTGTCTCAATTAGTGTTATTTTTGGAAAATCCCATATAGGGGCATTAAAATGATATCTAAACATGCATTTCATTTCTTTCCTTTTTTGTGATTCCTTAACATGGAATAAAAGTGACACTCTATGGAACTTGATTATGTGAGTTCCATGTGTCTAAACAACTCATGTGTAATTGACCTCTGAGTTAATGGATATAGTATTAATGTTATATTTTTAATGTATTTGGTTGCAATATCTCATTAGGAGTACACACATAGGATAACATGTCATCTATAAAAATGTTTTGTTCTTCAAATTCATTATTTAATTAAATGCCCTAATTTTTTCTCTTTATATGATATATCTATACTCCCTACCGATGTTATATATTTTTGTTCATACTTTTTTATGTTTTTTTCATTGGTTAGTTAATATTTAGGATGGTATTATATTTTTTCTATAAATGAATGTGGTTAGTGTGATTGTATGGAACACAAGTCTTTATCCATTGTTAAAAATAATGGGGTTATAACTTGAATACTATTATCTCCTTGTTTTATACTTCGGATCATAATCCTTTATCTATAACATATAACTTCTTATGTTTTTATTTGAATGGATGATGTTGTGGTCAATATAAATATTCATTTAGAATTTCCAAATAATGCCTCTCGGGAGATTCCTAGATAACCCCCTTAAGTGGGTTTGACATTTCCACAAAAAGAAATGTAAGAGGTTTCACCTAATTAGGTTTCCATGCATAATATATTGGTTCATTATTAGGATCCACTCTATCCTAGAGTCAATTTTATTGTACCTATCCATGTAGGATGATTGTAAAGGGACACAATTCACTATTTTCATGATGTCCAACTCTAATATTCACAAGATTTGTAGGGTAATAGGTGAGTAATGTATTTTGGGGAAATGATTAAAAATTTTGAGGGAAATTCCAATTGGTCATGAAACCGAAGGAATGATGAGTCATGCTATAGATCATTATGCTTCCTGGAATTATCAGGAGATGATGTGGTGTCATAGAACTAAACTATAAATATGAGGGTCCTTATTGGAAGGCTATCAATAACCTATTCTTCTTAGATTCATTTCCTAAAACAATAAATATTGATCATTTCCAATAATTTGTGTAGCATTAGTAGTGATCCATGATAGAATATGTATACCCTCCTCATTTTTTCAAACTAATTCATTCTCCCTATTGATGGATGAAATTGAAGAACGTAATGCTTAATATTAAAGAACTGTCATCATCATGATATCAAATAGAAGGTGATAGTTTATTCATAATGAAATGAATATAGGTTTTGTGAAAGTAATTTATAAATAAGAAGTGTAAGGTGGTAGATTCAACAACTCATCTTTATATATAGTTTATTACTAAGGTGGGTGGACCATATACTGTTGTGGGGATTATATCATCTATTATGAGGATGAATGATAAAAATATTTTTTAGGGGGTAGTGGTAAATAGGTGGATCATAGTATATAATGGTTATTCCCTACAAGAGGAGGTCCACAATGATTCAATAAGGGTATGGAAAGATATTACCTCAAGTTCTACCAACACATCAACGAAAGTGTTAGTACCATGGAAATATGGAGAATATCCAATAGATATACTCCAAAATATCATGGTTAGGTTTCTGTAAGGGTACATTATAGACACAATCTATTAACTAGGGATCTAGCCATATTACTTAATACATGGTTCAGACACATCAAATTAAAGTGACTCAACAGAGTCAAGAACTGTATTACCAAGGCCACCAAGATGAGGCATCCTATGTATATGTGATGGACCATGTTCTATATGATCATGGAGATGTATCATTAATCATTCAAGGTATAATCTTGATATCCAATTCTCTGTCTAAAAATAGATTTTATACTATTTATTCCCATTAATTTGTACCTTTTATGGTTTTTTCTGATCTTGACATACTTTTAAAGATGAATTCTAAGTTTCATTCTCTCGACACACTACTATGGATGAAAATTTACCATGTATGTATATGTCCAAATTTTCATATGGTTGTTTCCAATTCTCAAAATATGTGGGATATTATGTTACTTGAGATAATTATAATTTTTTGGAATTATTGATTAAAAAAGTGGGCCATATTGTGTGCTCACATCAACTTGTATTCGAGGAATTATTCCATTATTTAACATAACGTACTAGGGCTTGTGATTACTAGTGGGTGGGATTTATATTAAATTTAGGTGGGAAAATGTTTGAGCCAAATTTGATCCAATATAGTGCATGTGGAATTCCAAGATCTCAAATGATAGTTGGAATATAGGTCACTTCTCATCCACATATCTTCGATCTCTTTCATGATTTCATTCCAAATGACTTCTTGCATTTTCCTATTTACTAATAAGTATTGTTCGAGATAGAACTCATGGAAGGAGAACAATAAATTTTGATTCATATGTATCATATGATGTCCGTCATGTTGAGAGAGAACAGTATACCTCTAATGACTTATAGATGAAAGGACTCATTAGATCGAGATCATCTTTTTTAGGTCATCTCATGTAATTTTTCAAGAATATAGATGATAGACTATAGATCTAGGTAGAATATAAAATGTTGAATCTGGTGATTGTGAAGAAAATTCATCATCTAACTATAATTGAAAATGTATTTGATCAGTTGTGGGGATCTCATTGGTTTTATATGATCATTTATCATTTATCCTATAATCACCATCTGTTTAGAGATGAGGATATACATAAGGTTGATTTATAGGGTACATATAGATTATGTAAGTACATCAGCATGTGGATCGATTCTAATTAATACCTTATTAGTGTTAATGAATATCATGAACAATATCTTCCAACAATATCTATGATTTGTATTTATGGTCATTATTGAGGATAACCATGTATATTCATATACATATGAGAAACATTTCAGAAACCATTAGGCAATTTTGAGTACTCTTCAAGTGCATCATATTTATTCCTAGATTATGATGCATATATTCATGATTTGATATGTATATTTTATTTTTTCTGATATATTTGAGACCTGAATGTTTTTACACCATTGAATATAGTGGCGGTTATGACTTACACTCTCCATTGGAACTTTTTTTAGATCAAGGGTCTCTTGAGTTTGGTAGGAAACTAAATATGGATTACTCATGAGATATACCACTAAAAAAAGTGGTTTTGGGGAATAATAATAATAATACAGTGATGTTTGAATGGTATGATATATATGAGTATTCCTTTATTAGTCTAGGTATTAGGTTAACAACTACTGAAGTTTTTATTCTTCAGCTGATTATGATAGGATATATCGTATAATATGTTGCCTCATGCATTTTGTTAGGAGTTGTTCTAGTACAATGGGGTTAGTATTTTTATTATGGTCTTTATTTTATTCGACTACATCAGATGAAATACCTAATGTATAACCTTGATTTGGAAACTATGGTCTATGATCTATAGAATTAGTGACATTATCATTTAACATAGTGGTATATTGTATACACCGAACACAATATCCTATGATATATCTTGTCTTAGTGGGATTTCACACTTATATAGAGGAAACTATTAAAACATTATATGTCATTTTAAATTGATATATCCTAGGTTTAGGTAAATGTTATTGTCATTGTATATGATTTTGGGGAGAAAATATTGATTTTGATTTTGGAATGATTAGAAGATAGTGAAAAAGTACATAAATGGTGAGTAGATGATGCTTTTGTAATTATCTTGCATTAGAAGATTTTTGTGCTTGAATCCTTTAGAGAGGAACAGATGATAGGATCTCAAGCTTCAAAATGGGAAGTGAATCTAGGTTTGATGAATATATACTATTAAATTAGATATCAGTTTTTGGTGGCATAGTATGAAGACAGTCATCACACAATTTTATAATGATTCTTAACCAATTAGAATTTAAATTTCAAGCATTATCATCTGGGTGGTATGATTCAAACACTTTTTATCACAATTTAGATGTGGGAAATCATTCTAATGGAACTCATTATGGGGTTACCCTAGACCCTGATGATTCAATATGTTTTTTGGATGATAGTTGATTGGATGTATTTTTTAATTTATTGTAAAACATTGAGACTCGATTAATTGATGATATGGAACTGAAATATGTAAAGGTTATTGAATACCTACATGTAGTTCCATCAATATTTTTTCTGATATAAAATTATATTTGATATCATAATTTTGGATGTTTTTGGATAAGGATTAGAGTACTCATTTGAAACATAGTATGATGTATCATCTGTAGACTAAATGTCAATCAAAAAGGATTGTCTAGATATTAGAGGACTAGTGGTAGGAATGGTTCATAACTTTCAATGGTTCTTAAGATTTGAATCTATCCTTTATTGAGTTCTTATAAAACAAAATATTATGTGATTATTTTCATATGGATCAGTTTTATATACCTCTTTGTTTATTTTTATTATTCTCATCTATGATGTCTTCAGGTTGCTAATACTGTTGTTGTGGGGATGAGAATTTTAGTGATCGAAGCCTTTTAGACATATAATAACATTGTTTTTAATATAAAAATATAAAAATTACACTTGAAATATCATGAATGATATTATATTGGGAATAAAATTTTCATAATACATTGAAAAAGGACTAAAATACTCCATAATGGCCTCTTATATCCATTTAAACTCCTTAAACTAAACCAAATAACCAAGAGAATACATAAAAGTAAGTAATAAGATAAATTACCCTATAAGGGAATAAACATAATAAAGAGATAAAATCTTTGAGTAAAAGTTATAACATGATATCATAAAAGAAAATCCGCATCAGTAAACACATGGTGGAATAATATAAGTAAATTCTTATAAAATGATAATGATAACAAGTGAAATATGGTAGAATCATAAAAGTTGACATAAATATGATTCAATTATAACTATATAGACAATATAATGTGGTTGAAAAATTCTAGTAATGGACTAGGTTTACTCTTAAATACCATACATAAATCCCTATGATATTAATGAATTACCTAATTAATTGGATTTCTATATTGGTTCACCCATCATAACATGTAAATAATTTATGTATGGAAAGAAAATAAAGTCAATCATTATCCACGGACATAAGAATTAACCATGTAAATAAAATGGTTTGTATAATCACCCCTCATATAATTATAAAAATATATTTCATAAAGATGAAATTTGATAAATGAACATAAGGATTGTATTACCAAAAAATGTAAGGAATTTCAAGGAATGTAAATATTTGTGACATACATATAAGGAATTTGGATTAATTCATTAATATTTAAAATAGATGGGAAATTTAATTAGAGAGATAATGGTTATAAACTAATGAAAATTATGGTTATGAGCGATCACTTACCTCATGACCGAGTCACCATGTCCATTCATTAAATTACTAAATAATAGAATTATTGTAGTTAAATTATATTTTAAGATACATTTTCATGTTTATCATAAGATTTATTTATCTTTATCATGTTTTATTTAATTAGTTAATAATTTAGGTTCAGGTCATATATTCTTATGATTCTCAACTCATTTGTACAAAATCACATAGAAATATTGAATAAAGTCAAAGATATTATTATTTAATCATATCTAGAATAATAATAATGAAATAACAATAATTTTTATGCATCAATTATAACCTCAAAATAATAAATTTGTTATAGTTTTCCAAAATTAAATAATTTTTAATCACGGAGACGATAGGTCGTATGTACATATGAGTAACATTTCAATTTTCAATGATATTTATTGAAATATAGTAATTTTTATGTTTTCTTTATAAAATAATAATTCTTTATAAATAGAAAATTATTTCTTGAAATAAACTTATATATTACAACCTGGTGCTCTGTTAATTAAAAATGATTCACATCGCTTTGTAGTGGTGTTGATCTATATGTATGAATGGACGAAGTTTTCATTTTTATATAAATAGAATACTATTAAAATTTAATATATACAGATTTTTTAGAAATTTAATTATTTTTTTAATATAAAAAATAAAAATTAAATTCACAATCATTAGCTTTCATTATATGGGATTATATAAAATAATTACATTAATTTGTGAGGAGGTAGTCTACCATGCACATGAATGATGGTTTCATTTCCCATTTAATGGAAGAGGAAATTTGTGTAGATAATTAAAATAATATAATAAAATATTAATATATTGGGGGTACTTATGTTATTATATCATCATGATTGACTAATTTTTGATGGATGTGGAGGAATAAAAAATATTCTTATATAAGAATGAAACCTCTTCTATAGAACATGTTTTTATGATTATAAATAAAGCCTCTAAATATTGGAATTAAGATAATAAAAATGACTCTATTACATGTAGATAAGGGTATTAAAGGATTGGATGAATACAATGTTTTTTTGAATTATGTAATGTAGTGGATTTGAGTCTCACTTTTATAAGTGATAGGGGATGGCATTTTTACAAATACCAAAAAATATTAATTAATGGGAATCACTGTCAAGAAAAGTGCCACCAAAATTTGTAAATTTTGAAATAGAGGGGTTATACTCTCTTTTGTACCCCATACATTCAAAATAATCATATTTTAAAATATTAATTCTGGTTACCACTATGGTTTCTCAATTTTACAATTTTCATTTTTCACCATAGTACCCAATTTGTTTTACTATTTTAACTATTCCTGAGAAACAAAATTAAGTTACCATTATGTAATAATATAAATTATTCTTATTAAATATAACAAATTAAATTTATCAAACTCAATTCATGGGATTTGTATAATTTAATTTAAAAATAAGCTTTCAAAATTGGTCAAAAACAATATTTCAAATAATATTATGATAAATATATAAATAGTAATTGTCATTAAATGTTTTTCAATTCATATAAATTGAAATATAATATATATATTTCATTTAAATATTTCTTTATTTGGGGTTATTTTAATATTTTTAAGATGATAATCATTAGGAACTTATAAATAGTTAAAAATTAATAATTTTTTAACATAAATATATTATAATTCCAAAATCATGAAAACTATTGATTCAAATGAAATTGTAAAGAATATATTAAATATAACTGGTTCAGTTTCATTCTAAATGAAAATTTAAGTTATAATGTGACTTTTAAATTACTTTATTTAATGAATATATACGATAGTATTTAAAAAATTAGTAATTTTCAATATTAACTGAAAAATCAGACATTTCATAAAAATACCTAAATTTAACCCCACATAAATTTTAATATTTTAATATCAAAAATTATTTTTATTTTGTAAAATAAAATTCATAAATGATTTATAAACTAATTATAATATTTTATCACAAAACCAATATAAATCATATTTCATGGAAACATAATTTTGAAGAATAAAATATAAATATTATAAATTTAATGGTTATTTCCTAATTATCTATAAATAAATAAATATAGATTACTGAAATTATATTTTAATTTCTTAAATTAGTTTATTCTATTCATTCCTATAAATTTAATGTCTACGTTTTAGAGGCCATAAATATTCATGGTTCATTTAGTCCTTTTGTTGTGTGTTGTATACACAGACAAAAATTATTTTCATTTTAAAAAACTCATGAAATTACATTAAACCCCACATAAAAAACTACACCTCAATTTTTTAAAATTCTAAAATGAAAATAGGTTATGGAACATTTACATCATGACTTCCACCAATTCATTTTTTTTATATTGATATTTATAGTTCTCCTTTTGTATATTGACTCTATGATCTGTCTTATTTTGTATAACTTTCTCTCCATATTCCAATAAATTCCCAAGATATTACTCAAAATTGAGATAATTTTTCAACTTAATAACCTCTATATTCAGTAAATTTCAGGTATTAGTTATGTACTTTCTCAAAAGGGATACATGGAATCTTTTATACACTTCGGAAAGGTTTGGTGTGAGTGTTAGTCAATAATCAAAAACTATTATGTGATTGATAAACCTAAGTGGGATTATATAATTGTGTATTAGATTAAATTTCATCGAAAACATAAATAATATAAACCATGGAGATATGTCGGTAAACATGTTATCCCAACTACAAACTCTTGGCCTTATCAATGATTTTATACATTGATTTTCTGTTGATTCTATGTAGTCATGATGTGCGATTGAATTATCATGTCATTTTCTACCATTTTTTTCAATAATTTTCTTTCAAAAAACATATTTTAAAATGTATAATCCAAATTCATAGGTGTTCTAAATCACATACTAAATAGGTATTCATATGGCTCCATTTGGATCCTTTATTTAAGACTATTATTATACGACAACTCAACATAGGGAATATGTTGAACCCATCCTCCATATAAGTAAAGTGTACATTCTCCCAATAAGCATTCATTTGTTTGAGTAATCTAATCTAATTTTCCATCATTTTTGTGGTGGTTAGCAATATTGAATTTTAGTATAGTATTTAGATCATGGTGGACACTCTTCCAAAAATGTAGTGGAAAATCATGGTCTTAGCCAAATAAAATTGATAGTGGTGTTCCATATAACCTCACTACATCATTGATGTATATACATTAATATTTATCAAGTTATATGTCCTAAAAAATTTAGATTTAGTGATATTTCATTATAATTTGATCTACCAAAACCCATTTGGAAGTAATTATTCTTCATGTATATGGAATACTAGTGAAAAATTACAAGGTGATGTTGTTTTCTAATTTCCATGTTTCTATGGGAAATGGTTTAATAAAACCCGTATAAAACATCCTTTTCTATATTTCTTTATAACATACTAGACATGTTGATTTTTATTTTATTCCATTATTATTCATATTTTCCCCCAAATTGTGTTATCGAAGACCATGCTGCATCTTCATGCTCCCTAGGTGGATAAGCAAGGTCATGATTTGTGCATTATCCAATAATTATTTATTTACTATAGGATTTAATCAAAATCCTAGGAATGGATGAAATATACATCTTCATCAATTTTACACTCCATATCTTTGCCCTTTCTTATAGATTATACCTACGTCTAAATTCCCACAACATCTCTTTGAGAATAATTTATCTTCTTTAGAATGTATGTTTGTGAAATATTTTGATAAAGGATTGTTGGTGTTTCTTAATGATTCCCATGTCCATCATTTTTATGTCCATGAGAATTTGATCCTCATCAATGGTCATCATTGATAATGTTTCTAGTTTTTTTTATTTTTTCTAATTTGTTTCCATTCTCATTTCGGTAATGTATTAAAAATCACTATCCATGATTATATCTAACTATATAATCCCATTATTTTCATAAATGTATATTACATCATTTTAGATGAATATTCAATAAATTAAAAAATTACATTCCTGAGGACCACACCAATATTGTGTCTTTGGACACATAGAAATAAAATATTCTATTCTGGTGGAAGATCATCAATATCTCCTATAACGTTCTCCACCTTTAGAAATTCTCCCAATAACCATTCTTTATATCCTAGGAAAAGGATGCATAATAATGGGGTGAGCTAAGATGATCAATAAGGGTAAATAATGGAAATGTGTAATCATAACATAACAAAAGGGTATGGAACTTGAGAATTACATTTTAAGATAATACCTTGCATATTAAAAATAATAATAAAGATTGGCCATTCATAACACATGAAACATAAAGTAGTTAATAACATAATCCATGAAAGTATAACATCGGAATAAAACATTAAATTGTGGAAAATATTTTTGAATATAACATTATTTTCATCGTAGCAAATTAATTACTTCCAATACCATATTAGTTGTATAATTTCACTCCCCATAACATCTTGTTTGTCATGATTCACTCCCATGGTCATCTAAGTAGCCTAAAGTCCCCCCTCGGACCATCTTTTTTGTCATGGATCACTTCGATAGGCATCTTCATAGTCAAGGATTACACCAAAGAATAACTTCATCTATCCCGTGAGATTTAAATCATTTCCCAATGAATTGGAGGGAGATATAGGTCCCACCCAATTCATAATGAAATCATACAAACATGATCCAAAAATTCAAAAAAATAATATCATAACCCATGTAATGAAATGGGTATAATAATCTTTTAAATATATAATATCCTTAGAAATATATATATATTTCATAACCATTTCAACAGAAAAATAACCTGTGAAAGATAAAAGGATTTTATAAACATATAAATTTTGAAATATAAATAGATTTAATAGACATATAACATGTGAAAGAGAAATAGGTTTTATAAATTCCATGAAACTAAACATAATCCATTCAGATATTTAATATAAATTAAACCATTAGATCATTTCCTAAAAAGGAATGATAAATATCAATGTATGTCATTTTAGATAGAAATTTATTCTGAAATATCTTTTTGAAATGTTTCATAAGGAAAATGTAATTTATTTATGTTTTGAAAAAGGAATTGTAGTACATAAAACAATTTGAAAATAAATTTAATAAATAATATATTGACAAATTATTAATTATTATTAAAATAATTTTGAAACACTTTTAACATGAAAATTTATAACATAATATTAATGACATTTTAGAACCCTTTATTGAAAAGAATTTATAAAAATAAAAATAAATCAGGAAATTTTTTTGAAAAATTTTTTTCAGAAAAATATTGAATACATTTAAAGAAAACATGAACGTGATTGGAAGACATTTTTACATGATAAATTATTATTAATTCTTGAAAATGTTCTAAAAACAATTTGTTTGAAAATATGTTTAAAATATATAAAGAAAGCTTTAAATCTAATTGAAAACCATTTATATGAAAACTTTTAAAAGAAGATTGGAAATGTTTTTATAACTGTTTATAAAAAATTATATTAAAAACAATTTTTCAAAAATTTACCATTTAAAAATTAAATGCAACCATCATAGAAATGATTGATGATAAATCTATAAATATTATATGTGGTAAAAAGAACATTCAATTGTCATGGTAAAATAGTCCGAAAAAAACCTATGTTTAGAAATTGAAGAGCATAATCCTTTAGAAAAATTACAAAAAAGGAATTAATTTCATTTACTAATTATTGGATTATATTTGAATATTCATGGAAACCCTTTTTAGAAAACATAGTTTTTCTGGAAAATTAATTTTGGATGGAAGAGTGGGGAAATTCAGGATTACATAAAATCAACTTCTTAACTCTATTAGGAACCAAGGAGTAGAATAATGGTACCATTTCATGTACATGGAAGGAAATAATGGAGGATGAATAAACTAATTATCATTTCTTGAGAGTTGCATATCCAAATTTCATGGAAGGAAGCATAATCATTTTTAATATCAAAAAAAGAATGAGATTGTTTCAATAAGGTCTTACAACTTAGTAACACGGGATCACACTCTCCATGTCAGAATAGGAAAATTACATGAAGAATAAAAATATCATGAAAAGTAATATATTTATTATGTAACATTTGAAATGTAATTATATATACCTTGAAAAAGATTTTATGTGCATAAAAACATGAGTCTCAAATATGGAAAATTAAGACAAAATTATCTTACGGGTTTGGTAACATTTGAAACATAAGACCCATGAAATAAAGTTCATAAAATGGATATGTAAATACCCATAAATTAATGTATAATATAAATATAATAAATTTAGGGTTATTACATACACCACCAAAACTAATTTAGTAGTGAATAAGTCATATATCTTACAAAAATAAATGTGAGATGAATATTTTCTTACCTAGAGTATTGACTCTCATCGTACTCCTTCACACCCCGAATATAATAATTATAAACTTATTAAAAATAATTTATATAAAAATATTATTATATATAATATCATATATGGTTTAATTATGACCTTATATTACCCTCTCGTTAGACATACTATGATAGGGTTTCACATCGGTTAATAACCACTTTGTTTTTCACATGTTATTTAATTTGATATACTTTTTGTTGTTATAAATATATCATGATTAAATAATGTAAAACAGGATATAATTATAATATATAATAATGATATTCTTATTATAATAATTAATTTATTATTGAATTTTTTAATGCATAACAACATTCATGGAGATGGTAAGTCGTATATATGAAAAACTATTATTTCCATTTTTTTAATTGTCGTATTGAATGAAAAAAATAAAATAAAATTAATTTATATATGTATATATTATAAATATTAATTATGATTTATTATATCATATTTATCATATATAAAAACTAATCCAAACCTTAATACATTCAATGTAGTGTATGAATGAATCATATCGCATTGAAGGGGCAGTAGCCCAAACTTCCTCATACAAAATTATTTAATATTCACAAAACAGAATGTAAAAATAGATATGTGTTATAAAAATAACATAGAAGTATAAATTAATCAAAATTTTAATATATTACATATATAATAAAATTTTCTATTCTAATTTTTAACATTATAGGCAGCAATGTAAAAAATGATCAGTCATTATTTAGGAAGGCGGTTGTTTGTTGTACACATAAACAGTATGTTCGTGGCCCAGTAGATGGAGCTGTGTGTAAGTGTATGTCAAACAATTATCATAAAAAAATCATAGTGTTTTTAATATAATTTTTTTATTATAAAATCATGGAATAAAGATTGTATGGTGTGGAGAATAAAAATTTATGTAACTTGAGAGAAGATGTTACCTCTAAACCGAGTAACTCCTTTTGGTTTGTTCCAAGAGACTTCCTTTTAAGACTTTCATCCCAATGATAGGATTAAGGGAGTAATAGATGGATGTTGGTTATGTATTTTGGAAGATAGTTTTTTATCCAAATGTCTTGAGATATGTGAGAACGTGGGAGGAAATGATCCCATTTATAGCTAAGGAGGAGTGTCACTCCTGTAAATATTTGAGGAGAGAATTCCTCCAATGTTTTCTATGTTCAAACTGGATCGAGTATTGATAACAATACATGAAAAGGGAGTATAGGGTCAAAATATAAAAGTAAAATAGATATTTTACATGTTTTTAAATCATTTTGGGTCTTAAATTTATGGTTTAATTATTAGATAAGCTTATGTTTACCTTAATCTATGTAACTAATTTTAATTTCATTCAATAATAATTTCGGGAAAAATATATGTTGACCATATTGTAAATTTTAAATTATTATTATTCTTATAACTAATATTGAATCTATTTTAACAATTTATAATCACACAAGTGGCAGAAATTAATTTATAATTAGTTACATTGACAGGATGACACTACGGGGTTTTTAAGTAAAAAATGATGAAATGTTCTCTATGCCTTTATATCCAAATTCAAATAGAAATTGATTAAAATTTCCTACATTATATAAATTTTTAAATAATAAATATAATTAAACATTTTTAAAAATTCAAATATAACTTAACCATATTATTGAATTAGATCAAAAAATTAGTTTTGAACCAAAATTCAGAATTTATCAAAATTCATTAAAAACTGAATCCTTACAGAAAAATACCAAAAAACTTTACTAACCTATTTTTTATTTTTATAATTAAAATATAAAGTTTATTTTGAAATAATATATATATATATATAATAGTTCTAAAATTTTAATTTAAAATGAGTTCTTTATTAAAAGGCGGTAAAACTACTATTACAAAAATATAAGTTTTTAAGCAAAATAATTTTGTTTGTTATTATCCTATGCCTATAAAATCTATTTGATGATTATAAAAAATATTTTATTGAGTATATATCATATATATTACATTAATTTCACTCACTAATTATAATTAAATTAATTTATTATGGTAATACATCCTCATATCCAAAAAAGAATATTTTTTTTACATTCAATAGGTTTTCATATTCAAATCTATTTAATTAGTAACCTATGGATTCATATTATATTTGTGTAAAAAATATATTTTCATAAATTAGTAAATACTACTCATAACTGCTAATTTAAAAGCTATTTTATATCTTATTATAATTTTTAATAACATTATTGTTCTTTAAACTCGGTCCTGCGTCTTACACAAGCCATCGAGGAAGGTCATTATTTTGTATATTGCAAGATGACCTTAGTGTTCCATGTAGTGAAAGATAAAAATAAAATTTTCTTATAGTTCAAGATTAACATGGTGTTTCATATAATTCAAAACAAAAATATTTCATTAATATAAAATAAACTATTTTCAATGTTTCATGATTTTAAAAATATCAAAAATGTTAAATTAATTTGAAAAAAAATAAATGAATATCAAGGTGTTACATTCTACCCAACATAGAATGAATTTCAACATTTAAATTCAACTTGGTTATCATAGAATCTATAATTGAAATTTCAATTCATAGAATCCCACATTGTAAAAATGAATACTAAAACATCACATAAAAATTTAAAGTTAGGACCATAATCGTTACCCAATGTAACATATGACTGGGTTTCCATATAGGGGAACATAAGTTGGGAGTCATGATTTTACCTGGAGGAAAAAGTGTAAATATTAATAGGGAGAGATTGAGTTCATCGATCAAAAACAAGTGAATGATAAAATAAAGGTTGAGGGCCTCAATGTCATAAATCATTGATGACTTAGAAGTCATTAGTTAAATAATAATTACGGTATTTGGATAACACATATTTTTATAGCATTATCCTGGCATTGATTATTCCTTTTATTAAAACATAATATTGGGATATTTACATATTTGATATATTTTTATTGAAAAAATATATTAATTATTATTGATTTTATCTATTTATAATTCATCCTTTACATCAAGAATGGATTTCCAAAAATTTACATTGATTAAAGGTGTACTGAATGACACATTTACCAGATCATGTGTCCCAGAAAAGAATGAAAATTATAACTATTTCAAAAACTATTCTTCAAAGTCAATATGGTCAATCCAGTAATAAATACACAAAAAAAGTAACTCTTCTAGTTCATCGTTAATAACTATTCAACCAAAATAATTAAAAACTAATCATGACATCACTTAGGCTAGGGTAGGACTTAAACACTCATCATCCTTCAGTCATGGGTTAAAGTGGTATGGCCTTATCAGACATGATGGGGTGTAAAACATCATTCATGATGGTATTTTATAATACCATGCAATTATAATTTCAAATATAAATTACTTAAACATCATTAAAATAAGTTTAATCACTAAATAAAATTTTATCCTAGGTTTTCAATACAAACTCAGTGCATTAATAATTCCTCTAATCTATAATGCAAACAATTCATGAAGTGTTAACCTTATAACCATTATAAAAGAATAATGTCCAGAACATTATAATGAAATTCGGGAAATTGGATTAACATTGATTCCCCCATATACCTCAAAGTATCTCTTGGTTGTCACATTATAGTCATGAAAACACACTCATAATATATTCTTTTGAAACATTATAATAAACTGAATTATCATAAATCCTTAATGAAATCATGGATGCTTATGTATTAAAATTATATTGAATCTATTGATTTTATCAAGAAATTCTATAAACACTATCAATGTTAGAATAACCCACTTACCAACAAGTCCTTACATAGTTTCAAGGAATACATTATAGTATAATTTAAAAATTTATAACAACATTAACTTAACATAAATAACATATTAATGGTTATACTCTCTTAGTAAATATAACACTATTTCATAAAATCACATCACCAGTCCATCTAGAAAATTCACCAATAACATGTAAATAATGAGTGAAAAATAGAAGAAGAACAATGCTTTTATATTTCGTCATTCATATAACATATTTTTTAATCCAAATATATAAAAATATCAATTACATCATCCTTAATCTATAAAAATTATACCTCATACTATTAAAAAATACCCTTTTCCATTCCAATATCATATATAGTCTCTTCATAATTAGTAATGTAAAAATTACATGAACCTCCTTGTTAGTTCCCTTCAAGATCATGTATATTGGGTATTTTACATTCATAATAAACATTTACTCCATGGTTAAAACACATAACCTTCAATGATGCCTTATGGGGTCGAATGTTTTTTTCGATTCCACTAACTGAACTCTTCAATTATCCTTTTTAGTGACTTTCATTGTGTCCATTACCACAGTCAAATAATATTTTTATTCCACTAATAAATTCTCTTTTGTCATTCATTCCCCATCAATGACAAAAATGAAACAAATTCCTCATTCATACATGATCTTCATTACCCAAACTATTAGTGAAGCTCTTCCATCCCTTCTATAGAGTTTTCGATGGTTGTTTAATGTATATATTATTAATCATTTTGTTTTTAAAACCCAATTTTGAATGATCACAACATCATTCACACGAGTGTTCATCCCACTTTACCTCTCATAAAAAACACATCCATCACATTCAAAATTAATCATGTTACTTCCAATTCCTTCCATTGACTAAAACCATAAGCATAGTGGATCATTAACTATTGTATAATAAAACCACATAGTCATGAAATTAATTACTTATAGGATGTCTGAATCATGAAACCATCATTAATATATAAAACCCTAGTTTCAAGCTAGTTTATTAATTGAAAACTTATATTAAAATACCAAATTAGGCTTCTTGACGTGTTTTGTGAATTCCCAAAGCATATCCTCCGAGAGTATCAAACCCGGTGTGTATCAAGTCCTATTTTCATGTACCAGGTTTCCCAGAGTCAAGCCTGAATCATCATGTCTCAGTTCTTTCCCCAATGTAAATTTTTTACAAAGCAACATCCAAATGTATTTTGCATAAATGGATTTATTACTAGGAAACTACTCACACAATCTTTTACCAATATTACATAAAATTTTCCAAAATGTTAACTAATCTGAATACATAACCTTAGAGACCTCACAAGACATATCCTTAGAAATATACCTATGGTTCTCACTATCTTTTTCCCATCCTAATTTCAATTATATGACTAAAGCTTTCCATTGATTAAATCTATAGATACATTGGCTTAACATAAATGGATATTACATCATTTTAGATGAATATTCAGTAGAATATTAAAATACCTTCTCGAGGAACATAATAGTTTAGTATCTTTAGAAACATTGAAAAAAAATATTCGGACCTAGTAAAAGATCATAAAAATCTCCCATAATGATATCTACCTTTAGTAATTTTACTTATATACTTTCTCCACGACCAGGATAAAGGAAACATAAAAATTTGGTGAGCTTAGATTCTTAGTAAGGGGAAATAAAGGAAATGTGTAAACATAAAATGAACAAATTGGTATGACTAATGAGATTTACATTTTAAGATCATACCCTACATATTTTATATCATAATAATGATTGAATGTTCATAATACATGAATAAAAAGGGACTAAAGAACAAAATCCATAAAATTATTACATAGGAATAAAACATGGAATTGTGGTAAACATATAATCATATAATATGATTATATAGTATAAAATACATCACCTTGAATATCAAATTAGTAGTATGGGATGACTCCTAATTCCATATTGGTAGTGATTATTCACTCTCATGGCCATATTAGAAGCATATGTTCATTCCACATACAATCTTGGTAGATACTTTTCACTCCCATGCCTATCATAGTAGCCAAGGTCCACTCCCAATACCATATTAGTCTATCTCATGAGATATAAATCATTAAAAAAGAATTGGATGGAGATATAGGTCCCAACCATCTCATAGTAATATCATATATATTTTCCACAAAAACCAAAAAAATCATATCATAACCCATTAAATGAAATTGGAATCATAAACAATAATCATTAATCACTTGAATAAAATCATATATCTTTTATAATCATGTCATCATAAGTATAACCCATTAAAGAGAAACAAATTTTATAAACATATAACCTATGAATGAGGAAAAGAATTCATCATCATGTAATATGTTAAATTGAAATTGTTTTCATAAAGTCCATTACATTAAGAATAACATTTTTAAGATAATAATTATAAATGGAACCTTTAGGTCATTTCTTATAAAGGCATGAGTTACATCAAGGGATTTCATCATGGATGTAAACTAATTTTGAAATAAATTTCATATATGATTATTGATAAAAATATCATTTCCTTTTTTTAAAGGTTTTTTTAAACATCAAACCATTTGAAAATAATTTTCATAAAAAATACATTTAAAATTTATAAATATTGCTTGAAAAAAAAATTATACCTTATTTAATTGAAAATTATAATATAATATTTAAAACATATTTTAAAAAACATTTCCTTGAAAAAAAATAATGAAAGCTTAAAAATGTTTTGAAAACATATCTTTGAAAATAAATTTCAAAACATATAATGAAATATTAATTATTTTTAGAAACATTTATTCATGAAAAATTATGAATGAAGGTTAAAATTGATTTTAAAACCATTTATTTGAAAATTTATTAAAACATATAATGAAATATTGAAAATGTTTGGAAAACATTTTTACTTAAAAAATATTAAAGAAGATTGATTTTTTTTTAAACGATTTATTATAAAATACTTTTAAAAAAAATCATAAAAATGATCTTTTAATACATGCAAAGGGATCTTCTCATAAACGATGGAATGTAAATTCGTACATTTCATACAATTTAAAAAGAACATTATATATTCGAGGTAAAAAGGGAAGAAAAATTCCATGTTCATAAAGAGTTGAAAATATTTCATTGGAAATATTAGAAAAAGAAAAAAATGGAAAAAATTTATTTTAATGATTATAAAAGAATTGTAAAATATTCGTGGAAACCCTTTTTAGAAAACATGGTTTCTATGGATTACAAATTTCTATCCAAAGAGAGGGTGAAGTCGAGCATTCTTAAAAATACCGTATTTACTATATTATTTAACAAGAACTTGAATAATGGAATAAATATATGAAAATATTATGAAATAACTTTGGAGAATTAAACTCATGAGGGTTCATGAATATGGCTCATAATATTTCATCAAAGGAAGAAAAATCATTAACAATTTTGAAAAAATGGTGACATTATTTCAATAATCACTTACTACATGGTAACCTAGAATCAAAATCTCGATGTAAGATAAAGGAAAATTAAATGACGAATAAAATATCATGAAAATAATTATATTCATAATAATAAATTTGAAATGTATGTATATACATCACAAAAAATATAATTTAGGTGCATAATGAAAAATTAGTCTCAAAGAAGGACAATTGAGACAAAACTATATTACAGAATATAAAACCTTTGAAACATAAAACCCATGAAAGAAAATTCATAAAAAATATATATATATAATACATTCACATTCATTAAATACACCACAAAAAAGTAGTGAGTGGTGAATAAGGCATGTCTCTCATGGAAATAAAAGGGAGATCATATTTTCTTACCATATTTATTGAATCTCCTCATACTAATTAAAACAACATGTATAATAAATATAAATTTATTATAAATATCTTATAAACCGCTAATATTATATATATAATACCATATTTGGTTTTATTATGATCATATATTACCCTCTTATTAATAATCTTATGTTAGGTTTTCACTTCAGGTACTATCCGTTTTTCCCGATGTGTCTTAATATCTTATATCATCATTATTTATAAAAATATCATGATTCCATAATATAAATAATGATATAAGTATAATTTATTCTTATTTTATTTGTATTATATTAATCTATAAAATATATATGTAGAAAATGGAATTCAATATTGATGGATATGGTAACCCATCCGTAAAGATGAACACTATTTATGTTTTTTATTGTTGTATTGAAAGAAAGAAATAAAATTACTTATATATAAATATATATTTTGCATCATTATTATAGTTTATTTATTATATCATATATTTCATATATATTCACTAAGACCATCCTTAATAGATTCCATGTAGTGTATGAATGAATCATATCGCTTTGAGGGAGCTGTAGTCCACACATCCTCAAACGAAATTATCATACTTAAACCAAATGGAATGTAAATAAGATATTTTTTGAAAAGGAAATAGATAAGGTTAATTAAACAGTCAATATAATATATTACATATATAAACGTATTTTCCATCCTAATTTCCACTATGACAGGTTGTAAAGGAAAAATGAACAATCATTATCTAGTGAGGCTGCAGTTCGATGTACACATACACAGTATGTTCGTTACCCATTAGATGGTGGTGTATGTATGTTTAGTTAAAACACCTTTGATAAATACATATTAGTATATTTAATATACTATTGATTTTATAAAATCATTAATGAAAGAGATTAGAAGTGTGAATAAATAAAATAAAAGAAAATATCTTGAGAGAGAAGACGTTACCAGTTATTCGGGTAACCGCTTTTGGATTGTGGTAAAAGGATTCTCTATAATACATAAATTATAAATTGAGTATTCAAATATTAATTTAGGGAAGTTAGGGATATAATTTTTTTGATATTTTTCATGAAATATGGCATTAGAGGCTTCAGGAAGTTGGATAAATGATCCATTTTTATATTGGAGTAGGTGTGGAACACTTGTAAATATTTGACAAGAGAATTACAAACACTTTTTTATGTTAAATTTGGAACCAAAAATGATCCAAATAAAATAAAATGGATTATTGGTTTGATATATGGCTATAAAAAGTCTATTGAACATGTTTCCATGTCGTCTGGTTCTTAAATTTATGGTTTATTCCTTAGTTAGGAATAATTTTACCATAATCGATGTAATTAATATAAATTAAATTCACTTAAAATTTTAGGTGAAAAATAATTGGACCTTATTAGACAATATAAATTATTATTATTCCAAATATGGAATCTATTTTTTCAAATTCAACAACATGATTGTATAAAATTATTTTAAAATTAATCCTACTAATGGTACAACATTGTAGGTTTTTAAAAAAAATGACCAAAAGATTTTTTTGTTTTTATATCCAATTTCATTTTGAAATTTTTTCCAACTACCAAAATTGAGTTAATTTTGAAATTTTTTTCTAATTATACTTTGAAACGAACTAAAATTATAATTTATCCTTATAAATAATTTAGATGATAACGTTGTTTTTTAGTAATATTTATTGTTATTCACTACTTATTAAAAACTAAAACCTTAATGAAAAATACAATAAAAATTATCCTATGACAATTTTTATGTTATTCATTCAAAGATGAATTTTATTTTTAAATATTAAATCTATAAAAGTTCCAAATTTTGGATTTAAAATGGGTTCTCCATTAAATGGTTGTAAAAACTACTATTATAAAAATATATGTTGTTAAGCATAAAATTTGGTTTGTTCTTATCTTATGTATATCAAACATATTAGATGAATTTAATTTTCACTAATTGAATATAAAACATATTTATTAAATTAATATAAATAAATAATTATAATTTATTTTATTTATTATGGTAAAACATTATTGTGATCATAATAATATTTCTCATTATATTCAATCTTTTTTCGTATTCATTTCAATTTAATTAGTATCATATGAATTAATATTATATTTTTGTAAACCATATATTTTATTAAATAACTTGATAATATTATTATTATACAATTTAATAGTTAGATTATAACTTATTATATTAAATAATAACATTAGTTTTTTGTAAACTCGGTCTTTCATGTTACACAATCCATTGAAGAAGGTTGTTGTTGTGTGTAACTCAGGCTAACCTCAATGTTCCGTGTAGAGAAAGATAAACTTTATTTTTCATGTAGTGAAAAATTAACTTGGTATTTAATATAATGCAAGTGACATGTACTACTCTAATATAAAATAATCTATTTTTAGTGATTCATGAAATTTAATATATCAAAAAGATAAAATTAAATAATAAAATAATTCACAAAATCATGGGGGTTTACATTAACTATCATCGATGGATCATATTATTCACATTATATATTAATATATACTTTAGGCTCTTAAGATTAGTATATGTTACAAAATTCTCCTCAAATAAATAATATAGTGGGATATTTAATGTAATGATCACTACAACCAACTATAGATCATGTGTGGGTAGGTTCATCTCATGAACATTCAACTACCAAGTGGTGTAATCTATCGCTTTGTTATTTTTCAAATGTACCCAACCGAACCCCTTCTTCAAAGAATCTCTATTAAAGAAAAAATACTCCCCACCTAAGAGAACATTGTAGAACTGTGCATTGATAGGCCTCTCAAGAAACTCTTAAATTCTTTCTTTGTATTCACTAGTTGATAAAAACATTACTCCCATCAATTTTATCATTTTTATAGTAATGGAAAATCATGAGTAGTTTCTGAGATATCATCTATAATACCCATGTAGTCCAAGTAAAATACATATCTGAGTCATATATATTAATCTAGGTTAGTCCTAGGTTCTCATTGTCTTATAAGGGTCAAAATACATCACTTTTAAGTGACTTATATCATCTATAAATCACATTTTCCATACATTTAATATATATTATATATTCTAAAATAATTTATCACAATATTCAAAACAACCTCATGATCCTAATTTATTTTTTTATTAATCATAATGTACTTATAAAAAATTTAATTTTTTGAGGTAATATCTAATGGAAATATTCATTAATTAATTAAATATTTTTGGGGTATTATGAATTCTGAGAGGAATCACTATGAAATCATAGTGTCCATACATTATTCAAAATGTCTTCTTGTAAATATCTTCTTTATTCACTTTTAATTATTAATATCTTAATCTTAATTTCACACAAAAAAATATTTGGACCAAAATATTTGATAACACAAGTCTCTCATTTTTGATATGGGATATATAATATTAAAATTGATATTATTGAGTGCATAATAATCAATGTAGTGGAACATTGAACAATACTACTTGTTTATGAATAGAATGGGTGCACCCCATGTTGAAGCATTTAGTCTTATAAATCCCTTCTCAATATTCTCTTATATCTTATTTTTAGATTAGCCAACTCAATTGTGGACATTTTTTGGAGTAATTTATATGGGTAGATATATAGGTATAAGTTCGAATGAGTACAAAATCTCATAGTTTGGATAAAGAGCAGGAAACTCTTCAGGGAATACCTATGTATAATCATTCACTAATGAAATTTCCTCAGTCATGATTCTCTATTTTATTTTAATCACTTGGTAATGAAAAGATTACAAAAAATTAATTAATATCCACACATCAATAAAATATTTCTAAGGAGACACATTCTTCTCCTTATACAGTTAAGGAACTAGAGGATGACTTCAATTCTGAGTTGTGATCTCCCTCTCTCAAAAGTTATAGTTTTCTTTATTAAATAATATCCAATTCATAGCTAATATAGATTAAAAATCCCATAAATAATGTATGATTAGAATTTATGTAATATTTATTTTAAAAAGTATATTCTTTAGGGGTTATATAATTGAGATTCATCCATTTCCCTATTTTCGATTCTCAAAGATACCTTAACCCTCATTTTTTTATGATGTTTTCATAGTTCTTCCAAACAAGATAATTTGAATGAATTTTCTTAACTATAATGTGAAAATATTTCTAATAATAGTTAATTAATAACTAAAATACCATTAACCTCATTGTTTTTGGGGTCCACCTCAGTAGCAGTGAAAAAATATGTCCCTTATTACTCTCTATGACATGGAGGTTGTTGTTTTTAATTTCACTTGATAACTTATGGCATAATAAATTGTCAAATATAATCCATGTGTTTCTTTTAGTTGAAACAATACAACATATGATGATTATTGTCCTGAATTGTTTTTAGTATTACACATTATGGGGAATCATTATCTCCCTTTTCATTGATTATCTCAATACCTACTTTCCCAGATTTGAATGATATCTAAATTCAAATCAGGTACTTTCTTGGGTATTTCTTCCAACATCTTATAAGAGTTTGATATTTGGTATTCTTTACTATATGGGGTAAATATACTAATAAAAATGGATAAAATTACATTTCAACTATTTTTTCTATATTCCCATGAGACTATATGAGCTCACTGATCTGAATCAAAACATTGACGGAAAAATGAAAAAACTATTCATATTTTTTAATTTTCCAAATCACTAATAATTTTCATACACTAGGATATAACCCACTAGATAAATGTTAGACATAAGGTTCTATGTTGAAGAAAAACACATTGAAATATTATGGAAGCCTTGTGATGTTTTCATCAAATGACCTGATAGACTCATCATTCTTTTACATAAAATTTAAGAACTCCCTATCCATTTTATGATAGAGATTTTGGGGAAAGTATTTATTAAAAATTATATTCATTAAGGTTTCACATTCAATATAATCAATATCCTCTTTGTATTTTGATTCCTGTTCAGAATCCAATACTAATTGGATTCACCCTCAATGCGATAAATGGTAAGCACATCCTTTTCATTCTAAAAACATCAAAGCAAAAATAATATCTTCTCAATTGATTCAACCCATTGTTCAATGATGAGGGGATCGAAAGATCCAATATATATAGGATTAAATTATCAAATATAATACTCTAATTTAAATTTATCATTCTTGAGAGGAGTATGGAATTCTAGATGATTCATGTTATTATTCACCACTTGAGCTAGTTAATCCATTATTATCAGGATTTTCTAAATGACCACTCCCAAAAGGATAGGGATGTAATTATGGAAATTTTTATATTTCATATTAATTTTTTTAGCATAGTTTTCCCTATTAATATATATTAAATAAATAGTAAAATGATAATATGAGAATACATTAACCAAAAATGGGGAAACATATATATATATATATAAGGGTAAACATAAAAATGATAAGTTATACAGTCTTATGGGACTGTAGTTTTCAAACTAGGTTATCCATGGTATTGTTTCATATTAGGTTTTATAGATTATCTATCTATTCATGTACTTTATAATGGATTGTTAAGAGTTCTGTGAAATTTCAAAGCATATCCTCAGTTATTTTCAAACCATGTGTGCAGTAAGGCCAATTTCATTGCAAAAGTGGATGATGGATTCTATCACTATCCACCTTTTTGGGTAATTAAAACTATGGACATCTATATAATATTTACATCCACAAGTAGTATATAGACTGGGATGTATTTTTGAGGAAGCCACATAATATATAATTTATCAAAATTAAGGATCAATTCATATGGTTAGTATAATATCTAAGTCATTCACAATATTTTTATAATCTATACAACCAATAATAACTAGTCCTTTATCTAATACCAATTTTAGTGACCCCGTAATTTTAGCCAATTTATTACATGATTCTAATAATAAACTCAATTGGTTAAAACCCACTGACCATGTGGCCTATTTTCATTGTAATACTAGAGTCATAATATATCAAAAGGGATCTAAGACATGAAATCATTGTTTTATTTTCCATATTGATCTCCTAAATCCATTTGAGATCCTAAAAATACATAGGATGACATTAGGAATACATAAATGAAATGGGTGACCTAAAAATAAAAGTAATAGAATTAACATCATAACGAAACATAACATGATAGATTAAGGTATAACATGTTGTTATAAAATACATGGATTGTGAGTAATTAAATGCTAGAATAAAATAAATAACATGATATTATATGTTCATGTAAATATAGGAAATGTTTCAGAAACATATAAAATAACATAAACTCATGTCAAGAAAAACTACCTTAATAATATCACATGGTGGACAATATCACACAATGGATTAGTTTTACAATCATATTCCATACATATATTTTCATTAGTCAAATGATTTACCCATAAAATTAGAGTTTTATCTGGGTGAAACCTACTTAACAAGTTCTGGATATATGTGTTCCGCAAAAATATAGTCGATCATAAAGTATAAACATAATAATTACACGTGGAAATAATTTGGTTTCATAATTTGTCTCACATCATATTCAAAATAGATTTTGTAATGATGGAATTTGAAAAATGAACATAAAACATGTGTTACCCAATAACAGGAAGATAGAATAATATATTTATATTTGTGTGACACATATATACATAATTTATAATTATTAAATGACATTACGAATAAATTTAATTTTATTTGGGGTGAGAGTGGTCATGACTTGAAGAAAATGGAAATTAAGAGAGATCACATACCATGAGTCTGGTTTATCATTTTCATTAATTATCTTCCATAATAAGAAATTATGTTATGTATTTTATTTCATAAGAATATTTTTCATTTTTATTATTCATTTTAGGTTTTTATCTTGTTATATTCAATTACTTAATCATTTAGGATCAAGATGGATGTTTTGACAATGTTAATCTAGTACTTCCAAAATCACATTGGAATATTGACTAAGGTCAAAGGGATCGTTATTTCTTCATATCCATATTAAAAATCAAGAAATTATTATAAAATTTATAAATTAATTATAACTTTAAAACCAATCATTATGTATGGTTATGATAAATTAACTATGATACAATCTTGCAGACATTAGGTCATACGTTCAAATGAGTAACATTTACATTTCTTAAGGATAACAATGGAAATAATTTTAGTGTGATTATATCCTTCAATAATGATAATTATATCAAAATTATTTTATAATTTATTTTAATACACTTATATTTACAATCCATTTGATGAGGTAATTAAAAATGAATCTCATCACTTCATGGAGGATATTATCCACATGTACGCACGATTAATATTATCATTTTTATATTAATGGAAAGGTGAGATAATTTATGATATATTAATTTTATAGAATGATAAATTTAACATTAATATAATATATAAACATTTAATCTATAATAAATAACATTTATGATAGACGATGATGGAAAATTAAATGCATTGGTTCAAAAGGCGGTATTTCACCATAATCATGAATGCTGGTCTAGTTTCCCATTTGACGGAATATAAGAGAAATGTTCATTATTACATTAAACTAATACAACATAAGTATATGGGAAATAATTATTATTTCGTCTAATAATTATTGATTATTATTGGAATACATAATAAAAAAAATAAAACAATGACGATCAGTTTTGAAAAATACCTCTTCTTTGGACCACATATTTAGGATTATACGTAATGCCTCTATAAATTTGATTAATAATCAAAAAAGGACTATAATAATTCATTAGGGATTTTATGAAGGTTAATTAATAGTTATTTGATAAAACCAAGAGTACTGTTTTATTGTTTTTAGTATAGAAGTGGTGGCTCCATTTTATTAGTGTGGGGGAGTTTCATTTTTTAAATACCCAAAACTATTCAAAATGGGAAGTCACTCTCAATAAAAGTACCTCCAAATTGAAAAAAAAAATAATTTTTCATTTCAATATTTTTGATAAACACCTAAATATTCAATTAAATCATGTTATAGTCATGTCATTACTTTTACGTCTATGGTTACTCACTTTAACCATTTTAGTTTTTCACTAGGGTTGCTAGTTTTTTATTATTTTTCTATTTGTTATAATCAAACACATATTTAACCTAATATCGAATATTAATTATGATGATTAAAATTATAGAATAATTTTTTTTTCAAATTATAATTACATAATTTTTTTAAAATTATTTAAATTAGACATGAAAGTTGTGTTGAAAATGGTTTTTCATGAAATGAAATTTTCAAACCACATATGATCCTAAATTAATTCTACGACTTTTAATAATCATTATTTAAATTTAAATTCCTGTTAATTAATGGATAATATATAAATTTTATTTTCATCAAACCTAATATGAGGTTAATTTAATTTTTTTAAAATGATAAAAATATTAAACATATATAAAATTTTACAGAAAAATGTGTTTTTAGGCATAATGAAAATAATATAAAAAATCATGAAAATTGACTATTCAATTGAAATTAGTTAGAATATTATAAATATACTATAACATATTTAATTTTAATACCAAATTCAATTTAAAAATAAAATTTTAAAATTATTTTTTTGTTCAAACAAAATAATAGAAATTTAAAGCATGTAATTTCCATTATTCACTTAAAAATCAATCATTTCAAAATGAAATACCATAATTCCACCCTATTTCAATGTTGATATTTTTATCATGAATTATTTTAAATTTATAAATTAAAATTTATAAATAAATCAATAAATTAATTATAATATTTTATTTCAAACTGAAATCTAAATCATCTTATAAGAAAATGTATATTTTTAGAATAAAATGTATTTATTATAATTTTACTGCTTATTTATCCGCAATTTATCAATAATTTTTTTAATTAATGTAATTATGTAATTATTTCATAAATTAGTAAACCTATTCATGCATTTCAATTTTAATTCATTGATATAATGGTTATAAATATTCAGTGTTCATTTTCGCTCGATGTTGCATATCATATAATCTATCAAAGCAATTCTCTATAATAAACATTGTGTCTTTCAAGAATGGTATAGGAGATATATGATAGAGTGTAGCAGATAATTAAGTCATTAACCACATCTCATAATATTATGATATCATATGTTAATATATAAACATGTTCATTGGAGTTTATTATTAGTGATGAACTTTTCTTCTAGGAGGACTCCTTGGTTAGGTTATTGATGTTTTTGTTAATAGGGAATGCTATATCTGAGGTCAATTTAATGGTGTGATATATTTGAGAATATTGAAACATTTTATTACAATCTATAACATTATTATTACAGCAATAGTATGCATGTTTTGTTTCATTTGTCTTAGATTCATAGTAACATGCCTGATTTCATGTATGTGATCAACTTGAAGGATATGTGCTAAGGACAAAAGCATCATATTTGGGACACATGGTACACAATAGAGAAAAATGAATTAATTTTTTACATGTAAAGGTATGTCCAAATTATTATATCATATGAGGTTATCGGTGTATCCATGAGGAATATTGGGAGTGGTAGTTCAATATTCAAACATATTGTGACGAGTTATTTAAGAAAGATGCTTAGATATGCTAATCATGGATGGGAGGTCATTAGAGAGGGTGATTTTAATGGACCTAGATTTTTGTTCTAGTGTGTTATGAGGTAATATAATTAACTTTTTTAAACTATTTTAATATGATGGCTTAGTTTAGAGTGGAAGTTATTTTCTAATAGTTTATATGCATTTTTGATGGTTCGTTTTTGAGAAACATTTCCAAAAACAATATTGATACTCTTAAAAAAATACTAGCAAGTGGTATAGGAACTCGTTGTGTTTAAATGATAAGGTGTGTGGTTTATCCTACCATGTGAAAACACCTAATAAAATTTAAATCATACACTAGTGGTAAAAAGTTTGTCTTGAAAAATAGTGTGGCTTCCCAAAATAGTCTGAATTCCTCATACAATTCGTGAATGGTTTGGAAAACCATGAGACCAAAACATGTGGTCAAAAATTTATTATCATCAATTAAATTATAATATATATTAATATATCATTTTTATAGAATTTTATTTTTATGTGTATCCCTCTCAAATCACATGACTCTACCAGATTTACACAATTATTTCCTCACATTTTAAGCTTGATTTCGATGAATCCTTGTTAGATGATGTTCACAAAATTATGTATGTGATCTATGAACATCCATTCATTAGTATTATTCATGAAATATTACTTATAATGTACAAAAAATCATATATCTTGCATTACATTTCCATATATATGTATTTAAGTTCGATTTAATGATGAATTAATTGATTGTTGCTAGAACGGTGATGTATTTAGAATGTCAGTGACAACGACATTGAAAATTCTATTATCCAGCATAGTTGGATGATAATGTGAGGTTTATTAGAATAGAACCTACTCTACTAACTTAGCTTCATGTTGTCTCTCATTCTACAACAATGATATGTTTGAGTTGGGATCAGTTCTAGATATTAATTCTATGTGGGCCTCAGATGGATTATAATATCTTGATGGGATTCTGTTATTATCATCAAAAAACTAAATTTATGATCTTGATTACAATTTTTTAAATTTTTTATTTTAATTTATTTGATATGATTCTTGATGTTTCATATCTTTTTGAACGTGATACATTGTTATCACATGTCTATGAATGTGTATCCAAGGATACCCCTATATAATGTTTTATTCTATGAGAATGCCTATATATATAATTATAAATGTTTTCTTTTGATCACATATACATTTGAATTTGATAAAAATTCTCATAATAACCTGTTATATATCACATTCATATACTAAACATTGTTTTGTGTATTACTATGAAATTGGATTTATTTAATTTGGTAGTAAGAATATGTGTACCTTCCAAATATGGTTATCCCTTAGAGGGGGAGTGTGAAAGAAAATCAATGTTGTTGATGATGGACTTGAAAATAGGGTAGGGGTATAACTCCCTTGATTTTAGACCAGTGGTATTGGAATTGGGGCCATAACATCCATGCAGCCTGACCCAAGGAAAAAACAGGATAAATTTTATTCAGGCCTGACCGATGGCTGAGAATGGGTTTTACAATATTGAAGCTGGACTAATGGTAGAGTAATGATGTAATGACCTTATGTATTGATCTGGAATGATTATTGGGTATTTTTTTGAGACATGTTCACCATCCTTGTGGATATATATTGGTCCCTTCCAACATCTTTTATAATTACCATTTTTGAATAGTGTTATGGGATGTATGGTCAGGGCTCATGGTAGCTAGGTTACCAAAAGAAAATTCTAAATATGATTTTTTAAGATTCTTGTGAATTTATTATTTTCATAGAATACACCTTATATACATGTTCACGCATAATAAGGATGAATTGGTTTCATAATATGTTTTATTACTCACACCTACAAGGTAATTTCAATGCATGTGTATACATCAGGATTAGTAACACAGGTAAGGGTATGAAAATAATGGATGGTAGATTTAATGTAGATAAATGAGATATTTGGGGGTATTATAGTGTAATCTAGAGGATACAATGATGGTCCCCTCTATGTATTAATACAACTTTTAGGTTCTATTTGGCTTCAACACATTTGGAGCCAAATATATTTATATGTTTGAGATGGGTTACATTTTATACTATAATATGATTTCATTTTCATCCCCTGTGAAATAATGGTTTTTTATGTCATTTAGAGTGGTATTTTATGGTTATTATTACCAAGGGTGTAGTCTCCCTACATCATCATAGACCACCACTACTTTCCGGCCACCTATTATAATCAAAAAGTTATGCATGATTTATTATAGCATCTTCACTCAGGGGTTATATCAGCAAGCCTGGTTTGTGGTATAATAATGGAATAACCAATATTGGATAATTTAAAAATTTTATTAGAACTAAATTTAATCTCATTAAATCTATAACCTCTTACGAAAAACTTATATTCCATAAATTTTTTCATCTATAATGAGAAATTTTAATCTTGTTAACACTATCACATTACCCAATTCATTATAGTGGTATATGATGATCTCCGATCAACATGGTCTATTTTTTACTCAACAAACATCATTAAAAAAATTCTATGGTCCTTAGAATGAATAAAGTACACTGAGCCTTCATTTCATTATATAACTCTTAGAAATAACCCCTATTTTCGTTTTCACATGTTTGACACAAAGAAAATAAATGGGGTTAATCCCAATTTTCCTAAAAAACATCATCACAACACATTTATATAAATTATATGGATTGTATCATTAGATCATATCACCAGGAATCAATGGATTCAATTAGAAAATTTTAATATTGACAAAAAACTCATTTATCGAAAAATTTAGATACAATTATTTTAAGAACAAAAGGAATACCCTTTCCATTTAGTAAGAATTTAAAAATAAAATTCATTAAACAATAAGATTTTTTTAAAACATGTAATCTAGTAAATGAATTTAAATTTATAATAATGTTCATAATAGATGGAAAATTCATTCATACTCTAAACATTAAATACACAATCTTATCAAACTTTTGTTAAGACAGTTGAAAGTGAATCATAAAGAAGAAGTTAATGAGATTTTATTTAAAGAAATAAAATAAATTTATAGATAGCGGAAAATGAATGAATTCACACATTTGAGTAGAAATAATAAAACAATTAAACATATTAATTGATTTGTATTTATAGGAATATTATTTTAAACACATCCGCACTTTTAAAGTATTATTTCTAAAGAAACCCATTTATTTAATTTTAAATCCAAAAAAAACATATGGGTGAAAAAAAATGTAATTGAACAAAAAATAAAATTATTGTAAATATATTCATGAAATATAATTTTAATTATTCAATACATAAAACACATAAATGAATATATGTGTGTCAATCAAATCATGTCTCAAAGAAGGATGTTTGGGAACAAAAACACATACAACATATGTAATGCTGGAATAAAAAATCCTTATAATGAAAGAACCACATATTATTATACAATAACCATGATTTATATGAAATAATATGTTATAAATATTTATTGGGAAATTATTACAGCATCTAACATTTATCATGTGACACAAAAGTAAACATGTTTCAGATAATCAAATATTGAGGCTTAGAGTTCCCTAGGAATTTCAGATAGAAATACAACAAGGAAATGATTATGTGGAAAACATGAAAATAAAAAAAAAATATTAAATAAAACCTAAAAAAATCAAGGTTCCTATCATACATATTATTTTCATTATGTATTCATTGAGTATGTTTATAACCTAATGAGAATTAATTGAGTAAAAAACCCTTATATGATGTCCTAACTAGTCACGTATGTTCTATATCATATTGAATGATAAAATTATATTAATTATTTACATAATAAATTGGCATAATTAGTTTTATTCCTTTAACATTTTTAGTTTATTAATATTAAAAACATTTATTATACAGTTACAACATCTATTATTTAAATATCAAATTTTTTGAGAACATTCAGTTCATAATCCCAAAACAACTATGGAAGGTTAATAATGGTCCATGAGTTCATGGTTATATCCTCTCAAAAATATCAATCATGTAAAAATTAATATTTTATACATTGAATATAATTTTACAACCAAATTTGATATTTGGATATGAAAAATGAATCACATCACTTCATAGAGATGACAATCTATGTGTATACATGACCAAAATTATCATTATCCAATTTATAGAATGGTGAAATGGTAAGTAACATAATATCGTCACAGTGTTATAATTATTTCATAAAAAACATTAAATATAATTTTTTCTATAATTCTAACTAGCCATACGAGGTTGTGATGAAAAATAATACACATTACATCATTGAGGTGGTAGTCCACACATATGCATGAATGGTGATTTCATTTACCATAGGATTAAAAAAGATATGAAAAACTTTTTTATATCAATATAATATTATTTCATTATATAAATCTTACATATTTTATTATCTAGTAATGATTATAGAATATTTGATTGATTTAGAAGAATAAATACACATGAAATCACACAGTTGAGAGTTATTAATCTTCTTTGAGGAACAACCTTTGGATAAGACCAAATGCCTTTGAGGATTGCCTTTTAGTGAAGCCAAAACCTCTAAGACAATGGAAAGAACATATGAAATGTATTTTGGTAAATATATTTTGTGTCAAATGGCTAATGATGTTTAAATAAGAGAGGAGTGTAGGTTCCATTTTATAAGTGAGGTGGGTGGAAATCTAAAAAATACATGAGATGTTAATATATAATTTATGTCTCAGTTATGTCAAATAGAAACAATGATCTATATTATCCAACATTATAAGTATAAGGTTAGAATAAAACATTCCAATAGAAAGATATTGACATGTTTTAATTATCCTTTAAATAAAATACTATAATGTTTATAATCAAGTTGAAAATGGAACAAAAATGACATTATTTTTTATGCTAGGATGGTTTTAGCCATAATATTTTAACAAAATTATATAATTGTTGTGTTGGATTAATATTTATACCTTATCCCATAGTTTCAACCCCATTAAACTCATTTAACCAATTACTATGGTGAAAATCATTTATAATTGTTAATATTCATCATAAATAAGATTATATAGACCTTATTACATACTTTTTAATTAATTATTCTTTAAATGGATCAATTTTATAATATTTAATTTATATAAGTGGTACAAATTTATTTTAATATCATTTTTTTAAATGTAATGAAAAACTCTTCTTCTGAATAATTTAATGTTTTATGTATAAAAATAATTTTATAACAAGTCATGTATATTGTTGATTCTCAATGAACTAATTGAATTATTGTTAATAAATGAAGAATAATTTCACATTAAATCTAAACAAAAATAGAACATGTATTGTTAATTACATTAATATAAATGAATGTTTTTGTAAAAAAAATTCCTTCACAACTCACCCAAAAATGTACTATTTTAGAAAAAAAACTAAAATATATATATATATTTTTTTTTTACATTATCATTTCTAAAATAACTAAATATTAACTACTTTTATTTATAAAATTAAAAAATCTCTCTTTTAAATAAAAAAATAAAGAAAAGAATTTTTGTAGAATAATACCCCTTTTGAATTTTAACTCCTATTAACCTTACATGATTACATTAATATCATTAAAAATAGTGTTCTTACTTTACAAGATTTATTCAGTGATTTTGAATTAGGAAAATATGAAAATATATTTAATAATAGGGTTACTCGTATTTATACCACCAATCTGAAAATTAGTTTATAAAGGTTATATTTTAATATTAATATTTCTACTGTATATCATTCTTCATTTATGATATATATTGTTTATTATAAAAAATTTAAAAAATTATTTAGAATAATATAATCTAAAATATCAAGGTGCTACATCAAAAATAATGAGATTTTGATTAGACATTTTCCCTTTTGCACTACACCATGCTCAAGATTAAGAATGAGATGTCCTCGGTGGATTAAATATTGATTTACCATTGTGGAATGCTGTATTAATGTATGACCTATATGTTGGATGTGATTTCTATGGATTTATAATAAAATGTAATTTGGATTGTGTTTATTGAAATTAAAATAATTTTATAATCTTTATCTAGTATGAGTTGTAACCTCTTGATGAATATAAATTCAAGGGGATGAATAATGATTTATATGTAAGTCATTTGGTCCATGGGGCTCAATTTTTATTTTATTGGATGGGAGTTCTACCAAATATGATGATATTTTACACCATTAAAAATTGGATGAGTAATTTTAGAAGGATTTTGATTCAATAATTGTATAGGATTTGAGTGCCACATGGTATGAATAAATGTCAAAGATATCAATTCTAACAGTTAGAACATGGATGCTTAGTTCATGTGTCATATATGGTCTTGGAAATAATTTTCATGTAGAAAAGCAATTTTAATACATCAAAATGTGAAGCAAAGGGAATAAATATATCAAGTTAAAAAATACCCAACTCATGGGATATAGTAATTTAAATTTGTTCGATTGTATGTCTTTTATTTCATTAATATTTTTTACTTGTTTTCATGAACTCATGGACCCCTATTATGATCATTATTTGGTTGTATTTTTTCATCGGTCATTCATGGTGATATTTTTAAATCATTAGATGTTTTGGCATTGGTAACGTACGATGCATGGTTTTTTAAAACTGTGCTCCCTCCTTGCGAAAATCGTGCAACCTTGGATATTCGGGATTTTCACAGTTGGTGTACTATTTCAAAAATCATGCACCCACCTAGTAGAAACCAAGCAAAGTAGTGTAGGGGTGCATGGATTGAGTTCCCATTATGTCAAACTTTTGGTCACTTCCTATATAATCATTCATATAGATTATTTAAATTCTGTATTTTTATTTTTAATACTCAAACCCCTTGATTTAACCTGCAATCAACCAACACACAACATAACTCAATTTACATGGATTTGGAGGTTCTCAAAAAGTTGTTATAGGTCACCAGAACCCTTTCCTTATCATATCAAATCATTTTGGATCTCATTTGATATCCAATTGGTATATTGATCTACTCTATATTTTCCATCTATCTGTCCATACTTAATCATTATATTTTGATGAATTATCATGTATTGGATGGATATAAACATTTTCTAGTTTTATCATCATTTTTTTGATATTATATCCCAATAAAAAATGTTATTCATTTTAAAATCCCACTATGGATTTTGATTCATGCTCTTTGAATAATGATAGGTGGTTCAATTTCATATTTTCTATGTAATTAAATCCTTGATTTTGTTATTTTGTATTAAATTTAATTCAATTGTTATATGATGTCATATTTTAATATAACTTAAATCTTTGAATTTGCAATGGAATGGATTTTTTTGGGAAACCTCAGTTCTAATGGAATCTGAATTTGAGGAATATTTTAAAATTGTTGTAATGGATGAAATTATTTATGGATTGATTTTTATAAATTATGTTAAATAGAGTTGATGAGAACCTATTATTCTCATTGTATTGAAAAGGAATGATATAAGGAAAATTCCATGTTTTGGTTTTGAAACTGAATTCGTATCTTGAAATCTGAAAATAGAAAATTTAATTGTAAATGATGTTTTATTTTAAATGATTTGATTTTCACTTTTTATAATAATTGAAAGAGCCCAAGAAATCATAGTTTTCTTGTGTGTTATTTTTTATAAGTACACTAGGATGAGGATTTCTAGGAAATATATTGATGATAAAAACCCTAAAAAACCTATCTTTCTAGATATTAAACCTGATGGGATATTGAGGAGTCATATTCGTCTTGATCCTAAGGGATGTTTCTATAAATATTTCCATCATCACATATATGATATGTTTGAATATCCTATATCATGAAAATATCATACTATAGGGTATATAACCATGTTTCTTATTGTGGGTGGTTTGATATGTATTCCATTCATCATTGAACTATTTTACTAATTCCAAGTTATTTATATAAACTATTTTTTTATGAATGTTAATTTAATCAGTTATTGAAATGTTTTATTTTATTTTTAATTGAAATCATATTTTGTTTTAAATATGAAAATTAGATATTGTGTAATTCCCCATATTACTTAAATTTAATTCATTATTTGGATTAATATTATAGAATTATTTATGGAACTCTTTTTGAGACATTATTTGATCATATAACTAACACACTACCTTTTCCCTGAAGCATTTTATAATTTTCTTTTTCTAGGTCTGGCCAAATTGAAATTACTAGTTGGAGGTGGGATATGTTCTTGATCATTTTTTCTTGGAGAGATGTTAATTATGGGATGTTTGAGTTCTATCATTCTAGATTTTGAGTACATTTTTTATGATATTTATTGGTTTTTGTTATACCCTTTTGGTTTCTAGTAAATTATCCCTTTGGTATGATGATTATAAGGACATGAAATATTTCATCTTCTTCTATTTTGTGGAAAATATTTTCCCACTTTTAACTTATATGATGTCAAGTGTTAGTTGAAAACTCATGGAGATATATAATTCCCTTCGGTACATGTCACATCTCACATGGGTATCTATATAAAAAGGTATCTTGGATGGTTTATGAAAAATTATTATCATTGGTGTATGTTGAGAATATTTTCTTGATGTCATTATTTAGTTTGGGTTCCCTTTTTGGACATATGAGGTTGTTACGAGAAAGTGCCTAGCTATATCTCACTATAATAATCTTTATGTTACCAAGGTGGTTTGGTAAAGGTATCATGAGGAATACTTTTAACTAATTCTATTATTTTCCATACTTTTTATATACATTGGATGAAATCTAAATCATGACATTTTATCAGATGGGATTAATTCCCCCATTGCTCTTGTTTGAATTATATATTTTTTGTAATCATGTGATGTATTCATTATTGTTTACTAATGTTGGGTAGAAACATTCCTCTAAGAAGATGTGTCAATATGATAGACATGGAAGCTTCTGATGATTAACAATAAGAAAATCCTCTTTTACACAATAATCTTGTTGATATTATAATGCGTGATACCCAATCTCTAAGAAAAGCACTAGAAACTATTCTCATACACGCACCAGTTTTCAATACTAAAATGGTCGAATCTCAAAAAAACATTTCATTAGTTTTTTACCTAGAAAGTAAAAACATTATAATGATTAATTGATCATCATGTCTCTGATTTTTTTTGAATGATAGAGCATTTGTTTGATTTCTCGGAATCTCCACAATCGATTAAGGTGAAATGTTCCACCTTCAACCTAGAGGGTCCTAGTATGATATGGTGGGATACAACCGTGATGATTAAGAAGAATGAGGGTTTATAGTGAAATGAATTTAGAGTTATTTTAACTTTTGGGTTCTATGAATAGTATTTGGTTATTCCTAAAGCTAGAGAGATTTTCAAACACGAGAAAGGTGATAAGACTATGACGGAGTATACAAATCTCTTTACTAAGCTTGTGAAGATTTCACCTAGGATTTTTTCAAATGGAAATATGAATACCCAACGGTTATTTATGGATCTTTGACATTAAATTCATACTTCTGTTTTATTATTGAATATTTCCTCTTATGGGATATTTTAGATTTATTATTGAAGTTTGATATTGATCTGATAGGTAAGTCAGGGTTGATAGGATCTCCTTTTTGTCCCCATGGTAGTTTTTTTAGTTCCTTTAAAATGAATAGGATGTGTGATTAGTCTCATGGTATGTCTTTATATAAGGTATCCTTTATATGAAATATAGTTCCTAGAAGAGGCCCCTTGGCATTATTCTGGTGTGGCATGGCAGGGCATTCGAAACAGGTTTTCATTGAGTTACCAAAGATATGTAGTTCATGTGGAAAATTTGGACCCTTATAAATGTTCTGTTATATCTTTTCTTCTCTATATACTGGAATATACTCTTATTCCACTATAATTACAGTGTTTAAATCAGATACTTATTGAATGAAGAGGTTCTAGAAATAGGAATCCAAAATAAAGATTCTTCTCATAGTGGACGAGTTTCATGAGGATGTTGATATAGATCTAGTTAATGTGATAGGTAATATCACTACAACTTCATCTCGAGTGACTGTTATATTTGATATTATTGCATCTCATTGATTAATTTTGAATCCTGTTGTGAATATTTTAAATAGTACTATCACGGTTTTATCTTATTTGATGGATATTACTACACCTTTTATAACTAAGAGAGAGTACTATCTCTAGTTTTCTACCTGTGATTTCTATTTATTATAAATCGATCTTACCTCGGATTATTTTTTTCATAATATGAAACCTCTCAAATTCATTCTTGTGATGTATTGGTTTATTTCAAATAAGGTTTTAATTAAATGATATTATCGACAAGACTCCATTAGAGTGCCTGAGAGGCTGTTCCATATCATTTGGGTTAAATGAAACCTAAGATCAAGTAGATCCAAACATTCATATCAAGATATGGGGATAATAATATTCATTTTTCTATTTATCTAGAGTGATAATCATTGCGAGATGAACTCTCCCAGATTTCATTGATTTTCCTTATATGTATCCTTTTTATTCACCATTTTCACTTGTAATAGATGTAGAGTTTTCTATAAATTTGGTACCTAGAACTCTATCAAAATTTCATTCAATCATAACACATATAACACTCTAAAATATATGAGTTGAAGAATTAGTTGGATGTGGTGATGGAGAAATTCTACATACACCTGAGTGTGTCACCTGGTGGGAGCCATTTCTATTTCCTAAGAAAGATGATGGGACACTTGGCATATGTGTTTATTATCAGACACTCAAAAAAGTTATGATAAATAATAAGTGCCAATTTCAATGGATTGATGACATGTTTGACCATTTTAAATGGATAATTTGGTTATCAATGATTGATCTTTGATCGTGTTATCACCAATGGAGAATAAATAAATCCAATATTCTAAAATCCTCCTTTTAGATCTATTTTAGCCATTATTAGTCTCTACTCATGCCATTTGGTTAATCCAATGCTCCTGTAATCTTTATGGCATTGATGGGAAATATCTTCCATGAGTTTCCCATTATGATCATGGTGGCCTTTGTGGATGTAATCCAAGTTTTCTTAATACATGATAAAAATCATATACATCATCTAAGAGTAATTTTAGAGATATTGGGAAATCACATAATCTATGGAAAGCAAACAAAATGTGATTTATACCAACAGGACATGTAATTATTGAGACATGTGGTGTCATAACATGGATTCTAAGTTGAATCTAAGAAGGTAAAAGATGTTATGAAATGGGAGAAACCATGAAATTATTTAATGATTTGGAGAATCTTGGATTTATTTGGGTATTATTGATGGATTATAATGGATTTCTAAAAGTTATATTATCCAATGTTTTTTCTTATTTAGAAGGTACTTGGTTTTAAATCGTATGATAAATTTTATAGTTCTTTTGTTGTGTTGAAATGTATTTTGACTTCTACACCATATTTGACACTTATAGTGGTATAGAATGGAAATGTGTCCTTCAATGACACGTATGTTTGGTTGCGGGATGTGATCTTACATAGGGTTATCACATTGTTTTCAATGGTTCTAAAAAATATTATAAACACAATATGAAATATTCTACCCATTCCATCAAGTTATAGGTAGGTTTCATGTGATGTGTTGTTGAAATAATTACCTTTTGGAGAAATTTTTACCTTGTAATTTGACCACAAGGTCCTGAGTTATATCTTCTCTGCAAACATTTTCAATAGTCACTATAGTTTTTTGGTGAAATTCTTGAGATATATTTATTTTTAAATTTCAAATGACCTCTATAAATGGGACATCATTATGGATTAATTGAGAAGTAAACATCCCAACCACTCCATAAAATTATCATCAAAAGAGTTGAACTTAATGGTTCGTTATTCACAGTTTAATTTAGGAGTCTTGGATGAAAAGTATGAGATTATATAGGAATGTTTTCAGTTTAACTCTACTCTTATTAAGAGGATTCATAAGGGATGGTATATTTATGAAGAATTCCATAGTAGTATGAAATCTTTTTATGGTGGGTATACCATTATTGAGTGGTTGTTCTTTATGGATGGTCTCACATGATTCTAGAACCAGGGCCTTGAACCTTTTCTAGTTTGAAAAAATGATTTGATGTGGGATTTCCATAATTCCCAGTTTTATCTACACCCATAAACCACTATTTAGTTCTATGTCATGTAGCATCAATTATAGTTTCCAGTTTTTTGATAGGACCTTGTAATTTTTTTCATTAATTTTTATAATTACCAACTGATCAATCTTGAGAACTAAAGACCTCAGGTTTACTTTAGCTACATCTATTTCTGAATTAAATTTGGGATGATATTTCTATGAACACTGTGCTTGGTTTAATTTTTACCCCTAGAGATATGATTGTGATATGGGATTTAATTGATAGGATAACCAATTTGGGTCACATTATACATATTCAATATGAGAACACTGTTTAGGAGTTGGAAACTAACTATGTTAAAGAGATTTTTTATTCTCATGTAGTTCCATTTAATATAGTATCTAATAGTGATCCTTGTTTTACATATCCTATTTTTTGAGGCCTTCACAATGTGATGGGAGCTAAATTTTGATTCACTATAGAGTAAATTTTTCATATTGATGGCCCAATAGAAAAAGATATATATATTCTTCATGATATTATATGTGTATGTTCGTGTCATGTGTTGGTCAGGAGATGACCATTATGGATAGATTGAGTTCTATGGTAAAATATATACTACTCCATGATTAAAATAGATCCTTTTATGTTTGTATATGGAATTCCATATACATTTCCATTTTTTTGGTCAATGGTTTGTGAATAAAACATAGTTTGACGAAGAATGTTCCAAAAGGTGATGGAGAATATTTAGTTTATTCATTGGATAATTTTAACAAAACATGTGTGATATAAATCCTATTTTGGATATAATCATATACCATTATATTTATTTGTTGGTGATTGGGTCCTATTGATAGTTTCAACTCAATTGGGTCATTGTTGTATTTATAGGTAAGGGAGAATTTCTTGTTATTTTGTGGGACATTTAGTGTTTCTTGATCAGGTGAGTAAAGTGTCTTTCCATTTAGAACTTACACCATAGTTGATGTTCATAGATAATGTGTTTTATATATTGCTACTTCTAAAGTGTCTTTTTGATCAATATCATGTTTTAATTTGGAGTGATCATGATATAGATCCCAATTTATCCATGAGTGAGAATCCATTTAGGAAAAATGATTAATAGACAATAGTACATTGTAGGATGACTATAGGTTTTTTCATTGTGCAATTACAACTTGGTTTCTTTTTGCATGGTAATTTTAGGAATGAGGTAGTATTTAGAGTGAAGTGGCCTCATATTTTTGATATGAAAAATCCTATATTGACATTTAAGGGATTTAAAATTTCAATGATGGGGTGGTTTTAAAATTCTATTAATTATTTTTAGGTACCACTATACCCTTCTTCTAATCATAAATTGGTTAAGGTTTGACTCAGGTTATTTGGGGGTGAAATATGTAAGAAATTTAAGGTTTATAGGGACTTCATAGTTGGAGAACATTTTTCCAAAACCATGCACCCTCCCCTTGAAAAGATTACATCCCTGAATAGTGGGGGTTTTTACGTTTGGAACATAGTTTGAAAAAACATTCACCTTCCTAGTATTTATCATGCCCCCAATTTTATGGTGCTTGGTTGCTCTAAATTTGGGTCCTTTTTCCAACCAACCATGTGCACAAACATTATTAATTATGATTTTTTGTTTTAAATTTTTGAACCCCCATGTTTAAACCCTAGTCAAACTTCCCATGAATTAACTCAATTTCCATGGTTTTTGAGTCTCTCAAGAAGTATTTTCTGTTCCTCTAATAACTTTACTTAGAAGATATATGTGTGGTGGATCTCATTCTATATCCTCCAGATAAGGAGATATCCTTACATTTGTTTCTCATAATCAATCCAACCTTAATTAATTGATTTTGATGGATCAACAAGTATTGGATAGGTTTAAACTCTATTTAATGCTTTATTGGTTCTATTTTTTGTTTCTAGATCACTGATTCGTACATTCTTTATTAAAAAAACCCATTATAAGTTTTTGATCCATGTTCTGTGATTAAAGGAATGTGGTTATGTTTGAGGTTTTTCATGACATGAAATCCTTATTTTTCATTATTTAAATGATATATATTTCAATTTATTAATGAAAACTATTTCAGATAAGATATTGAATAGAAATTTATAATTTCAATAATTTAGATGATGAAACCTAGTTTTTAATGAAATGTGTATTTGGGGTGTATTTTGAAATTGATTGAATTAATGAAATGATTTGATAATTTATTTTTGTAAAATGGATTAAATTTAATTGATGAAAAATATTATTGAATCTTTATTGAAAATAATGATATGGTGAAAAAAAATGTTTTGGTGTCGAAATTAAAATAGAATATTGAAATTTTAAATTGGGAAATTGTAATCTAAATGATGATTGATTTGAAATGGGTTTATTTTCCCATATTTCTACTAATTGATTGAAAATATGTAATAATATCTATTCAGTGGGTTATTTTAGTCAAGAATGCTAGAATTATGATTCCCTAGAAATTGATTGTTGATGAAAACCCTAAATAAAACATTTTTCAAAATATCTTGTCCCCCATTGGAATGTGTAAGTGTTCTTTTCGGCCACATCCTAAGGGATGTGTGTAAAAATATTTCCTCAATCACTAATATGAGATTTATAAGGATCCTATAACTAGAATCTATTTTACTATAGATAATATGATCATGTTTTTTTTTGTTATCATTTTGATATATATTTCATTGATTATATAATTATTTATATCATGCCAAGTTATTTATGTAAAATATTTCATATAAATATTTATTTATTCCATGTGTGTAATTTTTTCAATATTGTTTTATGAAATAATATTTGGTTTTATATATGAAAATTACATATCATCACATGAATAATTTTATTTCAACTAAAATATAGATTTAATTTATTTTTATTATGGAATATTTTTTGGGACACATGAAGGGACCCTACTATGACTTATACACCACCCATATCTTTTCCTTCACCCATTTTTTTATTTTATTATGCCAGGTCTCATAATAGGAATGTTTCACATATAGGTGGATAGTGTACATAATACTTTTCACATGGAGTAATTCTTAGTTATGGATGTTTGAGTTTTATCGTTCTAGTTTTTTAGTACATTATTGATGACCTTCTTTGGGTTTTGTAATACCTATTTGGTTTCTGGTACTTTCTCCCTTTGGAGTGTTGATTATATTGACATGTAATCTTGTGTCTTCTATTGTTTTATGGATAATTTATTCTGTATTTTACATTTTATAAAATGAGATACTAGTTGCTAACCCATGGAAATTTATAATACACACTAGTCTATGTCATAGATGTCTCCGATATAAGAGTAAAAGGGTATTCGGGCTAGTTTGAGATAGGTTCTCATGGAATTATTGTATGGGAAATTACATGGTGGGGATCATTTCATCCAATAATATATCATATGGTACTCATTTTTGTATATTAATATTAATATCAAGGTACCATATATAATAGACCTAAATCATTAGTTGTTTTGTTTTCACATTGACACATACAAACTAGTGTGTAAGATGTTTTAGAGAAAATTGAAATGCACAGATATAGGTACCATGACACGATGTTTCAGATGAGATTCTAGAGATAAATACTTGGGTGGTTTAGGATTTTGATAAAATACCAATATTTTTATCATTATAAGAAATTTTTTATTTTCATAATGGTTAATAATAAATGTTCAATGAATAATTATTCATATAATGTACAATATATTGGGTGAGGGACTGTAAATTCTTGGGGTGTATAATTAATAAATGATCATGTGTATCTCCAAAAAACATATGGTATTTTGAAAACTATAAATATGAACAATGTGAGTGGTTATTTATCATTATGTATTTTATAAATATTTGCAGTATTAATATATCATTGTTGATGATAACAAAATTAGTTTAAACTACAATACATAGTCATTATAGTTTCAGGGGAAACAGGTGTGTTAGAATATCATCAACTTCTTCTCACACATTTGCATGATTTTTGGGTTAAAATGTGAATAAATAACATCATCAAATAAATATATGTTATAGATTATGTATTGAATAATGAGTAATTTGGAAAAAATATAGATTTTTTAGTTTGGGTGTGGGAGTAGTGTAACATTACCCTATTAGGGTCCCAATGATATGAAGTGAATATTACATCATGGTGATAAAATTGATTTAGTGGATAATAATGGGTATGGTTCATGATTGTGTGAAGAGGTATGGTGGGGATATTTTTTATACCAACATCATATGATGTTGGTAGAGTATAAAGATATCAAATTACAGTATACTGAAATTTAATTAAAATTCAATAATTTTATATTAGATCCATGAATATAAATCCTAGACACGTTTTTGGATGTATATATTGAGTATTTTAAGATATAATTATGGGTATAAGTTACCAATTGTTAAATATTTTTTATTGGGTAATTAAAATAAATTTTTATTGGGGCTCTAGTAATAACCTGATATCACGTGTGAAATAATTTCGAACTAATTAGAGAAACTAGTGGTGTGTCTAATTAGTTTGTCACTAGGTTTTCAATTTTTTCCAATATCCGCTTTTTAAAAGTAGTTTATTTTATGGATTTTCAGTTTTTCAATAACATAAACCCTTTGGAGATTTCTCCAACCAATAGTTTAATGAAATTGAGGATAAATACCAATACCCTTCTATCACCTCTCTTTTTCTCCATCAATATAAAACATAGAGTCTAGTATAATCATAATGATATGTGGTATGAAAATATACTCTTAACTAATTATTAATCTTCTTTAGTTTTCTCAAATTTAATTAAAATTTAGTTACATATTTATATTTTGGTTCCATTTAAGCATAGTGAAATAACACTATAATAAATGTTGTCTTTAATATGGTACGTATATGATTCTTATGAAATAATGGGTCATATGGTTTTTTTCATTTCATTATGGTAAAAAAAAATATAATAATTTTTAGGCAGTTTATAAATTTAGGATGAATTCACTATAAATTTATATGTATTTTTTGATATTTTTTAATGGGAATGTTGAGAAAGTTATTTGGAATAATGGAATGGTATTTCTTATATTTTCTATGATTTTGAACTACTTATTACGATTATCCATGTTATATATAATATGAATTAATTATGGGAATACCATTATAAATTAATTTTTATATTTAAAATTTTTATTATTGTGATTTGTAAGATTTTTTATGACTAAGATGATTGGTGATGAAAAAAAAATCATCTAAAAAGTATATAACTTCTAGAAAATATATATTCTTCGTCTAATTTTACTATAACTAGATATAAATTAATATCTTATGTGATATACCAATGAGGTAAGTAGGTGTAACTAACCCAATGGAAATTCAATGAGTCTTATGTTCATGTAGGAAAAAAGGTATGACCAATTAGGTCCTTAGAGGATTTTCTCTGTATGTTCCCTTCAATAGAGGGTCACCTAATGTCTCTATTATTTAGTGGTATTCTAGTAGGATTATTACTAGTTCCCAAATAGGGTTTCAAACATTGTGTTATGACCTATGAAACATAGTGAGATATTGATTGATGTTTCATGAGACACCATTAAAAAAATGACATCTGGATTTGAGTAGGGATTATATTGATAAATATTGTAAAACCATGTACAATCTCTGAAGATATATTATAAAAATATTAAATGGAATGGTTATTCACAAGATATATGTTTCATTATTGTTTCATGATAATTATTAGTTTATAATGAGACTCATAGGATATCTCACCTAAAGATACTAATAATCATTAGTGCATGTAATCAAAGTCATAGACTAACAGTGGTCCCATATAGTTATGATATGTGACATTAGAAGGGTAAACAATACCTTTAGTTGGCTTGAAATAGGTTTACTTAACACCATAAACATCTGGATAATGTTTTGTAGTCCATTGGACTATAATATAAGAGAGTTAATTTCCAAAAGGAATTCGTTGAGCATGATATAGATAATACTCAACATGTGAATTGATGTATTCGATGAATATGATTTTTTAATTTAAATTTCTTGATGTGTAGTGGATGTGTATACCATGATACACCTTTATAAATTGTATTGTTTTATTATTTTAGGGATATTGTTTAGAAGTGTGCTTCCCATAATTGATATTTTATAATAATTGTTTTTGTAATTTTATAAAATAATTTTATATAACATGGAACCAATGATAATATGCCCACTATTCTAATATAATCCATGTTATGGATACATAAATTCCATCTATAGTGATAGAGGTCATAATATTTTTTTTAACTATACAAATATATTATTTTGCGAGAGTGATCTAGTGATGTTATATTTCTAACTGACGACTTTATTAAACCTATTTAATTATAGAAGCTCTCCTATCCTATTATCAAATAAATGAAAATTAGTATGGGTGTTCTTATTATCTCTATCTTGAGATAATACATAAATATAGGGAACACTACAAAAATTTAATCTATTATACAATTTATTTGTTGGGTTCGCTTCTAACATGTGACTTGATTTGGAATATTTAGGTTAATGAAATTTCAATGTAGTGACTCTTTATTAACATTCCTAATTTGGTGTACGAATAACCCTAAACATGATTGAGAATAAGCTTTTGGGGTTCAATACCAACATGTCATTCCATGAGTCACATATAGATTCAGCATGATATAAAACAATGATTCTACAAACTATTTATAGTTTGGGTGCAGAAACAGTATAGTTGGAGAATATCCATACCAATAATGAAATGATAATATCCATCCTAGATGTTAAATACGAATATATTTTCAACCAATGAAATGGTATTTTCTATACCAAATGTGAAATTTTAATTATCTATCCCATCTTTGATATAATAATATCCAGCCATCCATTTAGGCATTGACTGAAGTATGAATGGTCAAGATTCTTGTATTCAAGGTAATAATATAATGGAATGGTGTATTGATATTTTATAGGATTTAATACATCTATTTAAAACAATAAAAAAAACAAAAAACCATTTTATACAAGTTTTTAGACTCACAATATACACATAAACCATGGAGGGTGTGCATATCTTATGTTTGGTAAGAATATCTATGAAAAGTCTATAGAATAGGTGAGAAAGCAAGATTATCTTAGAATTTAAAGTCATATATTTTTAAATCATGACTATGTAATGGACTTGGTATCTTCTTAATTTATTTTATTTTATTTATACGTATTCATTTCATTATAATGGCAAAAATATTTATTATTTTTATGATGTTTGACTGTATGGCATGAAATGTGTTTCAGTTATCATGGATTATTTTTTTCATTTTATTTATAATATTTATATTAAGATTCCTTGTTTTAGGATTTTGATATATATATATATATATATATATATATATATTATGGAATTGTTATTATTAATTTAATATAATATTCAATGTATAGTCCCCCTATGATATATTATCTAACTCTCATCTCTTGTAGGATATCTGTGTCCTAATGAGAGGGATTTTAGGCATGTGATGCTCTATTTAAGCTTAAATGAGTGAGATTTTGGAAAGGAATGTGATCACATGTTTTATGTCTTTACATTCATTCATTCTAACAATTTAGTGATTTTCTTGGCGTGATATTTTTATGGATTCTATAATTTTATTGATAATTGATGTTTTTGGTCATCAAATAAAGAGACAAATAGTGTTAACTTTAAAAGAATGTTCATCCAATTGTAGATTAAAATAATTGATTATATCTTCTCATATTAAAGTAATACTAAAATATTTTAATAAAAAAAATATGGTAATAGGGTATCTATATCAAATTTAGTATATTTATATAAAATGGTGAAATACCAAAATATAATGGATCTATTGATTTTCATGGCCAAAAATGCATTATAATATTATCATACAATCATATTCATATTTTTTATTTATATAAATTAATAATAAAAAATTTATAAAATGCACTAGCATATTTTTTTTATTCACCCCTTATAGTGGAAGATGGAAACAAATATTGTTCATTACCAGCATCACTTATGTGGTCTGAATTTTCTTTCCATTATACTCCACATGTTATTAGTTGTAAAGATAGATATTATTTAAGTTTTAAATAAAGGAAATTATTAACAAATGAAATTAAATTATGTGTATTATAGATCTATTATGATATCATACTTCAACTTTTTGACCCTCTACCCCTGAAAAAATTATCCCCACATTATATTCGTAAATTTCATCATACATATATAATGTAGATTAAAGGGAGAAGGCATGAAAACATAATTAAAATATGAAAAAAAGAATACTGAGGAATAAAAAAACCTACAATAGTTAAATAACAAAATCCAAACCAAATTATTTTTTATGAAATGGAATCCCAAGAGAGATCAAAAATAAAAATTCCTCTTGTGTAATAATTTATGAATGTATGAAATTACCTACCAAAAAGAACGTTTCCAATTTATATTAAAATACCTAATTGATCAGGCATATTTATGTTGTGGGGAAATTTTAAAATAATTCCACATAAATCATATCTACACATGAAATCTTCACAATGTGGTAGGGACCCTCATTTCATAATTTATTCGGTCTTTAATTAAAACAAAAAATAACCCCAATTATTATATTGTGAAATCTCTTGGAAATGAACCATGATATTTCATTCGTTGAAATTTTACCAACACTTTGTTTGATGATGAGTTGGTCATAGTTCATCAATAGTTAGAGGGATAACTAAATTTTTCATTCCAATGTCCTAGATATTTATAAAAAGGTAATATCAGGGATAAATAATTTTTTTATTTAAATAGTCCTAATCTCAACCACACATGGTTCTATCATCTTCATTATATAGTCAATTCTATGATGAATTAATAGCCATTATGGTGTTATTTTATGATTAATCTAATATTATCCATCTATTTCTCATTATATATTATGTTGTGAATCATTATGATGGAAAATAAAATACTTGGAAAACTTCTAAAATCATACAAGGAATATTATCCATATTTAATGTCAGCAATTATCTTTGGCCTCCATCTAGGTTCCATGGTTCTCATCTTATCATCATCTGATTATTTCAAGAATAATGGTGTCTTGGTCTGACAACATTAAATTTATACAGTTCTCTATAAATTTTTTGGAATATTTACAACAGTCAAAATGTAGAAAAATATGTTATAATTCAAAATATAATAAACAATTGATCTCAACAGTTATTGATAAAAGTATTGAAATATCATGCATCAAAATTGGGTATAAAATTATCCCACGCTTCTATTATTTATTTTCTGAAATGAATATGAATCCTAATAAAGATCTTAATGAATAACACATGCCATAATAATATAAAATTCATCCCAAAATTTAAATAAAAAATATTAAATGTAAACATTTAAAAAAATTATTCCTCCTTTGAAATAAGTCAAGAATCATTACATATCATCTTCTTAGTTCACTATTCCCTCCATCATCAGTTCTAAAATTTTTCTTCGAAATTTATTTCCAGGTTATTGTTTAAATTTCAAAAAAACCCCACTGATCTTTCAAGATCAATAAAAATAGTGTTTTTCTCAATATTTGTTCATACAACCTTTCCATACGATTTTCAGTATTCCTATACTAATACATAGAATATAATAAACATGAATAATATGATATTCACCGAATGGTTTTAATGACTTTTAATTTTAAGGTAGTTGGATAAAATTTTGAATAATATCTGGAATTTTATGAAATAAGGTTGAATTATCGATGAATGTTTCATGATATTCACATTAGATATCAAGTAAAATCAATATACTCCTTCATCTTATTCTAAAAATAAAGATAACCATATCCATTTTCTAATCGAAGAAGCTCTCAAAATGATCAATCACATAGTTTTTCATTAGACCAATATTTCTATCATTTTTTTAACTTTTCTAGTAAATAGTGTATGATAGGACCCGGAAATCTCAGAAACAAAATAGGTTAGCAGCTCGTTCCCCCCATTAATCTTCTATCAACTAAAAATATTTTAGTAGGTATAGGAACTGAGGTTTTGGAACATGTCATAATTTAATCAAATTTATCCAGATTTTAACACATTAATAATTTTCTAGTTATAATGGCTCAATTCTATAAAAAAAATTCGTGATTTTATTCTTCCATGATTGTTTTTAACAGGCTCACCTACACATGAGGATACAATTCTCACATAATGGAATCATGAAATATGTATCATCCCCAATTAATACACTCAAATAAATATTCATGTGATGTAACTCTTGAAAATTGGTGGGAACAACTATTCATCATGTAATGTGATACACATAAGGTATTATATAGAATCCAGGGGATTCATAATTGATCAATATATTGTAGTTCTTTATGTCACATATGTAAAATAAAAATAAAATTATGTCCTTAATTATTCACATGGTGTTTAAAGAAATATTATTTTTGGAAAGATAAGAAAGTAAGATCTAATGGTGTTATATTTCGAATGGTCTCTCAATAAAGAGGATATATGTAATAATATATATAATTTGGTTCCAAACACCTCTAAGTAATTTCAGTAAAAAAATTAGCATTCAAAAATATTATTTATTGTTGAGTAAAGAGAAAATAAATAACAACATCTGGAATTATTATATAGAGATAGAAATACAATTCAATAGTCCAACTAATTTCTATGAAATAGTATATAAGAAATTTTATTCTAATTAATATCAATAGAAATCAGTCACTTCTATTTACAATTGGTGTTATGTAATTCATAAGATAATAGAATTCATAAAAAGAATAATGTATCCAAGATTGAAAAAAATTGGACAATTTAATGGGAGCTCCATGTATATAAAATAGTGTCACCTCCACATATAAATCAAACTATTTTCTAACTTATTTGTTCTAATGGGAGTGGGATATGAGTAAAACACACATAATTATATAATAAAGGTAACTATGTAAAGAGACTAACATGAATTTTTTTCTTATTTGTATGAAATTTAGATACTCCAAAAAAACATTTCAATTCCATAGATATATAATGAAACCTATAATTAGAAATAAAACTAATGAAAATGTATAATTTCATTAATATATTTAAAACTATACATCTAATAAACAGTGGGTCACAAAAAACACATACATGGATTCATACATGGAATTCATTATAGAATTTCAGGGAACTCAAAAATAAATTTAATATATGGGGGTGTATAAAAATAGTGAAAAAATTGGGGGAGTGGTGGGAAGGCTGAAGGCTTTAGAAGAAAATTTTCTAAATCTTGACTATTCACTTTGAAAAAATGGCTTATATTGAATCTATTCAGTGGATTATATGGACATAGTGTTAGATAGGTCTGATTTTTGGAAAATATGAAATCTAACGTGATCTTTAATGTCGTATGATGAAGTCGTTCAGGTGACATTAGAGTTCTCTAGGAAGAGGTGATGATGTGTACATTTAAATTTTCATCTAGGGAACCCAGAATATAGATTGATGTCATAAATATTGTAGTGTGATCAACAAACAGAATGTAATGTACTTTTTACAATTCCATACCCTTGTAGATCTTATAATACACAACTACAAAACCTTTTTTCGTTTTTGGGTTGGTAATCCGATCAACAATATGCATGAATTCTCATGTGTGAACAGATACTGTATTTTTGATCGATATGGAAGGTTTCATCCATTGCTTATACACTATAGGACGTAGGGGTAGGTAATTCATCTTTGGATGTGAAAATAGATTAATAGGATCATCTTGAAATGGAAACCCACACTCCTAAAATATACTCTAGATGAATCTAATGATGAAATAAAGGGAGTAATTAACTCTATAAAAAATGACTCTTCTATGGTGTTAGATTGTAGTGAGGACTATGTTGGATCAACTCAGGTTATCCTATTTGGAATTATAGGGGATATTCCTAACTTCCATGAACTATTGGACATATTATCATTAGTCTTGTGAACCTTTAATGGTTAGGCATAACCAACCATCCATTTGTAGTCCCTTCCAAAAATTTTAGGATTCCCAACTTGATTACTCGGAGAAAATCAATTGGATTTATTTGACCAAGAGGATAAATTGGTAGAGAGGCCTAAAACATTATGATTCATAACATTGTTTTCAGTAAAACACCCCCTGTTACTATTCGTTGTTCCTTATCGGGATATCACTTAATCAGATATAAATTAATCCAAGATATTTTAATAACTATAGAATGAAACATATTTTATAGTATTATCACCTAAAATAGACTAAATACACCATGGGTTTTCCCCCATTAAAACCAAAAATATTCAAGTGGCCTATAGAAATTCCAAAATAAAAACTACCTCAACTGTGTGCTATTTGTTTTTCTGTGGTTGTGTTTACTTATACGGTTAGCAGAAAGATCATTCCATAATTTATGGGAGGCCCCTAGATTTGGATCAAATATAATTATTACATACTACTCATTGATTAACAAAAATTATTATTAAATATTCATAGTTAAATTACAAATTCTCATTGTGAGATATTTCTGCATCACTACCCAAGATGAGTGGTGATTTTTAGAAAATGAAATGTCCTAAATAACCATGAATTATAAAAATAGTTTCGGAAAAATATAAATCAAAACATAGAAAATGTGATAATGATTCGTTTCCTAAAGGTTCTACAAAATTCATTCCCCCGTATTCAATTACCTCATATTGTCATATCAAATGGTCGTATTAATCCTTATTGGTATCATCTATTTATTAGAAATATGAACCTCATCATTTTTGTTAGTGACGTGAGTGAATGGATTCAATTTATATTATAGGGACTCTCACTCCGATAAATAATGATATGTGGTGTAGAATGATGATTATTTTAAGAAAGGATTGTTCGAATGGTTTGAGAGGACAACAGATCATTGGTCATCAATTTTTTATAAGTGGTTGGTCGATTTAGGAAGGTCATTTTACAAGGGAATTTTTAGTAAGGGATTTAGTTTTAAGGGGCGTAATATTAGGGTGTATTAGCATTGTATCCTTTAAAATTTTAATTGAAATAGGTATTTTGGAATGAGGAATGAAGGATGGGGTTTTATGGAAACAAAATACGAGGGAGTAAAAAAGTGTGACAATAGGGGAGAGATGAAATTGAAATGAAATGTGACATGAAAAAAGGGTGAAATTGATGAATGGAATAAAATAATGGGATTGATAATTGTTGGGAATGTATGTGTTTGATGTATATAATGTTTCTTAGGGGTGAAGGAATTTTGAAAATGAAGAGATATAAAGAGGAATGTTCATCAGATTATGAGATGATTTGGATGATGAATTTTTTTGTAGTTATATAGGGTTGGCACCATTAATTTAAATTCCTTTAAACCATCTTAGTAGGAATCCCATTTATAAATCCAATATTAAAAAATTCCTCTCCATCACCCACCATTATAGTTGGTGATAAGAAACCTGACACCAAAATCCCTTAAATTCATAATGCAAATGGGTGATAACATATTCTAATAGAATCCCCGATGTTTCCCCAAAGACATGTCATGAAATGACACATATTATGTGTTGTGACTAAAGAGAGTCAAATATTTATAAATATTTATCCATTTTATATAATATGTTCTTTAATTGTAAATATCCTTCATGGAGTATATATAATAGTACCTAAACTAAATAGAGGTTCTATTTTTTCACATTAATCGTCATGGTATGATTCACTTACGCCCCACCATGATTGTCATTAATGACACTATGTCAAGAGTTAATGATATAATATCATATAAAATATATTCCACAATGAAAATTATAATCTTATAACTTTTAATATCATTTTTACCATTGTTTATTTCCTTTTATGTCCAAGATACACACATTCATTAATGTATTTCATGATGTGGAATATTTCCACACGACATGTCTTTATATATATCTCTATAACCCCTTATCAAATCTCATGAGGGGCCCCATTTGGATATTTTTATGTCTTATCAATGTCTATAATTTTATAATAAACCCAACCTAATTTAAAATTATTTAAAAATTTGACTAGAAAATTTACATTGATTTCCACCCAATTAGAAGTTAATTTTTCATCTAGAGGTATAAATAAAATAGCACTATTAATCAATCTTCATGGTGAGAATATATCCTTGTAGAATTATTTCTATGTATATATTTGGAAACTGTGTATTTATCCAAAAAATAGCTACATTCACTCATTGAATTTTGACCACTACATGCATAAAGGTTTTAACTTCCACGAATGGACCTAACCATCACCACATTAATTTTCCTAAATTCAACATCAAGAGAGTCTCATTTAAAATTACCATTTCATAGGATAAATATATATTCCAAAAATTATATTATTTATAGAATTATTTGTTATTATCTTTATAAATTCCTTCATTCTCATCAACATCTCTTCTTATCATCATTAACTCATTATGTTGTACAAGTCTCTTTTCACCTACCTACTGTGTCGGAAAATACATTCTCTTGATAAATAAATTGGAGGAGTTAACTAATTACCCAAAAATATAGAATAATTTTTTAATATATACATACGATTGAGGTCTTAAAACACTTATAGGTTTCCTAGTACACCTAAAGTGTGTCATCATTCTTCTTCAAAAAAACTATCAGGTTTTTATTTACTTTTTTTTCCATAATTTTCTTGATCACCCGGTTTGAAAGATACAACATCAAACTAGAATATCAATGATATAGAATGATGGTATTGAATCAAAATCCATTCATCTAAATCAATATTCTAATTATTTTATTGTTTAAATGAGGGACTCAATTTCATGTGACTAAATTGCCAACTCAAAAGTAAGAAAAGATGTTCTTATTCATAAATTGAATCACCAACATGAATGTATTTATTTTTTTCTCTTCATATTGTACCCACATTAACTCTTAATCCCCACATTCTATGATGTATTATTTCTTGTATAAGTTTTTAAAGTGTTCCATGAAGATTATTCCACCAAAAATAAAAAAATATATACAAATAATATCAGCTATTGTGTCATCTCACCCTATTTAATAATGTTTCATGTTCATTGGTTTTGATAATATCATTCAACAAATGATTTAAAATCATAATGAAAAGTGGCCAAAATAATTTGATATTATGTATTGTGGAATATGATCAATTAATCCTATGATCTGTGCCTATTGGTGATGAATATAACAAATAAATTTCACATTGATTCTCAGATCTAGGATTACACCTCAAAATCAAACTATCTTTATACTATTTTAAAATAATAGGATCATCCAAGAATTTTTGTGATATGTATTCTAAAAATCACATCATATTTTCATATTAAAGAAGATGGTATATTTTCATGGTGGTCAAATAATTCAATATTTCAGTAAACCACAACATATCTTTCTTTTCTAAATAGAATTTTTTCTCATTCTAGAATTAATATAAAATAAAAACCTCTTCTTCATATGCAACATTATTCACCAGATACCTTGATAAATTTTCCACAATGATATTATAAACCCCATTATTAACGTTGATGACGATATCAAACACATTTAGTATTAAGACCCACTAGATATACCTTGGATTGGCATCCTATTTCTTTAGCTGGTACCTCAAGGTTTCCTATTTAGTGCAATAAATCACATTACATAAGATAATATATGACCTAAATTTCCAAAATATTAACAAAACATCAACAACATACTACTCAATGGATGTGTAATTAACTTGATAATTATTAAAGTTTTAGATGGTATAGTAAATGGGTTATAAAATATGATTTATCTGTCATCAGAAGACCACTCCATGAGTGAAATCACTAGTGTCAAACATAAAATCAAGGTCATTGTCCTTACTTCGGGATATAATAATGGGGTCCACCACCAATTTATGTTTCAATTTAATTATGTATTCTTAATAGCCTCATTAAAATAAATTGATATGTCGTTCTCTAGATGATTTTTAGTGGCAAAAAAATAATTAAAAATCCATAAAACATTCTCATAGGATTCCACTTAGAATAAAAAGCATCTAATACTTTTCATTTTTTATCATTTAGGTACCTCCATTATTAAATTTTTCTTAGTTGGATCAATCACTATGACAATTTTTGAAATATGGTGCTTAGATATATTTTTACCTAGTAGCATGAAATAGAACTTATCTGAATTATGTAAATGTTACTTATATTCATAAATCATGAACACTAAATATAGTTCTCAAATGAACTCATAAAAGGACCTCCCATATATGAAAAAATATTTTATAAATGGAACTAATATATATTCCTCCACATATTATAAATTTTGGGCCACAAACATCTTGATGGACTTTCTCACACTAAAAATTATGAATGATTTCCATCGATAAGTTATGGTTTTGTATGGTCTTTTAAAATTAGTCTTTAATTATACATACAGTTCTAATGATATTTATTTTGACTCATGTATCTTTAATGAATTAAGTAGAACTCATATTCGGTTAATTAATCAAACATATGATCTATAAATGGAATGGGAAAGTTATCTTTTCTTAAGGAAGCCTTTAGCATTATATAATCAATTTATACTCACTAACTCATGATTTTTCTAATATGGATTTCCTTATTACATTAATTTGGAAACCTTCATAGCCCTTCTTTCATATGATATTATTACAATAGGCTCACCCTTTAATGGCTCGGACCTCTGAAGTCTATTACATTGTAAAAATCTATTGTTTAGGGTGTTATGGGGGCAATGGTAGATCATTTAAATATTTTTACAATATTCAAATTTCCTAATTTTTTGGACACATTGGTGACTCAGTGTCAGTATTTCTTCATTGGTAGATCAATGATAGTTGGCTGAGTATTGGTATGTTGGGTGTCGGTAGGTCAGGTGTTGGTGGGTCAGGGTCGATATGTTGGGCATCGGTTGGTTGGGTGTCAGTAGGTCAGGAATCGGTAGGACGGGCTTCGACTGTTCATACACCAGTAGGTCAGACATTAGTAGGTCCAACATTAGTAGGTCAGGCGTCGGTTGGTCGAACATCAGTATGTCTATCGTCAGTAGATCTGACATCAGTAGGTTGGGCGTTGATATGTCGACCATCTATAGATCGAGTGTCAGTAGGTCTAGTATCGATATGTTGGGAATTGGTAGTTTGGTAGTTGGTGAATCATGTTAATGACTCAGGTTCCGGTATGTCATATCAATGACTCTTTGTCTGTGACTTTCATTGGTGACTCACCCATTGGTGAGACATTTACAGCTTGTTCCAGTCTTTCCAGTTTTTTCCATCATAAGATTTATATAACTTAAACCAAGATTATAACCATATCTAAACGTATCTAAAATAGTTTCAAAGGATAATAGTAAAATTATTAATATCCTAATTCACGAAAGACATTGAAATATTCAATCATTGTAATCTTGATTGTTATCCGACTATAATGGCCCCTAGAGCCATTTCCTTCTATTGATATTTGATTATTCTCTTCTAAGTTGAGATCTTCACTTCCCATTGTGTTTATGTTTCCTATTGGTATGCATAAAACCATTCATCAACATGGATTTCTATCTATATAGTATACATATATTGATATTTCCCTTGGAGTATCATAATTCTTGTGCAACCCCTATTTTTGGAACAAGGTGGAGTAGCTGATTTTTTATTTTTCAAGGTATGAATTCCCTTGTCCCTCTTTCAATTATTTCTCATGTGGGGTGGGTAAACTCATGACAATGTGAGAATATAGTTGAATCCACTTCTATATTAAGGGAATATTGATGAATAATGAACCGGTTACAATAATGGGTTTGGCTACCTTAGTAATAAATGATGGGTGGGATAGATGATAATGATACTTGTGTTGTTTTGTTTATTATCATAGATCCATGTTGTGAATTGTGTTGGTCACATTTCTTTTGAAAATCATCTCTATTTTTTGTCTCTGTTTGTGCACCCAACTCCTGAATTCTTTTTTAACCTTCTGTTGAATGGTTGGAAAAATAAAAACATGGTTAAGCACGTATATCCAATTAATTAAAAGGATGCCCCAAGATCAATGTTGTTCTATACAACCCCTAAATATCAAAGTGGAATTAATTAATTGAATGTTAAATATAAAAAATAATTGACTAGTTTTGTGTGGTTTTGTGTTTTATGTGGATCCTTTCTATCTTATAGGTTGTACCGGTTGTGTGGTGCTATGGTTGGAAAAACAGTTTTGGGTGCAGGGGCGGACATGGTGGTTGGTTATGTGGATGTGGTGTGGAATGTTTCTGCATTAGGGATCTAGTTTTGGTGGAGGGGTAGAATTTCTATGTGTATGAGGGGTTAAGGTGGTGTAAAGGAATCTCTCATCGGAGAGTTTGATTAATTGTGGAATGGATTAAATTTTTGAATAGTGGGTCTGAATCTGGGATGTGATTGTGTTGTTGAGCATGGTTTGTTCGTGAAGTGGGACTATAACCTTGTTTTGATTTTTTGTACTACTGGATATGGTGTTTTTTTACTGGGACATCCAAGGATGGTCTGGGAGGGATAATTTTGAATATGAATGGTGTTACCTTTCATGGACCTTTCACTAAGAGTTTCAAGAGACGTTTGTGATGTTTGTATGGGTTATGAGGTTACTTGTGGTGTATTGTGATTGGTAGTTTCCCTGGAATGGATGAAATAAATGATTAAACTAATAATTAATGTAGAATTATAATTTTTTAGTTGAATTCAATTAGGTTATGAATTATGTTGGTGGCTGGATGTGTGGTTAGTCATTAAAGGTGGCAGTAAGAGAATTTTTTGTGGGCTAATTGTTTGGTTGAAATCCCATAGTTTGGGATTATTTCATAATACCTATATGTATACATGTCGTTCCTTTGGATTTTTATACACACCCCATCCATTTTAAGAACTACGTGTTGATCACCCCTATTTTTATGGGGGAGGGTGTCCATTACCAATATCCTAGCGGGAGGATGTAAGGATAGTTATTGTCCCTTCTATACAACCACTTCTAGGCATTGGTTGCCCAATGCTCTTCAGGAATGTTGTGGTGATGTTTTGGTGCCCATGAATCATTTGGTGAGGTTTTCCTCTTAGGTGTATTCAGGTTGAGATGTGTTTTGGTTTCCCATGATTCTTTAGGATGAGGTTGTGGTTTTATGACCCATGTGTCTGCAGGAAGGATGGGGTGTGGTTGTGGCTTAGGTGTTTGTGTGCAAGCTGTGGTATGTGTCCCAGATGTGTGAATTCAGGCAATGGTAGTGGAGCTAGAGGAAGTGTGTGGTAGCGTTAGGATGTTCACCATTAGTGTTGAGTAGTTAACTAGTGGGATGTGGTGTGAGGACCCCTATTATCGATGACCTTACTGCTTTACATTACATGACTTGTGTTATTTGGAGAGAATTCCTTAGTGAGGTAGGGGTATAGTATACAATGTTAGGTGATTTAGGGTTTAATGTTTTTCAATTGGGTTATTGGTATAATTCTCCATTTGTTCATTATAGGGATTGGATATTCCTACTATGTATACATGTATGTGCACCCTATGTATATAAATGTACTTTTCATGTTACCAGGGAGACTATTAGGACCTTGTTGGGCCTTACAAGATCACACATTTGGGATAGTTTTGTGTTTCTTCTTAGTATTTATTTTTATATTTACTTTGGATAATTTAGGATTATTTTCTAGAATTTATACTTTAAACATGCATGTGGGTTGATTTTGGAATATTATATATATATATATCTCTCTCTCTCTCTCTCTCTCTCTGTGTGTGTGTGTGTCTTGGATTTTTTGAGGTTGTTACACCTTATATTCTAAAATTGGTTACTCTAAAAAGGGTATTGCCTCCCATTTTGTGAGATTTGAATACCTTTGGTGCTGATCTCCACCATGGGTCCAATTGGAGGAGGGAATTAGGGTTCATGATCTCTTTTTCATCATGAATATGGAAGGTCATGGAACATTTCTGTCCCTTTTCTGACCTTAATGAAGTAGGGTCAAGATATAATGGCATCAGAGCTAATTATTGAGAGATAGGATGGAGATTAGAGTTAGGAATTATGAGGATTGTATGGGATGTTAGGGAAGTAGTGATAAGTGATCATGGTTCAGGACATAGGCCAGGGAATACCGGTTAGGAAATGGGATTTTAGGGGGCCCCATTATCTAATGTAAGTACTCTGATTATACAAATCAACCAAGTGAGGCTACACTGTTTGTGTGGTAGACACCCAAGGGAAGGAACATATATCATGATGACTTGTTTCCTTGTTTTTCATTGGTGTTTTCGATAAATTTAAATATGCATTGAGTAAAAAAATAATTCTAAATAAATTACATACTACTCAGTCATAGGAGTTCCTTCTTTAAATTATCAGTTATGGCACTCGGTCATCGTCTATGTGTGGTAAGATAATTGGAGGCTCAGTAGGTTGACCCAGTTGACTGACATAGGGTTGATCCTGTGGGAGAGGATGATCAATTATAGATGATGATTCGTTCTTTCCAGCAGAAGAAAATATGGAAGTACAAAGGTATCATTTCACATACTGAGGAAGAGAGTTGTTATGAGAAGCTGGTGATAACTTTTAGCTTGAATCCAGCTCATATATATTACTAGGTTCTTCTTGATTTGAGCTAGATGTAGGGGGTTTCAAATCAGTGGTTAACACTCTACATGGGGGATAGGAAGGAGACCAGTGTTTTTTGGGATGAACTTTTGAACGAGTTTTAGGTGTAATTTCATTCCAGGACGTTGAAGGAAGAGAATGGATCATATATACTCTCCCTCTATTAGGGGGGTATGTCGATATGGGAAATGGGAATCATGTTCAAGTGTTTCCTTAACTTTTCTCCCTATCTCTTTCTGGATGCGGAGTCTCGGGTGAGATTTCTAGAGGAGGGACTACATACTTCCCTATAGTATAAAGTTACTCCAATCACCTGGCTGACATACATAGAGGTCTGAAAGAAGGAACAAGTGGTTAATAGGATTCACTCGCGATGATTTATACTGCGAGAGGGGATCCAGAAGGGTTCTACATTAGGAAATTATCCTAGCATTAGGTCTCAACTACTATGGACATTGATGTTTCAGCCAGTGGGGATTCGACCTAATCAGTTTTAGTTTCAACATTATGGTCTTAATTTATTTCCCATAGGTTTGGGATTGAGGTTTTTCTCTTGTAGAGGCCGCATGCACCCTTAGAGTCAGGGTCTGGTCTGATCTCAGTATGGTGGAGGTGGGAAGGTTCATTTCCCACCCCAGTAGGAGTTTTCGGCCAGGCTGTTTTTGCAGAATGGATAGTAGGATCCTACTTCATTGATGGGAGATGGAGTTGGAAGAGGCCGACTATAGGTTATTCCTCAGGGACCTCAACCCGTACATAGTGGAGGATTTGGTCAATATAAGATGCGAATAGAAGCTATTCTTGGTCAGTTTCACTCCATAGAGGCAGCATCTCTAGAGGTTCCAGATATCATTAGAGATACTATTGGTGTTTTCAGTACTCTTACTAGTGTATTATTTGATTCAGGAGCTTCACACTCCTTTATTTCAACTATTCTATCCCATTCCATAGGACTATACATATATAGACTTTCCATGCCCTAGGTGTTGTGTACATCAGTCAGAGGTCAGACCATATTTTTAATGTTTTCTAGGGATGTAGACTAATGTTGTGGCCGACTCAATCTAGTGGTTATCTCTTCTTGCTACATATAAAACCATACAATTTCATCCTTTACAATAAATAGTTATATTGCTTGCATGTTTTCATTGACTAATTATGGAGGAGATTCATGTTTCCAAACAAGGATGGCCAATGTTTGGATTTTATTTTGAGAAGAGTTTTCTGCTGGAAATCTAGCATGTGGGTCTTTTTTTTTCTTATTTCCCAAGTTATCTTTGAAATCAGGGGATACTTATATGGTGGGGGTTCCATAGTTGTTTGAGAGTTCCTGGATGTTTTATCCATGTACGTTGTGACTCTACTCCCTCGATATGACATTGAGTTTGGGATATACTTTCATCTTTATGCCTCTCAACATTTGATGGCTCCATATCGAATGGAACATTCTCAAATGTGGGAACTAAGAATTAAAATTGATGAAATGGTGAAGAAGGGATTTATCTAGTCTAGTGTGTCACTCTGAGGTGCTCCCATCTTGTTTTTGAATAATGTAGATGGTGTTCTATGGTTGTGTACAGACTACTAGTGGTTGAATCTGGTAATGGTCAATAACAGTTACCCTCTCCCAAGGATAGACCAATTTTTCAAACATCTGAGGGGAGAAATTTGGTTCTCTATGATAGAATAGTGGTTTGAATATAACAAGCTTAGGGTGAATATGTATGATATCCTAAAGACTTATTTTATGTGCAGGAATTGGAACATCGTGTTCGTGGTTATTCTATTAGGTGTCATGAATGAACAACCACGTTCATGGGGCTTCTGAACACTATCTTCCATGAGTTTCTATACTGATTTGTCATCATGTTCATTGATTCTATCTTGATATACTTGAAGTCATAGGAGGATTATAGTGAGCATCTCATACCTATATTGGATATTTGTTGACACCAAGAGGTCTATGGGAAGTTTTTCAAGTGAATTTTTTAAACATATGAGGTCCACTTCCCTTGATATGTGGTGTCTGATATGGTTTTTTAGCGGACTCATCAAACATCAAGGATGTTTTTTCACGGGCAGCACCCAAGAATGTGGTATAGGTTCACAGTTTTCTCAGTTTGTTAGGATATTACTAGATAATTGTACCTAATTTTTCTCGAGTAGCAGCTCTGTTGATGGATATGACTATAAAATGAAAATCTTTTGTGTTTATAGAGTTGTTACAAGTAGTGTTTGGTAATATGAAGGAAAATTGGGTCAGTCCTAAATTTATCTGGTTTCCAAAGGTGGGTGTGATGTTCAATGTGTTTTATGATGCTTCCCACCATGGTTTGGTATGTGTGATGACGCAACAGTGAGGAGTTATCTCTTATGGTTCTTGGTAGTTACATACTCATGAATTTACATGTGCCACCCATGATCTTGAGCTATAAGCAATCGTATTAATGCTGTAGTTGTGGTGGCACAACCTCATTGGAGAGTGATTTTTGGTCTTCATAGATCACATGATCTTGAGGTACATCTTTTCCCAAGGATATGTTAACATTAAATGGTGGAGATAGATAGATTTTCTCCTTGATTACAACTTCGAGATAACATACACCTTAGGAAAGGAGAATGTTGTGGCTGATGCTTCGAAAAATATTTCACAAAGGGAGATTGTTCGGGAATCTATGGATGGTTGGTGGGAAATGGCGTAGTTGGTTTTCTTGCACATAGTTGTAGGAATTTATATTATTAGAGGATATCACTTTCATATGATGGTTTAGTCATCTCTTAGGAATCAATTGGAGGAGTCTCAATGTGGTGACTTGGAGGTAGAGGTGAAGTGTGATCGCATTGACTATGGTGATGCTTTAGAGGGATTGTTGGAAGATGTTCAGAATCAGATGATGTTCTATGAGAAGCTATTTGGTCTAGTTGAAATGATTTAGGTAGTTCTCTATGAGTTTTATATCTCACCCTTAGTTGTACTCTCAGTAGATTCCAAGAAGTATTGTTCCATGAGAGTAGTTTTGGGGGCTCAGGATGAAGTGATATATGGAATATTTTTAGGATACGTGCTTGGTGTTCCAGTAAGTGAAGGATGAGAACCATATTCTATATGGTTTGTTGAATCCCTTTTATGACCAAGGGTGAATCTGAGATTAAATATAAATGTATTTCATTATAGAATTACCGAGGGTTCAAGGAGGATGCAATGCAAATATGGATAGTGGTGGATCAGCTGATGAAATTAGCTAACAAAATCAGCTCACATCATTGCAATTAAGGAGTCTGGCACAGTTGATGTTGTAGAATAGATGTATGTGGATGAGGTGGTGCAGCTATATGGGGTTATGAGTCCTGTCATATCATATTAGGATATGAATTTTACCTCACATGTTTTGAGGGAATAACATAATAATTTTGGTCTTGGGTGTGAAAACTTCTCTTAGTATTATTTTCATAAAATAATAGGTTTCACTCTTCAATTAGCATGGTTACATTCTAAGATTTATATGGAATTTCGTTTTATACTCCTTTGTGCATGATGAAATAAAGGGAGGTAGCTATCCATGGTTTGAAAGTGGTGTAGATTATGATGGAGAAGGTGTAGATTTTCTATGAATGGATGATGGAAGCATAGGACCAGAAATTCAAATGCCGATTACAAAATAATTCCCTTGAGTTTGAGGTTGGGGACCAAGTCTTCTTTATAGTTTTCCCTCTATGTGGGAAGCCGATGATTTTCCGAGGGATCAAGATTTCCCCTAGGTTCATCAGAACTTTCATGTTTTTTGGGTGAGTTGGAGAGGTGGCGTACTAGTTGGTTTTTCCACCACATTTGGATAGGATCCATGAAATCTTTCATTATTCTATGCTTTATAGGTATCTTCATAATGAATCCTATGTCATTAACTGGGGAAATTTGGATATCATGGTTGACAGAACAATTATGGAGTAGCATGTAGTGGTCTATGATCCTTGGGATGAAGTTCTACATCAATGGAACATTCTTTTTTCATGTTGTGGGATCATGGTGGCCTTAAGGAGATTACTTGGGAATGGGAGATGCAAATGTGTTCCTTGTATCCAGAGTTATTTTTGGTAATTATTATGTGTTTTTATTTAGGATGTAGTTCTAAACAATGTTTTCTATATTATGGGTTGTTTCCGTATTCTTTAATGTGTTATGAATTCTTAACATGTGAAAATAGGAAGACCAGATTCCAAATACAGACACATTAATTAAGATGTTATGAAACCTGTGTAGGCGAGTCAGTGCATCCTAGAGTGGATAATATCTTCACAAAGAGCAAGGAATTCCCCAATTCATGGGCCTAGACAATTGATTCTTGTGTTTTGTATCTTGGGAATGATTGGGTTAGAATATATGGGATTAGGTCTTCTAGGATTTTGAGGTTTCACTCCACCTTTTAAAAAACACAGGTTGGTTTATCCTTGAATGGTATCTTACGAGGTGGTTGTTCAGACCCCTCTTTATTCTAGGTTTGGTTTTGAGTTCTCGAGGGTGAAAATATATTGAGAGTAATCTTATCTAATGAACCAGACCTCCCTAGTCAATTAATTTTTCAAAGTCCATTTTTTTGGGTGTTATGGGAGGCAACGATAGCTCATTTCAAGAGTTTTTCAAAATCTAGTTTTTCAATCATTAGGACGTGTAAGTGACTCAGTGTTAGTAACTCATCATAAGTATAATAGTGTTTGTAGGTCTTGCATCGGTAGGCTGGGTTTCAGAAGGTTATGCATTGATAGGTTGGGCATAGTACTTTAGGCCTCGGTAGGTCAGGCATCTGTGACTCGCGTCGGTGAGTCAGACGTCGGTGGGTCGCATTTGTGACACACTATTAGTGACTCATGTCGGTGACTCACCCATCAGAGGGTCATTTCTAGATTTTTTCCATTCTTTCCAATTTATCCCCTCATACATTATATATGACATAAACTAAGATTAAAACATTATTTGAGCATTTATAATTGTTTTTCAAAGGATATTATTTATATCATTAATATCCTAATGCACCCGAGAGTTTAAAATAGTCAAACCATGTAATCATCATTTTAATCCAACATAAATTTCTCTTGTAACTTTTTCCATTCATTTAAATAGGATCTAGCTCATCTAAGAAAATAACTTGCCTTCTTAGTGTGTTTCTATTTCATCTTGGTTAATATAAATCCTTTCTTCCTTGTGGAGTCACATCTGTGTTGTATACTTCAATCGAGTTTCCCCTTGGAGTATCTTACTTCTTGTGTGACACCCCCCAGGTTTTTTGTGTATGGAGTATTCGTTGATCATCTGTTTTTCAAGGATATAATACATTCATCCCACTTTTAATTGTGTATCTTGCAAGGTGGGTAAATTCATTACCCTATGAGAATACAATCGAATTGAAATCCAAATTATGTGTATTGTGAATATTAATGGGCTTGTTACAATAATGGGTTTGGATACCATAATAATAAATGAGCGGAGGGTAATATAATGATGATACTTGTGTTGTTTTATCCATTATCATTGTTCCAGGTTGTGAATTATGTTGGTCGTATTCCATATAGAAATCATGGTCATTATTTGACCTAGATTGTATAACAGACTCATGAATATTTGTTTTTAACCTTCTATTGAATGATAGAGAACATGGAATAATTTATTAAGCATGTATATCGGGTTAATTAAATGGATGCCCAGGATCAAAGTTGTTCAGTGATAACCCATTCTTATCAAATTGGAATTCAAGAATAGTGTGTTAAATCTGAATACCCTTTTCCCTATTTGGTGTGGTTGTGTGTTATGTGTGGATCAATTCCATCTCATGATATGTAGGGGTTGTGTGTTGTTATAGTTGGAAACACCATTTAGGGTGAAGGAGCGGAAAGGGGGGTTTGTTTTATGGGTGTGGTGTGGCATGTCTGTGTAGTAGGGCTGTGATTTTGGTGGAGTGGGAGTGTGTATGTGTGTATGGGGAGGATCATTTGGTGTAATGGAATATCAGGTTGAAGATATTGATTGATTGTGGAGTGGATGAACTTGTTGAACAATGGGTATGAATCTCAGTTGTGTGATATTAGGTGTGCACGTTCTATTAAGGAAGTGGGTCTTAAACCTGGTTGGGTTTTGATATCAAAATGGATGTAGTGTTTTTATGTATTGGGGATTCTAAAGAGGGTTTGGGAGTGATAATTTTGAAGACGGATGGTGTTAAATCTAAGGGGCCATTCTCTTGGAGTTTCTGGATACTTCTGTGATGTTTTTATGGGTTATTATGTTACTTGTGGTGGGATATATTTGGTAGTTTCCTGGGTAGGGATAGAATAAATAATTAAAGAAATTTTAGATGAAAAATTATAATTGGTCATATGAATATGATTTGATTATGAATTAAGAATGTGGAATGTTGTTTGGTTATGCATTAAAGGTGGATACAGGGGATATTTTCTGTTGGATGGATTTTTATTTTAAAACCCATAGGTTGAGATGAGTGTTTGGTAAATATGTATACATATAGTTCCTTCTGATTTTTATATGTACCCTTCCCTCTCCCATATTGATAACTACGTGTCGAACACCTCCATTATTATGGGGGAGGGTTTTCATTCCAAAAATCTATACTGGGTGGTTAGATTTCTGGTTATTGGCTCTTCTCTGCTCCCTTTTCAAGGTATTTTTAGACCAATAATCTTTGGGTAGATAGTTGTTCTCTTTTGGGCCCCAAGGGTCTGCGGGCGATGTATGTTTCCCATGTGTATTTGGGTTGAGATGCATTTTTCTTTCCCATGTGTCTTTAAGATGTGTTTGTGGTTGTGTGGCCTAGGTTTATATGGGTAAAATGTGTTGTGGGTGTGTCCCATGTGTTGGCAGATGGGAAGTGGTATATGGCCCAGGTGTATGCAGGTAGGATATGGCACTGGGGCTTGTGGAAGAGAGTTGTAGCATCAGGATGTTTACCATTATGGATGATAAGATAACTAGTGGGAAGTGGATTAGTGTACCTTATTATTGTTGTGATTTCTACTTTAAATTACATGACATGCAATATTTGGTAGGCATTCCTTGGTGAAGTTGGAGTAAATAGTAAAACTTGTTTGGTTCTCCTAGGTTTTTTTTATTTTAATGGGGGAATTAGTATGTTTCTCCACATGTGGACGAGAGACTTGGGATTTTCATACTATGTATACTTGTATGCTCACCCTACATATAGAAATCTATTTCCAGGTTTCCAAGGATATCATGAGGACAGTATTGGACCTTACTAGCTCAGACGTTGGGGATAGTTTTTTTGTTTCTTAGTTTTTATTTTGGTATTTACATTGGAGATTTTAATACCCTTGGTCCTGGTCACCACCCATAGGTCTATTAGATGTGGGTCTCGGGTGTCATTAGGTCTTTTTCATCCTGAAGAAGGAAGGTCACGACACTTTTCCATCCCATATCTCTTCTTGAATAATGAGGGTTCTGATGGAATGGTATCAGAGATGATAGTTTAAAGACTAGACGGAGTCTAGAGTTAGGCAGAGTGTGTATTTCAGAGGATGGTATACCCGTCATGTTAGGTGAACCTGGTGCATGAAATAGGATTGGGAATCATTTCTCGAACATGGGATTTTTGGGTCCCTTGTGATACGATTCAAGGATTTTGATGATACCAAAAGACTAAGTGAGGCTACATTGTTTTTGGGGTAGAGACCTTAGGGAAGGTACATGCATCATGATGACATGTATTCTTTTTTGTTTTTGGTAGTTTTTGTGAAATTAAAATAAAAAATGAGGTAAAATGAATCCTAAATAAATTTTATACTACTTAGGACTAGACAATCATTGTTTACATTTTCATATATGGGTCCTACTCATCATCCATGTGTGGTATGAGTAGCGGAGGCTGAGCAGGCTGACCCGGTGGACCGAAAGGGGGTTGACCTAGTGGAGGATCACGATCAGTGGAAGGATACACATAATTTTTTATAGTTCTAGACTCTAAGGAAGTAAAAAAAGGCAACATTTCAAATACAGACATTGATAGATGGAATGAGTAGTTTGTGATAACATTCAACTTTATCTGAAATCTGATGAAGTACTGGGATCCTTTGGTGGGGATCCAAAAGCAAAGTGCTACCCATTAGTGGTGGACGCTCTACATGGGGGAGAGGAATGAGACTGATGTTATGTAGGTCGATTTTGATAAGGATTTTTTGTTAGATTTTATCCATTTTCAATGGAGGTAGAGAAGAAAAAAAGAGATACTCACCCTCAAGTATGGGAGTATGTCAGTTCATAAATTGGGGATCTAGTTCAAGGATCTCATTAACTATACTCTGGATCTCTTTTCACTTAAGGATTCCTGATCTAGACAATTAGAGTAGGCACTCTATCCTTCCCTTCAGTATGTAGTTACTCCCTTATCTTTTTCCGACATACCTATAGGTATAAAAGTAGGATTTAGTGGTTAAGAGGATGAAATTATGAGGAGGACAACCAAAAGAGTGGAGCCATCTTGGTTCTAAGAAGGGAAATGCATACAACAGCTGGTCTCGAGTGCCAGGGCCTTTAAGGTTTTGGCCCATGTGGAGTTGACATCAGTGGTTTCAGTTTGGACCATTGGGTCCTTGTTCTTTTCTCATAGGCTTGGGACCGAAGTGTTTAGTTATTAGAGGTCGGGGGCATCATCATAGTTAGTGCCCAATTTGAGCTCAATATAGTGGAGGTTGGAATGTTTACCACATGCCTTACCCGTAGTTGTCAGCATGGGTATTTTAGTAGTAGGTATAGTAGGATCCTAATCCATTGAGGGGAGATATAGGGGGAGGAGGCTGACCACAATGTATTCCTCAAGGTCCTCCAATCATAAGATGTCAAGGATGCTGATGATAGAATATGGGTATATTAGAAGGGTGTGGTCAGTTTCATGCCACATAGGTTGTGGGTTCAGTGGGTCCAGGGATCATTCGTGGAACGAACTTTTTGTTCACTACACAATCTTGGGCCTTGTTTGATTCATGAGAATCAAAATACATTATTTCACCCAGTCTAGCCCATGCTATAGAACTATAATAGAGAATATTTCTGGGCCCCTAGTGTTGATTACACTAGTTGGAGTTCATACCAGGTTGTTCAATGTTTTCCAGGAATATAGACTGATGTTGGGTCCACATCAGTCAGGTGGGGATCTCTTTTTTTCTAAAGATGAAACCAGATGGTTGTATACATGGAATTGACTAGTTGTTTTAAATTCATGCTGTAATCGAATTATTCTAATAAAGAGTCCTATTTGCATATGTGGATGGCCGATGTATGGATTTATTTGCGGAGTAGAGTTGTCTGATGGGCAGTCGGCATGTAGATTATCTTCTTTCCTTTTTGGTCAAATTGTTTATGGAATCGATGGATGATGATATGGTGGGGGTTCCCATATTTATTGGTGAATTCATGGATGTTTTTTCCATGGTGGTTGTGACTCTACCCCCTTGACATTACATTGAGTTTGGGATAGAATTGCAGCCTGATGGTTCTTTGTTTTGATGGATTCATATCATATGGCCCCTTTTGAGATGTGAGATCCAAGGATTAAGATTAACGATATGATGAATAAAATATTTATTTATCCTAGTGTGTCATCATTTGGGTACTCTGGTATTGTTTCTAACGAACGTTGATAGTGGTCTGAGGCTATTTATAGTCTACTAAATGTTCATTAAGGTAATTGTCAAGTACTATTACCCTCTCCTAGGGATAAGAAATCTTTTTGACCAGCTAAGGGGATAAATTTGGTTATCTAATATCAATATGTGGTTTGGATATAACTTTTTGAGGGTGAAGGAGGATGATATCTGGGAGACTTATATTAGGTTAAGGTATCGGCACATCGAGTTCTTTATTATGACGTTGGGCACTACAAACACACCATCCATGTTAAGGGTACTTAAGAAATATTTATTCTATGTGTTCATTGATGAATTCTTCATCATGTTCATCGATTTCATCCTGATCTACTCAGTGTCATTGGAGGATCATACTGAGCCTCTCATAACTAAATTGGAGGTTCTTCGATGCCACCAACTCTATGGGAAGTTTTCTAAGTATATGTTTTGTACAAAGGAGGTCATCATCCATAGAAATGTGGTGTCTTAGTAGGGTGTATTAATGGACCCATCGAATGTTGAGGACATTTTTTCTTGGCCAAAACCCAAGAACATGGCAGTGATTTGCAGATTTCTCAGTATGGATAGCAGTTACAAGAGATTTGTCCCCGATCTCAATTGAGGTGCATTTCAATTGATGGCTCTGACTAAAAATGTCCAAGCATTGGTGTGGATTGAGGAGTTCCTAGAATAATTTTCCTATATGAATGGTATGTTGTTCAGTTCTCCAATGATTCAGTTACTATAGGAGGGTGTGATGTTAGAGGTGTTTTGTGATGCTTCTCTCCTGGGCTTGGGGTGTGTACTGATGCATCTGTGAGGAGTGATCTTATATGGGTCTTGGAAGATACATCCCCATGAATGTATCTATTCCACCCATGATCTAGATCTAGCAGTTTTCATGTTCATGCTAATGTTTTGGTGGAACTACCTCATTATAGAGATATTTGTGGTCTTCACGTATCACAATAGCGTTAGGTACTTATTTTCACTGTGAGATCTGAACCTATGACTGTGGAGGTGGATATATTTTCTCTAGAATTTTGACATAAATATATCTTACACCTCAGGAAAAGGGAATTTTTTGGATGATAATTTGAGTTGGAAGTCGTAGAGGCAGGTTGTTTGGGAATCTGCCGATTCATAGAGGGCGATAGAGGAGTTGGATGCCTTTCACATATATGTGGGAATGGTTGGAGGAAGATGTGGAATATATCAAATGATGGGGTAGTAATCTATGAGGCATGAGGTAGAGGAGTATCAATGGGGAGACTCAGTAGTGGAGGTGGTGCATGATCTCATTGATCAGGGTGGTTCTCCAGAGGGATGGTCAGAGGATGGTCATAATCAGATGTTGTTCTGTGAGAAGTTGTTTTTTATAGAGGGGAAACACAATGGACTTATCTGTGAGATAAATACATCAACCTTAGTGGTACCCCATGAGTTTCCAATATGTTCTATGCCTTGAGAGAGCAGTTTTGGTGGCATGGTAAGAAAAAAACTATGGAGGAGTTTGTAGTGATGTGATTGTTGTCCTTGCAAGTGATGGTTGTGCACCGTATACCTAGTGGTTTTTTATCTCTTATAATTACCCAAGAGGAAGTGGTATGAAATATTAATTGAATTTATCATAGTCTTACCAATGTATTTGGGAGGATTCTATGAAATCTGAGTAGTAATATATTTTATGAATAAATCAGCTCACTTATTATAATTAAGGAGTTGTGCACAATAGATTCCTTCGCAAAGGGGTATGTGGATGATGTGGGGTAGCTACATGAGGTTTCGAGATCTATATTCCCATATTGGGATATATGTTTACCTAATCAGTCTAGAGGGTATTGTAGCTTGATTTTGGAACACAGTTACACCTCAAGATGGCTTTCCACAATGAGATAGATGGGCAGACAGAGAGGACCATCCAGACATTGGAGGTAATGTTGTGAGCATGCATCATGAGTTTTTGTTGGTCTTGGTTGTGAAATTTTCCCTTGTAATAGTTTTCATTCCAAAAAATTATCACTCTACGAATAGCATGGATCCGCTTGAATCTTTATATGGAAGTTCATGTCATTCACCTTTATGCTAGACAGAAGATAGGGAGGCAGTTGTTCTTGGTCCTGATGTGGAGAAGAGTATGACCGATAAGGTGTATCATGTATGTGAAAGGATAATGGCTACACTAGAATAGAATATTTTTTATGTTGATCATATGATAATGCCTTTAGTGTTTGAGGTCGAGGACCATATTTTCTTGAAGGGTTTCCCTCGATGTGGGAAGTGGATGTCTGGATGAGGGAGAATGATTTCTCCTAGGATCATCGGGCCCTTAGAGGTTTGTGGGTGAGTTGTAGAGGTGGAATAATATTTGTCAATTCCACCGTAGTTGGAGAGGATCCATGACATATTTATTATCTCCCATATTTTTTAGTATTTTCAAAATGAATCTCATTTCATTAACTGTGGAATGTTTGATCTCAAAGATGACACAACGTTCATCAAGTTGTTATTGTTGGTCCCTAAACATCAGGATAAGTTGATCTGTGTAATGAATATTCAATGGGTTTGTGTGTTGTGGAGGCAAGGCGGCCTGAAGGGGAGTACATGGAAAAGGTAAATGGAGATGTGTGCCTAGTACATGGAGATGTTTTGAGTTTTTCTTGTGTGTTTTTCATTATTATGTAGTGGTTGAACTTTTTTTTCAATATGATGGGTTGTTTCCTTGTTCTATAAGGTGTGATGAATTCCTAACATATGAAATGGGGAAGACAATATTCATAATAAAAATGTTCTAATTGGGATGTGATTAAAATCATGTGGGAGAGTCAGTTTCCCCCAGAGCAGATAGTATCTTCACATGGTGGAAGGAAGTACCTAATTCATGTTTTTGGACAGTTGGTTCTTGTGTGTGGTATATTTTGAATGATTGGGTTAGATGATGTGGGATGAGTTATTCTTTTATGTTGACGTTTTAATCTAGATTTTGAACCAAAAAGGGTGATTTATCCTTGAGAGGTATCTTATAGGGTGGTTGATTGAAACCCTCTTTCATCTATGTTTGGTTTTGAATTCATGAGGGATAGAATTATTTGTGAGGTATCTTATGTAATGGACCAAACCTCCCGGGTCCATTACATTGTCAAACTCTAGTATTTGGGATGTTCTTGGAGGCAATGCTAGCTTATTTGAAGTGTTTTCCAAAATTCTAGTTTCTTCCATCTATAAGAGGCATTTGTGACTCAGCGTTAGTAGCTTATCAATGGTAGCTTAGCATCAGTAGGTCAGGTGTCGGTAGGTTGGGTGTTAGTAGGTCACGATTCAGTAGATCAGGCATTACTAGGATGGGTGTTGATAGGTAGGGTGTCAAGGGTTTGGGTATTGGTGATTCGTGTTGGAGATTCCGATAGTCGGTGGGTCACATTAGTGACTCACTATCAGTGAATCAGGTCGGCGAGTCACCCATCAGTGAGACATTTCCATATTTTTATAGTCATTCATGTTTAGGCCCTCTAAAATTTTCATTGATGTAAACCAGGATTAAAAATTTATATGAGTTTTTCTAGAGGTGTTTCAAAGGGTATTAATTTTATCATCAATTTTCTTAGTCACCTAGGAATTAGAAATATTAAAACTATGTAATCTCGATCATCACAAGACATTAATGGCCCTTGAAAATGATTCATTCTGTTTGTATATGATCTATCTCTTATAAGAAAATATCTTATCTTCCCCTTGTGTTTCTATTTCCTCTTGGTGTGCCTAAATCATTTCTTCCCTAAAGAATCACATTCGTGCTATAGACTTTAGTCAATTTTTACCTTAGAGTATCCTTCTACTTGCGCGACCCCCTATTTTTGGTGCAAGGAGGAGTTGTTGATCATCTGTTTTCAAGGAAAAAATTCCTTCATCCAACTTCTAATTATGTATCGTGTGGGTGGGTAATATCATGCCTTTTTTAGAATACGATTGAATCAAAAGAAAAATTATGGGTATTGTGAAGATGAATGGACCAGTTACGATAATGTTTTGGATACCTTAGTAATAAATTTGGACTGTGGAAGATGGTGATGATTCTTGTGTTTTTTTCTATTAGCAATGATCCATGATGTGAATTATGTTGGTTTTATGAATTATGAAAATCATGGACAATTGTTCTATTTGTTTTCACACTCGACTCATTAATACTTTTTGATAAAATTATATTTAATGGTTGTGAACATTAAAGAATGATTAATCATGTATATTTAGATAATTGAATAGATTCCCCCAGATAAAGGTTGTTTTATGATAACCCTTGATTATCAAATCAGATTTAAAGAATTGTTAGTTAAATCAAAATATAATTTTATTTTTTGGGTGTGTCTATGTGTTGTGTGTGGATAGTTTCTGTCTTGTGATTTTTTTTGTTTTGTGGTGCTATGGTAGAAAGAATGGTTCTGGTGGTAGGGGCGGACAAGGGGGTTGGATCTGTTAGTGTGTGGTGTCTTGTTTATACAGCAGGGATGTAGTTTTAGTTGAGTGGGAGTGTGGTTGTTTGTATGGGGATGTGATGGTGGTGTAATGGAATCTCTATTTGGGGAGTTTTATTTATTATGTAATGGATGATCTTGTGGAATATTGGGTCAAAATCTGGGTTGTGTTACGTTTGATAAGCATGGTTTGTTCATGCAGAGGGACTGCAACCTGGTTGTGTTTTTTCCAATCTTGGATGTGGTGTTTTCTAGAAGTTTGGTTTCTTGATGATGGTTTTGGAGGGTCAATTTTTAAGAAGTATGGTTTTAACTTGTGTGTGCCTTTATCCAAGAGATTCCAGAGAATTTTTGAAATGTGTATGGGATATAATGTTACATGTGGTGTGTTGTGTTTTTAAATTTCCTAGGTAGGGATGTCATAAATAACTAATTAAATTATTAATACATAATGAAAATTGTTAAGATGAATTGGTTGGGGTAGTGAATTATGTTTGTGGTTGACTATGTGGTTATGCATTTGAGGTGGTAGAAAGAGTTATTTTTTATGGGTTAGCTGTTTTTTAAAACTGATAGGTTTGGCTAAGTATTTGGTACCTATATATATATCCTTGTAATTTCTATATGGACCACACCCATGTTGAGAACTGCATGCCAAACACCCCCATTATTGCAGGGTAGGTGGTCCTCTCCCAATATCCCTATGGGAGGATGGATATCTAGTTATAGGATCTTCTCTTCTTCCACTTCAAGGAATCTGTATCCCATGACTCTTCCAGCAGGTTGTGGTGTGGCTTTGGGGCCTTGGTGTTTTTAGGTGAGGTTTAGTTCTTAGGTTTCATCTTGATGATATGCATTATAATATCCCAAGTGTATATGGGATGATGTTGTGGTTTTCTGGACCATGTTTCTGTGGGTAGGAGGATATGTTCTTATGGCCCATGAGTTTTCAAGAGGGATGTGTTATGTGGCACAGGTTTTTGTGGGAAGACTATGGGTATGGGGCATGTGGAAGAGCGTGGTAGCATCAATACATTCACAATTAGGGATGAGCAGTTAAACCATTAGAATTGGGGTGGGTAACCCTTTTATCGATGTGATTACTACATTACTTTATGTGAATTTAATTATTTGTTGAGAATGCCTTGGTGAGGTTGTGTTGTATTGTATACATTATAAGGCGCCCTTTGGTTTAATTTTTTCTCAAGGGGAATTATTTTACCTTCCCACTTGTTCATGAGAGACTTTGGATTTTCTGATTAAGTATACTTGTATGATTACCCTAAATATATAAAATTATTTTTAGGTTTATTGGGATACTATGCAGACCATGCTAGACGTTACTATCTCAATCATTGGTGAAAGTTTATATGTCACTTAATAGATTTTTTTTGGGTATTTACATTGTATATTTTCATTATATTTTCTAGCAGTTTTTACATTAAACATGCATATAAGATGGATTTTGTCCTTGTTATTATATATATTTCATGGATTTGTTTTCTGGTTCATACATCTTATGTCCTAATCATGGAGACTATAAAAAATGTGATGCCTCCCATTTTTTGAGATTTGAATACCCATGGTACTGATCCCCACATTGGGACCGATTTGAAGCCAGACTCAAGGGTTTATTATATCCTTTTCATCTTTAAGAACGAAGTTCATTACAATATTCCTTCCCTTACCTCATCTTGAATTATAATAGTTGTGACACACCAACTCACTATATGTGAAAATAAAAATGATTTCTACAAAAAAAATAAAAAACCTCATTCATGAAAAAATAATTTATGGGTGGTGTTAATTTACACTGAGGTCGATGTGTTGATTAAATTGGGACAAATAAATAGTACCTTGTGAGTGAATCTTATGGGTATGACCCATTTTATACGAGTTATAATAATGGAAAAGGTTGAATTCAATTTTTCCTTTACTTCTCTATGATTTTCCTTTTTTATTTTCTTACATCTAAATTCATTATGACTTGAAGTGAACATGTTCCCCCAAGATAAAATATCACAGGGTACATGGTAGTGGATTCATATTCAATGTTGGTGGATTGACAATTGTGGGTGTAAACACTATGTAAGTTTCCCTCTTCAGTGCTTCTGTGCACTACACCTCTTCAATAATATTACTGCCCACTTTTCTTCCTTATGAATGCTCCTCCCTCTCAAACACAATTTTTTTGATAATGGATATTATAATATATTAATACTTCACCTCAATCATCTATATTTTTATCTCACTTACAACTTCATTTTCATCATCCATATAGATTACCTTACATTCTACTAAATTTTACCATGGCTTTCCAGTCACCATGAAGTACAAAATAAAAAGTACTCCACTGAATATAATGGTGATTAATATTCAATTAAAATTGATTTGGGACTTCTTATTTTCTATGAAGGTCATTTATAATATTATTATCTCATATATTTCTTATTCTATTTCAATTATTTGAACTTTTATGGAAAAATAAGTATCCCAACCATCATTTTAACTTCCTAAAGAATTCTAGGTGGATACTTCATTGATATGATATCAAGCTGTAAGGATAAAATTATTTTCTTTGGATCACCTATTCCTATCCTTACTCAAAAACTCATTGTCATAAAGTTCAAAATTATTCCAAAATCATAAATTTCATTCCTAAATTTTTGTGATCCTATAATACATACAAGTGAAAAGATTTTTTGGTCTGTCAACATTGGGGAATATTCTTTTGGATAATAAAAAAAACATTCCTATTGTAGAGTGTTTACTCCTAAAAATTACAGATTATCATTATTAAGGATTAAATCCTTCAAAAAAAAATTCATTTTATGGAATTTTAGGTATAGATTCTACAAAGGGATATTAACGTTATTCAACATGATCATGAACAAAGTCATTTCACACTGTGTATCAAATTTCAATTAAATCATACTCCAGTGAATGGGAGAGGGGATTGTATGGTTCCATAGAACTGTATATTTCTTCATTATTATCCTCATTTAATGTGGTATGTCTTCCGTTGTCATTATTTACATCCTACTCAAAAATCAGTTTTCCTTCAAAACATATTTTTTTGATTCATGAGCATTCATCCTAATATTTCTATTTTGATTCATCAATCATTCACTATTATATTATACCATTCTTCATATTATTCATTGACATTAAAGGAAAACTTTCTTCAAACTCTTATACATATCCCAACATCATACTTTCCCCCCTCTCACACATGAGGTTCCATGTTATCTTAAAAATTACCTGGTAATTTTCATAAAAGAGTTTGAAATTTTTTTTGTACCTAATACTATAGATTCCTTATAGAGTATTTGATAATTTAACTTTTATATTTTTACATCTTTATTCACTAGTAACCCCTGTGAATATATGTGTTTAGAAAATTATTAGGATTTTTTATTTCGGATTGGGATGTTTGGGTTGGAATAAGTATTCCTATTAATGTTGAGACAAGTATTGGTGGGTTTCAGGTCGTGTGAATTGTTAGAAATGTCATGTGGCTTGTGGTTGTAGTGGAATTATAGGTGTTTTTTGTTTCAGGTTAAAATATGAAGGGTTTTTTACCCTTTTCCAAAATCAATGTGGTTTAATATGGGGTTGAACACATAGTAGATAATTAATGATTGTCGGGTACAATAGTGGGCATTGATTTCATCTCACATGAGTAAAATCCATGAGTTAATTATCCTTATAACTTAAAAATAATTCCATATATATTTTTAGGTATCCACACATATCTAATGATTTCACATCAATAGTAAATTTCGGTAGTGACACTTGTTTTATTTGGAACATGAGAGGAATCCAATTTAATTATTAGTGCATGTACATTGGTAGATCAGTTATTTCCCCCCCTACATTATGAAATAATATGTATGAGGTTCCTAGATTGGTTATGAAAATTAAATAATTGTTCTACATATCATCGAAAAGATCCATTCAAACTATTAGAGTTTTCATCATGAAACCTCCATCAATAATGGAATCCATCATATCCCATATAGTAAATTGTAACCCATAGTATAAAATTGTCATCAGATGGAAAACCATGAGTATATGTTGTAGGGATCTTCTATGGAAACTATTTTAATCAACCACATTCTTCCTACGAGGATTATCCAAGAATTTTTTAAAAAATTAATATTTATCCCTAGTTTCCAAATACATTCCGGTGGAATGTTATTGACCAAAAAACATCATAGCAAGATCACCTTGGTGGTGATAGATCCTAAAGACTATATTTTGATCCAATATTTTACTATGTCCCACTATGAAAACTAGATATCTATAAGTAGATTCATGTCTAATGAAAACTCAATTATTCAGGAGGTTTTATAGATATACAAGATGATAGAATAGTGCTTTTATGAATCTTCGCATTGTATCCCACTGAACATCTTCATGATCTAAATTATCAGAATAATGTTCATATTTATCTCAAATTTTTTCACATGACTTGGAGGTAATGAATTCACCTATATTATTCATATATTGATGAAAAAATGTATTCCATGATGATATACTATATAGGAAGAATTCATTCTCTATTATGTTGTTCCTTGTGAGAAAATAGTTTGTTATAACTTGATTGGAAATCTGTGTTGTTCTACTCTTCCATAACTAACAAGTATAGTTCACATATGTCATTTTTGATATTTTCTTCAATAATAATTATTTCTCAAGTATGAAAATTCCAGGACCAATTTTTTTATGAATTAGTATTCATTCGTTGAAAAAGTAAAAAACATATGAACAAAAAATGAAAATAATATAAATAAGTGAAGGGAAAAATATTAAATCAATCTTTGTTATTAACTCTAATGTTCAATGTTCCTCCCCAAAAAATATAGAATAAATATTATCACAAATTGTGTGTCATTACATACCCATTGTCCACTTATTTATATAATTTTTAAGAGTTATTGATCCCTAGACACTACAATAGAGTTGATATTGGAAGTCAATGGTCATCCCATGAAGAAGATATTTTGGTGTTCTTTTTATGTTGGTTTATCAAAATTCCATCTCATGTATTAAGATAGATTAATTATAATTGGAAAAATAATATTTTTTGTTAATGTGAAAATTTTTAATTTAAATATATAATTGGGATCAAATTCACATGATTTCAATAAAAAGGTTTGATTCCTCTCTCTCATTGATCTATCTATTTTCTAATTAAAAAATCCTTTCAAATATTATGAACCACTCATGATCATATTAATTAATTACACATAATATAATAAAAATACCTTGTTTTAGATAAAGTAATTATCCTACCTGTAATATAATAGACCCTTATAATGGAAGAAAATTATGAGTTATTTTTCATAAAAGACATCTTTAATGTGGTTTGAACATCCCTTACTTACCTTTGAAATATTCAATGTTGTAAATGTAGATATGATTAAATTAATGAATCAATACTAATTACTAAAAATCACCTTACACGTATTTAAATTAACAATCCATTAATCTCTCTTCGTTCTAATTCAGGATCCCTTGCAGTATTTGTGACTAGCTACATGTGAAAATATTACACAATATCATATATGAAGAACATAACATAAGGGATGATGTCATGAAAATTGTATTGAGTTCAGTATGTATTTATAATGATGAATCGTGAACATGCATTAATTAGTTATGGTAACCCAGAAAATTAATCCAGATAAAAAAATCCCAAGATTAATATTAAAGTATGATACATTGAGTGTGAAAGATATGAAATTATAAATTCCCCAATACTGATAGAATTTTAAATTAATATTTTAACATATGTAAAAACATGAATATTTTCTTCCAAGAGAAACACAAAAAACAAACTAATTAAAACATTTCCATGCTTGACCTAATCACTTCATTAAATATACACACATATCATAACATATAATCTCATTAATTAAAATATTAAATCTCTATAAATATAATTTAATAAATTCACTTTTATCTGAGACAGGGTATAACCTTAATTTCCTTTTTAATAACTCCTCATGACATAATGAGTATGTCTTTGAATTTTTCAATATAGATGGATAGAATAATTTTTCCTTCATGTGTGTTGGGTTAGGTCATGACACTAGTTCAATGTAATGAAGCACTTATCTGATTCTTACGTTGTTCTGGATTCTACATTATGTTGTATTGGATTCAAATTTATATATTAACCTTTGAATCATAATTTTATACTCCATATTGTGAATTTATTATGTGTAAAATGTTCTCTATCTTTTACTCACCCTTCCCTAAAGCATAATGATATTTTTCTAACACGATAGCACTTGGAAAAATCATCTAATATCATGGATGATTCATGATCCCTATGTTACCATAATTATTTTTTGGTAATAGGGGAATCAAGAGTGGACATGACTATAAAATAATGATATCCCAAAATACACTACGTTTATGATTTATATGGGGATAGATTAAAATTTTTAGGTATAATCATGGGTTAGTAACTCCAACAAAAATTAAATTTTTAAATGAAAAAAAACCCCTGGTGAGGATTTATCAGGTCTACTTAACTTGGGTAAATTTTGTATATTTTAATATATTTTTTTGGTTTATGTAATCCTTTTGAATAATTTTTGTTCTCATGTGAAAATTATTTATGGAATAATTATTTTATGTGTTTTATATATAGGATTAATGGAATTGGTAAATTCAATGTTTATATTATCTATGATGTTTTATTAATTATAGTATATTTTAATTTGGAAATGTTTGTGAAATTATATTAATATTCTTTTAGATAAAGTAAAACTAGCATGCCAGCTGACAACCTGTGGCATCCAACAAATCTGTGATGCTTGACCCATCAACCAATGGAATAAAAGGTTGTTATTCCTACCAATATCCTACATGATTTATTTATTAATATGAAATTTTTTTACATAGATTATTTTATTAAAAATTTCATTGGATTGTATTATATTGAATTTTGGTTGTCACTATTGTGGTTTAGAGATTAAGGTATTATATTTGATATCATCGGATAACCATTTCGTTTTGGTAAATATTTAGTGAAATAAAGAATTATTTTTCACTCAATTATGGATCATGTAATCTGTTAAAATATAATTTTAGTTTTAAATTTATATATATTAAAATTGGTTCTTCATTTATTGGAGTATGAGGTGATGAGGGAATTAATCCTATGACATGAAAAAGATGAAATTATTATTAAGAAAATAAAAATATATCATGTAAGTATATATTATGGTGTTTTTTATTTTGATTTAAATAATCCCTCTACTATAGGAAAGGGATTAATTTTTTTATCACATTACTTTCATATTCAAGGAATTAGTTCTCTACTAACTCCTCATATATTTATTGTTTTTTGACCTTTATCATCTTTTTTCTAATTCACATTTTTATCATAAATGATCTCTAACACTCTCCAAAATTATTAAATATTTACTTCCATGTATATATTTTTACATACCACCAACATTCAAATACATTTAAATCTATTTATGTGTTATTATCGATGGACTGTGTATTTCGCTTTTCCTCTTTAAAGATGGTGTTTTGTTAATGACATATACAATGTGGGGTTTTCAGTAAAGAATTTTCAATTTTCTAAACCTTTATTTCTAATTACAACTTCTTATTATAAGAACACAATTTATTGAAGTTGTGTAGAATATAATATTTCTATATTTTATACAAAGAACAATGTGTTCAGGAGAATATATAACATTCAACGCTGAGCCTAAACATCTAATAATTATATTATTTAATGATCAAATATATAACATAGCCATTATATTTGAACCTATTAATTTAAATAACATAATAATGAAACATATATGAATTACGTACATATAAAATAAATTCATTGGTTATCAATTCATTATTAATGAAATTAATAATCATTTGAAAGAAAAAGAAATGATTTTCTGAAAAACCTTTTATCCATATGCAAGGTGTAATTTTATTTCAATAAATTAAATTAATAAATATGGGGGAATTATTTTAATGAAATTTTTAAATAATATATTGAAAAAAATTTATTCATTTAACTAATTTTGTTATTCTTTGGAAAAGAATAAATCATGTTTAATTCCTCAAAACATTATTTTTCTAAGAAGATGTTTTCTCACATTTTCTACACATATATTAAATTTATATTCTTCAAATTTAAGAAAATGTGTTTTGATAATTGAACATGATTTTTGAAATTATAATTTTATAACTAACTTAGTGTGAAATGTTTTATTTTTTCGTAAGGGATTGATTTTTCAATGAATA